>CM041017.1:5220000-6477500 GCA_022984855.1 Dimocarpus longan | reverse complement strand
ATCTAATAAATGTAAGTGATTTATAATAAAGTAAAGTAAAATAAAAATAAAAATAAAAGATAAAAATAATTATAATTCATATGAGTATTTTTATTTAGGAATTTTATCATATAAAATAATTTATTTAAAAGAAAAATAAGTCACACCAATAATCGTGAGTAAACTAAGACTTATTAAGACTAGATAACTCAATATATTTTATTTTTTTGTTTGTATAAACATGATATAGTTTGTAATAAAAAAATAATTTGAAATGAGTAAATAATTTATAAAGTCTAAATATTTCAAATTTAAAGATCAGTTTGTAATAATAAGAGGAAAAAGAAAGAGAGAAAAAAAAAATAAGGAGCAAAGCAACTATAATAAATGAATAAAAATAAATAAATTAAGAAAAAATAAATTAATGAGGCCCAAGGAATTGAACCCGGTTTCTCCTAACAAATACAGGCAATCACGACCATCAAAGCCATCAAACGATCATGCTTGATTTACGTAATTTAATTATGTAATATATAAATTATTAAAAAGCACAAAAAGCAGGCACTGCTTTGAATCGAACCCGAGTCAGATGAGGGTAGAAGACTATCGTTATAGCGACCATCAGCATCGATCAGGGAATGTGAATTAATGTAGCATTAAAATTATTTAATTAAGTTTTTAAAAATTTCAGGGGGGACATGTGTCCCCCCTGACCCAATGGTGGGTCCGCCCCTGATAGGAAGGCTACTCACACAAATGTGGGAGGATGATGCTACTTGGTGTAGAACCCACACCAAAAGGCACGGGAGCTGTGGTTTTTAACCAAAGGTGCCAATAGTTGGCTACAATTTTGTTCATGATTTTGATTTGATATTATTTAATTTATATCATGAAAAAGATTAGATAAAATACTCTTCAATGATTAAATTTATTTATACATAGTACTTCATGAAGAAATACTTAATAAAATATATTACGTATAAAAACAAAACAACTCGAAAATATGTTTTTACAAAAATTGCTTTTGTTGTGAAATTTATGATGTCGTATATATATATACTTAGAAATGCCTCCACCATATATAGTTTGAAGGTAGCCTTAAAATAGTGGAAATATTCAGTAGTTTTATTCAGCCAAGTTACACAATTAACCAGCATCAACAGTTGCAACTTTCAAGTTTCAATCAAATAGATAGATACGTAGATTGTTCACTCTAATGGGTTTCTAAAATACAGATATTTCTAAAAGAATTAGTTATTCTGTCACACACGCTGTCTCTCTGTCCACACAGCACAACCAGCTTGCCTTAATTAAAGTAAGAAGAAGCTTCCAGTTCTTACGCCAACTAGCTAGCACGTCAAGTCCACACGATTTTCTACTGCATTACTACTATTCCACCGAATTGCAATCATAATAATTGATAGATAATTCTCAACAACTCCGATATATTGGCAATCTCTAAAATCCACCAATAGATATATAGAGTAATTAAAGTACGAAACCGCCTGGTCCCAGGTCTTCTTTTACCAACTATTTCTGGCGTGCTGGAGACTCTGGACCAGATATGTATACAAGCAAGTCAACAGATGTGGGATGATATAGATCACACAGTCACTGTTCTATTTAAATGTAATATATAATGAATGTACCCTGAGTGTTATTGGGAAATAATGGGGTGATCACAGAGCACCAATCAAGCACACATAAAAAGCAATAAATAAAAGATAAAAGATTCTTATGTGCTACCTCCTGCACGGAGTTCACCGGTACTCTTTTCCACTCTATAATGATGTTTACAAAAGTTTGTCTCTCTCACGCAACTCTCACAAACTATTACTCTTAAAATTAACCCTTTCAATTCACTCACTGAAACTCTTAGATGTCCCTAATACAATTTGAAACTCTTACCCTGGTATTTATTGTTCTAGGGTTAAAGGCGTTCAAATTCAGATGGAATTCATAGTTTTAATCAGGGTCGGAGATGGGTGGTGACATGTGCCACAACATCCAAGTGATGGTACCAAGTCGCGTCGCACTCATAGTCGCATACATACGACTTGTGGCACGACATCCATGTCACAGTGCAAGTCGCGCTACTCTTTGTTGCTGCTTCAGCGTGACTTCTAAGTCGTGGAGCCAAGCTGCGATACTTACTGGTGGCTCGACCCCTCATACGTCTGTGTAGTGTTATATTACTAATTCAGGTTTCGCAATACATCAAGGACTAGGTCACTTATGTCTCTCCCTTCCGCTTCTTACCACGATTTTAACAATTCTACAAGTGCCACTGACCAGAATAATTGTAGCCAGCTAGTGAACGTGCATGACCAAATTGTTGCGGTACCATTTTTATGTTGGATCATATTTATAAATTTATTATAGAGGCTATAGAACACCACCTAACATTTTAGTCTTTCCAATTGGATGATCAATTATCTCATGATAACTGTCAACTGATAATAAGTGATGCTAGAGGGGGCTCAAACTTTCATGAGCTTAGTGGATTCCCGCATCTACTCCAAGTAAGATCCATCATGATGAAAATTAGATTCAGATAATTTAATGTTGCTAATTAGCGGGGAGTTTTGGTCTTATATGATAATTTAAATTAACTTTATAAATTAGCAAACAAAGCACTCCAAAATATATAGTATCGAAGTCCGGTGTCGGTACTTCTCCATTAAAGAACAAGGACAACACGGTTTGATTTCAATCAGTCTTTCAATATTAAACCAATTGTAACAAAGAAAAAGTAGTTTGGTTGGAAACTTTTGAAAAGGATCGGAGCACTCGTTGTCAACTTGTCACTCATAAAAGCCTCCTATTCTGGTAAATTTTTATATCTCAATTGGTCCTAGGCTTCTAGCTAGCTTAGTGGCTGGCTCCCCCGCCATCTATAAGCGACATCACTTATAGAATGATCATGATATTTTTAGGCAAAATAACATATTCTACTTAATTATCAAGAATCTATCATTAATCTGTACCAAATTAATCCACATACATCAGCATCATTAAACTTTACCCCATACTATATTCTAGAAACAGCTGGTATGTTACACGCCCAAAAAAGAAAAATTGGTGGAACATGCCATGTGTAAGATATGCATGCTGGTATAAGTCGACAAGTTACATACCAATAAAAGTCGGCAAGTTACCCATTAGCATAAGCTGATCACTTGATATGCATGCCAATATAATTGGACTTTTTATATGTGGACAACTTACTATAAATTACTGACTACATAAAATACCAGTATGAAATGACAATGGTTGAAATCTTAATAACCTTAAATAGATGTAACATCATAACAAACTCAAAATGTAACACCCTTCTCCCATCTTGCATTATAGTTGGAAATCCGGACGAAAAATGTTAGTTTCGTAAATCTGTTTCTTGTGAAAACTATCATTAATATTATTAAAACCATCACTAATAAAGCCTTTTTTTTTTTAATCCGATACTCAAGAATCACTATTCCGTTCTACATACTATTTATTCAGATATTCGAGACGTTACACAAAATCATTTAACCAAAATTAATACAAGTTTATTGGTGATATGAAAATGGTGAAAATATGTTTCCTTCGATTTTCTCTCTAAACTCACTACAACAAAATGAGCCAACCATACCGGGCAATGCCCGGTATGGTTGACTATCCATACCGGGCGGCCACCCGGTGTGGTTGCGCCCGGTATGGATAATCATATTTTTCCATACCGGGCTATCCATACCGGGCATACGCCCGGTATGAATATTGGTAAAATTTTTTTAAAAAAAATTAAATTATAGAATATATAATTTTTTTATTACAATAAAACAAAGATAGTATAGAAATGATAAAAATTTATATAATTTAATATATAAACAACATTTAAATTACATAACAAAAATTAAAGTATATTGTAAAATGTTAAAACATTTCACAAACCGAAAACATTAAAAGGAGAAGCTGCAAAAATAAGAAAAGAGAAAGGTCAAAACAAATCTTGCCTTCCCAGACTTCAAAGCCAGCCGAGCTATCAAGGGTTTCTCATATCCATCCTGTTCTGCAGCTGCTACATCAGCTTGATTTTCAACTTTGATCAATTCTTCATTAGCTACCAAGGCATCAGCGATGTCCAGCAAAATCTTTTTCCTATCCTCTGAAGACAAGGCCTGTAAAAGTAAAAAAATCCTGCGTTATTAAGTTGCCTACCAAGAAGATACACCCCTTCACACAGTTAAAAGGAAAAATAATTCTCACCTCCATTTGCTAAGATAATGTGATATTTCCATCTATAATGAACTTACTAAACTTTGCAAGTGTGATTGCAATTTAGTGTTTACCTGAAGTCGTCGGGAACTCTCCCTCGCTGCAACTGCCATTTCACGTGCGCCAACATCAATGTCTGTGTCCAATATATGTAAAACATTAAATGTTCCTCATCCCAGCAGCAATGCCGTTTATAGTGATAAGCAACTGCCATTTTCAGTGATAAGCAATGCCGTTTTCTTTTTCTAGACAAGCCCACTAACCAAACCTCACAATTGTCCAAACACAACAACTTACACACAATATGCAGATCCAAAACCAATTCACATAATCGAATTCATAATACAAACTATAAATCCTCAGATCTGAGTCCTCCAACAAGTGAAAAACAATACTTAGTCATTACCTTGGACACGATGTGAAGCGTGTCAAGCAACAGTTCGAGGACCTCTCTGGCGGCAGCGACCTCCGATCTTTGCTTCAACCCACTTTGCAACGCCACAAGTGACGCTTCGACGCTGCCTCTGAAGCCTTCGATTTTCCATCTCATCTCGAGAAGCAGGGCCCGCATCCGTATGACGACGGCATCGACGTCGACGAGCTTGGTGCTCACATCTTCTCCCTCATCGCCGTCGACTACCATGCCGACGATCTGACAGCAATCTGGCCTTCCAGTGGACGGAAGAAGAAGAGGAAAAAGAGAAGAATGAGACCAAAAAGAAAAGAAGAAGAAGAAGAAGAGAGAACTCACCGGCGACGGTCAAGAAACGAAGGCGGTCGGCGACGATGTCGGTCGGCAACAGGAGCGACGCTTCGACGCTGCCTCTGAAGCCTTCGATTTTCCATCTCATCTCGAGAAGCAGGGCCCGCATCTGTATGACGACGGCATCGACGTCAACGAGCTTGGTGCTCACATCTTCTCCCTCATCGCCGTCGACTACCATGCCGACGATCTGACGGTAATCTGGTCGTCCAGTGGACGGAAGAAGAAGAGGAAAAAGAGAAGAATGAGACCAAAAAGAAAAGAAGAAGAAGAAGAAGAGAGAACTCACCGGCGACGGTCAAAAAACGGAGGCGGTCGGCGACGATGTCGGTCAGCAACAGGAGCAGCGACGCTACTGGGTGGGGCGGCTAGGGTTTTTAGAGAGAGTAGTTGTGAGAAAAAGGGATAGAGAGAGAAAGATAATGTTGAAAATGAGGGGAAGGCTCAGGTAATACCATGCCCGGAGCCCAGATTATCCATACCGGGCCGGTGACTAGCCCGGTATGGATAATCATATTTTTTTAATTTAAAAATTAAAAAAATTAAAAATTAAAAAATTAAAAAAATGGAGGAGAATGAAACCATTTTAAAAATTAAAAAAATATGACTATCCATACCGGGCCATTAGTGCCCGGTATGGATAATCAATTTATAAAAATAAAATTCGTATTATTCATACCGAATCATCAATGTCCGGTATAGATAAGTGATTTTTTATTTTTTAAATAATAGATAATAGATTATCCATACCGGGCCTTGAATGCCCGGTATGGATAAGTCAATTTTATTTTATTTTGATATGTTATAAGGTTATCTATACCGGGCCTTTAGTGCCCGGTATGGATAGTCCGGCGTTAATGCCCTGTTTTCTTGTAGTGACTCTTCATTTCCATTTGATTTGTTTATATTTTTCATTGTTTTTTTAAACAAAAATTCATTTTGTTATGTAACAATTTAAATCTGAATCATTGTCAGACTGAATAAGACTATCTCTCAATCATCATACTACATTGAACAGTGGTATGATAGTATATACTATATATCATGACTCGGACCCTAAGCCGCGGTAGAATCGTAAATATTAATTGATAAAAATTTTCAATTAACACCATAAAATTCATGGAATTTTTCACCTTTTAAAAATATAATTTTTTTTTTTTTTGTTTTGGATACCCCGGAGTACCAAGACAAAATATTAAGGAAAATACAATAAAAAACTTCAAAACACTCTAAAATAATTCCGGTGAAAACCATACCCACAGATATGTGAACACCTATTAGAAATCATAAGTTCATAGTCATAAATAAAATTATGAACACTTAGTCATGCAATCAGTTTATCGTATTTAAACATTCACATCTACTTAGATTTTCAAATGAAAATCCATAACTCTGGTGTTCTTAACACAATGTTTTAAATATATTGAATGTGAGTTTCCTAAATTGGTTCCAAGGACATCCATCTCTAAATACCAAGTTTGAAATGAAATAAACTAAATAACTATACCACGAGTGGAGTCTCTGATTTCCTTGATTCTTTACCTATTCTGCCTGATGGTCACCTAAGTCACCTTGTACATTTCCTGAAAGGGGAAAAAATAAAGGAGGGGTGAGCTAGTACTCAATAGGATTTTATTCCCAATAAAGTTTTGAAAATCACTTTCTAAAATCATTATTAAAGCCTTGCATGGTTAATTGTCTTAACAAATCCAATAAACCATTTCATAAAACATATAGGCTTCTAAAATAGTAATACAATATTTAAATTTTTAAGTCAAATCATAGAATTTTCAAAATAATGTAAATCTTGTTCCTTAATCATATACCTAGTGGTCTATAATTTCAATAAATTATTTTGAATAAGAAAATAACGTTTGGCATACCGTAACCCTAGCAACCATACAAAAAAATACCTTACACAATGATCTTGACATGAAGTTATATAGTACAAATAGTTAGTGATAACATCACATAATGACTAAGAAGGTGGACTTTTACCCTATTCAAGTTACAAAATAATTTAAATAAATTCACCATGCAGTCAATACCATATACATAAAAATCAATATTTTGAAAACTCTCATTTTATTTCATAAAAAATTTCAGCAGCATAATGGTTGTTAATTCAATAAACTAATTTTTTTTTTAAATATATCATAAACCACAATATACTCTCAAAACAATCCATAATATATTGTCATAAATAATCAACATACTTCTAAAATCATAAAAATTTAAATAAACTCCAACTTTAACATAAAAATTTCTAAAAGATCAGAATGAAACCCCTACCTCAATATGAGCTATTAATTACTCCAAAAACCTTAATTTCTAATATAGTTATCGTCGTTCCAAATCGAATCTACCAAGTAATATAATATAGAAAATTTTTAATATGGCTATTTTATAGGGAAAATAACCTTAAAAATGGATTCTACGTTAAAAAACAAGTCTGTAAATGCATTCGAAACTAAATTTCGAGTCTGGGAGGTCGAGAAATTTACCTCTGTTGTACATGGTGGCTGGTGGAGACCTTCTGGCGATGGATTCCGATGATCAAGGTGGTGGGAGGTATGGCTAGGTAGGTTTTATTGTCCTTGATATGCTTGTCACGAAGATGAGGTTGACTGGAGTCGAAATCGCTTAGTTTCACTGAGATCTTGAAAAATCGACGTTGGTTAGTGGTAGAATTTTCTCTGCAGAATCGAAGACCCAAACAATGGTAAAATTGGTACCTATGAAATCTACATCGCACGAGTTTTCCAAAGATATTAAATTTGGCCAAAACGGAGGTCGAATGTAATTGGAACGAGAAATCAAAGTAGGGGTCGTGAGACTAGGATAAGCTGAAAAAAAAAAAAATTGGAGAGAGAAAGTTCTGATAAGCCAAAGGTAGAAGACAACTTATATAATTGGATAAAATTATAATTTGGTTCCTCAACTATTCACAAATTACGATAATAAACTAAAACTTTACAAATCTAATTTTTTGACCATTGTACTTTTACACAATTTTCATAAAATTTTTCAATTTCATCCTTAAGAAAAATTTGAGATTTTACATTCTACCCTCCATAAAGGAATTTTATCCCGAAATTCAAAGTGCAACCTCAAGTCGAATTTTAAATAGATAAGGGTACTTATGGTACATTCCTGACTCCAGCTCCCAAATAGTCTCATCTCTAGTATGATTCTGCTATAATACCTAAACCATAGATATTTCTCTATTTCGTAACACCTTAATCTGTCTCGTCAAGATTTGTACCGACTATTCCTTGTACGTCATATTGTCTTGTATAGGAATCCTAGTATAGAGGACAATGTGAGACGGGTCTGCAGTGTACTTCCTTAACATAGACGCCGGTAAAGATCAGTATAACTCTTTTGGCAACTTTGGATTGCCTTAAGTCCTTCCTGAATGCTTCTTATCTTTTCTATAGTATCTTCAATAATCTTTGGTTCAATAGTAATCCACTCGTTTGGTTCAGCCCAACACAAAAGTGATCTATAGGATCTTCCGTATGAATGTCATATGGAGCCATACCGATACTAATATGGTAATTATTATTATAAATAAATTCCACAAATGGTAAATATTCATTCCAATTTCCTTCGAAATCCAAAATACAAGAACAGAGCATATCAAAAGTGAGTGTTGGCACAATAAAAAGAATAAAGCTCCTAATTCATTAAACTCGTGGGGATGTATAACAAGTATATGAGATTATGGTAATGTCTTATACAGATAAACAACCACTGTTGTAAAAGCATATTACGTTTTGTAGATGATTAGATTCTAGATTCAGTAGTCACTGGCATGTGAGCTCTCATAGGGAATAGTTTCACACATATGAACTTATCTTAGAAATATCTATATTTATGAGTGATAATCATGTTTTGAAGATCACTAGTATCGACACAATCTAGATAGAGATTAACGATGATACAGTTCACACTATTCAAGAGGTATGACATGTAGAGGGCTTGAAAAATAATCTATTGTCTTTAGGGCAATTGAATGATCTTGGATGTAAGACTCATATAGGAAATAGGGTTTTGAAAATTGTCAAAGGTGCACTTGTTGCCATAAAAGGAGAAAAAATTATTGCAAATCTATACATACTTAAAGGAAAAATACTATTGAAAGTTAATTCATGTGTTGCATCAACCAACCATAGAAAAGAGTTAACGATAATGTGGCATCGCAAATTAGGCCATATATCTAAACGAAGTTTGAAGATTCCCTCCAAACGTAGATTGACAATTAATTAGCATAGATTAAAGTTCAACAATTTTACTGCTAGGAACAAATGCATTTTAGACTTGATTTATTTTAATATTTGGGAATAACTGAATATATCCCTAGGAGAAGAAAAGTACTTTATATTATTTATTGATGATTACTTTAGGAGAAGTTGGGTGTACCCTATCAAGAGGAAGTCAAATGTGTTTCTAGTATTTAAGGCATTCAAAGTGCGAGTAGAACTTAAATATGAGAAAAAGATAATGCTTAAGGATAGTTAATGGAAGAGAATATACAAACGGGGGATTTCTTGCTTCTTGCAAGCAAAAAGGAATTGAAAAGCAATTTATAGTCACATGCATTCCTCAATAAAATAGGGTGACAAAGCAAATGAATAGAACTTTTGTAGAAAGAATAAAAACTATGTTAAAGATTGTAGGTTTACCCAAGTCATTTTGGATGGAAGCAGCAAAGAATATCTGTTATATGATAAATCGATGTCCATCCACAACAAATGAGTTGAAAACATCTATAGAGATATCGATCCATAAATCCGCTTATTATTCTATTTTACATTCATTTGGATGTCCTGTAAATATAATGTATAATGCAAAAAAATAAAAATAATAATAATAATAAAAGGACAAAGCTTGATCAAAATCAAGGAAATGTATATTCTTAGGGTATGTTGATGGAGTGAAGGGACATCGCCTATGAGATTTTACTGCCCATAAAGTTATCATTAATAGAAATGTTATCATTGTAGAAGATCAACTTCAAAGAAACTTCAAAAAAAAAATTCAAATACTACAATTGTACAAGTGAAAAATAATTCAGAATATAAAAATTTAGGTTCTTCTGAAGTGGAACTAAAGCACGAAGTACGAAAACTAGTAGAGAACGAGGCTTCAGAAATTCGACGGTCAACTTAAGAGAGGAAACCACCAGTATGACACTCTAAGTATGTTATGGAGAGCAATGTTGTATACTATTTTCTAATAAAAGATAAAGAGCCTGCACCTTTTTATGAAACTACAAGCAACTAAGATGCACCTCTATGGATGACAACAATGCAGGAGAAAATCAAAGCTTTACACAAAAACAAGACATGAAAACTTGTAACTCTACTATAAAGTCGAAAAGTCATTGGAACAAGTAGATCCTTAAGATCAAACGGGATGGCAATGATCAAGTGGAATGGTATTGTGCAAGATTGACAATGAAAGGATATGCTCAGAAAGAATGTATTGATTTCAATAAGACATTTTTTTCGATGGTTCGACTTATAACAATAAGGATAGTCCTAACAATGTGTGCTATATTTGATCTATATTTAGAGAAGTTAGATGTGAAAACTACATTTCTTTATGGAGAACCTGAAGAAGAAATTTATATGTTCCAACTAAAAGGTTTTGCTAAAAAAAGCAATGAGAACTGAGTTTGCAGATTAAAGAAATCTCTGTACAGTTTAAAATAGATGTCAAGTTGTTGGCACAAGAGAATAAGTCTTGGATACAACAGCCTTAATATAGTCTATTATATATACTACAAAAGGTTTGGAGATAGTGATGATTTCATTATCTTACTATTATATGTGGATGACATGTTAGTAGCAGGCTCCTACAAAGATTGAGTCCAAGAATTAAAGGCACAGTTGGCTAAGAAGTTTGATATGAAGGATCTGAGACCAACAAACAAGATTCTATGGATGCAAATTCACAGAGATAGAAAAGACAGGAAAATTTTCCTCCCTTAGAAAAATTACTTAAGAAAAATCTTATGTCACTTCAACATGCAAGATTGTAAACCAATTCTATTCCTCTTCATGTGAATTACAAATTATCCTCATGTATGAGCCTTAACAATGAAGCAGAGATGATGAAAATGTCCCGAGTGTCGTATGCATCAGTAATGAGAAATTTAATGTTCATTATGATATGTATGATACCAGACATTGGTCAAGTAGTAAGAGTGGTTAGTCGATATATAACGAATCTTGGTAAAGAGTATTGGAATGATATGAAGATGATTTTGAGATGCATAAAAGGAACCTCATATGTTGCATTATATTATAGATGATCAAAATTTATTGTCAGAGACTATGTGGATTCAGATTTTGTAAGAGATCTCGATTTTAAAAAAAAAAAAAAATCCACTATAGGCTATGTATTTACTATTATAGGAGGAACTATGAGCTAGATATCCAAGTTATAAATAGTTGTGGCTTTATCTACAATAGAAACAGTTACACGGCAGCTACACAAGCTTATAAGGAAGCAATTTGGGTTAAAAAGTTATTGGAGGAGCTAAGACACAAACAACAGAAAATCTTTTTGTTTCGTGACAATTAAAACGTTTTGCATATTGCAAGGAATCTATCATTTCATTCCCAAATAAAGCACATAAGAGTTCAATATCATTATGTTTGTGAAGTAGTCAGCATTGATAAATTTATATGGTGTAGTTCCTCATATGATCTTACGAAAACATAAGCAACATGAGCTTAATCAAAGATTAAAAAGATAAATCAGATTATCAAAATGGCTTCAAGTGGGAGAATATTAAGGATGAAACCATAATTGTTGACTATCGTAATGATAGGTGGCAAATTAATTGGTTTGGGTTAGAGACAAATAGTTGTGAGATAAGTAGGTGAGAGATAAATTAATTTATCACCACCATATATTGCTTATAAATAGGCCATTGAACTTTGTAATTCATTCATCCCATATACCATGTCTTATCTCAAATCTCAACTGTATATTTGAGAGTTCTCTTTTCCTTAGTTCTCTCCTAAATTTTAAAGAAATGTTGTATTATAGTTGTTAGTTTAATAAAATTCTTCTAGTCTTAGTTCACGGATGTTTCCCTTACATTAAAAGTTTTATCACGTAAATCTCGTGTCTACTATTTTAATTTTATTACTTCCATTTTTTTCAATATTATTCTCGGTTTCAATTTATGTTGGGATTAGAATAATATCGGGTTGTCATACAAGCACTAATGCTCATCACATCTTAAATTTCATGTACACGTACATGTTCCACCTAGTAAGGTTTCTTCCGACTCTATCTTACTTGAAACCATGCCAGCCTGCCATTTTGATGTTTTCTACATATCTATTGTTTAGTAAATGTAAATGTAGTTAATCATGTTTATATATATATATTTCAATCTAACGGCTCATATCCTTCAATTGAAATACAAATCATGTGCCATGAAACATGAAAGCCTTAATCCAGCGTATGCTTTCACGTCACTATTTCTTATTAAACCACCTCATTTATACACACAGTAGCAAAGGTTGTTGAAGGCCCAATGACTAACCAGGGAAGGTTCGGTTTCCAAACCACAGCGACCCCCACAGTAAAGTAGAAGTACCGACTTTGTATAACTTGAAAAAGAAAGAATAAACAAGCACCGCCGAAAACGATGTCGTGCATGAGAATTCAATGCGTGTCAGTCAGTCAACCCACCTCACAAGTCACAACTGTTATAAATAATTTGTAAGTATTTAAAACGAGTACTATCTCACACTTGTATCTAATAGCTAGTCAATCCTACTATGGAGCTTTGTCAAAATCGTTTAGTGCCTCTTCATCTTCTTCTTCTCTTTATCTTCATTATTTCTGGAGCTCAAGCTCTCAAAAAGCAAAGGGCATGGAACAACACAATTTCAGCTATATACGTGTTCGGGGACTCCACGGTAGACCCCGGAAACAATAACTTCATAAATACAGCTTTTAAGAGCGATTTTTCTCCCTACGGAAGAGATTTTGTGAACCAAAAGCCGACCGGAAGGTTCACTAATGGGCGGCTTACCACTGATTTTGTAGGTCAGTGCATTGCATACTAATATATATTTGTAGATTTGAAGTTGATAATTGTCATTGCTCAGCAAAGTATATATAACTTAATTGTTTGATATGGTGGTCATGAATGCATGCAGCTTCGTACGTGGGTGTCAAAGATTACATTCCTCCTTATTTGGACCCAACTCTAAGCATTGAGGAGCTTTTGACTGGTGTTAGCTTTGCCTCCGCCGGATCCGGATTTGACCCTCTCACAGCTGCACTTAGTGTCTGTGTCTCTCTCTATAAGCATCGCCAACTTTAATTATCTTTGATTAATGCATATACATACATATATATATATACTATGAGAAGAAAGTGCTGTTCACATAGCATGCTCTATAATTACATAACATTCAATTTTGCAATAATTTTAAAGGGTAAATTAATCACACGTATAGGTAGCTAGCGTGGCCAACGGGATCACTAATCATAAACTAGCTTATATATATAATTGATGATCATCACGTTATTAAATACAGTTAACTTTTTATTATATACATGTTATATATATAGTCAACAGTTTTAATATTACTGCCGACATTTTGTGAACTGAATTCAAAATTTTGAAAGACTGTTAAGTTTCTACTTATTAGATGCAGGAGTTGGTAGGCAAGTATGACAGTCATTGTCAGTAAAACAGTCATAAAGAGTGCATGATTTGTTGATATCGAAATTAATATATTCATTTAATAGCATTAGGTTAATTTTTTCTCCTTTTTGTTAAATAAAAAAGGAAAAAATCGCTTGTTATATGATGGTTTTGCGAATTTTATTGATGGTATAAGTAGATATATCTTTGTTTCAATGTATATTTCAGAATGTTATAGACATACCAAAGCAACTAGAATATTTCAAGGAGTACAAAAAGAGATTGGAGTTGGCAATTGGGAAGCAAACAATGGAAAAACATATCGATAAATCTGTCTTTCTAGTAAGCGCTGGAACAAATGACTACATTGTCAATTATTTTGCTCTACCAATTCGGGGAAAGACCTACACCATCGCAGCATATCAGCAATTTTTGTTGCAAAACGTGAAAAATCTTATACAGGTTTTGTCTCTACCTTAAACTCTCCTAGTTTTTAATAAATTAATGACTACATAAATGAAAGTTAATTCTTGAATTAACCAGTTCAGGTATGGGCACACACTTCACTAATTAATCTTCATGAATAGCATGTAACAATTTGATCCTATGCAATTGTGCATAGACTCACATGCACTATAAATAGTACAGTTAGATTAATTGCATGGTGGTTGAGTCTGAATCAAACTGTCTTTATAGTGCTAATAAAGATGGAGGACATATGCGCAGGTAAGAGTAGTTAAAAAGATTTTTAAGTCCAAGACAGTCCGAAACTAAAGAAAACGAAAATATGATAGGTAGGGGCCTACAAAAATTTGCTTGTTTCATTTAAATATTAATATCACAATAGTTGATGGGGCAATATTGATGTATCGCCAACGTTAAATTCGCCATATGGTAATAAATTGTAGCTCTAAGATTGTTGTGCGTTGTATAGAACTTAATTATGTATTATCATAGACAATTTTACCGGTCAAAGTACATGATATATTTACACGAAGCAAACAACGCTTCAATGGTGGAATTAATTGTGTTGTAAAATATTACAGGATCTAAGGGAAGAAGGGGCTAGAAAGATCATAGTCGCAGGCCTGCCTCCAATGGGGTGCTTGCCTGCTGTCATCACCCTTAATTCTGAGGATGCCATTCTACAACGTGGCTGTATAGAAAAGTACTCCACTGTGGCAAGAGAATACAATTCAATGATCCAAAATGAGGTCAATTTCATGCGTTTAAGCTTGGCCAAGTTGGGTCCCAAAATTTATTTTATTGACATATATGGGCCATTAATTGACATGATCGAGGACCCTGGCAAACTGGGTACGCAGACTTCGTAGTACAACTCTTTTAGTGTTAATACCATTAATTTCTACTTCACTGTCTCGAGAAACTCAGAGAGAGAGAGAGAGAGAGAGTGACTCAAAAAAAAAAAAAAAAAACCATTAATTTCCCTCGTAGTTTGCATCAATATATAGCTCATAATTTCAGAGTTCATAAAAAATTGCTCTCCAATTTTCAAAACTGATCATTTTTTTTTTTTAAATGGTTGGAGAGGATATTAAATTTTAAAAAAAATACCAATATTTTATGTTTTTTTATAGTGTTTTATTTATCATTATTTTTAAATAATTACAATTTGGAGTTTAAATTGAAACATGATTCAAACCCACCACAATTTCTAGCTGAGAGATATATTACTATTATGTCAATTTTATTTATAATTTTAAAATTTCATTAATGTTATCAGATTTTTTTAAAAACATTTTCATTTAAAAGAGGTTTATAACATGTTGGAAAATTACCAATCAATCCACCAATATTCAACCCAAAAGTCAAGAGATGCCAAATAGCAATTTTTTTTTTCTAGTTTTCTTGAATTTTTATAGAGATAACCACAAAGACAGGTTCTGGTATTTGTTTTGGTAATTTGGATTCTTTTTTTTCAGGATTCGATGAAGTAAACAGTGGATGCTGTGGAAGTGGGTATTTGGAAGCAGGATTTTTATGCAACCCAAAGTCATACGTGTGTCCGGATGCATCTAAGTATGTGTTTTGGGATTCTATTCACCCAACTGAGAAGGCATACTACAGCATTTTCAAGGATTTTCTTCATGTAATTGATGCCAACATCAACGACTAAGGTTTTATAATTTAATTAAAATTAATTATTAATGTCATCCCTCAAAGGTTTTCTGTGCCATTATGTACATATCATGGCCCATTTTTTTTTGTTTTTTTCCTTAAATTAAAGAGAAAGTATTGTTAATTGTTCTTGTTTTCTGTGTGATTTATAGTTGAAATGTTTGTTCTTTCCATCTAAACTCTATTTCACTGAAACCTTTTATCTGAAAGATAAAGATCCTTTACCAATTTGCGCTATTCACCCTCCTAATAGTGACACACTATATAGTTAATTAAAAACAAAGTTTAACCAATAACTAATCTTGTGCCCACAAACTTGTCAAGGCAGCTGATACTGTTGGTTAAAGCGCTAACTGTCCCTTGTTTTAGGCAGAGTTCGATGTCCTCTTCTTACCTTTGAAAAAAAAAAAAAAAAATCTTGTGCCTACAGATGTTGGGTGAGTTGATGAATCAAAATCCAACATAAATTACCATTTTCGTTTACAACATTAATAATGATGACCGATTCTTGAGGGATTTGTGATAGCAGCGAGAAGAGGTTTTAATTCTCAAATCTATCTTTGCAATGGCAGTGTTGAAACTAGAAGTGAGATTGACAATGTAATTAATACTTGACATTAGAATAGCTTTAGGGCAGCTTAATTAATGTTGTTTCCGTTGAATATGTTCCCCGAATTTGTCACTTAGTAGCCTACTGTATTGCTAAATGTGCTCAGAAATATAACAGCTCAACTGTTTGGGTTGCTGGTTTCTCTTGTTGACGGTGCAAGCAACTCTGATGCAATGTTGTTCTCTTCCCAGTTTGGTGAATAAATTAACTGGTCCTCCTCCACCATTCCTGACCCCTCCGCGCGCGCGCGCGCGCACACCACTCCCCTCTCCTTCCCCGCCACCCCCCGCCCTGGGCCCAAAATAAACCGAAAAAAAAAAAAGCTAAATGATGATAATAATCTGATGTTATATTTACTAATCAAGAATTCAACATAGAAAAATGGAACTTAGTCCTAAAATTTGAATTCCAATGTTTACTAAAATTTTTTAAAATTTAATTGCATGAACTCATACTAAAATCAAAAATCAATTTCCTGTTAGAAAAAGAACTTGATTCCCCTCTCCAGAACCTAGTTCCTCACAAAATCAAGTTCCTTTACCTAATTGAATAATGGAATTCAAGTAATTTTACTAATATATCCTTAATATTAAAAAAAAATAAAAACAAGTCATTCATATGTGATATGACTATTTTTGTAATCAACTTTATTTTATCTCTATTCTTTAGTTTAGTAAACATTAAAAAGGAAATTTAATCTAATTCCAATTTTAATTCCTAAAAGTCAGTAAATAGTGTAATGTAATCTTGAAATTTAATTTTGATTCATCTTCATTCACTTTCTGTTGGCAATTCATTCACTTTCTCTATTATTTCTGATTAGTAAACATTTCTTAAGGGGTCATTTATTTTTATCACTTTTTACTTAATATATCTGAATTATATATATTAAGTAATTTTTATTTGTTTTTTTAAGTGATCAAATCACTTAAAACCACCAAAAAATAACTATAATTTATGACTTGTAACTAAATGTCTAATCAGTTAGTCTCATTTTGGTAATATAAATTGGAGAAAACGAACCATTTTGGCATGCTTGAGTGGAATACAAAGAGTTCTCTAAGGGGTCATAATCCTTGTTTAGATGCTTTTGACTTAAAGCTAAGAAATGAGCTTGAATTAGTGTTGTTCTAGGAGGAGCTGTTTTGGTTCTAGAAATCTCGGAGCCAATGACTTAGTTTTTGGGACCGAAATACCAAGTTCTTCCATCTTTCTACCATAATGCAACACTGTAAAAATATGATAGATAGATTAAATAGGGATACTAGAGATTGGATTGAGAACGAGGAAGATCTTCGTAGTCATGTTATCAGGTACTTTGCTAACCTCTTTCGTGAAGAAAATTTTAACCGTCACCCGCTGGCTACCCATAATTCTTTTCCTGAGTTTTTCACTTCTAAATGCTTGATTCTTAGCGACTTAGTCTCTTCTAATGATGTTTTGAATGTTGTAAAGAGTATAAGGGCCTTCAAAGCTCCAGGATTTGATGATTTTCATGCTAGCTTTTTTTAAGCTAATTGGGATTTTATTGGGCCCTCGGTTACTAGTATGGTTCAACGACCTTTTGGGCAAAGTACTATAGATAAAAGGTTAAATAAGACTCTCCTGACACTTATTCCTAAGGTGGATTCACCACAGTTAGTTTCTCAATTTCGACTCATATCTTTTTGCAATGTTGTCTTTAAGATAATTACTAAAGTCCTTACTCTTCACTTGAAGTCGATCATGTCCAAATTGCTGTCACCTTTTTAGATTGGTTTCATTTCGGGTAGACATAACCAAGAGAATGTAGTGATTGCTGAGGAGATCTTTCATTCAACGAAAAGCAAGAAATTAAGGAAAGGTTTCATAGCTGTTAAGGTGGATTTAAAGAAGGCTTATGATAGATTGACCTGGAATTTCATTAAGGAGACCTTGACCCTAACTGGGATTCTTGTTGAGATTTTTTTTCTAATAATAGAATGCATTTGTTCTACTTCATTTCAGGTGCTTCGAAATGGAGCCAAGTCGAATACCTTCCTCCTTACTCGTGGTATTCGTCAAGGGGATTTTATATCTCTTTATATTTTTGTCTTTTGCATGGAGAGGTTACTCATTGTATCTTGATGCTATTAATGATGGCTCGTGGAAGCCTTTTGTCATCGAAAAGGATGGACCTCAAATTTCTCATCTTATGTTTGCTGATGATTGCTGAGGCGAGTCAGAAGCAAATAGATACCATTAAGAAATGTTTAACATCTTTTTGTGAAGCTAAAATGTTAGTGACAATAAAACGGTGATTCATTTCTCTAAGGGAGTCTTGGATTAACCGACTTCAAAGCTTGATTCTAGAAGTGGTTTTTAGTACACTAAAGATATTGACAACTATTTGGGCATCCTTATTTGTTCAGGCAGATTCATAAGACATACTTATAACTTTGTGTTTTAGAAAGCGTAGAACAGACTTTCAAGGTGGAAGGGCAGGGTGGGTTCTTTCAATGGTAGGAAGAGCTACTCTGGTCAATTCGATTGTGCTTGGTTTGCCTCAATATATTATGCAAGCAACCTTAATTTCTAAGTACACCATTCTTGAGTTGGAAAGACCCTGTAGATAGTTTTTGTGAGGGTACATTACATCTAGTAGAAAACTTCATACTATTACTTGGAAGGATATTTGTTATCTAAAAGAGTTTGGGGGATTGAGTTTCAAACGATTTCATGAGCTTAATTTGGCTTACTTTATGAATTTGGTTTAGGGAATTCTCATTGGCAATGGTTTTTAGTGTAATGTGGTCAGATCAAAGTACAATTTAAACATGAATAATGTTGGTATCTGGAAGGCTAGTGCCTCTGATTCTGCTCTTTAGAAATTTTTATACTCAGTCTATCCTCATGTTATAGATCAGCTTGCTTGGCGAGTTAGAAATAGAGAAATTGTAAGGTTTTGGTCTGATAGGTGGGTTACAGATATAGGCTAATTAGTTTCTTGGCATACCAATATTATACCACTTGATTTATTATGTGCTAGGGTGGCTGATTTGGTCAGCGCTAACAAAGGGTGGAATTGGACTCTTTTAAGAAATTATTTATCTTATGGGAAATGTCTTCTTCTTGTTATGTCCTCTCTGCCTTATAAAGATACAGGTGTTGATCATCCATTATAGAAGACTTCTAATGATGGACGATTTTCTTTGAAATATGCTTATAATTCCCTTGTTAGTAATACTTGGGGTCAAGAGCACCTTTCATAGTTAGATCTTTTCGTACTCATTCCTCTCTGACAACTTTGAAATACTTTTATAGTCATCTACCTTTATGGTCACTTACTATTTCTTCTAGTTTTGGAGGAACCAAGTAATGCAAAATGCAGATTTTACTTGGTCCTGAATGGAGCTTATTTTATTAACAAACAGACTTTTATTATTTATGCTACTTGAAGAGATTATTTTAGTAAGTTTTTTTCCCAATAGCTCTGAATTTCATTTGTTTTTGGAGTTTGCCGCCTCTTAGATGGTTTAAATTAAATACTGATGGCACCTTGAAAAGAGCTACTGGAAGAACTACAATTAGGGGATTAGTTCGAGATGATCAAGGCATTTTCAAAGAGGGTTTTATGACTTCTTTGGGTGTTTGCTCTATTCTAGAAGCCAAGTTTAGGGCGACTGAAAAAGGTCTTCGTATGGCTTGAGATTTATGACTACATGCGATTTCGGTAGAATTGAATAGTAAAGAAACCATTGATTTAATTCTCCACGGAGACCCTAATCCTATATGTTACATGTTTTTTCTCCTTGGATATTTGGAATATTATAAAGAATAATTGGCATATCAAACTTCTTTATATACCACAGGATGCTAACTAGGTTGTTGATTGGCTAACAAAAACAACTCTTAGTTTGATGATGGAGAATATAGATATGTCAATTGTCCCTCCTAAATTGGAGTCTCTTCTCAACTCTAATCTTCAAAGAGCTCAAGTTCTCCATTAGTGTTTTTTCTTTCTTCTTTTAAGCTTGTGCCCCATTTTTGTATAAATAAATATATATATAAACATATATATGTTATTTTAAATCTATCATTCTCAAAATAAAATATTTTTAAATTTGTATTAATTTTATATTATACAGATTCCTTTAAATGATATTCTTTTTAATGTTATTTTTATTTAATTGTATAACGTAAGTAATTCAACTTAAGATCATTTTATTTTAATATATAAATTTAATTTACTTAACTACAATAGTTTATTTATCTATGTATAATTTTCCAAAAAACAATGTTTTACTATAATAATTAATCATATTTTAATTATAAATAAAAATATGATTAATATATATATAAAATTGTTTTAGTATTTGCTAAATAATTTATTATAATTATTTGTATTATATTAAATGAAGTTATATAACAATTAGTATTAAAAGGATATAAATGTCAAATTATTAGTTTTCAGAAAATTTTAATTTTTAAAAATAAACATGATTATTATACATTTAAAGGTAAAAAAAAAAAAAAGTTATTTAGATTTTATGTTTCAGTTTCTATTTACTTTTCAGTAGTACTATTCATTTAAAAAAAAAAGATGATGCCTAAATGCTTGTCAGTAAACCAATGGATAAGCGTGGGGTCCTTAATTATAATGTGAAAATAAAGTTGGCGGGGCTGGTCCTTAAATGGGTGTTTCACATATTAATTATAATTGCTTAAATTAGTCTTATAATTAAGGATTTTTTTTCATAAATAACCACCTTTTTAGATCCAAATCGAACACTAATCATTTTTTTCGAAATTTTGGAAGAATAACTGTTTTCGAATAAAATACACTTAATAAAAATAAGAAATTTCAAGAATGGGGTATTTTTTAACTTCAACTTAAAAAAATGGGTTATTTCAGTAATTTTCTCCATAATTAATTCAAGAATTCTCATATTAATTAATTGGTTTTATTCATCGAATAATCCATACATCACATCACAGTCTCATTATCATTTGTGATAAAATCATATTTTAATTAATAAATAACATTTTTATTATCATTATTGGGGATAAAATCATATTTTAAAATCTCAATATTCTGAGGAGTACAAAATTTTAAAGGATCGATTTTTTTGTTTGGTGATACAATCAGTGATGATAACTCAAAATCTAGGTTATTAGGAGGTTAAATGAGTCTTTTTTAACCATCAAATCACTTTGAAAAATTGCTTAAAGTATTGATTTAAGAGAAGAGAAATTCCCTTCATTTTGCTTGTTTCATTTAATTTGCTGCATTTTAACAATAAAAGAATTATACAAAATTAGGTGTAATATAAGTGGAAGGTTTAGTGTGCATTATCAACAAGTCAAAACTCAAAAGCAATATTTCACATATGATCTCGATCAAAAAATGCATCTTTTCATACACTATCAAAAGCAATATTTCACATATGATCTCGACAAAAAAATGCATCTTTTCATACACTATGAAAAGTCAAGTATAATAATATGAATAATATCAGCATTACTTGTTAGAAAAAATGTCTACATTAATTTCACATGTTCTCTATCAATTAATTGTCATATTTTCATACACATATTTTTCTAAAAATTAGTATAGTTAATTTAGAGTTTGAGCAGCTGATGGGTGATGCAATTAGCACAACCTTCTTATCTCTCCTTTGAGTGTCAGAGTTCGAGCCATATTTCCATCTCTATGTGGATTCAATTTGAAGCAATTCTCATTTATATGTATAGGTATTTCTTCCCAACTTTTGGGAGCTTATTCCAGTGCGCCTTAGAGTTTACATCAGAAGATCACTGCTGACTGCTGTAATATCTGTACTTATTAAATGTACTAGTAAAAAAAAAAAATTAAAAAAAAATGGAGTTTGGGAGAGAAGAAATATGAAACCCACAATTTTAAAGGTGTAATCATGTACGTATAAGGATGGGCCAACCTCACCTTGTCCATAGACATGTTTATGATTTATAAAACTTCATCACAATCCTTATAGTCATATGCCTTAAACTGATGTTGGACGTTTGTCTTTCAACATAATTTAGGACTACTTTGTCAGATTGGAACCATTGTTTTTCTTTCGGATTTTATCCTATCTAATATTGAATTGATATATACATTATTTTATCTAATTCAATAAAAAATGTAAGTTAGATTCTAATTAAACCAGTAAAGTGTATTATAATCTAATTTCAATTATAATAAATCCAATTCAATTTCTAGATGAAGTATAAATAAAAAAAAAAATGTAAATCTAATAAAAGTTGAGGTACCTCAAGATATGTTCCTTACATCTATATAATGAGGTTATAAATTCAAGTCACATTCCTATCCAAATCCCAAATTATACTTGAAGAAAACATGTAGAGGGCAAAATGCCTTATAAGTGTGCAAATTGATAAACATAATTTATATATATTTATTACCCTTAAATATAGATTTATTAGTCCAATTTTGTGTTGAATTTATTCTAATTAATTGTGTTTTTGGTGAAACAGGAATAAAAGAAGATTTGTGTGTTGAATGAGGAAAAATTCCAATTTTGATTAAGTCAAAATCCAAGTCAATTAAGGATTCAATTCTTGCCTAAAATTATTTGTCAAACAATTAGGAAATCAGTTGAGATAAGGAAATTGATCAATAAAGGAAAAAATCAAATTTGGAAGCAAATCAAGAAAAGAAGAAAAAGGTTGTAGATTTTGAGAAAAAAATCAAAGTTTACTATGTAGTTTATGGAAAGGCCAAAAACGGTGTGTTACTATTAAGGCAATTTTCAATTTACAAATTGAGACTAGTGGCATAGTATAAAAAAAAAGCTTGGAGACAGAAAATAAGGGGAGAAGAGAGTTTTGAGACGGCTGAGGAGAAAGAAGATAGCAGCTTTGGTGGAGAAAACGAAGAACAAGAGTGCAGTAGAGAGATAAGTTAACAGCCAAAGTTCATATACATCATGCCGAGTTTTAATTTATTCTTTGTTCTTGAATTTTCAATGATTGCTTAATTTTCTTTTCTGAGGTGTAAGATGAAACCTTATTAACTTTGTAATATTTTTGCTATTCAAGTATTATTCTAAATTGTTTTGATCTTTAATGTTTACATAATTCTTAGTTTCATTAATTGATAGAGTAAAATTGTTTCACCTTTAATATCATGTATTTCAGGTAGTTACGAAATTATTTTATTAATTTGACTTTGAATTGAAAGGTTTAAATATAAGATTTTTGATTATTTGTTTTTCAATATTGGATACATATAATGCTTAGATCTTATTAATTTCAAGTCTTGAAGTAAGAATTACAGAAGATTTATTTTTGAAGCTTAATTGATAAATCCTGAGAAAACAACAGATTGATTTCTAAGTTGTTTCTTTAATAATTGAGAATAATATTTTGAATAGTAAAACATTATAAGTTGATAATGGTGGATTCTGAACCTCAGATTTCTTGTCTATTGGTTGAATTTTGCAATTTAATATTGTTTTGTTAATTTAGAATTCTATTTGTTTTAGTTTTAATTAATTCTCAATTTTCAAACATTGTTAACTAGATTAGAATTAAATTTAATTTAGATTTAGATTAATCTTTTCTCAATCTCTGTGGGATCGACCTCGTACTTGCATAATCTGTCTTACAATAGATTCGTGCGCTTGCGAGTATTAAAATTTGCACAACAAGTTTTTGGCGCCGTTGCCGGGGATTGTTAGAAAACTTAGTTTAGTCTAGATTATTTAATTCTTCTACTAGTTTTAATTTAGGATTATTCTAATATATTACAAAAATAAAATAAAAAAATAAAAAATAAAAAATAAAAAAACTGTTTTTTTTTTTAACTTTGTCAGTGTCAGTTTATTTTGGTTTTATTTGTGTTAGTCTATTTGTTTTGTTTTTATTCTTGTGTGTTTTTAATTTTATTGTTGGTGTTTTGCTTTTATTTTATTTTATTTTATTTTTTTTTAAATTTTGCCAGTTATCTTGTTTTATTTTTTTTTTATTTTTATTTTTTATTTTTTAGAGACTTATTTTTCTTGGATTGCTTTAGAGACAATTAGAACTAGAGACTTGTGGCTAGGATCTGTGCTAGTTTATGCGTGCTTGGAATCGTGAATTGCATCAACGCTTAACTAGGATAGACATTTCAGATTCAAATATGGCAGAAAATAATGTAGCACCTGTAGGAAACAATGATGTAGTGGAAAATATAGTGCCTATAGAGAAATCTCTTAAAGAATATTTTTCACCAGTTGCAATTAATCATCCTTCTTGCATAGAGTTGCCACAAACTAGGGCGACTCACTTTGAGCTTAAACCTTCTGTGATTCAGCTTCTTCCATCATTCCATGGGTTAGAGAGTGAGGACCCTTACCTTCATGTCAAGGAATTCATAGACATATGTTCTACCTTCCGTTTTCAGAATTTTTCAGATGAGTCTGTTAGGCTTAGGATGTTCCCATTTTCTTTAAAAGATAAGGCAAAAGCATGGTTAAATTCACTTGCTCCTAGTTCTATCACTAGTTGGGACCAATTAAATTATAAATTTTTGTCTAAATTTTTTCCCATGTCTAAGACTAATGCCCTTAGGAGAGAAATAGCAGATTTTACTCAAAAAGATGATGAACAATTTTATGTCTGTTGGGAGAGATTTAAAGACTTACTTTTAAGGTGTCCCCACCATGGTTTTGAACCATGGAGACTAGTGCAATACTTCTATAATGGACTAACTGTGCCTAGCCGTCAAATGATTGAATCTATGCATGGTGGAAAATTCTTAAGTCTAGGTAGTACTGATGCTTGGCAATTCTTAGAGACTTTATCTGAAAATTCTCAACAGTGGGAGTTTTCAAATGAAAGGGAGAAACCTAAAAGAGGGGGGTTGTATGAGGTGAGCGATAATCTAGATCTGAAAATTGCATTAGGAAATCTTACTAGGAAAGTAGAGGCCTTAGCTTTAAGTCAATCTATGAATTCAACAATGAGTTCTAGGAATGAGTTGTGTGCTTCATATGTCAATCCAACCCCTACTTTTCAAGAGAGTTATGCTGAACAGGCAAATGCACTCAATTATAAAAATTCATCAGATAGCCCATTCTCAGCCACATACAATTCTAATTGGAGGAATCATCCAAATTTTTCATGGAGACAAAATCAGTCTCCAATAGGTTATGGAGGGCAACAAGTTGCTCCTTCTAATCCTTCACATCCTCCTGGTTTTCAGTCTACTCCCAATTTTGCTGCATCTCAAAGGAAACCTTCCTTAGAGGATACAATGCAACAAATGATGCAATCGCAGCAACAATTCATGCAGTCGACCCAACAATCTATATTAAAACTTGAAACTCAAGTGGGTCAATTAGCCACTGTCATAGGAGAGAGAGAGAAAGGGAAGTTACCTAGTCAACCAGTGCCTAACCCGAAGAGTCAGTTTGAGATAGGTTCTGTTTCTGATAGGAGTCATGATGAAGTCAAATCCATAACCACCCTTAGGTCTGGTAGAGAAATAGACAATCATGTAATTGAACCTGAGCCTAGGAAATCTAAGGTGAAAAAAGACTCTAGTAATGGCACAGTAGATGATTTACACCCTGATGAGTCATCTAAGAGATTTATAAATCAAGAGTCAAAAGAGAGTGATGTTCCTTCCATTCCTTATGTTCCTAAGGCCCCTTTTCCACAAAGACTTGTCCCTTTAAAAAAAGGCACACCATATAATGATATTTTGGAGGTGTTTAAGCAAGTTCGCATAAACATTCCTTTTCTTGATGCTATTCAACAAGTGCCTGCCTATGCTAAATTTTTAAAAGATCTTTGCACTGTGAAAAGAAAAACAAATGTTCCTAAAACTGCATGTTTGACTGAGCAAATTAGTTCCATAATCCAAATGAAAACTCCTGTCAAGTATAAGGATCCTGGATGTCCTACTATTTCTTGTGTTATAGGTGAGCATGTTATTGATAGAGCCTTACTTGATCTAGGTGCGAGTGTTAATTTATTGCCATATTCTGTGTATGTGCAATTAGGATTAGGGGAATTAAAACCCACTCCTGTGACCCTTCAATTAGCTGATAGATCTGTTAAAATTCCAAGGGGTATCATAGAGGATGTCTTGATCCAGGTTGATAAGTTTTACTTTCCAGTAGATTTTATTGTCATAGATACCCAGCCTGTTGAAAACATTAGTGCTCAGATTCCTGTGATTCTAGGACGACCTTTCTTAGCCACCTCCAACGCGATAATTAATTGTCGCAATGGAGTCATGAAACTTTCTTTTGGAAACATGACTGTAGAGCTCAATGTGTTTAATGTTAGTCAAAAACCTCAGGATAATGATGACTTATGTGAGGTTAGTTTTATTGAGAGTGCAGTCTATGATTCCTTTAGGCACTTGTCTTGTGAGGATCCATTAGAGAGATGTTTAGCTCATTTTGGCATGAACGTAGATGAGGATAGTATTGTTAGTGAGGTGAATGCTTTATTAGAATCTACCCCATTACTAGATACTACCAAATGGAAATCCAAAATAGAACCTCTTCCACCTTCTGAGTCTGTACCTCTTCCATCTGTGGAGAAACCACCTAAGTTAGAATTGAAACCTCTTCCTGAGTCATTAAAGTATGTGTTTTTAGGACATTCTGAGACCTTGCCTGTTATCATTGCATCTGATTTAGAAAAAGAACAGGAGGATAAGTTGATTAGTGTACTTAGGGAGCATAGAGAAGCAATAGGTTGGACAATTGCAGACATTAGGGGTATTAGTCCATCTGTGTGCATGCATAGGATTCATTTAGAAGACAATGTTAAACCCACTCGTGAGCCTCAAAGAAGATTAAACCCTAACATGAAAGAGGTTGTAAGAGCTGAAACCATTAAACTCTTAGATGCAGGTATCATTTATCCTATCTCTGATAGTTCATGGGTAAGTCCTGTACAGGTAGTACCTAAGAAGTCTGGCATCACGGTAGTTAAGAATGATCATGATGAATTAATTCCTACCCGAATGCAAACCGGGTGGCGTGTTTGTATTGACTACCGCAAGCTTAATGCCGCCACTAGGAAAGACCATTTTCCTCTTCCTTTTATTGATCAAATGCTAGAAAGGTTAGCCGGTCATGCATTTTATTGTTTCCTTGATGGTTATTCCGGTTATAACCAAATTCCTATAGCCCCTGAGGATCAAGAGAAAACAACTTTTACCTGTCCTTTTGGCACTTTTGCCTACCGTCGTATGCCATTTGGATTGTGCAATGCTCCTGCTACTTTTCAAAGGTGTATGATGAGTATTTTCTCTGACATGGTAGAGCGGTTTCTAGAGGTGTTCATGGATGATTTTTCAGTTTTTGGATCTAGTTTTGATGAGTGTCTACACCACTTAACCTTAGTGTTAGTTAGGTGTAAGGAAAAGAACTTAGTGCTTAATTGGGAAAAGTGTCACTTTATGGTTAGGAAAGGGATAGTTCTTGGACATGTTATTTCTAATAGTGGTATTGAGGTAGACAGGGCTAAAGTAGACTTGATTTCTAGTCTTCCACCTCCTAGAACAGTTAAAGAGGTTAGGTCATTTTTAGGTCATACAGGGTTCTATCGTAGGTTCATAAAGGATTTTAGTAAGATTTCTAAGCCTTTGTGTAACTTGCTTGCTAAAGACACCCATTTCAACTTTGATGATGATTGTTTGAGAGCTTTTGAGAAGCTTAAGACCTTTTTGACAACTGCACCTATCATTAGGCCACCAGATTGGAGTGTTCCTTTTGAGATCATGTGTGATGCCTCCGATTATGCCATAGGGGCTGTTTTAGGACAACGCATTGATAGACTACCTCATGTGATCTATTATGCCACTAAGACTCTCAATGATGCACAACTTAATTATTCCACCACAGAAAAAGAGTTGTTAGCAGTGGTTTTTGCATTAGAAAAATTTAGGTCTTATTTGGTTGGGTCTAAAGTAATAGTCTATTCAGATCATGCTGCATTGAAATATCTTTTGTCCAAGAAAGATGCTAAACCTCGTCTAATTAGATGGATCTTGTTGTTACAGGAATTTGATCTTGAGATTAGGGATAAGAAAGGTTTAGAAAATGTTGTTGCTGACCACTTGTCAAGGTTAGTAGTCGAGTCTATAGATGAGCATGTGCCTATTAGAGAGTCCTTTCCTGATGAGCAACTCATGCTTGTGTCCCAATTTCCTTGGTATGCTGACATAGTTAACTATCTTGTTATTGGTCAAATGCCTACGCATTGGACTAAACAAGATCGTGTGAAATTTTTAGCCAAGGTTAAGCATTATTTTTGGGATGATCCATATCTGTTTAAGTATTGTCCTGACCAAATCATTAGAAGATGTGTGCCTGAGAGTGAACAATTAGATGTTATTTCTTTTTGTCATGATCATGCTTGTGGAGGTCATTTTAGTTCCAAGAAAACTGCTGCAAAAATTTTACAATGTGGTTTTTATTGGCCAAATTTGTTTAAAGATACTCATGCGTACTGTAGTTCCTGCGAGAGGTGCCAGAAATTAGGAAGTATTACTCGTAGAAATATGATGCCTTTACATCCTATTCTTATTGTTGAATTATTTGATGTTTGGGGTATTGATTTTATGGGTCCATTTCCTAATTCTTTTGGTAATTTTTATATTCTGGTTGCTGTGGATTATGTGTCTAAATGGGTGGAAGCAATTTCTTGTAAAACTAATGATCACAAGGTGGTGGTTAAATTTTTGAAAGAAAATATATTTTCTCGTTTTGGTACACCTCGTGCAATCATTAGTGATGGGGGAAAACACTTTTGTAATAGACCTTTTGAGCATTTAATGAAAAAATATGGTATTACACATAAAATTGCAACACCGTATCATCCACAAACTAGTGGACAAGTTGAGATTTCTAATAGGGAGATTAAAAATATTCTTGAAAAAACGGTTAACCCAACTAGAAAAGATTGGTCTTTGAAACTTTGTGATGCATTATGGGCTTACCGTACTGCTTTTAAAACCCCTATTGGAATGTCTCCTTATCGACTTGTTTATGGCAAGGCATGTCATTTACCTGTGGAGTTGGAACATAGAGCTTATTGGGCCATTAAAAAATTGAATTTTGATTTTGATAATGCAGGTAATCGCAGGAGGCTACAACTTAATGAGTTGGAAGAAATAAGAAATGATGCTTACGATTGTGCTAAACATTACAAGGATCGAATGAAAGTTTTTCATGATAGAAATATTCTAAGGAAATCTTTTTCACTTGGTCAAAAAGTCTTGTTATATAATTCTCGTTTGCATCTATTTCCTGGCAAGTTGCGTTCTAGATGGTCAGGTCCTTTCATTGTCCGCACTGTTTTTCCTCATGGTGCTATTGAAATTGAGAATCCTAAGAATGGTGATGTATTTAAAGTCAATGGTCAAAGATTGAAACCTTTCTTAGAGTTAAGAAGTCCAGAAGTAGAGGAAATATTGTTGAAAGATCCTGTTTATCAGGATTGACCTTCTTTTGAATCTAGACTTACTTTTATTTCTTTTGTTTATTTTTTTATTATTATTTTTTATAGGGTTTTTGTTATTTTATTTTTTCTTAGTATTTGGTTTTCGTTTGTGTGATTCATGTTAGTTTTAGTTTTAGTTTTTTATTTTATTTATTTTTTTTAATTTTTTTTTAATTATTAATGTATTTTAACGTGAATTCTTGATTTACATGATTGTGTTAGATTACATGATGGAGCAAACAAGGTGTGATCTCTTCCTTACTATTTTATATTGTCTATTTTTATTTCCTTACATCTTTTTATATTATTTGAGCATTTTTAGATAATCGATAAGGAAACATTGAGGACAATGTCTAAAATAGGTTTGGGGGTGGTGCAAAATGTTTTAATAATAAAAAAAAAAATCATTTTTTCCTATTAATTTTTTTTTTTTCTCTCTTGATTTTGAATTTTACCCTAATAAGTTGACTAATTACTTTGTGTTTGTTAATGGAGTCTTAATACATGTTTTTGGTTGGATATCTTTACTAAGGAATAGCCATGAACATCTTTGCATGATTTGAGACTGTTGAATATCATGATCTTAGTTAATTGAGTGGATGAATATCATGTTTACATGAATTGTGGACTATTAGTGGAGACTACCCTTGGTGAGGATTTGAGTTTTTTTAGCGTTTCTTTTTGAGGAATTTATTTGTTTCTACTCCTAAACACTCTTCACTTTATTCTTAATAGATGATCTCTATAGGTTTTGCATTGAATACTAAAGAACAAATCATCATTGTAGATAACATGAGTTGCTTTAATTTGAAAATTGGATCGATTTCTTAGAAGTGATATAGGTAATTTTTATTCCATAAAAGTCTACTTTCTTACTTTGGATTGAGATACATCATAAACCCTTTGAAGCCAAACACTTTAAACATTTTTCTTTGTTTATCCTTATTAAATGACCCTATTGAGCCTTTAAATTGAGCCATGCCTGATAAAACTTGGGATCATACTATGTGGTGAAAGAAGAGAAGGGAATTGAAGTGTTAAGATTTATATGATATGTATAGGCATATGCATTAAAAGAAGTGTGTTTCTAAATAGTATTGTGAAAAAAAAAAGTGAAAATAGAAAAAAAAAAAAAAATGTAAGAAACACGAGTTTTGTAATGCCTAGATGTACAAAGGGAGATGAAAGTAGAAGGAAGAAGAAAGTATTGAATTGAAAAATTTTGTGATAAGAAAGAAAAGAGAAGAGAGAAGTTGTGGTGAATTAAAGAGAATAAATAAAGTGCTTTGGTATGATCCTAAGTTTTTTATTGAACCTGTACCTTAAAATTTTCTACATATCAATTAACCATAGCCCAAATACAACCTCTAATAAAGCCTATTGATCTTCAAAAGGAAGTACAATTTGAGAGTTGAAGTATGTCATCATGCTCTATCTACGTTCTTAGTATTTAATTACAATCATGAGATCTATTCATTTAAAAGTGCGGTTCTTTTTAATGTCTATATTCATATGTGATGTAAATGACACTTGCTATGCCTTTACATAATCTCTGTCACATATGATTGCATGAGTGCTTGCCGTAGGATTCTTGAGTGCTATGAGAGATATTTTGTGAGGATTAGAGTCGAGGCGAAATAAGTCCATGACATGTGAATGTGGTGTTTTGAAATAAAATTGCTTTGAGAGTGGTGTGAGATTGTTGATGATTGTGTTTTAGATCATTAGTGACTTATCTTTAGTCCTGATACAAGATCATACATGTACGAGATTTCTGTTAATTTGCATTTAGTGAGAGGTTGATGAGTTATGGGTGGAATCTTTTAATGTTTGTGGGTATCATTGCTGGTAAACCCTCAGGAGACATAACTCCTCCTACTAGGGACACCTAGAGGTTTAAAGGCTTGTGACATACGCTCAATGTCATCGTGTTTACCTACGAAAATGGATTGTGTTTTTATTTTCTGTGTTTTTAGCTTAGGTTGTTTTAAAATTTTTAAGTTTTGCTTGAGGTCCAGCAAAATCTAGGTTTGGGGGTATTTGATAAACATAATTTATATATATTTATTACCCTTAAATATAGATTTATTAGTCCAATTTTGTGTTGAATTTATTCTAATTAATTGTGTTTTTGGTGAAACAGGAATAAAAGAAGATTTGTGTGTTGAATGAGGAAAAATTCCAATTTTGATTAAGTCAAAATCCAAGTCAATTAAGGATTCAATTCTTGCCTAAAATTATTTGTCAAACAATTAGGAAATCAGTTGAGATAAGGAAATTGATCAATAAAGGAAAAAATCAAATTTGGAAGCAAATCAAGAAAAGAAGAAAAAGGTTGTAGATTTTGAGAAAAAAATCAAAGTTTACTATGTAGTTTATGGAAAGGCCAAAAACGGTGTGTTACTATTAAGGCAATTTTCAATTTACAAATTGAGACTAGTGGCATAGTATAAAAAAAAAGCTTGGAGACAGAAAATAAGGGGAGAAGAGAGTTTTGAGACGGCTGAGGAGAAAGAAGATAGCAGCTTTGGTGGAGAAAACGAAGAACAAGAGTGCAGTAGAGAGATAAGTTAACAGCCAAAGTTCATATACATCATGCCGAGTTTTAATTTATTCTTTGTTCTTGAATTTTCAATGATTGCTTAATTTTCTTTTCTGAGGTGTAAGATGAAACCTTATTAACTTTGTAATATTTTTGCTATTCAAGTATTATTCTAAATTGTTTTGATCTTTAATGTTTACATAATTCTTAGTTTCATTAATTGATAGAGTAAAATTGTTTCACCTTTAATATCATGTATTTCAGGTAGTTACGAAATTATTTTATTAATTTGACTTTGAATTGAAAGGTTTAAATATAAGATTTTTGATTATTTGTTTTTCAATATTGGATACATATAATGCTTAGATCTTATTAATTTCAAGTCTTGAAGTAAGAATTACAGAAGATTTATTTTTGAAGCTTAATTGATAAATCCTGAGAAAACAACAGATTGATTTCTAAGTTGTTTCTTTAATAATTGAGAATAATATTTTGAATAGTAAAACATTATAAGTTGATAATGGTGGATTCTGAACCTCAGATTTCTTGTCTATTGGTTGAATTTTGCAATTTAATATTGTTTTGTTAATTTAGAATTCTATTTGTTTTAGTTTTAATTAATTCTCAATTTTCAAACATTGTTAATTAGATTAGAATTAAATTTAATTTAGATTTAGATTAATCTTTTCTCAATCTCTGTGGGATCGACCTCGTACTTGCATAATCTGTCTTACAATAGATTCGTGCGCTTGCGAGTATTAAAATTTGCACAACACAAATTGACATTACACCATTTAAGAAATTAAAGATACATAAAAAAACAAGTATGAGCATGAATATACGATCACCATCTCTTTGCTTGATCATACTTGCACTGTAATTTGTAAAAATTACGATGACATACAATGGATTGAAACCAGACAATCACCATGTAATACACTATATATTAATTAGTCACAGACACTCAAGATTGGGGAAAACATATTGTGCTTAACGCAAGAGACTTTCGTCCAGAGATTGCAGACCCTGCTGAGCAATTATTTGGTACATTCTTTGAGTTGGGTGGACAGCATCCCAGAACACGTATTTGGAGGCATCATCACAAGTGCTCATGTCTTTGCATGTGTCTCCATATTCTATGATTCCTGTCGCACAACACCCCTTTGTAACCTCTGTCAAACCTGCCATTTTAAAACGCATATCATGATATCAGTGTTTCTCATGCAAAAACCCCGAATACAAAACCGCAGTATTTGGACTTATATCTAAACCGGAGAATCCTGATCTGTTTTGCTAAAATTTTAATTTGTAAAAACAATCTAAAGGTGAAAATGACATGCATGGAATCCTACCGTATTTTATGGGGTGGCTCACTGCATCTAGAATGGGATTATAACAATCAATGTAGGCGGTTTTAAGCCCAATTGTTTTTCTCATGATTATCAATTTCTGTTTGAGCTTGGAGTTGAATGAAAATGCGAGCTTGTTGTAACTCTCCACACATGTTTTCTGGTTCATCAGAGTCTTGACGAGTGGCATGCATCCGAATGGTGGGACCCCGACCACCACCAATCTTCTGCCTCCTAATTTATTCACTGTCTGCAACCAACCATGCATAAATATTACACATCTATGTTGTATACAGTACAGTTCAATAGAATATTAATTACAAGCATAAAATGAGAAATTATTGTCAAACCTATAGGGGAAAAATTTTGAACATTTAAGACATGATAACAGACCACCAAAGTACTTGGCGTTTTGACTACCTATAAGTGCAGACATTGAATATAAATGTGCCCGCAAAATAAACCTAACTTCTTAAAGACGGTATTATAGTGTGTCCCTACAATAACAAATGTTAGATAAACATAGAAAAAGAAACACTTTTATAACTATCTTCAGATATATCTTAATGACAAATAGTACTTATTCATTCCGTCAAAATTTCAAATTTCAAACGTATAAAAAAAATGTTTCCATTAAATAATTAACTTCAATTTTCTAAGAAATTTCAGATGTATCATAAGCTTAAGATAGAACTTCAAACAAAAGAGATCTATCCAGGTCAAGAGAGAGAGTACCTTAGCGTAATCATACAAGCGAGAGATCAGGTAGTTCTGGTATTGTTCCAAAGTAAATTGCTTGGGACGAGTGGGTTCCAAGTAGTAATTTTGGACGAAGTCATTTGTGCCCATACTTACAACAAAAATAGCATTGCTAACAATTTGGTATGCCCTCTTCAACCCCACCAACTTAGTCAGGTGGATCTTGTAATGCCTAAAATACTCCAGCTGTTTTGATACGGGTAACACGTTCTGTTTCATCAAAACAAAATATTACTTGTTTATATATGCTTTGTCATTGATTCCATATCAGACCAAACCATTATATAAAATGGTCCCAATGTCCATTCAAGTTAAGTTGAAATATTTCTGTTTTTTGCTTTTTTCCTTTTTCTAAACGCATGTGCAAGCACTTTTTGGAAATTAAAAAAAAAAAAAAAAAAAAAAGACATTTCCCCATGAAGCAGTTTAAGAACTTTTGTGTTTTAAGAATTTTTTTTTTTCTCATAATTCCCTAATAACATAGTAAAATGGATCTACAACATTTTAAATTAATTGGTCAATTCTGAAACATATTGGTGATTATTGTAGACCAAGCAGTACTGATTAAAAAAAATATAACGCTTACAGAGAGATTGGCAGTAAGGTCATCATAACCAGAGCCAGCAGAAGCAAAACTAACTCCATGTAACAAGTCTACCTTCTTGATGTTTGAATCAAGAAAAGCTGGAATTACATTGGTGAACCCCAATGCCTCGGCTGTCAAATAAAATCAAGAAATTAACAAGAGCAGTAAACGCTCAAACTAATTGTGATACAGATGGTATATCATAATAAATCTTTAAATTCAGATATCTACTTTCATAATCGAGAGACTGCTCATACAAACTTATAAATGCATTTAGTAAGAATTAAACTCCCAAAATTTTAATAATAAATGAGGAGATACACAATGGCTTGTGTCATATTTACTTCTACCAGGTGAGAAATATATTTCTCCCACAAAGAATTAACTATATATACAAAGTTTACCATTACTGATGGGTCAGTGCCCAGCAATTCATTGCAACATAATGAGACAATAATGGCACTTGATCATGAAACAAATCGAAATTAATTCATACAATGAAAGCACCCCAGCTCAAAAATAGTAATGGCACTTGAAAAGCTGTAAAATAAAATGACTGGAAAGCTATATACATTGAGCAAAAAATTACCAATGAAGTCAGTGGCAAGTCTTCCATCACTGAACCTTCCAGTGGGGAGGCGATTAAAGAAGTCTTTTCCATAAGGGTTGAAGTTGCTTTTTATGCTGGTGTCAAGACGGTTGTTGTTGCCAGGATCAACACTGGAGTCCCCAAACACCAATATACATGTCACATTGTTTCTTGCAGCCAGTTGTTTCAGTTGATGAATGTCTATGGCTTGTGAGACCAGAAGTGGGCTCAAGGTTAGAGCCAGAACAACCAGAACAAGTATCTTCATGATCATCATAATCATCACAGCCATGGAACCTGAGAAAAAGCTATTAGTTTAAAAGAGAGAGAGAGAAAGATCTTCTTGGTGGATCAGAGGGATGATGATGATGATTGAAATGAGCTCTAGCTAGGCATTCTTAAATCGGACTGAAACTGAGGGATAGCTGGTGCCTAGTTGTGTTGGTTGAACACTTAATACGTGTCCCAAAATTGCTTGAGAACAAAATTCTTGTATTGTAGCGTGCAGCAGGAAAGTTGTTAATAGTTTGAAACGGATGTATTAAATTCTGGACAGAAGGGGCGGTTGTCTTCAATGCAGACTATTCACATACGGTCCCAATTCAATAAAAAAATTGTTGAGGTTAACAATTGTAACCATTAATTTGCATGGCAATTATGTGTACAGAGAGCTAGCTAGCTTCACGTTGCTTTGCATCCAAATAATGCAGCAATATTTATAATGCATAATGACTGTAGTACAACTATATTACAATTTTTGATAGTGACACCAAGATATTTTTAAATATAGTTAATTAATTGTATTAGTTCTAGTTCAATGTAATTCGTTGGACGATTCGAGATTTAATTTTTGAATGAAGGAAAAGATATATGAATTTTTTAGTTTCAGCAAAAATAAGATAGATTTTCAAATTTCAACAAATTACATGTAGTACTCTTGTTGAAGATCAGCCAGCTAATTGACTGATGAGCAGTGTGTTCTCTCCAGACAATCTGGAGTCTCTGGAGCCTCAAGACTCGAGAGAGTCAATAAATCTGCAGTAGTTTCCACCACTAAGTTGGCATCCAGCATATATTCTACTTTTTCGCTTCAATGAATCAACATTACTTTCAAAGTGATCACATGTAGTTCAACTACAATATTGATAAGTAGTGTACCTAATAAATAAAATTTGTGAGTACGTAGTGTACTTCGAATTCATACCAACGTAAGGTTGAATTGTTCCTGCTTGTTTAATTACACAAAGATTAATGGTATAGATCATAATCTCCGATTCTGTTTTGATTATCTTGACACCACTATTTACAGCTTCCAAGGTCAAAAATCAAGTACTAACCAAAAGACTCGTTCGATAACCCTCATGAGTCATGGCACAGATAGACTGTACGTGTCAGTTTGAAGATAGTGTACACGTCTTAATCAGCATCACTTTCGTCTTAATATATATAGTGTCAACTTAATTTCCTTCTTTACACGCTACTAATGATTCCACATATGATGATATATTGTTGTCTAATATATTATACAATTTTTGTATGGTACCATTGAAGATATCATCAATTTTGGTTTTACTTTTTTACTTTGAACATCTTTGTATTTTTAAAATTATTAATCAGGAACCATCTTGTAAAAATTGTATTGTGAAATGAGCCAAAAAAAAAAAAAAATCACATCAGTATCACCTTGATAATTGTTAAAGAGGGCAACATGGTAAAGTCGTGCTATGCTCTAGGTTTAATATTTTCTAACCTCACTTATGCATAGCTTGCTTATGATTAGGTAAACAGCCTGTTTGACTTTAGAATTAAGATTATTTATGTAATTATGATAAATAAATTAGTAATTAGACTTATCAGAAAGGGAACCATTTAGGGTGTGTGTGGCTGACAGTGCAAATGGCTGCACTGAACATAAGGAGGACACGAATTTTAAACAATTGTTTGGTTTAGTCATTGCATTGAATTCAAACTGTCCGCTATGGTAACATTAAAAAAAAAAAATGTCCCTAGGGTGGCTTCGAATCCAAAAACACTAGTAGAACGAAACCAGTGGGAAGGTGGGTTTCATTTTATCCTCTCAATGTGGTTTCAATTGTTATTTTGGATGAGTTTCTTACCTTTGTATCTCTATTAAATATAAAATTTCTTTAATAATTTTTTTTTCCTGTTTTTAGGTATTTAACTGTGTATTTTTTGATGGGTGGCTACTAAAACTAAATATTTTATTTAAAAAGTATTAAATTAATTTGAAATAATTATATTTGTTAACCTACATTTTATATTTAGTTTATTACATTTTTTTTTTATTTCATCAATATATTATTCAAATTATTTTTATTTAAAAATTATTTAAAACAACGTTATTTAATAAAAGAACTTGTTAATCAAATTATATCTAATTATATTCAATATATTACGATCTCGTCTTAAGATGCATCAAATATAGGATTGTATAGTATTCAATTAAAATTCATTCCCTTTCAAATACGACATGTCAAACAAGACTTTAGAGACCTCCCTGCCCCCTCCATGGAGTTTATTTCTTACTTAGAAATTTAGAATTCAAAACTTGGCACTGGTCATTTTGAAATAAAAAAACCATCCATTCAGAGTTGTGGGGCACATTTCGTTCTCAATCCAGCCCATCAGATCCGAAGCGATTTCTAGTGGGTCCATAACAGACAATCCTCGGTGTCCAACCATCTTATTGTTGATTGATCATGCGGCAAAGACCAACAGTAAATTCTTCACAGAAGTGCTTCGATGAACTGAAATCATACTATGCGGTATGAATCTCTCCTATACTTTAATTTTTGATGTCATATAGTATGATTTGAATTGATTAGATGTGCAGATAAGGAAAAATAATCTTCAAAATGACGGTACATTTGCTCATTAATTTTTCGTTATTTATATGAATAATATATTTATGTGAATTATTTATACTACATATCATAATATAACTAGACATAATGCATGCACTCTAGCACATTGAAGATGCCCAACACATAATATCACTATAACTCCTAAGAAGAAAAGGACTATATGTGTCTATACACATATAGGTATTGAATTTAGTAAATAAAATGAAACTAATTTGTCTTAAATATATAAATATTCAATTTTGAGTTATTTCTCTTCAGGACTTAATGCTAAAATTTTCAAAACTAGAGAATTGGTAAACCCAACTGTATCATATCGACACAATTTAAAATTTTGGAAAGTGAATATGACTAGTATCCAAGACTTCAATTGTGTGAGATATATTATTTGATCAACCCTATTTAATTTGAATAAAATAAAATTTTGAATATAAATCAAACATGAGTTCATTTTGTAATACACATTCTCTCTTAACTCAAATAGTTGTATAATTACTCATCAACTAAAACAACGGGGGTTTTGAGTTTCACTACTCATATTTTAAAGCATACATAAAGAGCATTAATTTATTATTATAGAGTTGATATTTCTCGGTTTTGATATAAATATCATAATCATATAAGTACCGATTGATTTCAGTATATTCCATTAGACTTTTATTCAATTAAGTATCATTTTTTTTTTTTAGAGAAAAGACCAAGTAATAACACCGTTAATACCAAAAAGTGGAACTCATAAATAGAAGTTGGAAAATTGATGACACATTGTTTATAACACACGCTGCACACTGATCTTACTCTACCCGTTACGCATTGACTGTACCAGCAATTGTTGAGCCAACAAGTTGTTTGAATCTTCAAAAATTGCTTCGATACAGTTGCCATTAATTCGTGCCAATTTCAATATGCAAAAAGGCCTTGAGCAATCTCTTTAAAATTGTTCCTTTTTTTTTTCTTTATTTTTTTGTTTTCAATATATTGCCTTGTATTGCGAACGTTTTACCCAGCAACTTCTGATCGGGTGGTGAGAGAAGGTTTGCCGCAACATGCATGATGAAGGAAGTTTCGAAAAATTCAGGTAGATGAAGCAGAGGACAATGGGCCGTTGAGGCAATTAAATTTTTACAATTAGGGTTCTATTAAGTATTAATGAGCCTCACCCACCACACATTGAAATATTCAATTTTTGCGATTCATATAGGGTTGACTGTATTAATATAATGAAAGTTATATGTCTCCTGCAACTAATTGTTTTATTGTTTCAGTTAAATAAAATTTTATAGGGTTTTGTGTGTTGTTGCCGATCCACTTTATCCTTGATCATGTAAAGGCAAGATTCGATTCACATGGTCACAAAATGTGACAATTTTCATCCCTCTTCTGTGAGTCTTAGTTTCGAGCTATATCTAAAAGTCTTAATCAAGAGAGTCTGACAGTCTTACGTGCAATTAATATGTCAAAAAATAAAATAAAATTTTATGTGTAAAAAAAAAAATATTTAAACATTTAAAAAGATGATTTATCAAGTGCATTGCCATAAATTGAAGTGCGAATTAAGGAAAGAGTTTCATATATCCGAATACTTTTCTCCTAGGATGCTAACAAAGCAAAATTTGCAAGGGATTGGATCACCTTATTCCTTTTTCTTGGGATAAATCGGCACCAAAACTACAACCGAAAATGAAAGCACATAATTGAAGCCCCTACCCCAACCAAAAACTTGTCTAAATAAATAGTAATATCCACATATAACTTGAAGTGTCCAGGAGTGATTACACCTTTAAAAAAGCAAAACAATCCACAATGCTTTGTATTTCTCCAAAAATTCTAAGTGAAGGCTACTGGGGGAGAATCGTTGATAACCCTTTCATTGTCCATAATTGACAGATCAAACTCTCTTCGTTTGCATTTCAAAAAAAAAAAAAAAAAAACACTCTCTTTGTTTGAATAATAAGCTATAAATTTCTATAATTAGTAGGCTTTTGTTAAATATAATAAAAAAATTCACTTGTTCTCTTTACTACATTATTACATAATAATATGACTTTATTATACTTAACAAAAGTTAATCAATTTACCTAAAAAATTAGGGAAAATCTTAAAAAATTATCTGACTTTTGATAGATTATTCATTTTCCCCTATATGGTTTCATTTTTATCCAAAATTTTTATTACGTTACAAAGTTGACAAAATAATTAGATAACAAATAAGAAGACATTTTTAACCCTCAAGTTTTTATTTTAAAAATAAAATAATTATAAAATAATGTTTTAAAATAGAAAATATAAACTAATAAAAAAATATTTTTTTAAAAGTGGAGATATATATTAGATCTTTTTCATCCATCCAAATTGGATTGACGGTGGAAATCTAATCAGCCATTACATCATCATCATCATAAGCCTTCAGACCTATCACTAGTAATGAACAACCCACAACCATTACAGATAAATATACCAACAATCATCACAATCAACAGACCAAAGATGAACAACAATCATCAAATATATCAAACTCTAATAATCAATCATCTCAAACCCACAAAGATTAACAAAAAAAAAAAAAAAATTATCAAACATCATCAAGCACACCTAGAAACCCAAAAAAATCATCAAACATTATCAAGTATCAAACCCTTAACTGGGTTTATCAACCCAGTTGAAAGTTCAACTACGTTTGATTTATTTAGGTTTGAATCCAGTTGAAGGTTCAATTGGGTATTGTTAACTAGGTCCGAACCAGATAAAGTTTCATTTGAATTTGAACCCAGTTAAAGGTTTATCTGGGTTTGAACCCAGATGAACTTTCTTCTAGGTTTGAACCCAGATGAACCTTCTTCTAGGTTTGAACCTAAATAACGAAAAGGAAAAGAAGATAAGAGGAGGTGGCGACAGCGCCAGAGAGAGATAGAGATGAAAAGGAGTCGGTACCGAAGGGAGAGGTGGTGGATGTCTGGTAGAGGTGACAACAAGCGATAAAGTAGAAGAAAAGGTTGGAAAGGAGAGTGACTAAAGCGACAGAACAAGAGTGGTAAGGTTAAAGAGAGAGGAAGAGTTGAGTGAGAGAATTTTTTATTTTTATTTTTATTCAATATTTTTATTTTTTTAATTTTTAGATAAAAATATCTTTTTCTATATATATTTAATATTATTTATTTATTTTGATGTCATATTTTAATTATTTTTTAAATTTTTTTCACATTTTTGCTTTGCTCCTAAAATTAAACGATCAATCATATCCACTTAACGAAATTTGTTATTGTTAAAGTATTATTGTCCTTTCATACTCCTTAAGGGGTATTTAGGATGTTTATTTTAAAGTCAGACGGTATTCTGGATAAGAATAAAACTGTGAAAAAAATAAATAATTTATCAAAATTTAGAGGATTTTGCCAAAAAATTAATTCACAAACTACGAACGATCAACTACTTGTAAGGATTTTTAAGTTGTTCAAATAAAATAATTTTTACATGTGGTAGGCTTTGAGAGAATTGTAAATAATCCCGACTTGATTCACACGTAGTACACACGTGCCTTCGTCACCATGGAACTAAACGCACCGTTTCACTCGATTCACCCGATTCACCAAACCCCAATCGAAGTGACAAAATAACCTCGAAGGCCGAGGCCCAGGATCAGCCCAATGAAGAGAGAAGCTGACGCACCCTTTTCTTCTCCATTAGAGTGGCGCGAAAACTTGCTGGGTCATTTACATTAAAAAAAATAAATAAATCCAACCTTTAAAATAGGGAAAAAAAAAAAAAATTCCCCACAAACTCAGAATTCTTGTTATTGCCATCTGACCCATTGAAAGTGAAAACTTTGATTCTCAAGGTATGTATTTTTGGTTCATGTTTAACCTTATTTGAACATAATTTCAGTTGTCTACTAGGGTGCGTGTTTGGCTTCAAGGAAACCTGCTTTTCCGTGTGATTGTGTATTTGGCAAATGGGTATGTTGGAAAGTTTAGTGCTTTTCATTTAGTGGAGGAAAGTTTCTGTCTTGTAATTTTCTGAGGCTGAAATGGGTTTTTAGACAAACCCATGTGCGTTTTTTTCTGTGTTAGAATGTTTGACAGTGTAAAGTTTTGATCTTTTTGTGTTGGACATTGTGTATGTGATGTGTGTTGTTGGTTTATGCAGTGTTTTGTTGGTTATTGTTGAGTGATATCGTGTTTTCATGTCATAAGATTTCGGTTTACATGTTATGGAGTTGTGATTATGTGTATATAAGTCTTTGTATAGTTGCTTCTGATTTGTGTTTGTTTACTACCAATGGGTGGAATATTCATTTGAGGTGGGAATTTGTTTTTGGTATTTATATATAAGTTATATTAGTGAGGCGGAGATTGAGGAGGGTTTAACTTTTTGAAAAATGAAGCAGTATGGAGATAACAAATCATAAACGAGCCTGCATAATGGGCATCGAGGAGAACACATTAGCAATCCTTGAATCCACTGGAGCTAAAGACGCACGCGACACCAATGATGATAGTACATCGTTTTGTCTTTGTCTCCCTGACTATTTACGTTTGGTTTCCACGAGGGTTTTTATTTGGCTTTCATTTTTGGGAATCAATGTAACTTTGTCTTCAAAAATATTCCAACTACTTATTCAGTCTCTTTTGTGAGTTATAATACAGGAATAGCTTTTATAGAGGCTGTTCGTGCTGCTTCGTTTATACCTGAAACTGGAACTGCTCCAACCTAGTAATTGTTTTTCACCTTTCTCTTATTGAAAGAAGGGCAACCGAAATTATTTTTTTGTTTAATTATACACCTGAATGATTGTATAATTAAGGAATTTGATTTATTCAGCAAAATGCACGGGGCATTATTTCATATTTTAGGGGTTGGGGAATCTCTGGAATTGATAATGTCAAGTTATCAGCTTCTTATCGAGTTAAATAAGGTAATTTAATAATTTTTTTATTTAAATAAATTAATTCAATATGTTCACATTATCAGTTATACCATATTCTAACATGTTCAATATATCTTTTAACTGTATATTTGTTACCTATTACTTTGTTTATATGTTTCATTTAGCGTTTTCCTCGAGTTTATGTATCGAAATCATCTTCCAGTGATTCCAAAGAACTCGTTGTGTTCAATGAGGTATTCACTTTGTTGTATCTTAATATAAGTCATATTGAGCATGCCAGTTTTGAACAAAATGTAGAGCTCTCAATTATAGATTAGACTCCATTATGATAAGTTATATTGTATTGAATCTGTTGTGTGCTAGGATTGGTCGCCATTTGCTCTTAGTTCAGATGCTGTTTGTAGTGAAAGGCAAGCAGCTGGAGGAAACTCTACTGGGCCACTTGATTTTACAGTGAGTTGGCATTCTTGTGCTTAGTTTTATCTTATTATTCTATATATTTGCATTAGTTAATATTTTATTTACTTAATATTATTTCATGACTAATAATTTTTTCCTTTCTCACATGTTATCTAGTTTTTGCTATATGAAACTCTATGTTAGTCACTTGAGAGCAATGATTTCATCTTTCATTAATGTTTTTCTCAATTTCAGGGTTTTACTCTGCTGATACAAGAGCTGGATGAAGTTATTAGTGGAACAAACTTTCAAGCAACAGGCACAGAGGTTGCTTTGTAGACCTTGTATATCACAATTTTATTTAATTAGCTAAAATTATGCATCAGCATGGAATCGTGTAAAGGCACAGCATAACTGATTACAGATCATAAAGTGAGGCCTGTTCCGCAAGTTAACTTTTTAGTCTTCTGTGGAGGTGAAGTGTAAAACATGGTTTAGGACCGATGGTTTATTAACCCTTGATTAAGAAGTATCGAAATTAAGAAAGATAAACTTGCAAGGGAAATGTGAAGAATTAAAGTGAGGAAACCAAGATCCTGCCCTGCATCAACTGGTTAAATGGACATTTCTGAGCTATTTATATATATATATATATACACACACACGACAAGAAGCTACCTGTTTAGCTTTTATGTTATGGTTCTTGATCGGGTTGAAACCTGTGGAGAGACACCCAGAAGGAGTTACATTGTCTTTTTACTAATATGTTAAATACCTGCTATTGGACCAATTATCATGTTGACATGGGACTTTTAATGTGAGGTCACTTCGTAATCTGAATGTTTGGTGCATAATTTGAAAATCTTGGTTTGTATTTTGTTCTTACATGTCATGTGCAGTACCTAAGGAATATGTTACTGCTGCAATATCTTGTCAATATTCTTGAAGGAGATTTTCTGCCTCGTAAGATCGTGTATGAAGGCAAGTGGATATCTATTCTGTTCTGTACCTCTGAACTTTTGCCAAAGTTTGAATAGCTGAATGTTAACTTAAATTGCACTACACCATGCAGAAACATCTAATTGGAACCTTCTAAGAGAATCCTTGCTCAACATGCTTCTGGTATACCCCCATCATTCTTATCTTGAATTTTGATAGAATTCATATTTCTAGCATTCTAATTAATTGATTGGGTACCTCATGAGTGTTCTGTTATCTGGCCTCTTTCTTGAATTTGAAATTTTCAGCCAAGAGGCATTCTGTTACATTACTTTGCTGCAATCATGATGACTGTTCAAGCTAAAATTATTTTTCAGGGAGCAAGAAGAATAAATTACAAGGCTTTAATGAAAAATTTCTTATCTATTTTATCTGGACTGAGTCAAGGGCATGCTGGAAGCAATAATGACGATGGATGTTTGGAGAATTCTGTTACAAGGCCATCTGAAGATTCTGACTCAGCTTTGGCATTTGCTTTACTTGATGTAGAAAAGAGTACTTGTGTTGCTATTCAGAAATTTCTGACAATGGTAAGTTACTGGGTAGCCCATCGATTTGATAAATTTTATTGATTTCATTCTGAACTCTGATTTTGGTATAACTATCAGATTATGGAGCTTGACGCATCAAAGAAGAATGCTGACATGCTAGGTCACACCACCAGAGCTGATGGTGCGAGGTATATAATTTATTTCATGATATATTTGAGAACCCATATAATTTTAGTCATTGAAATTTACGTACCTTTACTATTTGGTGCAGGACCCCATTAATGGAGATAATTGTAGATGAACTGAATTATGACAGAGAGATAATTTCTCCATTTCTTCAGGTGGTCAGCTGATTATTATTGTTATTATTTGTTCTCTCTCATTGACAGGAGTTATTAGTAAATTATGCACTTAGCATATATTTGGAGCAAGTTAGCAGAATCATTTTTATTTGTATTAATTGTCAGTTTCTAATAAATTTGATAATATTTTAGTTTGTTATTCAAATTTTAAGCTGTCTAGAAATGAGTAACCTGGAAGCTTTTCCATTAAGGTAGTTGGGATGTGTTTTTTATGATTATATCTTGCAGGTCTTTAGTGAACCTAAATGGAAACTGGAGATTATTGTGCAGTATTTCTCAAAATACATTACCAAGGCAAGTTAGTCGGCACTAGTGCAATTGATCATATAGTCCAAGGGCTTTGTAATTTAGACAAATTGGCAGTACATATACTAAATTGCACTATATATTGCAGCCTCCTGTTCGAGCCCGGAGGTCAAGTGGTCCCACGGATGATGCAACTTTTGATGGAACTTTGAAGTACTTTTCAAATAGCATCAACTTAAAGAACCTTGTAAAAAAGATCAGTACAGAAATTGTTCAGCTGCTTCTAGCGCATGCTTTACAGGTGATTTCTTTGTTTCGTTTCTTCATGCAGTCAGAGTAGATTTTGTTCAAAATAGAGTGATAATATTGGTTTCTTCATCACCAATGTCAAGGTTGTCCTTAATTTGAAGACAGCTGCTTAGACTATACTAGTGGTCATAGTCTTAGATTCTTAATTTTTACATATAACTGTTAGTTTCTATCAATCATCTCCGTTCAATTATACTTTTAGACTTCTGATGTTGCAACAATTGCTCTTGCAGCTGATGCCAAATGGGCATGGTTTTTTTTTTTTTTTGGTGTATCAATTTAATGTTAGATTCTTTTAACTTCTTTTTCTTTTCAGGCCCATTTGTTGATATCCTCCCAATATATTGAGGGCAAAGTTGATTCCAAGGAAAATGTGGGAAACAGCTCTCATGTGCAAATATGTAAAGATATAATCTGTGCTTTCAAAAACCTGAGTGCAATAGATGAGTAAGATCTACCATCTCTTTCTTTTTCTTTAACAGCTTAAGCAATTACTTATGTATGGTATCAAAAGCTTGTTTTATGAGAATGCTTGGGTTCGAGTCATCTCACGTGATTATTGATATATGTTATGTGAAGTATTATGTATGTGTTTGGGCTTGAGCCACCTAGTTGGACTAGCCACATGGTGGGTTGTATTGTTGGACCGTTTCCTAGTGGTTTAAGCTTTTAGGTCATGCGGTTACGGTCAAAATATTTCTAGAAGTTAGGAAGGGCTAGGAACTCATAATAAGGACTGACCATCCTTTGATTGACTTTCATTTTGCCTGTAGGATAAAAAGTCTGCTGTCAGTATCTAAAATGATGTGTCAGGAATCTCATGATAATTTCAAATTTTATGAGCAAGGTTCATAAAAAGATTACAATTAAAATCCCTAAAAAGGAACGTTAGTGACAATAATAAAACACATTTGTCATTTCTATTACTAGTAAAGTAATAACAAGGACTTTGAAACAATGGATTTTATTCAAATTTATTTTCAATTGTTATTATTTTCAGCGCTCATTTTCTCTTTAAGCTAAGTTAATATTTTTTGTGTCATGTTGCAGAACCATTGAGATTTTGCCAATTGCAAAAGAAGCATTGTTTGCAGCAGGAACTATTGTTGCAATGAACATGTAGGAGTTCATAAAAATCATTACAGTTTTCATTTCCTAACATTTCATGTCATAGGTAACCTGATCAACTACAACTCTATATTTGTTTGTGAGAGGGCCTTATCAAAATGATTTCTGGACCTTATTTTTTGTCAAAAAGATAATTGTATAGTGCTTGCATCACATAATTAATTTTATAGGTTTTTGTATTTCTTTTTCACGTTTTATTCTTCATTATCTTTTTGTTCACTTATCTCTTTTACACACACACACACACGTGTGTGCCTGCGTTGAGCTCTGGTGTAGAGAGAAAGTGAATGTGTTTATGCATGTAATTCCCTTTGTTTTTGATTCTATAACAAATATGGGCTGAAACTTTATGAAACTTGTCATGTAGTTTATGGCTCACAAGACCATAATCTTTGCAGGTAGGTTGCAACTGCAAAACCTCATGGGTGCTGAACTGTAGAGGAATCGTTCTGCAGGTGATCCCTTTTTTTTGTGCGTGCACTTCATACTATCTGAATATGTGTGAAGGTGCAGTCCATTGATGGCTTTGGTAAATATTGATGCTCAACTGAATTTGCATCTTGGTGCAGCACTTAGGCAGAAGATTATGTGGGCATTTATGTAGAAGTGATTTTTCTTTTTATGTACAGAATGACCAAATCATTACTTGCTAATGTCATGTAGTGGCTCTACTTGTAAATTGCTCATTTTACCTTTACCGCAAAAGGATTATGAATATGAATTGTAGAGAGCACCAACACAATTGGATATGAATTAGGTTGTGTTCGTGGACCCACTTATTAGCATATCTTCTAGTCTTTGTTAATTAAGTTTTACATGCCATTAACCACCCTTTAAAGGGGTTTAATTTTCTTCCCTGTGCTTCACTGATTTATAGAGGGTTGTCTTAACAGATTTAGCATACCAACCCCTTGCAGCGTAGCAATTGTGTATCAAACAAAACTAGTTTGAAACATAAATAAAAGAGCAGGAACAACAATTAACGAGTACATTGACAACTGCCCACAGCAGGATAAATCAATAATATGGCGACTAGGTAGCTATGCAAAAATTATTGAAATACAAGAGGCTTCATGTATCGATAAATGTTTATTGCAATCCATCATGTAAAAAGCATCAAATTAATTGATGAGATCATAAACTAAATAATGTGTATGACGTTTTAGACTGCCAGCCAGCTTGACAAGTCCTTTATAGTCATGAAAGGAGAACAGGGATGCCAATATGTTCATGCAGACCAACAAAATTATGATTCTTCTACTAGGCCATTTGTATTCCTGAAATGGATCAGCTCAGTTAAAGCTTTTGAAACTACTCTTAACAACTATGAAAGCTAACCATGAAATGTGAAATAACATAGAATGCGGCTAGTGATACTAACTTGGACGATTGTGATGAATCAAGCTGCATTGTAACTGGCCCATCATTAACTAGATTAACCTTCATAAATTGGAAAGAGACCAAGTTGGAGACGGTGATTTTGAGCAGAGAGATGAAAGGGAAAAAAAAAAAAAAAGGTTAGCAAGTAAACTTACCTTCATCATTGCTCCGAACACACCATCTATGCGAATTGATTAAGAAAACAAAATCAGAATAATTAGAAAATACACAATATGCACGTTAAATTCTTTACTTACATTGAAAAAAAGCGAAAGTTAAACATGTTAAATCCACATGAGTATATAATGTTAATGGTGTTAAGCATGAGTCCGGTTCTAACAATTCATATATATGACACGACATTAAATTACCTTTTTCTCATGTCCATGTCAATAATAGTCTGCAAGCGGTTTCTAAATTACGTATTATGTAGTTAAACTGTATGATGATAACCTGAATTCTCTTGACTTCATACATTGACTACTAATATCACACAAATATTTTGTGATCATACAAGTGAAAATGCCATGATACAATTCAAAATGAGCCATGTTTCCCTGTATGTTCAGTCATGTAACTTAAAATTTCATTCCCAGGAAAAAGAATATCATGAAAACTTTGAAAGAAAATCTGTGATTCAACCGGTACTCAAGTAAAATAAATGAAACCACATATTTCAAAGACCAAATGGCACTAGGATATAAGAGGTGTTCAAAGGAGATAAGATCATTTTTAGCATTTGTTTGTTACTATTTATGATATTGCAATGTGACTCATTGGATCCCAAGCAGTCTTGAGGGAATATATTTTATCTAAGCCCAGATTTGTTAAGGGTACAGGCACTTTAATTGAGTCGCTGCACAAAATAATTAGTTCCAGTGTTCCACAAATTTATTGGAAGTACCGTCTTGAAAGAACACTACTAATCAAGTCTCTTGCCTAGTGTTCAGACAAGGCACTTGGGAACATATGGATTCTATTTTCAACTAAGGCCACAGAGAAAAAAATGATTTTCAAGTAGAAAATTATAAGCGATTTTGTCTTATTCGCTTTTTGCCCCATATTTATTAATCTTAATGTGTCTTCCACAACACTGAATAAACCATATAGTAAACTGAGAACGACCTGATAGTTTTAACAAAAATTGGTTCCATCAGAATCGTTACAATAAATATATGCCACAGGATTAAGTAAAATGTTCTAAATGATCTCCTTAGCCCATTTTTCTACAAGAAAAACCTTTTACTTCGCATTATCTAATGCCAACATTACCTACCTAAGCACAATTAAACAATGTGATGAACAAGCAACAAAAATGAACTTACCTTTAATTGCATCTGGGTTGTAAGATTTCTGGAATTTATCAACTAAAGACTCATAGAACGGTCTAGCTTTCTGAGGAGGCATTGCCACGTGAAAATCCGGCTTGTTACCCTTCAAAATTCCATACAATGTAAACTGACTCACTGTACCACCAAAAAGAGCCATCCAATTTCCACTTCAAATATAGTGATTAACATAGCATTACCTCACTTAAATACATCAAAATAATTTAACAAAAAAAAAATACACATTAACCAACTCTTCATCACTATCAATTTCTCACTAAAAATCCAAATGGGTATAACTTAAAGCCATCTCATTTGATCTGTAGCAAACTATATACTATTAAATTTGGTACCATATATATATATATATTCTACAGTATATTTGGGTATGAATACACTTGGAATAGTGACTATTCAATTTTCAATGGGTTAGATCTAAAGGTGCTAACCCATTGGTTGAAGATTAAGTCTTAGCCCTTAGATTTGACTCATTGAAAATTAAATATTCAAAATTCCGAATGCATTTATACCAAAGTGTATTGTAGCCTGCGCCATACACACACATATACATACATAAATATATATATATATATAGACTATACCTATAGACCATACCTAGTAAAACTCCATAATTTTTCTGCATAACCTGCAAATAAAACCAATTAAATTAAAATTTACCACAAAAGTAACAAAATTTCCAGAGACACATAAAGAGAGTAGAAGGAGAATTACATTAAGGTCCCATCCTTTGCCGGTATTTTGATTTGGGAACAATCTCATGTTGAGTACTTTTCTGCAACTGCAAGATTCAATTTTTGATTGAAGCATTTTATCATTCACCTTCCATGCGTTAGTGGTTTAATTAAGCTGAAAAGTGAAGCAACAGGAAGTGGGTGTTTTACTATACATAAAATCGGCGTCGGATTCGGAGTCGGTTTCGTGGAGGCCGACGAATACAAGGAGGCCCGGCCCGATTTGTGAGACGATGGCGCCATCGACCTCGACGCTGGCGGAGGTGACTCGCTGGACAACGGCCCGCATGGCTTTGACTTGAACTAGGTTTGGGCGGTGATGGTTGTTGTAATTGTCAAGTTTGGTTCTTTTGGGCTTGGCAGTGGTGGTGGTGCGTGGTATGTTTATTGCAATTGAAGGGAGCCCAGCGACGCAGTACATGGCTTTTGCCTTTTATAATTTGGAGGCATGTTTGGTTAGGGAATGTATTTATCAGCCATTCAACTAGCAACATTTGTACCACGGTCCTAGTTGGCTTTATGGTAGACGTAGCTCATTTACTTTAATAATAATTCATTTACTCAATTTAGTAATGTTTCATATTCGAATCACTTTCACTTCAAATGATATCTTAAAGAAAATAAAAAATAGAAATATTTGGTCCTCACACTTGGTCGAGAATTGATATTTAGATTTGATATGTAATGCTTGATTACGGTCAATTTTTGTATACCTTTTCAAAGTTTACAATTCTTTTTTCAATAATTTGATAAATCTACTTGATAAGGTTAATTAATATGAGATTGTCAATTGTTAGTAAAATTGAACAAATATAGGAAATAGAAAGGATAGAACAAGCTAATGTTTCAATTTTGATTTAAGATAATGAAAATAAATCAATTGCGAAAGTAAGTCAATTTCACGGTTATTAAGTGATTTTTTTTTAATACATTTGTGACTCTTATTATATATAAATGATAAAATAATCTGCTATAATATTATCATCCTTATATTTAACATATATATAAAGAGGATTCAATTGGAAGTATATGTAAGATTCTTAGGTGTCTAAAGTTTTTTTTTAAAAAAAAATCTATATTGATGATGAATTTATTGAGATAATAATAAGTGAACATTACTAAAAATGGGATAAGGATTTTCTGTCAATGTTGACATGGTACTAATCTTTTTATTAAAACAATTTAAGTTTAAGAGATGTATGAGAGAGAAAAAATCTATCAATCTTGATCATTTATTTTTTCAAATGCTGATGTGTCACTAGATTATTAAAATATTAACAAAAAAAATGATGGTAGAGAATCCTTACTCCTAGAAATGACCATTATAGAAAAGAAAAATTTATTTTTATCCATTTATTTAAAAAATTTGCTTTTAACCCCTCAAACAAGTTAATTATACTATATACCCAAATGACTCAAATTATCATGCATATCTTATTCTCCTCCTCTATTACTCATAGTATAAGATCTTTAACTTCCTTTATTGATTGTTTGAGTTTTGATGAGATTTTATTTTATTTTATTTTATTTTATTTTTTGTGATTTTTTAAATTTTTTTTTTTTTTATGTTTGAGATGTTGGATGTTGATGTTTAGAGTTAGATTTAGTTAGATTTGACTTGAAAATAGATGTTTTCGATGAGATACAACATTATGACCACAACTGGACTATACCGGTTTCTAAGTAAGTGGACTTAAAAACCTTTTTTTTTTTTTTTTTTTAAATTGAGAGTATTTTGATAAATTTGGGTATAAGATGAAAATAATTTGATCGAGAGACGAAAAGCAAATTTCTATAGAAAAATGGGTAAAACGAATTTTTTCATTTAGTTTTGGGTGGCGAAAAACTCCATAATAATAATTGTGAAGAGTGATGTTTCGAATGGGCTGTGTAATTTTGGGCAAAAACTTAATATGCTCGCAATTAGACCAAAAATCTGAGAAGTTAGTCACCACTCGCCAGTCGCCAAGCAATTCAACCGTACAAAAATGCCTCATCTATAAGATATCCCAAACATAAATTATATATTAAAAAAAGAAAAAAGAAAAAAAGAAAAAAATGAGAGAATAGGAAATCATCAATCTTTACCCGTGGGTACTACAATCTTTTCTGCGCTCTCCATGTCTTGTTCCTCTTTTGACACCAATAGAGCCCATTTTGTCCATAGCTACTGCAAAAGCTTGGAAGAATTTCTGCTTATCCTTACCAAGTTCTAGAACCAAAGACTTGGTTCTTGGGTCCAGAACCAGGGCCTGGTCGGAGGCCAACAGGCCCAGCTTGCCTTGCAAATTTGCATAATAGGCATGATCAAACAAAAAGGGTGTGGTGACATCAAAGGGTGCAACAATGTCAGCATTGCCGCCATATTGTGGGCAGGACATCCTCAGAGCCTTGAGCAGCCTAGGGTCAATGGAAGGGTCAGGCTTCTTGGTGCCATGAAAATCATAGAGCCTGTTTACAAATTGCTCACAGTGAGCAAACCCAATTGTGTGTGCACCAGATAGAACCACTAGGTCTTGTGTGGACAGCCCTTTTGAGTTGAAGATTTTGATTATTTGATCAATAGTTGAATTTGCACGTGGGATGTTGGGAGGTACCCTGGATGCCATCGATATCTTCCCATCATACCTTCCTTTCTTCACTTGGTAATAAGGACCCCCGGCCTTCACTCCACAACAATTTAATATTAGAACCATTACAAAAATAGAGACGGTAGTTACCATTATACAAACACGAAACGATCACCGCAGTTAAAGTAGAGGATTTTAACGTAATTAATTAGAGTTCATTGGGTCAATAACTAGTGAAGTAGATTAAAGTTGTAAAATTTGCTACCATCGTCATCATCATCCTTGTTATTATTATTTTACAACCAGCTGGAATAAAACTTTAGTACACGATCCAAAATATTACTCTCAAAAGGTGAAAGAAGACTACCCATATGAAATGAAAAAATTTTCCACACTTAGGCAATGTTGATGCTCGAAGTCTCTGCATTCAAGAAAACAAGACAGATGTGGTGACGCCACCTCACTTGGGAGCTAATTAAACAGGTTCTGACTTCTAACTGTTTAGATTGACAAATAAATATCTCGATATCCTTGGACAACTAACAGGCCGTTTATCTAGACTGACTTCAAAACAGACCAGATCAGCCAAGGACAGGTACACAGAAAAGACTCCAGTGTTCAAAGCAATTTCACTAATTATAACGACAAATTAAGCACTTGAAACTATGGATTTGTTTCCTGTTGTCTTTTAGAACAAGGAGGTGTTAATTAAGTTTGCTGTTTAGTAAAAAAAAAATGTACTAAAAATATCTCCTAATCTTTCTACTCTGGAAGCATTTTCAAAGCCAAAAAATAAGTGTGAGATAATTCACACAATGGTGAGACAGATTAAGTAGTCTATATTATAGTCCACATTTGAGTTTATATCACTAATAAAATGTTTAAAAAGCTAGAGAAATCACGGCATAACAGGGACCATATTGTACAGTCTGCGTTGCTTTTGGGAAACTGTAAAGGGTTATTTTCTGCTTGTTCTTTTCACATTTATATAGATGAAATTTTGTAGAAAAAAATAAGTCATCATCTCATAATATATGTGACTTTAATTTTTTTGACAGAATGTTAAATCATGAGGTGCATGAGTGGATATAATTTGAAGTATCAACTAAAATTGAGAGTGAAAAAAGATAAATGAGAACTGACCAAGTGGACAAAATCTCTGGCTGCAATTGCAAGAATGTCTGCACAAGATACAACACCAGGACACTTGTTCTCTACCAAGGCTTTGGCTTTTCTTATAGTCTCAAACCCCTCTGGCCTCAAGTTCTTGTTATCTGGTGCATCCTTCTCTGCGAACACTTTGCTTCCAGGCTTTGTTGATATAAATATGGACCCATCACAGCCCTGCAATGTTTATAACAAGCCCCATGCATTAGTTCAAAACAAAATGCATGTAAAACCAAAACCAAAAATGCATGATGTGGAATAGTACTTCCACAAAGCAATCATGAAAAAAAAGGCGGATGGTGGCGGGCGCAGAAACTGGTGCTTCTTTGAACTGTTGGGAGGTTATTGAGCCTACAAGTTGTTCAAGTTGGGGGCATGATTTTGCATGGTAGTTGATGGACAGTAGGCGGGGTTGGCGGCGAGCGGTGTTGCTGGTGGTGGTGGTTGTGGTTTTGGCTACACAAGTTGGTGAGTTTAGAGTAAGCAAGAGAATGAGGAAGCAAGTGAAAACAAAAGGAGGAGAAGGGGATTGGTCACACATGATTGTATATGGCACAAGGGTAGCTTAGGACAAAATACTAATAGTACATAGGAGAATATAAAAGTGATCAAGAGTCAAGACCCCAGGACAGGCAGTTTAATAGGGAAATCAAAAATCAAAGAAAAAAAGGTAGAGAATCCACACCCGTGAAGACCAAAACCATGTATATATAATATAAAGTTGTAAAAAAGGGGAAAAAAAAGAGAGAGAGAGACCAGATGCTGTAAAATGGATATGTCTAAATTATAATTACAAAGTTGGGATCTGCGTCAATAATAATGACATTACATTACAATAATTAGCTTGAAAAGAATCCATTCACGGATGTGAAGAATGGGGTTAATCATTGATGATTTTTTGTCAATAAGTCATATATATATCCAAGCCAACACCAACCAACTTTTTTTTTAACTTTATTAGATGTTGTTAACTTATGTTGATTATCCATAATATTGTAGTTGGCAAGTTTGTTCATGCCAATTCAGACATGCAGAGGCCAAAGAACACAAAAATAGAAGTTGATGGAAGTTGAGAGGAGGAGTGAACCCCACTAGGCAACCAAAAATGAGTTATTCAATGCAGGGCATGTGCAACAATGAGGGACCTCATGCACTTAGATGATATTAAATGTAGCCTTTTGATGTGAATGAATACGAGCCATTGATTTCAGACTTCCCCCATGGGGGCTAGAATTTACGTTACCCCAGTAGCTAATTTGGTTTCTTCTTTTGGGGGGTTTCAGTTGAATGTCTTAAGTGGAGGCAAGCTTTTGTTGTGAGTGCAGTAAAAGCTGTGACAAGTACTGTGAAAGTGTGAGGAGGACCATCATACACTTATTCCTAGCTTAGCTTTTAATGGTACCTGTGGATTTGTGAACTTGAAAATATCTATAGGGCCAGAAAGGTGGTGGTTAGCACTGGGAACCCACTTTGATGATGGTTCTGTACAGTAGCATATATGATTTCCTTTTTGACATTTGAGGTTTCTGCACTTGTGCAAAGCTGCCTCGTGGTCTTCATTCTGCTGATTCACAATAAATTTCCCAACAGTCACTGGAGCTCCAATTTTTTATTGTTTATTTATGATCAAGTTCTAAGGCCACCATTTATTCAAAAAAAGGAAAAAAAAAAAAAAAAGTTCTAAGGCCACCATTGGTTATAGTTTATAGTCTAATGTTAAAATTTTTTTTACTGATTCTTGTTTTGAGATTCATTAAAAAGTTAATATGGTAGTTAATTTAATAACCAAACGTCCAAAGAGATTCCTAACACAACTTCTTAAATATTGTTGTGTAGAGGGCCTAATTAGTTGTATGTGTAGAAGAGCCTAGCGCAGGAGGGACAAATAGCAAGTTGGTTTATTTAATTTTTCTTGTCATTTAGGATAACGCCAGCAACCTACTAGTTTGTTTCATTAGTCTAGTTTGATTTATATTAGTCTCCTTCAAAAAATTATATAAATTATAAAATAACTTGTTGAAAGATATGGTAATTATAAATTACTTTATCATAATTTATTTTATTTTTTTAAATTATGACATTAAATATAATAATAAACACTTTATTTTTATGATCTAACGCTCTATCAAACGTCTACTAAGATCAATTATAATGAGACTTTAAAGTACGATTCGAAATTTTATTTTTAAATGTCGGAAGAGAGCTGTTCATGTAAATGATGATAAATATGAATTGAACTTGTCATTTTAGATAATAGAGTAGATAAAATTGATTTTACTATCATACCACCAGTTTTCTTAATAATACTTAACATATCATCCATTGAATAAATATTTTAAACCAGCAAAATTGTGGAATCTACATTAAATTAAACAATGTTGTTCAAATTAAACAAAGTGATGTTGGTGGGCAAGTGAGGTTCAAAGTCAAAGTCAAGAGCAGTAGGATACTTTGGGAACATGAAATAGAGAACCATGGTGAGTGTGCAAGCAGAGACTGCCCACAAACTTCTTCACTCAAATAAAAAACCAAATATATAGGAAGCTTTTGTGTACTTATTGAACTTGACAATAGTAACTTATTCAAAACAGCTTTTCTCAGACTTATTAACATTTTCCTAATATTAAAAAAAATAATAAAAAGATTGATTCTTCTGATAACGTGGAAATTTAATTTCAAATAAAAAAATGGAAATTTTAAAACTGTATGCTTTCACCGATATCAAGGTGACTAGATGTTTTTTCTTTTCAATTTTTTGGATAAATTATCTGTTTGTTGTTTTTACTTTTTTACGCCTGTTATTATATGTAAATTAATCAGTACTTTAGGCAGAGAAACACGAGAGCTGTACGTGGATCCAACTTGCCTGACTCGCCTGCTGCCATGTTTGACAACTGACATGCTCGTACTTGCATGAAGCATTTGAAATTTCATCATCGATTGAGTAACAACCAGGGGGAAATATGAATATGTCGTCCACATGTAATTCTCGCATGCATCTCACATGTGGTGATATTTTCCTTTGGACTGAATCTATCAAAATTCCATTTACAGATTTTCAGTTACAAAATTATGAGTTTTGCAGAATTCAATTCGATTCAACGTTGATGGGTTCGTTAAAATTTTAATCCATAATGTATTTTCTTATAAAGCATGGTACATGTAATTCATCACCAGCCAAAATATCATATGATTTCATTAGACGAATTCAATTTAGTCTTTATAAATATTTGAAGCCTTTCCTTACATTGAAAATAATTGGACATCATTAGATAATGGGAATTCACATGAAAATTTTGACTGGTAGAACTACAGTTTAGTTTTTATTTTTTTTTTGAAATATAACTAAAATTTAGTTAAAGGCTACACTATCGTACCTTTATATGAAATATGTGTTAACCCCAAATTTTCATAATATTATATTAACAGTGCAAGTATTCCTTAATACAATTCAAACTGACAAAAAGAGGGAATACACACATTCTAGCTCTCTTTCATACTAAAACAGTCTCAAATAATCTATTCTTAGCAAAAGCTTGGCAACCCTTAGTGACACCTCCTACAGAAGTGAAAAACAAAGGAATTTTAATTTTAATACATTTTTAACACTTGAAACTGAGTGCATTTTCAGTTTTTTATTTTTTTTTTGATATGAAGTACATTTTTAGTATTAATTGAGTAATTAAATGAGAATTTTAACGCTCGAAACTTACATGAATATTAAAACTTTATTTCTACAAATAGAATCGCAGTTGTATTTCTATAACAAACAATATAAATCAAACATAAAAATTGGAAAACTCTTAGTTCTTATACGTTTTCAGTCAACGATGATGTACGTAAGTTTTTTTTTTTGGTTAATTGAGTGATCAAATGAGGTTTTTAGAGCTTTAAACTTATATAAATATTAGAATTTTATCTTTATAAATAGGATCTTAGTTGTATTATGAAAATATATCATATAAATAAGTGAAAATTACAAGAAATAGCCATCTTAAAAGAGGGATTTTTAATTTTACCCACTATTTGTTTTTTTTTTAAAAAAAAAAATTATTTTTGATCTCTCAAACAAATTAATTACCGTCTTTACCTAAATTACCCCCTGCATACATTGCTTTCATCATTCATTGCTTATGGTATGAAATATTTGGTTTTCTTTGTTAATTGTTTGAGTTTTATTGAGATTTTTTGAGTTTTCTTATGATTTTTCAAGCTTTTCATGTTTTGGATGTTGAGTATTAATGTTTAAAGTTAAATTTGGTTGGATTTGATTTGAAAATTATGATTTTTGATGATTAGGTAGACTAGATTTTTAAGCATATTTAAAAACTATTTTTTTTTTGTTTAAATTGAAGGTATATTGGTAAATTTGGGTATAAAATAAAAGTAGTTTGTTTAAGAGGTTAAAAATAATTTTCTATGAAAAAGTGAGTAAAAACAAAACTTTTTTTTGTTTTTAATTTGATCAAAAATTGCAAAGCTCCCATTAAATAAAGCACAAAGTTAGAAAACTATCAGTTCCATACATTTTTTTGTCAACACCAATAAGCGTAAATTAATGTTTTTTTAGTGTTAATTGAGGGATTAAATGAAATTTTTAATGCTCAAAACTTACATGAATATTAGAGTTTTATTTTAACAAATATGATTTTAGTTGCAGTCCAAAAACGAACAATAACAATAAAGCATAAAACTAGAAAATTATCAATTCTTATACTTTTTCGATAAGCTCAAATTAGCATAAGTTAATTTCCTTTTAATGTTAGTTGGGGTTAAATGAAGTTTTTAAAACTCAAAAACTAAATGAATATTGGAGTTTTGTCTTACAAATAAGATCTCAATTGTATTATAAATATAGGTTACATGAATCAAACATAAAACTAGAAAGGTCCTGCTTCCCATACGTTTTCAATCAACACAAGTGTACGTAAAGTAATGTTCTTTTTAGTGTTAATTAAGTGATCAAATAATGTTTTTAACACTTGAAACTTGCATGAATATTAAAATTTTATCTTTGTAAATAAGAGTTCGATTGCATTTATAAAACAGATAACATAAATCGGGAATAATACTAGAAAATTCTCAGTTCTTATATGTTTTCAATAAGCATCAGTATGCATAAGTTAATGCCTTTTTATTGTTAATTGAGTGAGATTTTTAATGCTTAAAACTTACATAAATATTAGAGTTTTATTTTTTAAAAAATAAGATATTAATTACATTTTGAAAACAAATAACATAAATACAGTATAAAATTAGAAAACTCCTAATTCTCGCATGTTTTTAATCAGCGTTGGTATGCATAAGTTAATGCTTTTTTGGTGTTAGTTCAGGGGTTTTTAGTCAAATAAGGTTTTTAATGTTCGACATTTGTGTGAATATTAGAGTTTTATCTTTGCTAATAGAATATTAGTTATATTATAAAAATAGACAATATAAATAAAACATAAAGCTAGAAAATTACTAGTTTTCACATTTTTTCGATCAACACCGATTAATATAAGTTAATGTCTTTTTAGTGATGATCGAGAGATCAAATGAAGTTTTAAACACTCGAAATTTATTTGAATAACAAAGTTGTATCTTTACCAATAGTTAATCGGACTACAAATTCCCATCCCTAATTCTTGTATCCATTTGGGATGGACATTTTCAGAATAAGGATGAGAATGGAGTTGTTAATATTTGGATGGAGATGGAGGAAGAACGGATGAATGCAGATAGGAACGGGGAAACCTACCCTCACCACCATTTACCTTATTGGCAATTCTAAATACATTACACATGTTATGAATTCTTTATTTTTTTTATTATTATTTATTTTTTTGTAAATTATGTTTCGCATTTTTTGTTTAATTTACAATTTATAAACTTTCTCGTAAAGTCAATGTTTTATCAAAGCGTGACGAGCTTAATCACTATCTTGCAACTGTAAAACCTTTGACGGCCCAATTTAGTCGGTTATACGTTTGACTTCCAAGTTGCAGCTGTAACCGACAGCTATTTACGTTGCACGCCAACTGCTCGATAAAATTCCTGAAAAAAAACTCCTTTAACTTCAGTCTCCTTAATTTTCATCTGTTCGTAAACAAAATGCAACGTATATCATCCAGAATTGCAAGAACCAAAGTCTCTTCTCTGACAACTCTCTTCACCCAAAGACACACTCTCACGACCTTCGCAGCCAACCAGCCACGGCAAACTATCCCTTGCGATTCCCTGAAACGGGGTTCGCTTGGTTTCTACAGAACCTCAAGGTTCGCAACTGGGTTCTCGCCTTTGCAGCCAAAGCCATTGGATTCCATCATGGATATTGAGAGAGCCAAGGACAAGTCACCCGACGTCCTTGCTTCCATTTGGGATGAGGTGGGTAACCTATCATTTTTTGTTCCTCTTATCATTTTAGATTCCGTTGTAGCTGTAATGTATACATTTTAAGTGTTAATGATTTGATAGATCACAATTCTACTTGTCATGTACAATTGTCAATTGCTTGATATGGCCCCTTTAGGTGGCTTTGGCCTCTGCAGCTTCATGTTAGTTGTATTGTCAACCGTTGTGCTTCTCCATGAATAAATCACAGTTATAATGACAATTTAATTAGAGCATCTTGCGTTAGTGTATAATGGATTATGATTATTCTTTTTGTTTATTTTCGTGTACTCATTTATGTTTTCGTGGATTGTGCTATGTTAGTATCACTTAGGAAGGGGTCACATTGGTGCATCAATGAAAGCTCAACTTTATCGCTTGTTGGAGCAAAGAGCAACAGATTGGTAAGCTATGGACACAATGTCTGTGTTGTATATATGTCTCTTTCTTCTCTTTGATTTGGTTTATAATTTCGTTTTTTCTGTCAATCTTTGCAGCCGGTACTTTGTACTTCCTTTGTGGAAAGGAAGTGGTTATACTACAATGTTTGCTCAAGGTTAAGTCTCTAATTAATAGCTTATGTTTTATGTGTTGTACGGTTTATGTTTAATTTTTGTCTCTTGTGAGAGTTGATATTTAAAATGTATTTGCTTTGGTTGGTCTGTCTATCTTATGAATTGAATGGAAAGAAATTAATCACTAGATTGTGTATTAGGATACTGTTTTTTTTTTTTTTTTTAAAACTAGTATCAAGATACTTTTATCTGTTAGCATGTCGGTGTATTTTAGAATTATAAGTTACACTACATTTGCTCGCAAACCATATTAACTTGGAATATCTTGATAAAAGAGATGAAGCTTGCAACCTTTAAAAGAGGATGTAACCGATGTGTAAACAAACCAAAGAGTAAGCATGACATTAATAAAAAAACAAACTGATTAAGCTCTCAAAGTCTGGAACGGTTTTGCATTGCCTTGTTAACTAATGGACTAGAAAATCCTGTTGCCTATATTTAGTATGCATCCGGAGCTGGTTTTATAATGAAGACTAGGATTGGGAATAGATTATAGAGCAAGGTAATCACAGCTAACAATTTAGATCAATAGATTCAATCTTTGCTTGTATGTTTTAAATAAGTTGTTGATAAGAACCTTCAAGTAAAGAGCAGAGGAAAAATGATTAACGGGAAGTATAGAAATGTTGTAATTATAATATTTGTCTCCACTTGCCATCTTAAAGTTAGCTTCTCTATGGCATTCATCTTCATAGAATCTAATATGGGACTTTTGTTTCCTCATTGAACTAGAAATTATTTGTTAAAGCAAGTATTATCGATGTGTTTATTGTGGTTGTTCCATAGATATGACTATCTACCTTAATGTTGCTGGTTTGAACCTTTTTAATATTTAACACCATCACACCATCCTCTTAACAATGGTGTTCCATAGATATGACTATCTACCTTAATGTTACTGGTTTGAACCTTTTTAATATTTAACACCATCACACCATCCTCTTAACAACGGTGAATGATAGTCCTCCGCTACTTGGGCCACCAAACGGGTCATTAAGGTTGTTCTCTACGAAGGCGAAAGAGAACTGCTTTTTGTCCTGAACAAGACTGCTTTCTGTCCTAAGTGAGTTGCGAGTTAAACTGAAGCATCTGCTTTTCTTGCAGTGCAATTGCCACACATACTTTTTACTGGACTGGAAGATTACAAGGCGAGAGGAACTCAAGCAGCTCCATACTTGACTGTAACATTTTACTCCGACTTTGCAGAAAGCAAGGACTTGGTACTTATCCGAGGAGATGTAGTGTTCACTAGTAAACTGACCGACTCAGAGGCACAATGGCTCATGGAGACCGCTCAATCGTTTTATTTGAATGATGTAAGGTACAAGCTGGTAGAACAGTTCAATAAAGAAACACGTAATTTCGAATTCAAGGATGTCTTACGAGCCTTGGACATGCCCATCTTATAATTCCATCGACATGCCCATCTTATAATTCCATCTTCGAAACGAAGTTTTCCCTAGTAATTGTACAACTGTCAAGGAGAAGATTTCAAGCAGCAGCCAATGAGACTGCCTGAGAAATGTTGTTTCCATAAGGATGGGGAGAGTTATACTTTGTTTATGTTCTCTTGAATTTGTTATTTTCTTCCTTATGTTTTTTCAAACTTCCCTATGCTTCTCAGTCACAGTTCTCCGAAATTATAAGATGATATATTAATCTCATTTAATAAAAATATAAGATCGTTGGTTTTTCTGCTAGCCTTCCTTTTCTTCGTTTTTGGTGCTTCTGGTCACCAAATTCACAGAGAAAAAGCTTTAAGAGGTTAAAATATCCGAATGTTCTGATTCAATATGAATACATAGGTGATTTCGAGTCATTAGATTACAATTCAAAGTTGTATAAAAATTAAGTGTTTAAAAATTAAAAAAAAAAAGTTAAAAATTAAAATAATATAATTAGAATTTGAATATCTTACTGTTTGAATAAAATTATTTATCTATAATAACTTTTAGATTGTTATTGATAATCGTTTTTACAATGTTGTTATTGATCGTAGTTATTATTGATAAATAATTTTATCCAATCCATAAGGTAGTCAAATCCTTATAATTATCTATTAATTACATAGTACATGTGATTTAGTTGTAGAGCGTTCTTTTGAAAGATTTGATCATAATTATCTATTAATTACATAGTTTTTGTACTGTTCAATGTGGTCTACAGGTAGAGAGCCTTCTTGATTTTGATTAAGGATCTATAAAATCAAAAATAAGAAGAAACGAACATGTTAAATCTTTTGGATCGAGCAAGGAGGATCTGTCAAAACGGTGCGTTGAAGTAAAAACGACGGCGCATCATGAAATAAAATCGCAGTAAAGACGGGGATCCGGATCCAGGATCCATAGACCGGAATGCCGTGTTGGCGTCTCGTGGGTCTCTTATCGTATAACATGAAACAAACAAAGCCTCGGGTGTGAATTGTGAAAAGCCCTGTTGAGCTAGTTGTCATCTGTTCTCTTCACTCTCTTCCTCCTGTGATTACCTGTACGGTCTCTACTTTTACTGGCTCATCTCTAAAATGCTTTTACTTAAATTGTTATTCTTCTCAACTAATAACGATATCGTACTCACTCATTTTACTTTTCTCTGTTATTGTTGTTGGATTCCTCGCTCAGCTCTCTCTAAAACCACAACACCAAACACCACAAAATTAGCAACCAATGACTGACCCCTCCGACGAAGCCAGGCAAATCGAAAAGCTCTATGAGTTCGGCGAGCGCCTCAACGACGCCAAGGACAAGTCTCAGGTCTCTCTCTCTCTCTATATATATATGCTAGGGTTTATTATTCTTCGCTTTTCTGCTTTTCAACGCTATAGACAAATGATGTTTTTGGTTGTGTAGAATGTGACGGACTATGAAGGAATAATTGAAGCAGCCAAAACGAGTATAAAGGCGAAGCAATTGGCTGCTCAGTTGATTCCTAGGTTTTTCAAGTTCTTTCCTGACCTATCTAGCCGTGCTGTGGATGCGCATCTCGATTTGATCGAGGAAGAAGAGCTCGGAGTCTGTGATTTTCTCTTTGTCTCGTTTCGTATTTTGTTTATAAGCGAATTTATTGTCTTGACTTTTTGACTTGATTGCTGTTATTTGAGAATTCTATCGATTAGTTCGTTGTTAGTTTAACCGTTTAAATGAGATGGTTAAAAATGTGATGAATTTTGGTTGTGGTTGATTTTTGTGGATGATTCAATGTAGCGTAGTGGTTGAAAGAGTTTTTGAATTGGTTATATAATCAGTCAGATATATTTGGTAGCTGAGATTATGTGGAAATTGAAAGTCAGTTTGTTGGGTGTGTGTGTGTGTGTTTATATATATATATATATATATATATGAAATTATATTTTATTATAATTAAATGTTTAATTAGGGTGCAAGATGGTGATACAGATCATTGATGTGGTGTTGGGAATTATGTAATTAATTGGTTGCTTTTATGTTTTGTTTGATTATTTGAACTTTATTAGCTAGAAACAACCTGCTGATTATGAATTTTGCCTTAGGAAGTCAGTTTTAAATGTGATCGATATGCAGGTTCGGGTGCAGGCAATTCGGGGACTTCCTCTATTCTGCAAGGATACACCAGAGTATCTTTCAAAAATTGTTGACATTCTTGTGCAACTCCTTGCAGCAGGTAAATTACAGTTGTTGATAATTTAATAATTTATTGCTTATCTCTGATTATTTATTACCTGACGTGGGTTTTATTGATGCATTTAGAGGAAATTGTGGAGCGTGATGCTGTGCATAAAGCTCTTATGTCCCTGTTGAGACAAGATGTTAAAGGTAATCTGCATTGTCATTAATTGAAAGAATCTAAAAATGTCGATACGGCAATCCAGAAATGATTTATGAAATTTACCATTTCTTGTTATGGTAATATATGATTGAGTAGATTGTAATGAGGTTTAAGAGAATTGTCTGATTGATGCCAACATTATTGATTGATGTAAAGCACAAAAGTCTTCCATGTTTTGTATCAAACTTTCATAGTGAGCGGGAAAAATATTTTTTGATGATGTGCATGGGAATTGCATTGAGATTTTAAATTTTCTTTAAGATTTTGGAAACTCATGCCTGCTTGGTTAGAGATTGTGTTGAGCAATTTTTCTTGGTTATAAAAGGAACATGTTCCTAACTGCAATTTGGCATAATAATGATCCATGAATTTTTCCATGAAACATTATGTGGACTCTATTTTTTCAAGGTTGTCAAGTGGTTGATTCAGTAATTAGAATAATGTGCAAGTGTTTTTGAAGGTTAAGAGTTCAATTGTGGATTATGATGAAATTAGGGTTAATAACTTTCTAACATAGTATATATAGCATAATTATGGTTAAATTAACCATGGGGTAGGCCTAGTGGTTGAGGGATGGTGTTTTAAACCAAGAGGTCAAGGGTATAAAATCCTTTGGGGGTGCCTACCTAGGATATTAAAATCTTATAAGTTTTATGGCTTCCGGGCTTGTAGGGTTTTGCAGTAGTCTCGGTTTAGAACTCAAGAGACGAGCAAAGGTTGGGTAGTTTTGGGTGTCCAGAAAAAGAGAGTATATAACTTGTCACAATTGATTCAAGTCCTCTATTATGTACGTTGATGGTCATTTGTTGGCTCTTGAATTTTTTATATGTAGAGCCTTTCTTTTATTTTCAAGCAACTCATGTGAAGTGTGTTTCTTTACAAGGTGTGGTTGCAACATCAAATAAGATAAAAAGTTTGAAACATATGGATCTTGAGTGAGATGCTTGGCACATGTAGAATCGGGCAGGAGGCCTGCTAATAGAAAATTGTTTCTTCGAGGTGGATAGAGTGAATTGATAGATGTCTTCAACTAAAAGAAAAATCAGAGAAATACATGACAATATCTCGATGTTAGTATCACTAAATGCATTACAAACAACACTCAGACTTAATGCTCATTTATACTTGTGGCTTGTTTACTAAAATAGGGAATCCCCCTGAAAGAATGGGAATTGAATTCCTGATTTGTGAATTTTTAGTGTTTACCAAAACTTTAGGGAATTAAGTTCAGTAGACAGTAGACCCCACACACATGTAAGAATCAAGTTCCTCCAAGAAAGGGAACTCGTTGCTCTTCTCTTATCCAATGAATCAAGTTCCCTTTCCTGATTGAAAAAGGGAATTAATGTAACTTGATTCTGATTCCTCCTTATTAATTTTCTGGTGGAAATTGATTCCATTTCATTTTCATTCCCGATTGGTAAATGAGCCCTTAAGTTTTAGAAGTCTTGTATGAATAATATGGTGCATCAATAGAACTGCATGTTCGTGGCATTAAATTTTGTCATCTTGTTCCTCATTAACTCTACTTGTTTTGTTGATGCAGCTTCTTTGACAGCCTTGTTTAAGCACATTGGGAGTGTTGATGAACCTACCACTGACGAATTTATTCGTGAGAAGGTTCTAAGTTTTATAAGAGATAAGGTCATAAGATCAGCCATATAACAGTGATTGCTACTTTTTGTCTGTTTGTCTTAAGATTGATATTGATGAGTAACCACATTTGCAGGTTTTTCCTCTTAAAGCAGAACTCTTGAAGCCTCAGGAGGAAATGGAAAGGCATATTACTGATTTGATTAAAAAAGTATGTCATGGTCTTATTGAAACCTTAATACATATATTAAGTTATTTTTCTTGGAAAAATATGTTTTTTATTTTTCTTTTTGTGCCTTTTAAATTGGACCATGACTAATTTGAATGAGGCCCATATCAGAGTTTAGAAGATGTAACTGGAGCAGAATTTAGAATGTTTATGGACTTCTTAAAGAGTTTGAGAATATTTGGGGAGAAAGCTCCTCAAGAACGCATGAAAGAACTTATTGGTATCATTGAAGGACAGGCTGATTTAGATGCACAATTCAATGTGAGTTTGAATTTAGTTTATTTGGTTAATTAATTGAAGTATATTAGATGTTGTAATAAGTTCATTATCTGTGTTTACTTGAGAGTTATTGCAACAAGCTGCATGATGCATTTGTTGATATCAGGCCTTTGGTGATAATTGACAATTAATTCTTTGGATTATTGTGTTTTTCTTCTTCATATTACTACTACGACTACTATTATATTGAGAGTGGAAGTTTTGTGTTTTATATGTTTTCCTCTTTATAATACTTTGTACAAAGAATTTTTTTGGAGTCTGTTTATTTGTCTGATTGGATAGTAATGGGGTGGGGTATTGCAATGCAATATGCATTTTTTTGTTTTTTTAATAAGTTGGTTGCATATCCCGTAAAGGATGACAGATTCCTTGAATCTTAAGAGTTGCTATAATCACAAAGAATGACGACCTCAAATTTGTATCATCTTGTAATCTGAAGCTTGTAAACTTTATTAAAACTTAAAAGAGGTATAAATTGGAGAAGGCTTGCAGTAAAATTCAACGAAATGGAAGTTTGGATATAGGTAGATTATTTTTAAACTTGTAAGATGTTTTGTGAGCGTGTTGTAATACTTAAAAATGTGGACCATGGAGCAGCACACTGCACTACAGTGTGACCTAAATTTTTCTTCTGACAACTTTGTCAGCATCTGTAAAATTAAGTTGTCGTTACTTAATTTGACTACTTTCTGTATGCTGTTCGCTAGATTGTTCTCTATAATTGACACAAGTTCAGCAACAGTATGTTACGTTCTTTCTATTGTAACTTAATGATTTACGGTTCTTAATGTAGGTTTCAGATGCAGACCATATTGACAGATTGATATCGTGCCTGTACATGGCTCTTCCTTTCTTTCTGGTATGGTTGTGCTTGATAGTATTCGATATATTTTCAACATTCATATTTCTTCTCTCTTTACTGAGTGTACTTTACCTTCTCTAACTTTTCTATAGAGAGGTGCATCAGGCAGCAAGTTTCTCAACTATTTGAACAAACACATTATTCCTGTATTTGACAAGGTAATACCACTTTATGTGTGCCCAAGTGCTTCAATGCTTGAGATCAAACATCTAATATTTGGCATTGAGATTAAACAGATAATATTTTTACACTTGTATTGTTTGAGTCCAAAAGATGTTATTCTTCTCTCCTTACCTGCTCTCAAAGGAAAAAAAATTCTACAAATATGCATGTGTAAATGGTGATTATTTCTTGTGGTTTGCTGTCATATATGCCCTAATTGTAATTCTAAATATCAACTTGTTCTCTCACGTGAAGATTAATTTTAAAGGTTTTTGGATGTGTGTCCAGACTTTGGAATAGCTCTCTGCTCTCCAGAGCTTGAACTCTGCCCCTGTTTTATTCCTCTGCCCAAATATTCTTGAATTAATTATAATATATGTTTTCATTAGTTTACACCTAAGTGTTCCCTATGGAGTGTAGTTATCCTATGATTTGTGATGATTTTTGAGGCATGATTGTTGTTTTGATATAAATACAATACGGTATAGAAAAATGATTGCAGTTAATTGTTGCCAATGATTTGGGGACAATTGGAAAAGATGAAAAGGAAATCTAATGAGGAATGGTTGCAAGCCAATGATAGCCATCTAGAATAAAAACCTTAATAAACTCAATGCTGTTGGAAAATAATTTGGAATTTTATATTTTTTAAAGATTGTTAGTCACCCACAGAATTCGGCGATTTTGCAAAAGGAACTCCTATTCCATAATTGGAAGGGGAGTCCTTCGAAAGCCAATCTCTCCTTAACATTGTTGACTTCAGGCTTCCATTGTTGTAAAGTCACAAGGACATGTCCTTCTAAATGACAGGTTCCAAATTTCCCAACTTTGGCAGCCTCTCTCTCATCCTTGCCGAAGAAAACAGTTTTGTCATCTAGGAAGGGCTTCAACTCTATCGAGAAAGCTAAGAACCTTGACAAAGCCTTCTGAGTATCATTTTATCTTATAATGAATCAAGTTTTATCTGTGTTGACAATTAGCTAAGAGAGGATTGGGTCGTTTTTCTCATCTTTCTAGACAAACTAGGATTGAAAGCAAGGCTTTTTTCTTAGAGTTCGATGAGTCTTCTGTTGGTAGTGTAATTAAGCTTTTGGAGAGATCCAGTCATGGATCTTTTGAGTTGAAGGTGGGGTTGGATTGTGCTCATTGGTTGGGTAATTGCTTGTTAGAAGCAGCCCGGTATGATGATGATAGGAAGTTCTTTCGCATCCGTGGATTCAATTCGTATCAGATATGGATCAATAGATTTGAAAACAATAGAGGAGTTTACTTAAAAGTATCTTTAGTGTGTGGCAATTCGGGTCTGAAATGCATCATCATTCCAATGGGAATCAAAGCTACTGGATGGTCGGATTGTGCAAGGCTGATATTAAGCATTTTCCCTTCAGATGGTAAAGTAGGATTTGAGGAGGAGGAGAAGTCTGTTAAGGTTAGTTCTTTGAAGAATGCTGTTTTTGTTAGAGAAGGTAGTGAAGAAAGGAATGGGAGAGAGAGTGCTGTAGAACTTAAGGGGTGGGGGGGTGGTAAGCTATGCAGAGTGTCTCGTGTATGGTGAATGGATTAGAGCTGTAGTTTGCTCTATCATTCAAAAGACTTTATCAAGGTTCTTAGGTTTCTCGATAGAGTTGAAGCCTTTCCTTGATGACAAAACTGTTTTCTTCTGCAAGGAAGAGAGAGAGGCTGCCAAAGTTGGGAAATTTGGAACCTATCACTTAGAAGGACATGTCCTTGTGACTTTACAACAATGGAAGCCTGAAGTTAACAATGTCAAGGAGAGATCGGCTTTCGGAGGAAGGTGGATAGCCATCGAACGACTCCCCTTCCACTTATGGAATAGGAGTTCCTTCTGCAAAATCGTCGAATTCTGTGGAGGACTTATTCAAATTGATAGACAAACAGAGCTACTTCAATCTTTGAGGGAGGCTAGAATTAAAGTTGGGAAGAAGGAAAACTCCTTCATTCCTGCTTTGATTTGAATCAAGGATGGAGATAGTTTTCTGGAAATTAAAGTTAGACCTTTGTCTTCCAGCAGCAGCTTATCCCATCCACTTAGTCGAAAGGTTGACGATGAGTTCGCAAGAAAGAAAGATGCACGTGGCAGAAGATGGGGGATGGACAATTCAAAAATGAAAATCGGGTCTATGGTCAGTAATCAATCAAATTTGAAATGGCCAGTTAAGAGAGACAACAGGAGCAGAGATATCGTAGGTGTGAAGGTAGATGAGTATGATTTTTGCCGAAAAAGGAGTGATTTGCTGGGCGATATGAACCTAAAGGAGTCTACCGACTTGGACTCAATCTCTGTTAAGAAGATGTGTATTGTCGGGGAAGAACGTAGGATTTATCACAAAAATGGGTCTGACACGGAGAAGGAGGAAAGGGGTTTCAAAGGGATCCATTTAAAGGAGAGTGGTAGATTTAATTTGGATGGGCCGAGTTGTATCAGATTTAAGAAGGAATGGGCCCATTTAAAGAAAGAGGATGTGGACAAAGGCTATTTAAGTGACCCTGGGTCTAAAATGTTGTATGGACCATCGGAAATTGTTGGAAGGATTAAGGCCCATAATGGGTTGTCAATGTTACCTAATAAAACTGGATCCTTGAAGGGCATTTTACCAAATCCCGGTCCATCAGGTTCAGATGAAAATGGCAGGTCCAAATTAGGGCCATTTAACCCGAAATCCCCAAGTAGGTCTCCACCGAGCAAATAGAATAGATCGAATGTGGCATCGCCTCCGTTTTAAAATCAACAGGATTAGAAGACGACGACGAGGAGAAATCAGAAGACGATGATAGCCTGGGTGGTGTTGACTTGGACAAAAATGAGAAGAACTCTAAATCTGTCTCCATCGGGAACTGTTGCGGGCAAAGTTGTCTGAGATTTAAGACATTAGACGGTATGTCCAGTCAGGGAGATGGGTCGGAAAACCCTTTTGAGAATGCCGACATTAAAGGGGGAGAAGTGGACGGGAATGAACAATTGTTTGTCGAGACAGAAATTTCTGACAATGACTCCGATAGAAGTCGACCAGAAGAGATTGAGAGGCCTAAGGAAGAGACGGTCAAGGAAGTTGATTCGAATTTGTCGTTCTTGTTTGATGAGATGAGGGTTGCAGTCGGTGGAGAATGAAAGCTGAAAGTAAGCGACAAAAGGGAGAGGGATGGAGCTATCATCCAATACTATAGAAAAAAGAAGGCTGCTAACCCAATTCCTGTAACTCTTAATTTGGAAGAGGGGGAGAGGTATAAGATTCTGTCAAAGAAGATGAACTTAACCCTTGCTCATTATGATAAAACAGTACAGGATGTACCCAGTTTGGTGTTAAGCAGGAAGAAGAATCGTAGTAGGGAGGTGTAGAATTGTTGAAGAATTCTGGATGTCGACAAAGTTAGCGACAGTGACAGCAAGGGTCCTAATGAGTTATCATGAAGATTCTAAGTTAGAATGTGAGGGGTTTGGGGTGTTGGAAAAAGAGGAGATTGATTAAGGAGGCAATTAGAAAGAATAATCCGGATATGGTTATCCTAATTGAGTTGAAGAAACAAGTGGTAGATCACAGCGTCATTACAAGCATATGGGGAGCAAGATTCAGGCAATGGGTTTTCTTACCCTTAGAGGGTAGCTCTAGTGGAATTATAATGCTATGGAATTCCAAGATGGTTCAGGTTTTAGGCTCCATCATTGGTGAATTTTCTGTTTCTATAAACATTCTAGGTGATGATGGTAGAGATTGGTGGTTCTCAGGGGTGTATGGCCCTAATAAGAAGAAAGAAAGAGGGGTGTTTCGGGATGAGTTGGTGGGCTTATTCGGATTATGTTCTCTAAGGTGGTATATCGGTGGAGATTTTAATGTAGTTAAATTTCCTTCTAAAAAATCAACAGGAGGAAGGGAAACAAGAAGCATGAAGGACTTTAATTGTCTCATCCACAAAACTAAATTGATTGATCCAGGTTTGAATTCCGCGGATTTTACTTGGTCTAACTTTAGACAAAGGGCTGTTTGTTGTAGACTTGATAGATTTCTCTTTACAAGTGAGTGGGAAGAGTATGTCGGGAGGAAAGTTAGATAAGATGCTGTGGTGAGAACGATTTCATATCATTGTCCAATTTTGTTGGACTCTTCTCATAGGACTTGGGGTCCTACTCCATTCAAGTTTGAGAACGTATGGTTGGAACATCATTCTTTCATGGATTGTATGAAGGAGTGGTGGAACGAAGCGGAGTCACAGGATTGGAAAGGTTACAGGTTTATGAAAAAACTTGAGAGGGTAAAAAAGAAGTTGAAAATTTGGAACAAGGAGGTATTCAAAGATATCTTCAAGAAAAAGAAAGAAATCGAATCAAGAATTTTTGATTTGGATAGAGCTGAGGCTAATAGGGAGCTTGCTGATTTAAGGAGGATGGAAAGGTCTTAGTTGAAGTTGGAGTTTGAGAAGATTATTTCCAAGGAGGAAATTTTGTGGAGGCAAAAGGTTAAAGTTAGATGGGCTAAAGAAGGGGATTGCAATTCTAAATTCTTTCATAAAGTAATGAATGTTAGAATGTCTAGGAAGTGTATTAGCAAGTTGGAGTTAGATGATGGTTCAATAATTGAAGAGGAGAAAGCCATTGAACAAACAATTATTCAATTCTTCCAGAAATTATATTCTAAAGAAAAGGTGGAAAGACTTTCAATTCAAGGTCTTAATTGGGATTGCATCGGTAGAGAAAGAGTGGCCTGATTGGAAAGACCTTTCAAAGAAGATGAAATTAGGAAGGCAGTGGCGGATTGTAGCAAAGATAAAGCTACTGGTCCAGATGGCTTTAATTTTGAATTCTTTCATAAATGTTGGGAGATTATCAAAGATCTGATGGAGGTGTTATTGGATTTTTTTGGGAGTGGGATAGTCAACAGAATTACCAATGTCACTTACATTTGCCTCATTCCAAAAAAATCTAATTCTTTGAAAATTAGTGATTTTAAACCAATTAGCTTGGTTTTCAGCCTGTACAAAATCATTGCAAAAGTTTTATCACTAAGATTGAAAGAGGTGTTGGATATCACCATTGATGGTTGTCAGTCTGCTTTTGTTAAAGGTAGACAGAGATTCTTGACGCGGTCTTGGTGGCTAATGAGGTGGTAGAGGATTATAGAATGAACAAAAGAGAAGGGGTTGTTTTCAAAATTGATTTTAAAAAAGCTTATGATCATGTTGATTGGGATTTCTTAGACTTTGTCTTGGAAGCGAAAGGGTTGGGTTAAAATGGAGAAGCTGGATTAGGGGATGTCTGAAGTTTACAAACTTCTCGATTATGAGAAATGGGAAATCTAGGGGAAATTTTTCTGCTTCTAGAGGGCTGAGACAAGGAGATCCTTTATCCCCCTTTTTGTTTATCCTCATAACGGATGGTTTGGGAAGATTAATTGATAGAGCTAAGGAGTGTCAATTGGTAGAGGGATTTTGTGTTGGAAAGGAGAAGGTTATGGTGTCCCATCTTCAATTTGCTAACGATACTGTCTTCTTTTCTTTGGGTAAGGCAGATAAATTTGGCTATTTGGTTGAGATGATTCGCATTTTTTGTTGGATTTCTGGGCTTAAGATGAACTTGAACAAGAGTTTTTTGGTGGGTATAAATTGTGATGAAAGGAAGATCGTCGATTTGAGCAAAGATGTTGGTTGCGAGGTAGGTTGTTGGCCTTTGAAATATTTAGGATTACCTTTAGGAGGTAGACCCAAATCTTCAGAGTTTTGGATGCCTATGGTAGAGAAAGTAGAAAAAAGATTAGAGGGATGAAAAAATACCTTCTTATCCAAGGGGAGGAAGATTGGTTCTGATTCAAGCGGTTTTGCATAGCATTCCTTTTTATTTTTTTTCCTTGTTTAGAATTCCGGTTGGGGTGACAAAGAGACTTGAAAAGATTATGAGAGATTTTCTGTGGGAAGGATTTGGAGATGGAAAGAAGACTCATCTAGTAAATTGGGATATTGTTTCCCGTTCTCACGACAAAGGAGGTTTAGAAATTGGGAATGTGGTTTTGAAAAATTTGGCTTTGCTTGGAAAATGGTTGTGGAGGTTTCCCCTGGAACCTAATTTCTTGTGGCATAAAGTGATTAGAAGTAAGTATGGTTTGTAAAACAATGGATGGGATGCTAATATAATCATTAAAGGTTGTAGCTGTTGTCCATGGAAAGTTATCATACAAGGTTTTCAAGATTTCTCAGATAACTTGAGATTAATGGTTGGAAACGGTGCTCGTACTCATTTTTGGGAGGATTGTTGGGTGGACGTTCTGCCTCTGCGTTTAAAGTTTCTAAGATTATACAAGCTTGCATCTTCTCAGAACGCTTTAGTTTTAAACAAACTGGATAGTTCTTCTCTTTATCGAGGTTGGTCTTTTGATTTTAGGAGGAACTTGAATGATAGGGAGATAGAAGAATTTTCTTCTCTTATCTCTTTATTTGAAGGTGTTTCCATTGATCTAGGTTTGGAAACTTTGTCCCAATGACCTTTTTACTTGCAAGTCTTTTTTCGAAAAGTTAACTCTTAATGATGATCATCCTAGGTTTGTCTTTAATGATTTGGAAGTCTAAGGTGCCAAATAAGATTAAGTTTTTAGTTTGGCTTATTGTTCATCGAAAATTAGGGTCTTGCGAGATTATCCAAAGAAGACATCTTTACTTTTGTCTCTCTCCCAATTGGTGTGTTGTGTGTAAAAGCAATGAGGAAAACTTGGATCATCTTTTGTTTCATTATCTGGTGTCAAGCAAATTATAGAATAAATTGTTCTCCTTGGTGGGTTTGAGCTGGGCGGCTCTTAAGTTCTTATGGTCTTTTCTATTGGAAGATTTTTAAGCTCATGGAGGGGGAAAGAAGGCTAGTATTATTTGGCAGAGCGGAGTTTTCGTCATTTTATGAGTTATTTGGGAAAAAAGAAACAGAAGAATTTTTAATGAAGTTGAAGAGGAGGAGAGTTTTTTATGGGATAAAGCACATTACTAGGCATCCCTTTGGGCATCTTCGAGTGTTGATTTTAAAGACGTTTCGTTATTTTTCATTTTGTTAGATTGGAAAGCTGTTGTACGGTGATTTGAGTAATAGTTTGTTTTTCCAATCTTGTTTTAAGTTTGGTTATATAGGTGGACTTCTGGTTCACATTTGTTTTTGTACTACTTTCTATTTAATTCAATAAAGTTTCGTTTCCTATTGAAAAAAAAAAAAAAATTGTTAGTGCTTGTTAGATCCAAAAATTTAAACTATTAGAAAAAGTCCAAGTATAGTATTTAAAAACATTATATTCTAACACGAGCTCTCATGTGCAAAGCCAGTGGGCTTGACACGGAGATCAAGTTCAATTACAAATGCAAATTCAAATACTAGATGCTAGTTAACATAGAAATAGATGCATGTGGGGGACTTGAACTTAGGACTTCTAGTCGTACTAATGCTCATACCATGTTAAAACGTTAGACCCAAAAGTGTATGGGAATTTTTTTTTAACATTATTATTGAAAAGCACTCTAACAAAGTTCTACAAACATGGCCGAATGATGATTCTTTATTTCTAGATTCTTTTTGCATAAAATACTATCACGTTTGCTTGGAACAATTAATGATGGTTTTCCAGAAAATATCAAGTTCTGTTGTTACAGATACGCAATTTCAGTGGTCAGGGTTTTTCCGCTTGGGAAAAACCCTTCTATTTGTTTGTTCTAATGAAGAAATAATAATGTTGATCCTTGTCAGCTTCCTGAGGAACGAAAGCTTGATTTGCTTAAAGCTGTTGCAGAAATTTCACCTTACACAACACCACAGGAGTCACGACAGATTCTTCCTTCTGTTGTTCTGCTGTTAAAGGTACTCAAATAATGTGCAAGATCAATAATTTACTGTATTAACCTTGGAAAAAAAAATTCATTTTGACTTGTATTTCTCTATTCAAATTAAACCCTTTTCCTTTGTTAAACAATCTTATCTTCACATTGTTAAGATTCGTTGAAATACAAAACTATTATGTCTGCAAATTGGTTTGTTTACATAGAGTATTTGTCTTAACATTCTTAATTCTTTCTTCTCAGAAGTATATGCCTCTGAGGAAGACTGGAGGAGAAGAAATGAACTTTACATATGTTGAGTGCTTGTTGTATGCTTTTCATCACATGGCATACAAGGTCAGTTCTTACTAATTTAGCTTTGACAACACACTCTTGTTAGAAGTTTTAGTATGCAATGCTTATTTTATCTTTATTCTATTATAGGCTCCCAATGCCACAAACAGTCTCTGTGGCTACAAGATAGTGACTGGCCAACCATCAGATAGACTGGGGGAGGACTTCTCAGAGTGTTACAAGGACTTCACTGAGAGGTAACTTGTTCTTTCTTTCTCTTTCAGTTCTTTCTTTTTAAACCACTATCCTTATGATAATATATGAGATAAATCTTCTTCCTAAAATTATTATTTGCTTTCTGGCTGCAGCTTATCTATTATCTGTGTTTGTTTTGATGATGATAATGTATTTTTCTTTATTGGGCTTAATTTTTGAGACTCTAAATTAAAATGGGTAGGTAGATGTTCTGAGACTTATAGCTAGAGTGCCAATCCTTTGTGCAAACCTATGTACTTGGTTTTGAGAGGATTTATCACTTGGTTAGGAAAGTTGGGATTATTGTGAAGCTGTCGCTGATGAAACAGAAATTATCAAAATAATTTGCTAAAGTGAAGATGATTAAATGCATGTTTAAAAATGGTTTCTTCTAAATTATCTAAGAGAGTCTATGAATCAAACTTCCATTAATATTTGAACTGTCAAATTGACTTGAGATATACAGAAATGCAGTTTCTCCTAGGTCCTTTGGTTCATAGTAAAAAATGCTTTCATAATTTGGTGAATCCTCTAATTTTTCATTGCTGTTTAATTGTGTTTTATTGGTATGCCATCAGACCATGTTGATTGCTGCAGATTCTCAGCTGCCTAACGGGAAAAACCAAACATTCTTGATTGTTAAAATTGCGTTTTGCTATATGAGAGCAGCAACCTAAAGATTAATACCCTTAATGTTATTCTTGTTGTGTGCATATCTATTTTGTTGTTTCTTCTAAAATCTGAGAGTTCAAAAGCACACATTTTCGTCTTCATCTGTGTATATCAATTATCAGAAGCATTTAATTTAGTTAGACGAAAGTGAGATTCATTGAAAATTACTGCTTTTAAAAGCAGAGTAGCATAAAAGTTCGAAGAGTTGTGAAAAATGGTATCAGTATCTTAAGTTTGAGCTGCCATGGAAAGAACTTGACAATTTTTCTCTGTTTTATGGAGTTTAATTGGTTGATGGTGACACGATATTTCACAATAGAAAACCTAATCAATAGATATTTATATTTTGAAGAATGTGTCTTTGCCGTGTAAGCTGACGATGCAGTTTATATGTAGAACTACCTTTGATATGACAAGTATACAATATGATATCGATTTTAGTGGATAATAAAACTCCTGTTTTTGCATATAAGAGTGAGTTTCTTATTGATGTTGTCAGTGACATAATTTGGTTGATTATATAGGTTGACTAATGTTGAAGACCTAACTAGGGCAACAATGAAGAAATTAACTCAAGGAATGGCTGAGCACAACAAAGCAATGGCAGCTGCTAAATCTGATGAAGCAAAGGATAACATTGTAAGTTCATTCGTGGAAGATTCTGCAGTCCATTGAGCGATTTTTTAAGCATGTTTTTCCTGAATAAGTTAGCTGGTTTATGTGCAGAAAACTCAAAAGCAGAATACTACAACTGGGTTGCGCACCTGCAATAACATTCTGGCCATGTCAAAGGTGAAATTGAATATATATATATATATATAAAATTTATAATTTGATGCAGTGTATACTTGAACGGTTGGAACTGATTTTACAATTTCCATAACAATTCAGCCATTACATTCAAAAACACCTGCATTTATCGGTGATAAGAGTGTCAACCTATCATGGAAAGAAGCAGTAAAACCTGCTGTGGCCTCCACCACAATAGCCACCGGGTAGGGAATCTCTGTGATGCTGTGACTTTCACTATACAACTTATCTTTCTTTATTTATTTCTGATTACTCAAATATAGCCTTTTATTTAATTTTCTTACTGAAAGTGGTTATTATGAGGGTTTGGGCTTAGTGATGACAAATAATAACTCACCTTGGATGCAACAGGAGAGATTTGAATAAAATGATCACTGTTACATGTAGAAATAACAAGCACAGACTGATAAGTAGGCCTCTCATTCTTATTTTCTATTTAATTTTGTGCAGAGGGAAACGACCTGCTGCTACTAATGGATCTGGCAATACAGCATCAAAAAAGGGCCGTGGATCTGGAGGTTTGCAAAATCAGCTTGTTAATAGAGCATTAGAAGGAATATCTCATGGTGGGAGAGGTGGTGGTATGAGAGGGAGAGGAAGGGGCAGGGGTGGTAGGGGTTGGAGTGGACGTGGAAGTGGAAGGGGAAGAGGCTATAGGTAACTTCTTTTATGCGCCCTGAGTGTAAGAACAAATCAGAATCTTGGAAGTATTAATGTGTACGTGAATACCAAATAGGTGTCATTTGATGTAACGTACTTTTTCTCGATTGGAACAAGTTTTGATTGTTAAGAGAAAACAGATGAGTTGCTAGATTAATCAAGGACTAACAACTGTGACTGGATCTGCTGGTGCTTGTCCAGTAGATTGGATGAGAATTAAGGCATTCTAGTTCACAAATCTCACCAATTTAGCTGATGAAACCAGCAATTTTAGTACAAATTCTGGAAACTCTGCATGCTTGTTAGTGTGTGTTATGCGGCATTCATTTGCAGGCATGATAATTTGTCTGACCATATGTAAAATGTTTATCTAGTTTGTTTCGTTGGTTGTACAATACTTATTTTGATAATCATTTTGGTCGGAAACAATTTGATCAAGCAATTACAGTCTATAATGGATTTTATTGTGATATATTTGTTACTCCCGCTGGGCAGACAATCTTTTTAAGTAAGCCTACTTAGTAGGATAATAGGATTAGATGAAGATTGATTCATGACAAGCAACGCACCAGCTAAAAGTCGACTTCTAAGTTTTAACAGGACATAGACTTCTTGATCTTAGATTGTCTGTTCAATATCCTTTAAATTTATTAATCTAAGAAACAATATGAAGTGGTCGGTTTTTACAAGCACGTATATAGTTTGAAAGTAGAATGAACAAGTAGACTATTTGTTTATTTGTCGAAGTGTGTGTAGCTGAGTGGCCGTCGCACTGCTTGTGACCCTGGTGTGACCAGCAAGGTCACAAGTTCGACACCCAGCCACCCAAAGAAAAATAGGTGGCCAGTTTTCTCTTTCTACTTTAGTACAGGTTGTTTTTCCATCCATGTGTAGATTGTTTCCGTTTATATAAGAGTTGTTCTTTTGATTGCATCACTAGTGTTCTATCCTGTTTGGTTCCAATTGTTTTCTAAGTTAGCTTCAAATAAAAAAAAAAAAAAGGGTAGACTAATTTTTTTGAAATTTCATTTCGTTTTCAAATATTAAAAATTTAATATTTGATGAGAAGCTGTGATATAATTTTTGGACAAAAGACAGTCTTCGCATTGTGGTGTAATTTTTAGGCGAAAACCAACTATGTTAGTACCTTTTTTTTTTTCTTTTTAAATATTATATCTATCGAAATCTGAATGAGATATCATGTTGAGCTTAGAAATCTGTTTTCAGAATATGAAAGAGGTTTATCCACATAATAATGAGAAAGTTATTCACACAAAGTGAGAGTTTTTACTCTCGAACTTGTGACCTTGGCATTAAAGGTTGGGATGGGGATGACCATCACTTGATCTCTCTGTTTTAATGCCCTATTTATACTATTATCAATCATGTATTACATTAATGAGTTTACTCTAACCTAGCTATTATATTATTATTACTATTGATATACTATTTAATTACGAGTTATATCGGCTAGTAAAACTATTAAAAATACTGTTAATTAATTATACAGTAATCCTTACAATATATTTAAGAGTGGTTATTGTGTGAAAATTTACCAAGCTAGTAAGGTTGTCAAATCCACGATAACAATTAATATTCCATACAACTTCTCAAAATCAAACTATTATATTTTCTTTGAACTCTGCATTAAGGTTATAATAGTCATCAAACACCATTGATTAGGAAAATAACTCCGTCATTAAGACTCGTAGTCGTGGGTTCATCTGGTAAACACTGTTCTGAAGTGAAGAGAGAATGGGCGTTATGTGCTTGTTACATGAAGTCGTTAACCAAGATCCTGACTTCTACTAACATGTCATGGGGACTAGAAGTGAGGACCTTTCAGGAAATTTTCAATGTCAATGACGTACCATGTCGTTTTATTATTATATGTCAGTCAGTATCCACTTTGATTTGGACTGCAACTGATCCACTATCCACTTGGTGATGTGCTATGGAATTATATATACACCGCTACATATAGTGCACACGTAGCAGTGTATCGAAATTGTTAGGTGCAGTGTTGAAATCCAAGTCTTCAATTTGTTTTCATTTTCTTGGATATAGTTGATATTAACGTCTTTAGTAGTTGAAACAATTTTTTTTTTTAAAAAAAAAACTTGAGCTTCCAAGTTGCTTATTCATCTCAACAAAACAGAGCCCTCTTAACGGAAATGTCTCTTTATTATGCAATTTTGCTAAACAAATTGATTGAATTTTTTTTTTTTGTTTTTGTTTTTGTTTTTCATCACTAAAAATATATGATTTGTAATGCAAGTTAAGGTCGATATTGTAGTTAGGAGTCATGTCATTTTTCTCAACTCCTGAATTGTAATAATTAAAACAAAAAATCCGTTCATAATTCAATATATAATACTACACATTATCTTTCAAAACAAACCAAAAAAAAAATACTATACATTGTCTGTTAATCTTTCAGTGATAGCCAACCACAGGTTAATCCTCTGACAATAACTGATAACTACAGACTTGTGCGATTTACAGCTGAATTCAAAATAATATTGGAATTTATGAACAGCTACAAGAATCATGTGTGCTTAGAAATTCTGGTCTGAGCTACAACCTGGAATGTATTGCATTTCAGTGTCAGCTTCTGGGAATTCCTGAAGATCATCTGTAATGTTGGATGTACTTGAATATTCCCAACTTGAAGAGCTCCATTCATTCGCATCCTGTGCTCGAGCAGTAGTTATACCCTCCCTGGATTTTGCATTCTTTCTTTCTCACAAATGTATTTTATAAGCCAGACTACTTCCCACCAAATGCTACTCATGCTTGGAGCTATATTGCTTTGGTTTGCATCTTGTTGATATTGTCTATAATTCCTTAACAAGTTAACAAGAAAGAGTATAAAACAGATGGTGGAAGTTGCACCAGATATCAGGTAGAGACACCAAAAACTGGAGAGGGTTAAGCTTTCAGTGTCTTTGTTTGTTGCATTGGCTGAGCACTCTGGCGAGGGTGCAAACCATCTCTCTTCCAGTGACTTCAACACCCCATTTTCTGATAGCTTCAGGATGGCTTCAGAAAAATCTGCTGCTATTGGAGAGCCTTTCTGGAATGCCTGTACGGATAGCAAAAGTGTTTTACATTGGTTCCTGTGGACATATGAAGTTTCTCAGGATTTAGATGTCGGAAGTTTTAAGAAGTACTTACAAAACCTAGTCCTCCAAATCTGTAGGTGGGTGTGACAGCAGTGTATCCTTTGCAGTAATGGGAAATAAATACTTTCTCATATGGGAGTTCAAGGAAGGCAGCAGCTATGCTGTTTCTTTTGAATTCTACTGTATATGAATATTCACTGTTGACATTCAAGATGTTCTTGGAGCTGAAATTGAGCACATTTTCCAGGTACTTCCTCACGAATGAATCACCATCACAACCAACTTTCAAGTTGTTACTTCTTAGCCACTCAATGTCTGTCACGTCTGGTTTCAGTCTTTGCACGGTGAGCATTGAAGAAAGACTAGCAGTGTAGCTTGAAGTCAAGATCAACACCACAAATAGCCACACTACAACCACCACTCTAGTGAGATTGCTATAAATTCTCTCCCCTGGATACAACAATATGGCATCGGTGGTGTGTTCTTTCAAAGAAAGCAATAGTTTCCAGCAACATTGATACAAGTCAAAATAGTGAAAAGGAGAAAGCTACTTACTGTGAGCAAAGAAAAGGGAAGAAAAAGTGAACCAAAGAGCAGTGGCAATCTGATTATGCCAAGGGCCATTGAATTCTGGATTCTCTCTCTTCTCCAACAGCCAAACTATTAACATTGTGTATATCAAGACGGCACCAGTTGCAACCCACATTTTCCAGGTGAAAGGTCTCATGAACATCCATGGTGACTCTTCAGACTTAGCTGGAACTACCATAGTCAATCCTGATTCGGCATATGGTTGAGTAAATTCCACCATTTTTGATCGGTTGGCCAGTATGGTTACATCTCCAACAGCAGCATCATAAGTCTGTAACAATGTTCAATAAATTTATTCTATACATTGTTGTATTTCACATTTGTGGAAAAATGAATCAACAGGAATGAGGTTGACTGGTTTGTTTCATTCAGTTGGTTGTGATCAAAATGACATATTGAAATTGGTGCATAGATATAAGTACGTATATTTTTTTATCCATATGATGTAACATGAATACTAGAATCTTTTATAGAGTTTTCCATTGTAATGTACATAAGAAGATAAGTAGTGCAGTAGAATTATGTTTCGAAATCGAAACAGGTAAACCCAAGAAAGAAATGATAGAACACAAACCTCTAGTTTGTCATTACAGAAAGAAAAATAATAGAACTACTTAACACATTCAAATCAAGTTTTAAATAATGTTTCTAATTCTAAAATAGGAATTAGGAATCCTGATTTAAAAGCTAATCCTAAACTAAAAGATTTGATAATAAAGAGCTAACACTATAGAATAAGGAATCCGAATGTTGTACTAAATCAATAAGCAAGTAATTTGTGTCAGAAACAAACTGTTTAAAGAGTACAAAGTTATAGATATTGTTAACAATTTTACCATTAACCATCCATCAAAACCATCGATATCAAAAAAGGTTCTCAATATATTGCTAACATTTATAAGACGATATATATATAGGGAATACAAGATGAAAGACAGCCATATATTTCTGTCTAAACCAGTGCAAGAGGCCATATCAGAAAGAGGCTAAAATTAGCAGGATTAGCTTACTTAACCCAACTACTACAACTAAAACTAAATTAAACATTACATACCAACTAAATACAACAGAAACAATTGCATTGAAACTGAACCAATACATTTAAACTAACATAATTGCAAAGACTTGAACAAACAAAAATGCATACAAGATGACAGCCATAAACTATGAAGTTTCTGAGAAAAGTTTCAATCCCTAACAGATATATCATAATTATCCATGTTACAGATTTACTTGTGTTAGACATTTCATTTTTAGCTAAGCTTTCTTTCAAGCTAGTACTTTTATTAATTAAATGAGGCAGGGGCAATAGTTGAACTAAACAGATTTTATAAGACAAGGAAAACGAAGCAGTTACTAATCTACGAAGTAAAGTCTTATTTAGATGCCTAGGCTATTCAATATTATCTTATTATGGGGTTTTCATGTAAAATATAATGGCTTTTGAACTTCATAATCATGGTCAATGATTTTAAATCTAGAAGAGATGAAGGCATTACCTTGTTATAGACACTTTGTATCAGCTCGTCATAGGTGCCGTTGAAAGGAAAAAAATCATAATGTAGAAAATAGTCCAAAACTTTTAGCACCTCCCAAAAAAGCTGGATGCAAAAACCATCATATATCACTGTCTTTTCATGCTGATCGACCTTCACAAACTTCTGAAATGAGGTTCGGCCTGGAACTGCAATCTTCAATCTCCTTGAATCAGTAGGCATTGCCCAGCCTTTTGGATCTTGCTTACAGTCCCCTGGCCAAATCACTGCTCCAGCCAAACCTTTTCTGCTACGCTTTTCACTCGTAACATTTTCTATTTCAAGGCTCTTTGAGAATCCAAACTCAGGCAGCCAAAAGTCTAGTTCTCTGCCTTGCCTCCCAAGCAAGTTTAAGATCCTTAATACAGGAGTCTGCAACAACCTGCCTTCTTTGAAACTTATTTCTCCACTCAAGCCAGTGAAATTGCTTGATAATATGTTTTCTATCATGACTTTTGCATTGATGTCATCACTTGTCATTTTATTTATACCTTGTGTAGCTGCTTTGATGCTATCATAAGCTTTCAAGGCATAAATTCCCGGGTCAGAGCTGTCTTCATCTGGATACTCAGCTCTAAAAGTCTTTTTAAATCGAGCTTTGAAATTGATGTAAGAACTACTGTCTTCTGAAAAATAAGGCTTGATTCCTAGAGCACCTTCCATGGAGGAGAGAACAGAAGAGTTGAATGAGTAAAGGAAACTTGTGATGGTTTCTGAAATTATCCAAACTGAATCCATTCCGACAAATCCAATCTCTTTTGCTTCTCTAAACAGATGAGTCACCATAGATGGTGATGACTGAAGAACGATAAAAACTCGAGTCTGTATTTTACGTAGCTTTTCCAGCTCCTCTTGGACAACTTCTTTCGGATTAGTCAAATAAGAAACTGGTGGAAGAACCAATCTGTACTCAATCTCGGAACCAATGTCTTGAAGGGCCTCTGACAAAAGAGTCATGTCCCCAGTATCTCCACCATTTTCATCATCTTCATAAATCACAACAACCCCTTTCCAGCTATACGAACCAACAAGGGCTGCAATGCATTTTATCTGTTCAGCTCTATGGTTACTCATTCTTACCAAGAATGGCCAACGGATTGGCATTAATGGTGGTGTTATGGCAGGTTCTGCTAAGGACAAGACAGGAACCTTAACTCGATTACCAATATCAGCAACTAGAGTTGCCTCTCCCCATCTCTCCATACCAATAATGACTTCAAGTTGTTTTTCTTTTATAAACTTTTCAGCTGCAACCAAGTGTCATAAACTTCCGTTAGTGCAGATTCTATTTAAACTAATATATTCAAGTTGTAGGTAATAGTAGAAGCAGAAAATGCAGTAGAGTTCATCACTAATATTTACCTGCAGAAGCAGCCTGGAGGCGATCCCTTTCAGGGCCCTGGAAATGAAGGGATAGCTTGTGATTTTGTGAGGCGTTATTAAAATCTTGAACTGCTATTTCTATGGCCACTTTTTCTTCTTTCCCAATACGTGAATTCACATCAATGATTGCACCAATGTTTATGAGCTTGTAACTGTCAGGGGAATCATCTCCATTGGAGAAAACATAAAAACAGGAAATGAATGCAAGTACAATGAGCCAAGGTCTTGAACCTGTAATAGCATAAGCGAAAGGACAAGACATCCTGTAGAATCTTGACATGCTGGCCTGGTAATGCCTTTAACAGTACGCATTGAAATATAGTAAATGTAAATCTGTAAACTGGAGCTTGGTTTTCCAAGAGTCTGGACCTTAATAATTAAGCAAGCCACGGTCTAGTAGTTGACCAAAGAAAACTAGACTTCTGATTGGCCTTGGATTTTTTTATTCAAGATGACCTGACTGGAACGCAACCTTCTAAGTGCATGCCTTGCCAACAATACTAGTACACAGTTTCCATAGTTGACCACAGGCAAAATACATGCATGGTTGTGATTGTTTTTGTACTTTTTTGTTTCTTGAAATTTGTTCTTTTACACAATAGTTACGTTAGAAAGGCATTAACTGATGGTGTATGAGATTATTTTTTAAACTCAGAAAACACATTTATACATGGTTGAAAGATATTTGTCTATTGGTCGTGTATGATAAGAAAGGACTGTTGAAATAAAATAAAATAGAAGTATTGAATAACCTTTTATGGAAGTGTGTTTTTATACAAAAACACTCCAAAAACCATCTTGGTAGGGTGAGCACAACCATGATAGGACATGGCTGATAAGATCTTATCTTTAAGGTCAACCTTAATTGTTGGTGTTGCTTTAAATTATGCACTAATTTCATATGTTTTCTCACTGTGATTCTTTGAAAGCAGATTCAGCGGACAATTCACAGTTACTGAAGGACAAGGTGCCCTTTGTCAAGGCAAGAAAAATGGTTGGTAAAAAGTCTTTTCATGATTAATAATCGTTTTGTCGTTTTCCAGTATGCAGTGTTTGAACCTATTGAGACCATAGAATTATACGCGGAATTTGAAATTCTGAGAGCATAGCCTAAGAAGCTGAAAATAATAATTCTGAATAAATCAAAGCTTGGGGATAGACTTCGATCGCTTGACTTAAGACTTTTCAACGAACTGCAAGTTCATGGAAGAAAATGTTTACTACATTCCAATTGTCATTATTTCTGTTGAATCGTCGAGACTTTTCTTAGCATATTTTGTGGAAAAGCTATTATAGTTTATGTATTTGAATTTAGGTTTTTGAATTTGAAGTTAATTTGTTTTTTTATTCTACGTTAGTTGATTCCTTAAATTAAAGAATTTCAGTAACCAAATAAACAAAAAAGAAGATTTCTGCAATTTTTAGGATCTCTTTTCTTGTATTTAATCAATATGATATAACAAAGTTTTATATATCTTTATTCTTTACCGTGAAAATTATCAGTTTTATGGTTCTTAAATAATTTATTCTACATTTTTTTTTTTATGTTCTGCCATTCTCTACAATTGGTATCAGAGTTTTCTTCTTAAGGGCCTGTGAATATTATTTACCATTGACTGAGTATGTAAGTTTAAACACTAAAGAGTATTAAGTTATTTACTAATGGTATCAAGTAATTTTTCAGTTCCTGCTCCTTCTCTCTTGACTGGAGAAAATTATTAGTTATGGTCTATTAACATGAAATCTTACTTAAGAGCCATGAGTTTGTGAGAGGTCATTGAGAATGATGTTGATCCTACTTCTCTTTCTCAAAATCCAAAACTAGCACAGATCAAGAAACATGAAAAAGATATGGCTAGAAAACCTAAGGCACTTACATGTATACGCTCAGCGGTGTTAGATGTAATATTCACAAGAATAATGGTCTATGAATCACCAAAGCAAGCATGGGATAAATTGAAGGAAGAGTTTGAAGGTAGTGACAACGTAAAGACAGTCAAGATGCTAACTCTTAAAAGAGAGTTTGAAATGTTGAGAATGAAATATACGAAGACAGTCAAAGAGTATTCTTCAGAGCTTATGCAACTTCTGAATCAAATCCGACTCTATGGTGAGACATTTGAAGACTCAAAGATGGTGGAGAAAATCATGATCAGCTTGTCTGACAAATTTGAATCCAAAATTTCAGCAATTGAAGAGTCTTGTAATTTAAAAAATTTGTCAATTGTAGAACTTATCAGTAAGTTGCAGGCACAAGAACAAAGGACCTCTATGCGGTCAGATGAGAACATTGAAGGAGCACTTGTGATGAAGCACAAAGGCAATAATAATGGAGGAAAAGATGGAAAGAAATTTTCTGGTGACAAACAAAGTAAAGGCAAAGCTCCAGCAGAAAGCTTAAAAGAGTTTCATAAAAAGGGCAAGTTTTCATCCTGTGGAACATGTAAAAGAACAAACCACCTTGAGAAAGATTGTCCGTACAAAGGTAAACCTCAATACCAGTGTAGATATTGCAAGAGACATGGGCATGTTGAAAGATTTTGCAAAGTAAAGATGGAGCAAGTAGAACAACAACCTGCAGAGCATGCAAATCACACTGAAGATCAATTGCAGATGAGGAACGGTTGTTTATGGTCACCCAAACTTCTCAATCACTTGAGTAAACATTTGGCTTGTTGATAGTGGTTGTACAAGCCACATGACTAGTGATGTAAGTATGTTCACCTCACTTGATAGATTTTTTAAAATCAAGGTGAAGTTGGGTAATGGAGATCTTGTGCAAACTAATGACAAAGGTATTATTGCTGTCCATACCAAAGAAGGTACAAAGTTGATTTTTGGTGTTCTTTATGTTCCTTGCCTAGATCAAAATTTATTGAGTGTGGCTAAAATGTTGAAGAATGGTCATTCTTTGAATTTGAAAAATAATATGTGCACTATTTATGATCCTCGTGGTTGTGAAATTGCAAATGTTGGTATGGTAGATGATAGTTTTCCCATGGATCTCAATATGGCTAAACAACATGTCTATAGTGCCAAAAATAATGAAACTTGGTTATGGCATAAAAAGTTTGGGTATTATAATAAAAAATCTTTAAAGTTTATGGAAAATAATGATATAAATATGGCTACACAACCTGATCTTATGTTTTTAGCTAGCTTACTATCAAGGTTTATACACTCACCAAGTCAAGCTCACTATATTGCTGCTAGAAGGGTGTTGAGATACATTAAAGGCACAACTGATTTTAGTATGTGATATGAAAAGAAAATTGATGGCAATTTACAGGGATACGTTGACAATGATTGGGTTGGAAGTATGGAGGATTCTAAAGTAATTCTGGGTATGTTTTCTCATTTGGATCAGGTCCTTTCTCATGGAACTCAAAAATACAGGATATAATGGCTTAGTCAGTTGTTGAGGCTGAGTATGTGTATGCTTATGCTGCAGCAAATCAAGCCATTTGGCTTAAGAAATTGACGACTGATTTTAGAGAAGTGCGAGTTAAGCCTACTTTCATCATGTGTGATAAAAAATCTATCATAGCTATAGCAAATAACCTTGTATAGCATAGCAGAGCTAAGCACATAAAAGTCAAGTCCCATTCCATTAGAGAAGTGAAAAAGAATCAAGAGATCAAGTTGCTACATTGTAAGCTTGAGTTGCAAATTGCTGATATTCTAACAAAGTCACTCCCCAAAAGCAAGTTCGAGGAATTAAGAAGCAAGCTGGTAGTCTCGAAGAAAAGTCTCAAGGAGGAGTGTTGAATCATTGAGACTTTCCTTAGCATATTTTATGGAAAAGCTGTTATAGTTTATGTCTTTGAATTTAAGCTTTATATATTTAATCAATCTGATATAATGAAGTTTTATATATCTTTACAGTGAAAATTATCAGTTTTATGGTTATTAAGTAATTTATTTTGCATTTTTTTATGTTCTGTCATTCTCTACAATTCCTTGATAATTACGTAAAAATTGAGTTTGTAGCAAAAATGTAGATTAAATGTTAAATTATATTTTGGATATAGTTAAAAATTTTGAAGGGTGCACACTGTCCTGCTAGGAAGCATCACAAACAATATTATTGGAACAAACAACTACAAAATCAACGAAGGATCCTTATTCTTTTAGAAAATGTTAATAAAATCTATATACAATGCGTTCTTTCTAGTATTCATAAATTCACCAATGATATTTTATGTAGACTTGCTTCCATTATACACACCTATCAAGACTCAATGAATGAACTGAGTGACTGAAATAAGCAATAAATTTACACGTACATTAACCTGAACTCTGATTACTCGTTGTGAGGTGTGAGTGAGTTTTGTCCCATTTCAATTTCATCCTGCAAGGAAATAACTTGAGGATTCTCTTGTATATCGGAAGGGCTCACATATACCCACTTTGAAGAACCCCATCCATCTGAAACTTGCCGTGCTGAAGCAGTACTTGAAGCTCTCCTTAGAATGCTACTGCTTCCTCTTCCTTTGTGAAAAGATCTTGCAGGTCTAATGATTTTGTTCCATGCACTCCGGTAGCTTTGAGTTGTATTGTCTCGGTATGCTTCTTCATGACCGTAGGAGTTTTTTAACAAGCGAAAAAGGAATATCAGAAAACAAATAGCAGAAGTTGATCCATATGCAAGGTAAAGAAACCAGAAGCTGTGAAGAGTCAAGCTTTCTGGTGAAGTTTCTTTTTTTGAACACTCAGATGAGGGCTTAAACCACTTCTCTTCTAATTTTTTCAGCTCTCCGTTCTCTGATATGCTTAAAATGGCTCTTGAAACATCATGACCTATTGGAGACCCTTTTCGAAATGCCTGCATGTGGAGCAAAAGACAATTTGTTGGATTATGAAGCAATTGATTCATGATACAAGAACAGTTATTGTAATGCTACTTACAAAGCCAAAGCCTCCAAGTCTGTAGGTGGTGGTGGTGGTGGTGGTGGTGTATTTGTTGCAGTACTTGTCTAGGAAAACTTTCTCATACGGAAGTTCAAGAAAAAGGGCAGCTATCTCCTTAGCTTCAAATTTTTTTAGATAGGTGGCTTCATTGTTTTCAAATGAGATAACATTGTCCTTGTTGAAGTCAAGCACTTGAGTCAGGTACTTCTGGACAAAAGAATCATTGTCACAACCAACAGTTAAGTTGTTACGCTTCAGAAAATCGATATCTGTAATGGTGGGTTGAAGTCTTTGGACAGTGAGCATTGAAGAGAGACTAGCTGTGTAGCTTGATGTTAAGACGAACACAACAAAGAGCCATAGTACCACCACTGCTCGACTGAAGTTGCTATAAACCTTTTCTCCTGTAAAATGGACATAACCATGAGCTTTTGACTAGTTAGCTAATAAAGCATTTGTTTTTTAAGAGTCTAATGCATAGGCTAGTGACCTTACTACGCATGTTTTGATGAAATTTTTGGTATGTGAGTTTGAAAATAACCATGTTCTAACAAACAATAAAAAAGATTACTATTATCATCTGTCAAATGTAACTAATAGTAAGGAATTTATTGCAGATTCTAACTAAATTCCTTTCACACTACATAATGACTTTGCTCTTTCAACTGCTATGAGTTTCTAAATGATTTAATTGTCTACTCTCTACTGTATTAGTTGCTAGCAAGGTTGATCATGATCATGATTATACAAAACAAATACAGGCCACATTCTGGAGGTAAACAAGAGACAAATTGGAATAAGGACATCAAAGCCAAGTTCTTTGACCAGTTAATGGAAGCTTTGGGCTGAAGAGTCAAATAAAGAGGCACCAAACTATGTCCACACGATCTCTATAGGAAGATAAGGAGTAGGACCACCTACCAGGCCACCACTCTTCTATTGAAAGTTGAATTGGTCATCAGCCAGAAAACATACTTATCTAGGAAATATTGCTCTAAATGTAACCAGTTGGATTTATTTCGTTTTCATGGGTGAGTTGTGGAGGACGCTTGCATGAAGTTCATATAGATCTCATTATGGCCAAATGCAATTAAATATTTACTTGTTTTCAGTTCAAATTTATGTAATAAATAAATAAATAAACTTACTATGAGCATAGAAGAGTGACGAAAACGTGAACCAAAGTACAGTGCTGATTTGATCCTTCCAGGGGCCTTTGAACTTGGGGTTGGATTGATGCTCCAGGAACCATACAATGAACATGGTGTAGATGAAGGTGGCTGCAGTTGCCACCCACATATTAGTGGTGAAGGGCTTCATGAACAACCATGTTGAATCTTCGAGCTTCGCTGGAACTATCATCGACAACCCTGACTCCAAATATGGTTGAGTGAATTCCACGTATTTTGTTCTATTTTCTAGAATGGTCACATCGCCAACAGCAGCATCATAGGTCTTCAGTCGAAATTGCAAACACAAAGACAACCAATTAGTTTTTGTCCATGCACAAAGGTTAATGCAAGTGAAGGCTATCGCTACATACACATTGTCAAGCATCAATGAAACAGACTCCTAAAATCAATAGCTAGTGAAGAGCTGTTACCTTGTTGTGCACGCCTTTAACTAGATCATCATAGCTGCCAAGATGTGATACAAATTTATACGGTAGATCATAACCGAGAATTTTCTGTACTTTTTCAAAAACGTCAATGGAGAAACCGTTGTATACCGTTGAGTTTCCAACACACTCAAGCTTGGCAAACTTCTCAAAAAAGGTTTTCTCTGGAACTCCGATTCTCATTGGCTTTGCAATGGTAGGCATCGCCCATCCTTTGGGGACTTGATTCAGGTTTCCAGGCCAAGTCACCAGACCAGAAAAATCTTCTGATTTGTTTTTAACTTCATTTGCTATGGGGGATTTTGAAAATCCATAATTTGGCAACCAAAAGTCTAGCTCCTTGTACTTTTTTCCGACGACATTCGCGATCCTGAACGTGCCAGTGTCCAAAAACTCACCTTCTTTAAAATGAATTCTGCCACTTAGTGCTGTGATATTACTTCTGAGAATATTTTCTAGCAACATTTTTGGACTCCTATTGTTCCTAGACATTCTCTCAATGGCCTGTGTCAGGATTCTGATGCTGTCATATGCTCTTAAAGCATGAATTCCTGGCAGAAAGTGATGTTCCTCAGGATATTTATGCATGAAATTTCTACGAAACTGGTCTGCAAATGCTCCATAAGGATTATTTCCGTTTTCAGAATAGTACTTTTTGATTCCTAGAGTACCCTCCATGGAGGAAATGACAGTGTCGTTAAAAGAGTCCAGGAAATCTGCAACGGTATCTGTCACTATCCAAACTGAATCTTTGTCAACAAGTCCCATCTTATTAGCTTCTCTAAACAAATGAATAGCCATAGGTAATGATGATTGAAGTAGAATGAACACCCTGGACTGCTTGTCTTGTACCTTGCTTAGCTCTCCTTGAACAATCTCTACAGGATCAGAAATTGAAGTAATTGGAGGAAGAACCAAGCGGTATTCAATCTCTGAACCAATGTTTCGAAGAGCCTCAGATAGAAGAATGAACTTCCCTGGATCACCTCCATATGCATTGTCTTCATATATGGCTGATACCCTTCTCCAATTGTAGGACTGAACGAGAGCTGCAATGCAGTTCATTTGCTCAGAATCATTGCTAGCCATTCTTATCAAGAAAGGCCAGCGATCAGACATTGATGGTGGTGATATGGCTGGTCCTGCAAATGATATAACAGGAACCTGAGCTTGACTTCCGATATCAGCAACTAGGCCTGCTTCCTCCCATGTGTCCATGCCAATAATCAGCTTCGCATTCTTCTTCTTGATAAGCTCCTCCGCTACAAAACCAAAATTTAGACCTCCATAAACAATCATTCACAAGTACAGAAAAGTAACAAAAAAGCTGAGAAGGTAAAAAAAACCTGTCATAGCTGCTTGGAGGGGGTGTTTTCCAGGGTCGCTGATGTGAAGATTGAGCTTGTATTTTCTTGAACTAGTGTTGAAGTTTCGTAATGCAATCTCCATGGCTGTTATCACTTCTTTTCCTTTACGTGAACTAACATCAATGATCACACCAACATCTGTAACTTGGCTATCATTCACGCTGCCTGCTTCAGCTTCATTGAAGAGGAAGAGAAGGGAAATGATGAGTACTACAAAAACTACAAACCAAGGTCTTGCAACTTTGTTAACAGAATCCTGAGGCATTTTTATCAGGCGGGAATCTTTTCTGCAGAAGAAAATCCTGTTAATACTGTTATGCTATATATATATGCAAACTAGTAATTTTTATGAGAAAATGTAAAGCTGAATATCATATATATATACATATTGCATAAGATTTGAACAAGTTAGTTACAATTACTTGGACAGACAAATACAGAGAATGCAGTAGGAGGCAATTGCCTAGAACGTTATTATAACAAAATTTGTAGCTGACTTGGTCTACCGGAAGAATGGTCAAATTTTGGTATATTTTCTTGACATTTCTTGTATATATACTCTTAGGATTGTATGGTGTAAACAGTTTATCAGAGTTCAGATTATACAACTTTCATGATTGGAAATCAATAAAATTCAAAATGAAATATATAGGGATATACTCTTCCCAACTTGTGACTTTTCCTCTAATTACCCCTGACTCAGGCAAATGTCAATGTGCTTGAAGAGGAATGAGTAATGGTCAAGTTATGAGTTATCCCACAAATTACTAACGAAATTGGAATATTATCATACAATCATATCGTTAAAAAAACGTACATTCATTCATCTCTTGCGGGGTTGTGTCAACCTAAACTATTACAAGTTTTGAAGTTTATTAAAAGACTTTTATGAACTGATAAAATTCAATATAAATCTTAAATAAAACTTATATGGTTTTGTGGTTACATGTATAGCCACGTTGTGATTATATCTTACAATCAATATCGAAGCCCAAATTCGAATTTTCTTTCCAAGTTTAAGGGGAGTGTATTTAGAATTCGTTTGAAATAGTTTCTCTAAATAGAAGTAGATCTTTTGGAAAAAAAAATGTTAGTTTTTTGGTTGTCAATTTAAAAAAACTCTTTTAAATTATAGATGGTTTGATTAAATTATTTTTAAAGTGCTTTTATATTATTAATTTATTAAAAATGACATGAGAAAGAAAAGTAATATATGCATTCTAGAAATGTAATTATTTCAACCTCAATTATAAAAAATTAATCAATCGTAGTAGTAATAAAAATTTTATTATTCTTTGTCAAATTTTCACTCTTGGTTTAATTAGCCTTAAAAAATAAAAATGTGGTATTTCCCAACTTTTTTTTTTAATCAATTTTATGGTTATCGTAAAGTTCACTTGTATCCATTTCAGACGTATTGATTGATTTTGTTTCTCTCTCTCTCTCTTTTTTCTTTTTTTAAACTTGTATCAATTGCAGTATTGTGTGTGTGTGTGTATATATATATATATATCAATGGACTAATAACAAAAAAATTACATTATCAACTAAAACCAATTGAAAAAAAAAAAACACAAAATATTGAAAACTTACTGGTTAAAGAAGAGTTCTAAGATGTTTTTACGAAATAAAAATTGAATGAAAATGGAGACTATGTATTTATGTTCATAAAGAAAGTGTGATAGAGTTATAAGGGTATAGAGATAATAAAATAGGGGTAGATTAGACATTTTCATCTTTAAAAAAAAAAAACTAAAAAAATCTATTTGGAAAGTTCAAATTTTGATATTCTTTAAGTATACTTTTTAATTCCCTAAAATCTCTATTGGATGTTAGTCAAATGACGTAAAAAAGTCAATAGAGCTTTTACCATTAAAAAAATACTTTTAGTTAGTAGATAAACTGTATCAAACATATACTTTATCTAAATTTTTAATAACTTTTATATAATTTAAAAGTTTATGTGTATTCAATATAAACTTTCAAAAATTTTATAAGAGTCATATAGTATTAAATATAGACTTTTAATGATTTTTAAAAAGTTTATAAAAGTTATGATATATTCAATTAAGAATTTTTAAGAGTTTATAAAAATTATGAGATATTCAAAATATCAGTGACTTTTATTGAATTTAAAATTTTAATGATTTTATTAGATTTTTATGTTAAATTTATAATAATCAAGTCCCGCAAACTCTCTCACTTCTCTAAAAAAATTTTGTAGACTTTTGTTGTTAATTATAAAAGAAAAACTCATAATATCTTATATTTGAATCTTCTCAAACTCAATGATGGTCATAAATAAAAAAATTTCACTTGTTTAAAAAAAAAAAAAAAAAAAAAAAAAAACACACACACACACACATATATATATATATATAATTCACTTTTATTTTATTGTGAATTATAATGGTCAATATTTTCTTTCTTATGTCCAAATTATTAACTTTTTAGTTTTTGAATCTTATTAGACCATTTTTTTTTTCCTAAAAAACATCAATTTATTATTTTATAGAATATTTTAGGTTTGAATAAAAATTAAAGAGTTAAATCTCGGTAAAATAAATTTAAGAAAGAGAAATATCTTATAATTTATATTTATATAAATACAATACCAAAAAAAGGTTTATATAGGTATTGATCCAAATCATCTCATTAGTTTTATGATAAATAATAAAACTGTTATTAATGATTGTGTTATAAGCTAATAGTTTAGTATACGTACAAATAATGGAATCAAATTCACAAATGTATAAATGAAAAATTTTATTATTCTAAATTCGATGAAATTAATCAATGAAATCTTTGTTTTTTATACTAAAAAATAAGAGGAAAAATCTCTATTTCAAATAAAAGAAAAAAAAATTAATATTTGGTATTTTTTAGTTAGTAGTTTATTAAAAAAATAAATAAATTTTATCGTTTAATTATATTTATACATTTGATATATATTTTGACTTTTATTCCTTTTACATATGTTAGAGAATTGCTTAAATAATTTGATTAGTATAGTAATTTATTTTTATATTTGTAAAATATTATAAAATTACCCAGCTTGAATTTTATAAAACATTAGTTTTAATAATTGTTTTTCACCAGTTTATTTACACTATATCAAAATAAAATATTTTAATTGAGATGAGAAATATAACTTACAAAGTGTATAATGCACGAGCTTGTCAAATGAATATATTTTTATTTTATAAGTAAATGAAAATATATAAAAGTCCATTAATATTTACGAACCTTTATCATCTCCATCATTACTAGTTAATGAAGAGGACAATTTTAATTCATTTCTTGAAACTTAAGAACAATAAAAAAAAGCTTATTAATGAACGGAGATCTGCAATAGCGTTAATATATGGAACGATATTGAGATTATTAATAATAATAGACATTAGATATTTTATTATTTTATAGAAGACATAAAACGGATAATAAAATGCTTAAAATACTTGATGTCATTTGGTCATCAATTTATGTAATTGAGATGATTTTATTTTTATTTTATGTGTCATGTTTTTTCATCATTATTAACATAATAAATATAGTTTTATTAACTTCTAAAATGTATATTCTATTATAAGTTAATGAAAGTTTAGTCAATGAAAATATGTGAAAGCCTATATAAGTCTTTGATAGTTTATATAAGTATTTCATTATTCCTTTTAAAAGTCTATCAAAATAAATAAAAATCTTTAAAAAAAAAAAATTATAAAAGTCTATTAGAGTTTTCATTAATTTGTAAAGTTATTAGATGTTTATCAAATTTTACAAAAGTCATTCACTAAAAAAAGAAATCAATAAAAATATTTAAAGTTATGATTGAATATGGAAAAATGAAGCTAGCAAGAAAGAAAACTATGTGGTCCAAATCTCTATTACTTAAAAGATTCTTCGGTACATGTCATTCTTTGAAAATGCTGTGCACGGATGGAAATTATTGATTGAAGAGATTCCTATTGAAGGATTCTTGCTATGTAGCTTTGTTCAATTGACATGTGAAAGAAACTTCATAGAAATGATAGAAAAACACTCGATGGATAATCTAGGATGTGTATGTTTGAATTTTAAATATATTATTTTTAAAATACTATAATGAAGTGTTGTTCAACTTTGAATTCGAAATATATTATTTTTAAAATGCTACACTAACTTTAGGATTTTGGAGAGCAATATATAACTCAAACTCATAATATTTAGAATATATTGGTGCGTTTACTTCACTTGCAGATATTAGAATAAAAATCAAAATGATATACGTTCAAATGACTTGGAATCGGAATGATGTATTGAGAATCACAATAAGTTATTGACTTCAATTATGAGAATCGGAATCGAAATCGAAATCAGCAGTATTTTCATTAAATTGTTTACTTTATTTTAGAATTAGAATGAATTAATTATAAATTATAAAAATATCTTTAATTAAAATTATGAATTAATTACAATATGTAAAATTATATTTAAAATGTAGCGTCATCTTCTTTTTTTAGTCATGTAACTCATCATAATAGGGTTAAAAAAAAATTGAACTTTCTTAACAATATTATTGTAAGTATATTGTGTATTTATATTATATATCAAGTCATTATTTTTTTTTTTAAATATAAAATGTTATGTAAATTTGTTTTGTTTCTGTTAATGTGTGTATATTGTATATCAAAATACGTTTTTTTTTTTGAAAAAAATAAGAGTCTGTTTACTTTATAAAAGGGAATGAGAATGAAATTCCTAAGTGAGGTAAGGGGAATGAAATTCTCATTCCAAAACCTCAAATTCGTATAAAATCCTTACTTTTATCACCATTATGAATTGATTTTAGAATAAATAAACATCATTAATTATTCTCATTCCATAATCCATCAAATAAAGACACTATTAAACTTACCTAGAAATTCGAACTCATATTCAATAAAGTTGTATTTCAATACATCAGGATATATTATTGCAATTCTCACTTGTTAAAAGAAATTGAAACCTTACCAAACAAAAAATTTCAATCTTGGAAAAAATATAGGATCAATTTGAACTAATTCTTTTTTTGCACTAAATCAAACCCAGTTAGATTTGTTCAGTTTAATAAATATGGATTTAATTTGAGTTTCATGATTATGATTAAACAATTTAAAATTTAAATTAAACGTTGAATTTATTTTAAATAAATATACATAAATTGGTTTATGTATTGGACCAAATTTCTTCTAATCCACATAAAAGCCCAGCTCACTAAAACAAACCGACCCGGGTACCACCCATGGACCCAACGGAGAAGGGAGGAGAGTTTCAGTTGAAAAACAGAGGAACAGAGGAGCAAATACTTGAGAGGAAGAAAAAGAAGAAGAAGAAGAAGCAAAAATGTCGTCTCAGTTTTGGAAACCAGGCAGCGAGAAACCCCGCCTCCTGGAAGACGAAGAAGGGGGTGTAGTTTTGTTCTCACCGTCTCTGGCTTCCTCTTCTTCTGGGTATGATTCTCTCACTCTATCACATAGTTAGGAATGCATGTGTATATATATGATACGTGTATGTGTGGTTTTGTAGATATGGGTATGGTAGCATTGAGAAGCAGAGGCAGAGATTGCCTGTCTTTAGGTACCGTACTGCAATTCTCTACTTGGTTGAGACTCATGCTACTACTATCATTGTTGGTGAGACTGGTAGTGGCAAAACCACTCAGATTCCTCAGGTGGTTACTTTACTTATGTTTCTGTAGATAGTCAAGTATACCCTTTTGTTTGTTTGTTTAAAAATTTGGTATTGGTCATTGTATTATGTTAATGGTACTTGAAGATTTTGTCTTTGTTGATTTGTGGACTGTTTGAGATTGTTTTGGAAATTGGATGATGATAAAGGTTGTGTGATTGATATTGCAGTACCTTAAAGAAGCTGGTTGGGCTGACGGTGGCCGGGTTATTGCTTGCACCCAACCTAGGAGACTAGCTGTCCAGGTCATGTTTTTGGTTGTTTGATCTGTTTTCTTTCTATTCTTTGTTTATTTTCTCTTTTCATTTGAGTGATTGATTGGATATATGATGTGTTGTTGTTAATGTAAATGATCAAACAGTTGTCATACATATGTGCTGGCCAATCTGAGTTATGTGGACAAATTTAGCTAAATAAGTTGTTTTACAGTTTTAGGAGAAAATAATAAGCTGATAGCGCTTTCATATGTTATAGGATATATGTAGTGCTTTTTTTAGGTGTGAGAAGACATGTTGAAAATGTTTGAAGTATCAATTTTGATGCTTTGCTTGGACATTGCAAACTAGTATTTCTGGGCTGAGTATGATAGGTGATGCGTGTTGTGTCTCAAACTAGTATTTAAACTGACAACTTCAGTTATCTTTGTAAGTTGAAGTGAAAGTTTGAAGCATGACCATGGATCCAACCATTGGAAGTGTTTTAAGTGCTAGTTAGCAAAATCAGTTTTTTCTTAGAAATTTCTGAAATAATTCAGATTTATTGATTTTACCATGTGGGGACCATCCCATGGAGTGCTAATTTCCAGTAAATCATTTGAGATGCAATTTTATATCTAGGAAGCTGATATGTGCTTGACAATTTTACTTACAACAATGGTATTACTTTCATACTTTGAAATGGATTAAGCGTCCTATGGATCTGCTGATTCTTTTGTTAAATTTTCAAATGTCTTAAGTTAAGTTTTATATTAAATTTCATTTGTTCTTCTGTAGTCAATAGGTTGTTTGATGTAATATAATTTATAATAATATGAGATGGTACTGATCTGCAGGCAGTTGCTTCAAGAGTGGCTGAGGAGATGGGAGTCAAGATTGGAGAAGAAGTTGGTTATACAATTCGATTTGAAGATCTTACCAATAAAGTGAGACATATTTCCTTTGTAGCTCTTGAATTTTATCTTATTAGACTAATATATTTCCTTATGTAAGCTTGTATCCAGTGTGGATGTAGCATCCTAGTATACTGTATCATTATTTGAAAAATTTCTGCTTTATAATAATATAACTTCCATGTGACTTTCTCTTCTGATTAGTTATGTTATGAATGCTGGGACTTCTCCTCTTTTGACAGTGCAGGGTGTAACTATGATAAAATTTCTCACGGATGGGGTCCTACTTAGAGAAATGATGGATGATCCTCTTTTGACTAAATACAGGTACTAGTTGGGATTGTAGAGTGTGTCTGTGTGTATTTATTTATTTATTTTTGATGCTCATTTTTTGAACCATGGCGTCCTTCTCCATTTAATTCTTTCAGTTTACCCAAATTACTATCTAAAGGCGATAGATGAGATGATGCATTGATCGTTCTTCATGCAAAACTATACTAAGAATTGAAATGCTAGAAAGGCTCTTTGGTTGACCTCTAATGTACCTATTGGTCCATGAGTAACAAAATTCTTGTGTGCACCATAGTGTATATTTTTCCTTTTATTTTTGGCAGAATATTTTGCTTTTAAGAATTATTGATATCTGTACTTGTTACTCTTCTGTACTATTGCCATAACTTCTACTCGTTTATACTTTTTTATGTGACCATCTTAGTGTCATAATGGTGGATGAGGCTCATGAAAGGTCTATTTCAACCGACATTTTACTGGGTCTCCTCAAAAAGGTATCAATAATGGTGGTCAGGATATATGTGCATCTGTCTAAGAATTAAAAGTTTGTATTTTTGTGTTGTTTTGGTTTGTCTTATTCATGTTTGTTAATTATTGAGAATTCAGATCCTACGGCGTCGACCTGATCTGCGGCTTATCATTTCATCTGCTACAATTGAAGCAAAATCAATGTCTGCTTTCTTTCAGGCCAGGTTGTCTTTTAAGCGTCTGAATTGCAATATTTTCTTTTGATTTTGGTTGCTGTTGCCATGCACTAATATTGTTATAAAACCTCTTAGTTCTAAAAGTTCCATTACACGCATGAAAAATCCATTCACATTGAGTAGAACCACTTTATAACTTGAAAACATATCAACAATTCAACATATCTTTTTTCAAAAAGCAAAGTTATGTTGGTAGTCTTCCTTTAGGAATATGATTAGCATATGACTTTATATTGCTTTTGCTTAAAGGTCTGTTAATAATCAGAAAGAGATGTTTAATGTTCTGTTGACATGGAATCGACGAGCTTTCTGCCTTCAAAATAACCTAGATACTTTTCCGAATTGCCATTTTGCGGTTGCTGTGTCTTTTTAAGAAACTCAGCAGTTTGTTTAGCATAACTATAAAAAGTCTGTTTGTGTAACAAATGTGTGATATTGTGTCTGTTTGAAACACAACCAAAATGATTCATCCTTGGCATTTCAGAATGTTTTAATGAGTTACAAAATCCAAATTTGAATTACTCTTATACCCATGAATCATGATAACTATTGTAGTTTTTATTTTATAAATTTTATGTGTACATGTCAGAAAAAAAAAAAAAAAAAACCTTTGTATTGACAGAAAAGAGGAAGGATGCAAAAGCATAATAACATGCTATCTGCTTTTAGAATGCTAAATAAGGATTTTATTATTCCATAATATCCGAATTTTTTGTTCTAGAAGTACTTTGAGTTTAGATTGGTTAACAAGTTGACTGTCATGCACAATATGCTTTGTCAATTAAACTAATATTTTAAATATCTGATATTTGTACTAATCTAGGAAAAGCCGCCACCAGATGGAAGGTGAGGAGTTATCTAGGATGGACCCTGCAATCTTATCAGTAGAGGTATGATGTAATGGCAACATGATACTCCCTTCCTCCCTCCCTCCTTATTCCCTTCGTATGTTGTTTGTGTTCAATCATGTATTTTAGAAGTAAGCTTCAGTTGTTCTTGAACAGAAGTAATCTTTGTTATATTATGATATCTAATGCAAATGAGAAATTTGTGGTTCATATATGCTTGTATTTCAGGGTAGAGGATTCAACGTACAGATTCACTATGTTGAGGAGCCTGTATCTGACTATGTTCAGGCCGTTGTTTCAACAGTAGTGTTAATTCATGATCAGGTACCCTCACTGTTGATTATATGACATTTCTTCATTTATGTTCCCTTTAGAAGGAGATTACTGACCAGTCCCTAGTAGGAGATCAAAACAATTTGCAAAAAGCATTGTTTTTGAGACATTGCATGATTGTCAAATCAGTACAACGCAAAGTTGTAAAGTTTTTCCAGTGTTTTATGGCATTGCTTACTTTTTGGTGAATTTGATGTAAGCTTTTTACACCTATGATTTGTGCCTTTTTGCTGCCTTGTATTGAGAGGGTGTTCACCCTTTTGTTTTTTGACAATTGATGATTATGGATCTTTTCCACATAGGGAATCATTTCTCAAAACAGATGCGTAGCTGATGCATGGTAAATTAGTAATTCATTGACAGTTGTTTTCTTCATTATATTTGCTGCTTAGGAACCTCCGGGTGATATTCTGGTATTTCTTACTGGTCAAGATGACATTGATGCTGCTGTTCAGTTGCTCACTGAAGAAGCTCGAACCAATAAAAAGAACTCTTCAGGTATGACAGAAATGACAATTTTGTGTAAAACTAAGCTGTTTTCTCATGTTCATGTCAAAATAGTTACAGCAATGACGTGTGCACTATTTACGTGTTCTTATACTTACTGTATTTTCACATGTTTGTGTCTGTATATATACCTCGATACAAATAAAATATGAATATTGATGCAAATATGTGCAAATGCATTTGGGGGGGTGTCTGACGTACCAAGTGTTCCATGACTCAAGGATGATTTTGTAATATTTGATATGGACATCATGCTGTGTGCCATATTGATTATTTGCCCCCGGTAATCAACTCTTTTAAAAATCTTATAATTTGTTATAAAGTTGCAGTACAAGATTCCTATGTTTAAGGAAACTGAATTTTTGTCTTATTAGCGAGGAGCAACAACTGTGCAAGCTTTTTCCATGGAATTAATTTGATTTTAACTAATGGTTTATTGACTAACTTGTCATAATGCACAATTTTCAGTCTTTATGAATTCATTAAATCTTTTATATAATTGAAACTTCAATCTCAGGATTGATTATTCTGCCTCTATACTCAGGACTACCACGTGCGGAACAGGTTAGTTGTCACTGGGTATGATAAACTTATATCTCTGGAGTTTTGTTAATCTTATTTATAATTTTGACTATATTTTTATATTATATTATCAGGACCTTGTGTTTTCTCCCACTCCTAGAGCAAAGAGAAAAGTTGTGATATCAACAAATATAGCAGAGACATCATTGACTTTGGAGGTAACATCTCTGCTAATTAGAGGATATTCATTGGTTGTGATTGGTTAAAGTAATCAGGCAGTGTACTGAGCCACCCTTATTCCTGATCTGTGTAGGGAATTGTCTATGTTGTTGATAGTGGTTTCTCAAAACAGCGTTTCTACAATCCGGTATTTCTGTTGCTACTTTCTGATCTTAAAATTTTGTACGTTTATGCTTAGTTATAGTATTGGTATAGGAGTCAGATCTTGTCATACAAAATTATATCTTGTGTTTGTGCAATCTTGTTTTTGCGTACAGTTACTCAGAACTTTGAAATGTATCCTAAATATTTACGCAACTATGGGAAGTTACATTTACCTAATTGATTTAAATACCTGTCTATTTGGATATTTTACTGTGATAATTTATTATGTTTACTACCATAAAAGGTTTTGATCAGTTATAAAATTATCTATTAATGCGTTGATGATTGCTTTAGATTGGGACGTCAATTTTTTTGAACTGAAAAGAAAATGGTTTTAACTAAAAATGAGAAAAATGCTACCCTCAGTTATATCTATAGTATAATTTTCTTGTTTTCTTATGTCATAGTACACTTCGTTATCTGTTCTTTTTTATTTTGAGGTGATAACTTCATCTTGTGCCCATGTTAGGTTTTTAGATGTCTTATGCATTTCTTTCTTTACAGATCTCAGACATTGAAAATCTGGTAGTGGCTCCAATATCAAAGGCATCTGCTAGACAAAGAGCTGGTAGGGCTGGAAGAGTTCGACCAGGGAAGTGTTACAGGTGGCTTAGCCTCACGCAGTTATATTTCCTTTAGTTGGGTGAATGGAATGAGTGTTATTTTCTTTGTTATTATTGACTTGTTATTTGTTTTAGTGCTTGAACCTTATCATTAGCATTGTTATGAAGGATAGTTTTTTGTTTCAAATCGATTTTCAAATTAATAGGTCTTCAGTTAGATGACCTTACTACCTATTCTGTACAGTTTTGGCCGGCAATATGCCTTACTTTTTGCTTAGATTTAGAATCTTTAAATTAAACTGTGAAGTCTGTGATTGTTGATGTTGGAAATATGGTCATTTTGGAGTTTTGGATGAGTCTTCTTTTGGAGTCAGTTCAATGTTAATTTCAGGACCATTGTATGTGTCTACAGTCTACACACAGACACACACATTATATATATATAAAGGCAATGCTAGGACGATATATCTTAGTTGATGCTGAGCTACTTGTAATTTTTGGTTACTCTGATTGCCACATAACTTTTCTTTGCTGATGAGAAACTGTGGTACTACTGTTTTTTTTAAGCTCTCTAGTGTATGTCTACTTGTAATTATGGCTATGGATTTACTTGCAAGATGAGCTATATATTTTTTAACATTTATCTGAAGGCAACTCTGTTGTGGTATGTTGGTTCAGTAGTTTATATTTAGCCTTCTGCTTCATCATGGTAGTCATCAGTCGTTATTTTTCATGATATTGAACTTGGTATTCGTCATGTATTTTGGATAATGACCAAGAGTGGCTATCTGAGGTTGTCATAGTATGGTTGAATTTTGTTTTTATTGCGATTTAATCTATCTGAAATGAATAATGTATTGCATGCTATTTGTCTCCAACTTTTCTTGAAAAATTATTCTTTGTATCTCTTCGGTGTCTGCAAGCAGGCTATACACAGAAGAGTATTTTGTTAATGAGATGTCTGCTGAGGGAATCCCAGAGATGCAGAGATCAAACTTGGTTTCCTGCGTAATTCAGGTATGCCCATTTATTGCAATGATTTCCATGGGTAGCCTATGACCTCTATCTATGGGGAGACTCTTGTTATATCATAGTATAAATGTTCACTCCAATAAGTGAAACATCATTTGCTTCCAAAATCAGTTTTATAGGTGTGCATACGAGTATCCTAGTAATTCAACTGACCTACATCTGTGGAGAGATTTGTTATATAGTGTTATCTGCTTATATCTAGTTCAGTATCCAAAAGAAGCTGCAATAAACTTCTCAAACTGAGCTTGAATATACCATATTGGCCCAGTCGGCAATTTTCCTTGTATCGCTCCTGAAACTATTCTTACAGTACTTGGAGTCCACTTCCCCGTATATCTTCCATTTAGATTACAAAAAAATGCTTTTTTATTGTGATGAAAAAGGTCCATTCACGAACAACCTACACCAAAAAAGAAAGAAAAAATGAACAACCTACACAAAAAATACTTCAGTTTGATCATTATCTTTTTGCCATTGACAAGCATCAGTGGCAGCTCAAAGCATGCCTATTTTAGTTATCATCTGTCTTACTTTAGTTTTTATACTTGCCTAAACTGTTGCTCTCTTTAATATGCTTACTAGAGCATCCTAGGTTGATATTGCTTACGCTAGATCTGTTTAGTGTTAATAGCGGTTCAAAGCAAAAATTATGATGTGTGAATTTTCTTTTGTTGTCTAGGCAATTTTGAGCTCACCAGTTAGATGAGTACACTTTATAGTATTTCAAGTGCTAATTATTGTGTCCTGATTAATCAGTTAAAAGCCTTGGGCATAGATAATATCTTGGGCTTTGATTGGCCAGCATCTCCACCACCTGAAGCAATGATAAGAGCACTTGAAGTACTGTATTCACTTGGAGTCCTTGATGACGATGCCAAACTTACTTCACCAACTGGATTTCAAGTAGCAGAGATTCCTTTGGTATGTTGCCATTTTAGTTGTACTAAAAATTATACATTTTATGTTGACATGTACTAATGTATTGTGTTGTTAGAGAGTTCTCGTTAAAACATGGTAACCTTTCTTTTTTGTTTAACTCAACTTTATTAGGTCTCAATGTAGCTTATACTGCTTTATCCAACCCAACTCATTCACAGACACACACAGTAGTGATTGGAACTTCTGTCCTATCATGAGGTTCTTTTTTATAAAATATGCCAGTGCAGCATGAAAGTTAAGCTGGTTATTCATTAATGTTGGATGGAGGTGGTCTGTGAAGTCTTTCTAATGAATAGTATAAAGGGACCTATTTTCTTTATGTAGTTTGCTTGCATGTCAATTATGTTATATGATTGTGTAGGACTTCTTCAATTTATGCTCCAATTATCTTTTTGAGGATTCTTTAGTCTGAACAATGCCTCAATTCCATAAATGTATGCTTATGATTTATTTTCTTTCTCCCAACCTTATTATTTTCTGATGGTGAATGAAAAGAATTAATCACAATAAGATTTAAGAATCGAAACATGCTGGAATGTATATTTTTGGCTTAAGTCATTGAATTTAGCATATATAAACTGATGTTTGGACACACTACTTTTGTATTTTCATCTCTCTATTAACAATGGTGTTTCTCTGCCAGCTGAGATCTGTGTCGGTGAACATAAGAGGTAAAACTCAATGGATGGAATCCCTGCAAATCTATTGTCTTAATCCATTGGCTTGCTAAATGTTTCTCTTCTCATAACACCTTTTATTTTAATTCTATGTCTGCTGATCTGGATTTTGGTTGACTATTGACTGCTATTCTAGGACATTAATTATTGTATGAGTCTGCTGATATGTTTTTTGCTTTTGATCTCATGATGATTCCTTCTATAATTTGGAATTTTGAATGTATTTGTTGAATTTGAATATTTTGTAGGATCCAATGATCTCAAAAATGATCTTGTCTTCAAGCGAACTTGGATGTTCAGAAGAGATTATTACAATTGCTGCAATTCTATCCATTCAAGTAAACCTTTTTTTTTGTTTTACCCCCCTGTATAATAGTCAATTGTTTACATGGATATTCAAGAAAATGAAAATGAAGTTGTAAATCTAGAAGTTTGAAGGAACAAAACTGGGAAACAAACTGGTAACATAATGTAGGTATATTGAAAACAACTATCAATTAAAAAAAAAAAAAAAAAAAGATAAAGAAAAACAAGCAATAGTGAGTTTGAGTTTACACAATAACACAATTTAACTGCAGAAGGGAGTTCTCCAGCATATTTTTCTCATTTGCATTTAAAATATTATATTGCAGTCGATTTGGGTTTCTAGTAGGGGAGCACAACGGGAACTGGACGAAGCCAAGTTGAGATTTGCTGCTGCTGAGGTATCTGATTCAAACTTCAAGTTGATTTGTGTAACTTCTGAGTTTTAGACCAGAGTTTTTCTTCTTTTTGCATGACTTTCACTTCGATGTTGTCATACTATAAACCAATAACGAGATATTTTGTAGCAGATGGATTTCTTCTTTTGACTCTTAAATTGTTACCAGGACTAACAAGTACTAGACTTCTTATCATGGTTGTATCTTCATTTTTTGCAGGGTGATCATGTGACGTTCCTAAATGTTTACAAAGGTTTTCTTCAGTCTGGTAAATCTTCACGGTGGTGTCATAAAAACTTTATAAACTACCAATCCATGGTGCGTATTTGTAATAAACTGCTTCAAACAATTTAAGAATTCGTTTCCTTTTCTCTTTATCTTTCTTTGCTTCCATGCTCCGTATCTGTTTTATATAAGTTTTCTTTCTTTAAGATACTATTATCTGCTGTCTTACTTGATATATCACTTATTGATGTTGTTATCAATTGGATCTGTTGCAGAAAAAAGTTATTGAAATTAGAGAACAGCTCAGAAGGATTGCACAGAGAATAGGCATAGTCTTGAAATCTTGTGAGAGCGATATGGAAGTAAGTCTGTGGAAAATTAAAGAAGAATATGATTTTCTTATCTGAATGGGGCGTCATGTTAATCATTGACTCTTCATTTTTCTAGCATGCAGCCTGTTCCTGAGTATTTCGTACTAGCAGATGCATTAATCTAATGTGAACTGTTTGAGTTTAGATTTTTTATTAAAATTCAATAAATGGGCTATATATGCTACTTCTGTAAGTAAGCCAACGTTTAATATGGATGAGGCCTGAGGATCATTGAAACAAGAGAGGGCATTCATTCTCTTTTTGCATTTCCTGATTTCCTATTGCTTTGGTTATAAGTTTCAAATGCTAATTGCCTCTGGATGAAACAATGATGCTTGTTATGACCATTGTGCCACTGTTTTGATGTCTTGCAGGTAGTAAGAAAGGCAGTTACTGCTGGATTCTTTGCTAATGCATGCTGTTTAGAAGTGAGTAATTTTCTCATATCATTTTGTATGTTCACTTGATTTCTTTTAGAACTAGAAATATATTCTCATCTTCCTCCCTCTTATCGACGATAAGTCATTTAACCCAAATGCCTTTAAGAGAAAATTTCTCTGTTGCTGTCATGATGAATCCTTGTTGCTTATACTGTTAAAAGGCATTCGGTCAGAGCGGGTTGTACAAGACTGTCCGAGGTTCTCAAGAAGTTTACATTCATCCTTCATCTGTGTTATTCAGGTCAGTATAGAAAGTGTATATATATTTCGCCATGGGTTTTAAATGTGATTGAGAAACTGTTTGGATTTGATTGTAGTATGTTTGTATAAAAGAATCTTGGGACATATTAGAAACTCTAGTGATGGCACTCTCAAGTATTCTTTTTAGATAGTTTAACGTAGATAAGATTATTCAAGGGCAAAATATGCACCTTATCCTTTTAGTGCTCATGCAAGAAGGTGGATTTAATTACTGGATGTGGGTAAAGGACCAGTGGTCCTGAAGTTTATGTGCTAAAGCTAGTCACATTTATATCTATGCAATCTCATCTATTAACGCCATATACATGTAGTTTGTACTTTGTAAGTTCACTGATCTAAGTTCCATATTTTTTCTTGTCTGTTTGCCCTCATTGTCATGTTTTATCTATATTAATTATATTACACCTGCTAAATCTGTGGTATTATGTCCTCCAAATTGTCTACTTGCAGAGTTAATCCAAAGTGGGTTATATACCATTCCCTTGTTTCAACTGACCGACAGTACATGCGCAATGTCATCTCCATTGATCCTTCTTGGCTATTAGAGGCTGCTCCACATTTTTACCAGCACCAACGACTCAATCCCATTGTTCACTAACTGGGGCATCTGAATTGCTTACCAAGTTAAATCAGGTTTAAGACTAGCAGCTGAGCTGTGCTCTTGTATTTTTGGAAATTTTCATGTACATATAGTTGTAATCTAATGAGAGTACCAGTATTGCTCTTAATTGGTTTCTTCTTCATTTTAACGCTTTCGGGTGACTGCTAAGTTGCTTTATTATTCTTTTTCTTTTAAAGATGGAAGTTGTTTTATCTAGAGCTAGTTCATTAACAATGAGATTACATTTCTTTCTCTTTTTTTTTTTTTGTCCCTTTGAAATACCATGTGATATATCAATTGGAACTCGGATATTAGGAAATATTGTTAAAACTGAATAAATGCCTTTTACCATCACGTTACATTGGGCAATGTGGATTGCTTTTTGTGTTTAAATGATAAACATTGTTTATAGAAAAATAACTTAACGGCTTTTATGCGATTGTACGTGTACCCATATAACTTTAGTTTTGACCTGTTTATTCACTTTGAAACATGTTCTATCATCGTATGAGGCACGTCAGGTTACAAATTACATAACCTATAAACCTGCAATGAACCAATGACGAACTGAAAGCCAGGAAAATTGTTACACAACTTATTTTAGAAAATTTAATCTAATTACCTGACCACCATAGGACTGTTAGTTTAATGCATTTCAATTTTTAATATCAAAAGTTCAATGAAAAATATTCGACTTTCAATACCATGCTAGTAGTCTAGCAGTGAAAGGTTACAGTATGACATGGTTTTCTCATATGATGACCAATCAGAATCAGTCACTTCTATTAAATCATTAGCAGTGTATTGAGAGCATATCAATAGTCCTTAAGCTTCTGCAAGTTGAACTCAAATATCAATAGTCCTGAGAAACTGTGCTGAGTTGGGATATCTTCCATCTTTAGTGTCTCATGCTGATCATTTCTGGAACAAGAAGTGATTCCGGGACAGTGTCTAGACTAGAGCAGCATTGGTCTTTCTTTTAGTTCTTCTGATGACTGGCCATGGAAGTAGTCATTCTATAAAAGAAAATTCCAATGTCGTTCAAGCTATCCAATCTCCAATCCTAGAACTTGATCTTGAAGCAACCATGATGACCTGTGACTTGTGAGCCGACTTGCGGCTTCTTGCCTTGCACAACAGAGCTGTGGGGGCAGCTCTTCCTCCTGTTGGTTTAAGAGTACTTGCTGTCCCTCTCTGAGCAATGCATTTCCAGTGGGTCTAACCTCTTCTTTGAAATGTTTGGAACTGGGTGCAAGTTTGTTCCATGTCCTTGCCATTTCCCCTCAGGTCATACTGGCTCTTGGTAAGCTCTTTTCTTACTTCTCATTATATAATTTAACCGGTGTGCTTCATAAATTATTTTAACTTATCTATGTCTTTAAAGCACACATTAATCAGATATGTAACATTATATATCAACAAATATTTCATCTTTGAGATATATACATTTTTAGCTTTAGTTAATATATAACGTTATACATTACTTATTAGCATGTGTTTCTAAATATATATATTTTAAATATTATTGAAATTTTATAATTATTTTTTAAATATTATTGAAATCTTTGATATTAATGGAGGTCATGATAAGATTATATTATTCAGTCCTAACAGATTTGTCACTAGTTACAAATGTTGATCATTTTAATACTTTAAAATGAGTCCTAGATTAGGTAGGGCAATTTTTATATGATTATTTTAGGAAGATGATACATATGTAAGCTGATAAGGTTAGGAATTTGTAATGTCCTATCAACCCAATTAACAAAACCCAAATTTCTAACACAATTTGTGAAGAAGTGGAATGATCCAGCCGATTTTGAGCATAAATCTGCATTAATTAGCTATGATGATTTTTGGTTCAAATGTTGATAGATTACATTATCTTGGAATTTATATTGTAACTGTAAATCACTTTATCATAACAATTGGACTATAAATTTGTAGATTTTTTTTATAACACTACTGATATAAAATACTAATGTTAAAAGAAAATAGTAAAATACAGTCTGACATGGTTTGATACTTTGCTTTAAACTGGATACTATTGCATGCTTAAATTAATTATTTTATTGTAATGTAATTAATAACAGTTTAAAATAAAATAATATTAGAATGTGTTGCAAAATGAATTCAATTTGATATTGTCCTGAAATAAAGAAGTTTTTCGAGGGAATCTTCTCTTCTATCAAGAGATGTGGTCATTGATATACTATCCAGGCCATTTATTACTTGTTATTAGTTATTATATTTCTTTTCGCAAAATCACTCCTTAGGACTGAGGCTTAAAAAAAAAAAAAACCTTCTTTACTTTAACTGTATTATTATTACTTTGTTCTATAATTTATACATATTTGTTTACTGTAGTTTATACAGCTATTCATCAACTTATATCTAATTTGATATAAAATCGACAAAGATAGCAAGTAATTAACCATGAACAATCTAATTATATTTATTATAATAAAATTCCGAAATAATAGTACAATCTTAAGACTGCCTAATATGGCTCGGTTTCGAATAATGTATCAGGTTACAAAAAATTAGTATATAGATAAAAATTCGAAGGTTGTCATATTGTATCATAGAATTTAAAATTTAGTCCTTCCACTTTTATTCGTATGTTTACTACTTATTTCTCAAGTGTTGAATCATAAATCATCTAATCTTTTATCAATTCCATATCAAAACAATGTTGATGAAAACATTTAAGATGTCATTTTTGCTTTTCAGTCTCTGGAGTGTCAGGAGACTCAGAAACTGTTGGAACAATGGCAACAATGGGAATGGCCTTACTAGCAGGATCAACAATTTTTTCTCTCTCACAATAATTTGGGGTTCTGTTGTTGCTTATGGCAACTATGATCTTTCTCTTTCAGACACTTATACTAACAAGAAACCATTCACTTTAACTGGTTCTGCTTCACTTCTGATCACATTCACTACCACAATAAACAACATTTGCTATAATGATCAAACTAATGATAACGTTCATGTGCATGCATGCAGGTTATGGTGTGAAAAATGATGTTGAAACCAAGTATTCTGCGGGAATCATGGTTGTATCAATGATCCCATTTCTTCGTCTTCAACAGGCAAAAGTCCATGGGGACTAGAGTGCTAGTCCTAGTTTCTCATATTATTGCAATAGTTTTCCTCATCATATACTGGACTTATCAGGTAAAATGACATCAAAGAACAAGGAGATATATAACCCATAGTTGAAAGAAAAAGCATATGAGACTCTCTAAGTTGCTTAATTGAACATGTTGGAAAATGTTGCAGATATTTGAGCCATGGATTCAGAACAGAAGACTAGAATATCTGTTGAATAAATATGTACAAAAGAAACTACTGTAAAGCCTTCTTACAACTAGTGGCAGCCCTAATATTTCAAATGTTTAGTTTTTCAAACTATATACATTTTTAGATAGAATTGGACAGAAATTTTGATATGCTGCACTTTCTCATTAACTAGTCTTTCCTCAATGGAATTTGCAGGCTATTTCACAAGATTGACAAAAACAATGATTCTTATATATCCAATAATGAAATGAGAGCATTGATACTGTGAATACAAATAGAAGAGGTAAGCTTGGATGAGGATGATTTCGAGGCAAAGGTGATGGAAGAGTTTGATATCTCAGGTGATTCTTATATAAATGAGAGAGTTTTCATTAATGGCCTCTCAAAGTGGCTCAACAAGGCTAATAACTCGGCCAAAAGGCAAGGTCCTGACCAGCTAAAGTTTTCACTGCTGTTTAGAGGTATAAATGCTCTCATGATTGTAGCATCTTCTTAAATGCTAAGTAGTAATACTATTACAATTATAGTTGCAACTGCAGAATATGACTGAAGAGCATCAGAGTCCAGTAGATAAGAAAAAGCTGAGCAGGAAAGCTGATAGACCATGGTGGAATTACCGTAAAGCTGCTTTTCTAGTGAGTCTAGGAACAGCTGTTACTGTACTGCTTGCACAGCCTCTCATGCAATATCTGCTAAGCTTCTCCACTGCTGCTAACATTCCCTAATTCTTGGTCTCATATGTGGTGATACCCTTGGCTTTAGGCTTCACACAAGCACTCAGAACATTTACTTCTAGACAGAAAAGGCTAACTCTTTTAACATTTTCAGAGGTACTTTATTTCTCGCATACTTCAATTAAAATATATTCTCATTGTATGGTGCAACTCAGATCCATTTAAGTTTTTGTTGCTTGTTTGATTCCTGATTAGTGGTTTAGTTTTATGGAGATATATGGTGGAGTGTTCATGAGCAACATGATGGGGTTAGTCGTCTTCTTCATGCTTGTTTACCTTCGAGATTTGTCATGGGATGTCTCAGCTGAAGTTCTGATTGTTTTGATAATTTGCACAGCCATTGTACTCTTTGCCAGCTTCAGCACCAAGTTCCCATTTTGGACAAGCATTTTTGCATATCTTCTGTATCCCATATCTCTGCTGCTTTGTTCTCAAATATATATATATATATATGTGTGTGTGTGTATGCTGCTTTTGTATGTTTTCACTGACGTTCTTGGTTGGTCTTTAGCTAGCAGTGCGGTGCCTTGTCTAAAGTCATTACCATGCGAGTATGATATACATTATGGTTTGTATGTAATTGAGCAGTACTTCAATTCATTACTTTAAAAAGACACTATCAGAATGAAAACTCTATTGAACTTGTTTATGGAAAACCTGCTTGATGTAATATTCATATCTGGATCCAACTATACTACACTTTAAACATATTCATGTATATATCTCAGAACACATCAAATCCACAACTAAACACGGACAGAAGCAGTCTCTCGTCACCACCCCATATTACAACCTATCTTTCTGCCTCTTAGAGTCTCTACAGTCATCAACTTCAACATTTTTTTGAACAAAACATGCCCAAACTTATATAATGTTGGGTTATAAGCAACAGAATTAGAGCTTCAGGTTGAGATCAATAGCTTCCCCTCTCATTCGACCTCTCTCATTGTTTAAGGTCAGGGCTGTTTCTGCCTCTCCTCCAGTATGTTCCTCAGGTATTAAGAAGCTGAAGAAAGGCTTCTTCTGGACTGTTCCACCCTGCCATGATGACACTTGATTTGATGTTTCCGATGTTTCCTTCGTGTCACAATGCAATGGAAAAAGCATATAATGAACATCACATATAAATATATATACACTCCAACCAACAATTTATAATCTGGAAAAGAAAATCAATGGCTCTAATAACTTACTTGAAAAGGGGAAGTTTGAGAATGTGGAGGGGTTGGTGTTGAACCAAATATATGAAAATGGCCACCGTGCTTTGAATGGTCCCTGAGAGATGCAGCATTAAGTAAGGTTAATTAACCAATGTTAATGAAAAAATGACCAGAAATTCCAGGAAAGTGAGGGAGAGTTGACAATCAAACAAACCAGGAAAATGTTTTGTTCTGTTTGAGGTTGAACGCAGCAAGATTATCGCAGGAAGCGGATTTGTCTGGCATGTTCAATTGTGAGAAATGTGGATAAACTTGGAAATGGAAAGGATGATCTGAGGTGTTGTCCACAAAGAAAGTCCTGGACTGCTTCATGCCAAATATCTGATTTCATTAAAACCACATTCGACATCAGAAAATGACTTCATATTCCTGCTTCCTCTAAGCAGTCTACAGTGTCAATTAATAAAACAAAATCAAAAGACTATCATCCAAGTAAGTACTCAGGAGGTCACACACACAAACAAGCATTTGAAGGGGCTCATAACATAAAAACAAGTATACTCTTTGGCATGCCTTTTCTTCCTCTGCAGGCAAAATAGATGTGAGATTCTGATGTGATCTTTGGTTTGAAGGGGGCTCTAAATGGAGATAAAATCCTGCTGATGTGTTGTCTGATGAAGATAATGGTCCAGATTGCGGGAAAAGACTTTTCTGCTTCACAATTTAATTAGATCTCATGTTGAAAATTCACAGGAAAAAACATTGTAATCAATTAAAAAAAAGGCACGAAATGTACCATGGAAGGACTGCAAGGTTTCTTTTGAAACATAATAGGGAAATGATACATATGATCTGATCCATTGCCTGATAAAGGATGTGCAGCTAAGAATTTAGGACTTTCACCATACATGCTTGACTGATCACAAGAAGAACTCCACATTGCAGGAAACAAGCCTTGTTCAGGCAAGACCATGCTTGATCCACCAGTGCGGCCTCCATTTCCACCCCCCAAGACGGCACTCTTGCCACCATTACCATAAAGCATAGTCACGTGTGGAGCAGGTGGACCAAAGTGATTATTATGATCAGAAATGTTTTGAGGGTGGTAGGAATTGGAAAATGGTGAAATTCTGGAGGAAGAGAAGCCTTCAACGTTGTTGTTGTTGTCTTTGGCTAGACTGTTTATGCTCTCTTGTTCTCTCAAAATCTTCTCTAGTTCTGCCACTCCAGGGCCTCTTTTGGGGACTCTTTGTCTCTTAGACTTCGTCAGAATAAGACTTCCATATTCACCATCACCACCACCACGACTACCAGTGGCACCACCACCACTACTGCTTGTATTGCTACACATAACTTGGCTCTTCTGATTGGTTGTTGTTTTTCTGGTTTCTGTTTAAAATAAAAACCACACACACACACACATACACAACATACAAAAAGCCAATAAATCTAAATATAAATATAAGAAAAACCAAAGCGAACTCAAGTGAGAGAATTCAGAAACTAACACGTGAATCCCAAATTTCAAGATCAAGAAAATCTAAAACAAGTAACAAGAATCAATTCAAAAAAGCGAGATATAAGGAAAGGAAATGTCATATGATGTGGATGCGAAACCGGCTACTCAATCGCAATGTTGTGTTGTGATACATAAAAATACATGGAAAGGCCTCCCTTGTTTTCAGCTCATTAAGATATCACAAAGACATATGTACATCAACCAGAGTATCTACAGTTTCCGTGATTTTCTCAGAAAATTTTGTTTTGTCCGAGAGACAAACGAACACCAAACACACACACGCACACACATAAAAATAACTACTCAAACCCCGGAAAACCAAGCAATGCTCAGACTATGTAACATGTAACATGTTGTCTCATAAAACAATCTCGGAAAATCTTTGCCATTTTTTACAAGCACTTCTGCATCCCACTGCATGTAGTTTTCGGTGTTGATTATGGACCCCACTTGGGAAAATGACTTTGGTTGTCTCACCTACAGCCTACTCTTTTTCAATGTGTACACAATTCAGACCTGTAAATAATTACTCTAATGCAATGCAAAAACCATGTATGTGCACACCTTCAGTCATGATTTATCATGTAATTCAAGAGATTTGGACTGGTGAGACGCTTCAACGTTAGACAAGTAGCACTAGCTTTATCACACGGTTCGTATGCTGGTCTAGTTAATAAGATTTTGTTATAGAGGAATGGACCGTCAAAGCTATTCCTCCGTCAAAGCCATTCGCGAACTACAAATGGTATATAAGTTGTCGATAGTATATTTATTATTACATCATCTTGTAGTTTATATAATTTTGATGATTAATACCATATTATTTAGATATGAATTTATTTAAAATTTGATAACTCATATACCATATTATTTGTATATGAAATTATCTAAAATTTGACAATTCATATATCATGTTTTTTGTATGTGAATTTATCAAAAATTTGACGACTCATATATTATATTATTTGGACATTAATTTATCTAAGATCTTCGAACAAGTATTCCCTTGTTTTTAACTCAATTTATAAAACATATTTTAAGAAGTTTTTAAGTGAATATTATTAATGATATATAGTTAAGATATCTCATCATTTTATTTTTATTGTTGATAATCAATTACAAATATGATTTTCACTAATAATTAAATTGAGATTATAGGGAGAATTTATAAATATCCCAAGCCAAAAAAGCTTCTATTTGTCTCGCTTAGTGGACTTTACCATCTAAGATTACAACACGTGTTACATGAGTTTCTCAAAGAATTAATAATTTATATTCATATATCATTATTTTAAATAGTAAAAAATATATATATATATATATATATATCAGATCAATTACAGTTTTTACAATCTAAAGGATTTTGTTAATTATACTTGGTAGTCAATCAATTGACAATATAATTTACTAAATGGGAAGATAAATGACACCATAAGTAAATTCTGGTAACAAATATAATAAAAAAGTAATCTCCAGGCTGGCGAAATTATTGCAAATGCATCTTTGGAAAATCTCATTTACTGAGTTGTTTAAGGTAAACAATTTACATTGTTAAACCTGTAATAGATATGGGAATGAGATAAAAGATTACACTTTAAATTCAATTTAAATAAAAATCTTTCATCAACCTCTATTGTGTCTTTTCTTTCTTCATTTAAAAAATTTTTTTTTTCCTAAATTTATAGTACTGTGGCAACTGGCATGCAACAAAGATAGAATCACATGGATTAGATCATGATAATCATCATGAAGACCCTCCCACTATAGTGACATACAAAGAGGCCAATTATGGTTGTGACTACTAAATATAAGATAAGCTGCATTAAGAGACTGGGATTCTCTTTCTAATGGAAATTATATGTGCTGGAACCAGAATTCTTTTCTAGGTTTATTAGAAACCAAAGAGAGTGTCATTGTCATGTTCTAAAAATATTATTTGATTGTTTATTTCATTTGCCAGGATAATATCTGTGATCTGTCCACTAGTTGATGTTTTACTAGCAGAAGGACCTAATACATACACAGACATCGATCCAAAATATTTCCTTGGAAATATGTATATAAAGCAACTGGAGATTAGAAACTATATATGGATTTTTAATTTGTTCGAGTGTTGGATAAATTTAATGAAAAGAAACTATCAGCATTTAGTTATATAAGTTAAAATTTTGTCTAGAAAATGTCATACTTTAACTTTTCAGAAGTAGCTAGTGTGGCATTGTCATGATCTGTATGACTTTGATAAACTTGTTATACTATTAAAATTGGAAAATGTTTTAATATTTGTACTTGCATGCGTCCAATGCAAGTATATCATGTAATGTGACATTTAAATCTAATTATATATAATTTTCAGGTCATATTGTATGATTTTAGTGGTCAAATCTATTAATTTAAATAAACGTATCGCAGAATCTTTTTTCTAAATTTGGGATGCAGTCAGGGAAGTCTTTTACTTCAATAATCAACATATGACAATGAGAAAATTTCGTGAGCGACAAGTTAGACATTTTTATTCTAAAATCATGGTAGGAGTAGTTGAAGGTTTCAAATTATGATTGGACCTAATTTAATAAATTTCAAAAAGAAGAAAAAGGGTGAATTGGAGGGGCCTTAGCCTCAACAAATCAACATATTACTTTGCAATTGTCAGTCAGGAATTTTATTAAGAAACGTACCACTTACATATAATGATATGATACATCGTAGTTCATTAAAAACTTTCTCCGTTATTAATCATATATATATATATATATAGGAATGAATAATCTTGTTGGAATGATTTTAAAATAAATAGAGTCATGAGCGTTTTGCCGCCTTAAAAAGAAAGAAGTTAGTCTTTTAGTGTGCATCTACAAGGCTTTGGTAAATATTGCACATCATGTACAGGCCACAAAGTCATCACAATTCACATTTATGGCCATGGCCCACAACCAACCAAAAATAAATTCCATCCTAAAGCCTCTAGGCAGCCAATATATAATTACAGGAAGTTGGTGATATTTCTATCATTTTCATAGCAATGCGGCCGTGTAATTTTATTAATTTTTAGATATTAATTAATTATCACCATCTAGTATCACTTATAGGTAACTATTTGAATAAATTTAACTGATAATATCTTAAATAACTAATTAAATAGGAACATTAGATGATTATGGGAAACTTAAGAATACTCTACAAAAACATTTATGTTAAGATAATAGCTTGCTTAATTATTTTTAATGTTTCACAAACTTAACAATTTCACTCTTTTGCAGCGGTTTTACGGATTTTATTTTGGGCAACTTAATAAGTTACTTGATAAAAATTGTAAGATTTGATTTTATCATTTTGATAGCAGGTTGAATAATTGTACTTTTATGTTCAAACTAGAGTTTTAAAATCACAATTTGTCGCTCTTTATGTATGTGAGTTTGTATTTGAAAATTCAGTCTTTCTAGATAGTGATGGGGGCAATTGCGGTTCAATCGGGGCGTTATTAAGGTTTAATTGCGATGCAAATGTTAGTTGAAAGGTCCATGTTTTGATGAAAATGATAGATAAAAGATGAGAATGGAAACTGAGATGGTCTTGGGGAGTGAGAATATAAAGACGTGCATGATAAGAATAAATCATTAATTTGTTGATTCAATTCAACTAATAAAATATCAATTAATTAATTAAACAGAAATAATGAATCAATAATCATAGGAAATTTAAATAAAGATTGAGGGTTTAATTTCCATTAAGTACATATTACAGTTTATGTGAGTAACTATCTTTCGTTTACGTTGATAGATTATTAATCTGTTTGGTATCAATTTTAAAAAATAAATAAATAGTTTATAAAATATTCAGTAGTATTGTTGAAAATAAGAGGACAAATAAATTTTTAGCTCAAATCAACAAAAAGAACATTTTGTTTATAAAAAATAATAGTTAATTATTTTAGTATCGAATGAGATTTTAATTGTTTTTTGTGTTTTTCATCCCTTAAAATATTTTACATGTTGCACATGTAATAAGTAAAAACTATTGAAGTTACGTCTTGGGTTAAAAAAAAAATAGATTTTCCGCATTGAAGATGAAGGTTTACTATATCTTGAACCAATTTTTATAATTTCCACTTAAATAAAATATTTTAATACTTTCCAAACATAAGATAGGAGAATTGAATTACTATTACTTTTTTTTAAAAAAAAAGTCAAAAAATTGACCCAGTCACTCAAATTAACGTGTTGAATCTTTAAATAGATAATATTAAATGTATAAAAAATTCATTTAACCTAATTTTTACAGTCAAAATGCAACAAACATTGTCAACATTCAAAACTAGAATTTACTATTTATTTATTTCTAGAGTAAACATATAATGTACATGTTCTGTCACCAAGCATAATTATTGGTTAATAAATTTTTAGACTTTTCACAATATGATAATTGAGGAAGAATTTATCTTCATATATTTTTTAGAAAGATGTTATTTTACTTATTTATTTCATTTTCAAGTCTTTATCAATTCATTTTGAGGAAAGTGTAACCCTGAACTTCGAAATTTGAACTAAATTTAGGTAATGATTGACCAAATTGATTTTATATTGTATATAGTATTTATAGAGTATTTGCTATTGGAACTCGAAGAGGTCCCGTAGCTCAGTTGGTTAGAGCGTTGGTCTTATGAGCCGAAGGTCGCGGGTTCGAGCCCCGCCGGGACCATAACAATCCCCTTTAATAATTTTTTTTTATAGCGGTCTCTGATCAAACAATTCAACGGTCCATGATGATCTTCAGACTAATGGAACGGCCCAGATAAATAAACAGCGTGATTATCGGCCACCCAGGAAGCTGTAGTACCAAGTACCAACCCCTTCGTTCACAAAAAAAAAAAAAGTACCAACCACTTGACCCCAGAATAAAAAATAATCACAATCAAGTCTCCTTCTAAATTTATTTATTTATTTAATTTAAAAAAAGGGTGTAAAACATGATTGGATATTGAGACCAGCAAAGCAGCCCCTTCTCTCTAATCAGAATTTGTCTATAGCTTGTTCTCCTGTCACTATTAGCATCCTTTGTTGAATTTTTATTTTCCAACCAACACTAAACTCCACCCTACTGTTCATAATCAAGTGAAGTCCCACTATATAAATATATATATGAAATTATGTAAATTTTATATGAAAATTATATGAATTTGTCATCAATATGTATAGGGTGGTTTTCTGTTTATATTTTCATATATGGTAATAAATATCTAGAATGTATATATATATATATAGTTATTATTATCATACTCGGATTTTAGAAAATAAAAAAAAAATCATTAAATTCCATCATCCTAATATGGCTTAAAAGCACTCATTCATATGATAATAGTTCAAATTTGAACAATTTCATAAGATCTTTATATGAAAATTATGTGAATTTATCATCATATATGTATAGAGTTTTCTATTTATATTTTCATTTGTAGTAATAAATATCTTAGACGTACATATATAGTTATTATTATCATATTCAGACTTCAGAAAAAAAATAAAATAAAATCGTTACATTCTACCACTTTGTTATGGGTTAATAATCTACATTTGAACAGTCTAGAAAAAGAAACACACTCAGAGATGCTGATTGTGAGTGTCCAATATATATATATGTATGATATATGTTTACGGTACATAATATGAACGGGTAATCAGTTAAAAAAGAAAAAACACACAGGAACACGATGCACAACCCAGTTGTTGAGTTACCTGATAGATGAGAGAGAAAGACAAATTTAGTTTAACTCCTTTTGGAAAATAAGGATGGCCATGGCCCCATAAAACACCACATTTCACAACAACCTTTTATTCTCTCCCTCTCTCTCTCTCTGTCTTAAAAAATATACAACGACTAGACTTGGCTTCTGCTTCACTGCACAACTAGTATAACATCTTCGCTCGTTTTTCTCCTCCAAATTCCAAAATCAAGGCGGCCCATCTCTTCAAAACAACCTCTTTTCCTGGTATCTCTTCTTTAACTTTAACCCCGTATTTTTACTTTTTCTTTTTGTTTTGGTTTTGATTGTGGGATCTTGGTGTTCATAGTAAGTCAAAAAATGCATTCAGTTTTATGACTTTCCTACGTTGACTTCATAAACTAGTTCTTTATCAGGTTCTGTTTATGTTGTGAGCAGTTATTCTAATGTTACATTACATTATGTATGTTATGATATGATTGTGGTGTTTATGTGCATGATGCAATTTTTGTTTCTTTTTATTCTATTTTTATAGATTACTGGGGTAATGATTGTGTTTTGGATTTAACATGTGGTTCGTGGCTGAGGGTGATTGAGCCTTGGTTGCTAGAGAATGGAATATATTTAGATTTGTGAGAGACACCATAATTGATTAGTATACGTGTGGTTTTATCTTGTTATAATGTTTTGGAGCACATGTTTGATAGGTGTAGTGGTGTGCTGCTGTTAGGATTGTTGTTATGGTGATTAGTTTGTAATTACATGTGGCAGCAAGTGCAATTTATTCATGACTATCTTTTTGGTTGATGAGAAAATGAATATTGAAGGCGGGTGTAATTTTTGATTCTGGTTGATGCACTATAATTGATGGCAGGCTTGGGAAATATTGGATACAGACATTTAATATTGCAAATGGGTTCTGGAGATTGGTTTAAGACGATTATTAGCTCGAAGAAAGTGAAAATTGGCAGTTCAAAACAAGTGAAGGTATATAGCTCGCTGGGTGGTTTTACCTTGCTCAAAATTATATTTTTAACCAAGCAATGCTTATTTATCTATTTATTTTTCCTGTAAGGAGACTTAAGTTCATTTATAAGGTACGCTTTGGATATAATAATTGGTGGTCACCGAAGAAATATCAGTTCATATTATGACTCATTGACCACCTAGTTGATTAACTTTTGTATGATGTGTGTGAAGTGGTTTTTTTAGTGATATTGTTGCTATTTAGGATTATAGTTAAAAAGTTTCTATTGCTTGATATCTTTTCATGAATGTTACTATACAACCTTTCTCATTTGTCTGCGTAATTTAAGACAGGGATCTACAGGTTCTGCCAAATCCAATGGCTTCAAATGGAAGAAACGTTCAGGCAAGGAATCTAGTATTTTTGCTAAGAGTTCTGCTGGCATGCCAGTTGAGGATGTAGCTGCAATACGGATTCAAACTGCATTTCGAGCATACAGAGTATGTTGAGTTATATACACTGGTGTCCTAAATGTTGTTCTTGAATATGTTCTTGCAATAGATCCTCTGTATGTTAAATTTTTCTACTACTATGTTTGCTCCACCTATTAAAGTTGTTCATTTTTTACTTTCAAGAAGAGTTGACAATAAAATTGTGACATGCCCTGCACATGTGCATTATTGCAAAGACATTTATTTTTAAATTTAATCATGAGAGAACCATGTCCATCTTAAAAAATTACAGGTATAACTTGCAGAGAGAGTAGATTTGCTTTGTATGGTGCAAACAAGAGTTTTAATCAATGTGGATTGCCAAGCAACACGCAATCCCCCATCATATTATATTGATGTGCGTAAGTGCTGGTTTGATCAACGGTGTGAATGCTTACATGGGAGATTCAACTAAATATAAGTGGAAAGCTATAGCATTGTAGACTTTTTTGTTAGGGGGTTCTTTTTGTATCTTTTGATCTTTTTAGGGCTTCTGTATGTGTTTCCCTTTTTGTCTTTTTGGTTGCTTTGCTTCTATGGCACCTTGTTCGTCCCATGTACATATGTTTTCTTAATTCTTTGTCTCCTATTCAAAAAAAAGGGAAGAAAAGGCGTTTGCATCAGGTCTTAATCTTTTCTTGGTTAAACTTAGATTAAACTAGTAGTCAAGTGTTACGTCTTAACTGACCTGGTACTTTTTTTGGTGTTGTAAATGTGAGTAGTTTAGTTTAAGATAGGCCGTAGAGGGGAAGAAGTTTTAGTTGTTTCTGCTTATTTTGAAATTTTGTTCCAATCAATATATTGCTGTTGTTGTGCCAAGAGTCTTAGTGCATGTTCTGTAGGAGGGATCTTCTGATTTTTACAGGTTTCAATGCCCAGGTAGTATGATATTTCTGGATATTATACTCCCAGGAATACGCATGAGCTGGATTGCTGGATTTCACCTATGGTCAATTGGTAGAAATATTTGCTACATTTTGATTTTAGTCTTGTTGAGGTCATAAAGTAATCAGTATATAGCCATGGTACTTCATTCTTTGTGGTATGAATCTTCCTTCTGATAATAATAAAAAAAAAAAAAAGGGTTGCTTGGTGGTTAGTTTTAAGATAAACTGTTAATTTTTGTGTGGGATTGTTTAAGCAAGAAATCGTGTCAGAGATTTTCATCTGTAGGATTCAATGGATACCATTAGAGATGCTTTTGTATCATTACTCTGAATTTTTGTTCTAGAGTTTGACTGGCATAGCTTCCATGGTATGAGGGTATAGAATAAAAATGCAAGTCTGTTACTTACTTCATTGCATTCTGAAAATCATAGATCATTAGAGGTAATTTTTCTTTCCTTTTTTCCAGTATGCATAGATCTAAGGTATCCATTGCACCATAAAAGAAATAAAGAAATGGAGCCTGTGCTTGATGAGATGCTGTCTGCACTCCACAGGGCTCTGTGGACAAGTTTTTGTTATAAAGGGGCAAAAGCTACCATGGCTTCTTTACCCGGCCAACTGCAATTATTGATTGAAAATCAGACACATGAAGGATTAGCTTGATCACTAGTGATTGATTTCTTAAATGATGTCACTTTAGAATAGCTTAACTGCTTTACTCTGATCAACAAAATCTTAATCCCAACTTGTTGGGGTCAGTGATTGGCCTATGACCACTATGTGCTGAGTAGGAAAGTGAGCCTCGTAAACCTTTCCAGAGCAGAATCCATGCAGCTTTTGTCTTTTACTCCTTAATTTTATGAGTTGTATTCTTTTCAGGAGAGGAATCAATTGCCCATTCATAATTTATTCATGTCTTGACATGACATCACTGTTGCTTCCTGTTTTTGTGGTGAATTTGAGATATAACTGGTGCTTCAGATCCCCTGAATTTTTCTTTGTGCTTATTTTCATAAATCAAATGCTTTATTTTCTTATTGATACACATTAAATATCAGTTTACTGATTTCTTTATTCTTTTTGCAGGCTAGAAAAAACTTACGTTGTTTGAAAGGGGCAATAAAATTACAGGCAGTGACCAGACGTCCTTCTGTTAAAAACCAAGCTATGTCTGCATTAAGCTATCTTCATACATGGAACAAACTGCATACTGAAATAAGAGATCGTCGACTGTGTATGGTGAAAGAAGGTCGGCTTAGACAGAAGAAATTAGAGAATAAACAAAAACTTGAGGCCAAGCTTCATGATCTAGAGGTTAGAATGTTAATCGACTACTCCCACTAGTGATAGTTAGCAGGATTAAAATGGCCCATAGTAGAATGATGGAACATCTTGGGTAACCTATATAAACTTCCAAGTTTAGATTGAAAATACTCTTTACCTCTTATATTTTGAACACTTACCATGCTTTTCTTAGTGAAAAGTCAACCTATATTACTGAAATATTTTATTCACCAAAATTAAAGTATCTTGTATGATAACACTTCTACTTAAAAGAGAAACATAAAGTCTTACATGCTCTCTATACCTTTCGTTTCATTAGACACCTACACTACCCTTATCATCCTGCTCTTCTTTCTCACTAGGCCACCAAGTAGCACCATGACAGTCTTACCATTCTCACATAACTAAATAATTAGAATATAAAACCTCAATAAATAAATAAAAATAAAAATTGTGAGCCAAACCCAAATTAAAATCAGACTCAAGACGCAAAGAGAATTTCAAATTACAAAACTATTCTTGGATCCTTTGATGCATCTCTCTGAATGTTAATGACAATGGCATTGAGAATCTTGTCGAAGATCTTGCAAATGCCAAGTGGGTAGTCCTTCTAGCAGTGCACATGTTATTCTTAGAGATCAGGTTGGGCAAGTTGAGGGATTTGAAATCATTGGAGGATGATGAATCATCAGAGTTGATCAAATTTGTAAATATGACGCGTTCTTTGTTAATTCTCATGCTGGCAGGTTGAATGGCATGGTAGCTCTGAAACAATGGAGGCAATTCTCTCAAGGATACATCAGAGAGAAGAAGCAGCAGTCAAGCGAGAGCGAACTATGGCTTATGCCTTCTCTCATCAGGTATGTTAACCTCTGAAGTGTTCTTCTCATTTCGTGCAACCCAATGAATGAATCAAATTGACAATGACCGCTTAAACTCATGACTTGCAGTGGAGGGCCAACTCTAATCCTCTTGGGCTCAGTAATTATGAACTCAGGAAAGCTGAATGGGGTTGGAGTTGGAAGGAACGTTGGATTGCAGCTCGACCATGGGAAAGCCGTGTCCCTCCCAAGTTCATTAGCCCAAAAAAGGAGCAGCCAAAGCAAGCAACCAAGGTTGGTAAAAACAGAAATTCACCAAACACTCCAAAATTGTCAACTTCCGCTAAAGCCTCTAAAGCCTCTACATCTACTGGGAAGGGAACTGTGAAGCCGAGGAGATTGTCTTATCCAGGTGCTGAGAAACCATCTTCCCTTGGGGTGCAAACTAAAACTGAAGGAGCAAGCACTAAGAGAGACCAATCAGTTTCTTAGGACACAGCCAACTTATTGATTGAATAGCATATGGTCGATTTTCAATCTATTTCATCTGAGAAAAGGGAAAATCCTTTTTCCTTTCTCATTCAGATGGTCATTTTTTTTTTAATGTAAATCAAGTGGTGTGCAAGTGAAATGCTTTGGCATGCAATACAAGATAATAGAATGAATTAAGATTTGGGATTGACCTCTTTGTACCTGTTTGTTAATTTCTTTTGTTTTCTCTTGTTCTGTATATTAGAAACATTTTTTATAATGTATATGTAAAGAATTTTGTGATTGCAATTGTTTTACAAGACTGCAGTCTCTATAGTAATCTTCTCCAGATGTCTCTGATCTGCTGGAATAGCTTCATTGTACAAGAGCACTGAATTCATATTAACAGTAAACAACTTTTATTTAAAAGAGAAGCCTTAAAAATGTCATTGGCTTTAAAGGTTAGAATATTAGCATGCAATTCAAAACTGTGTTTCCTTCTGGCTTTTCATTCAAATCAAGAATGAAAAAGCAATGCCAAGTCTAGCTGACGCCGACAGAGATAAAATTTTTCCCATGTAATGGATGGCATGGCCATCTAGCGATCTGGTACTTGTACCTCAACAGAACCAAATTTATGTATCTTGAACTTTGAGTGACATTACAAACGAGGGTAGGGAAATTAATAGTCATTACTAGCTGTTATAATTGTGTAAAGAAAACAGAAGCACAATTAGTTTCATTTAATCAGTGCTCTAATACAGTTAACTATCATGAGCTCAATAACTGCATATATCTTTTTTAGTTGCATCAAAATATTGAACACCCTTTGAATGACATAGTATACCCACCTCAGTGACAATTGGAACATCCAACTAGAGAGCTATAAATCATCTTAAAGATGCAAACTCAGTGACAGCTAAGATGCCTATAACATGATAGGCAATATAATTATATACATATTTTAGTATCAAATAATGCACACGAGTGTCACCCAACCAAATGAAAAAAATCTGTAATTGCTTGATCATCAGCTTCCCTTTTTTCTGGTTGTTAAGCTTATCTTGCCTCATTAGTCATTATTAAGGCACAGCAAAATTAGATATAACTGAAAATGATATCCCTTTTTCTGGCCCACGTTTTGTGTGCATCAGTGCATGCATGTGTGATGTGTCCCTGAACTACATCTTCTCCAGCCTTCAGTTGACTTGAAAGCAATTGGCTTTGCCTCCTCCATAGATAATTCTCCTTATCTCTTTATTTTCAGATTTGGTTTAACATAATCAAACAAGGACTGAAATAATATCATATAATTGCTGAAATCTCTCTTTATGAATAACTGGTCGGAAATTTTTCTGTTTTCAACCCTTGTACTTTGTTAGAAATTACAACACAAAAGGTGAATGATGATTAAAACAAAAGGTTGAATTTCTGTCTTTAAATACAATTCACCAAGCACGTATTATAGTTGTACTATAGCTTGTATGAGTAGTTTTGAGACTGATCATTTTTTTTTTCTTTTAATATAAAAGCTGTTGAAACTTGTCGAAATCGATCACTAACACGAGCTGAATGATTATTGTTACAATCTGGTTATGACTATTTCTATGAAAGGGAAATCAAACTTAGACTCACACCTTGTACTATAATAGAATAATGATGAAACTTAAACTCTTGATCTCTTAGAGTCAAGGGAGGTACTCAACCACTTATACTAAGAGATAATTTATAATTGTCTCACGTTTATAAGAGTATATATTAGGTATATATTTTTGAAAGAAATGATCTATTTTTCATAAAACTAATTATTAGATATATATAGATCATGTGAATAATATTTGATGGTAATAGATCACGAGATAATCGTTTGACTTGTTATATTGATTTTAATGTATACATGTATATATTTATTTCCTGGTATCTTTCAATAATAATAATAATAATGGTATCTTTCGTGATCCACCAATTTATCGTACTCTCGTGACTATAGACTATAGAAACGACATATAAATCAGCAAAATAGACCTGGTGACTATAAAAACATCATAAATCAAAATAATATAACAATTATGAAATATATAAATTATGAATTGCTGATAAACCCGTTTATCTTCATGATTTTAAGATCTAGGAAGTTAAATTATTGGTTGCAAAAGCTAGACCAGCCAGAAAAATACACGGATAGGCCCTCACTCGATCGTTATTTGATGTAATTATCTATTTATCTTTGTCAATGAATGGACGATAACCATTTATTTTGGTCTCAGCATGTGTTGACATTGTCGCAATTAGACCACCTCCTCCTTATAAGTCTATATATAATAACAATATCACAGTCAATTTGGCTCCAACAAAACAAATAAATGTCAAAATGTTTTCAACAAAAAAACTTGTTTTTGTATAATTGTGTATATTATAATACTAGAACACAATGGGGAGTAATTATTGATGTGAGCATGCAAATAATGTTCACCTGATGATCTCAACACTAAGAAGGTTTCCAACAACAACAATATTGTCACCAATCAGCAGAGTAATGATGGATTCATCAAACACGCATAGACTTGTTACGTTGGCACAGCAGCTGCGTCTCTACAAGCCACCACCTTCTTCTTTTGATGAGTTTGAGGAGGGTCAAATCCAGGAAGCTGCTGGTAAGGTTGTTTCCCAAGTGGGGTTTCAGGAATCTGTCACCCCAATTGCTCATGACCCTGACAGGTTTCGACCCAAGAGAGCTGCTGTTCTGATCTGTCTCTTTGAAGGGGATGCTGGTGATTTGAGGGTTATACTTACCAAGAGGTCCTCTAGGCTGTCCACTCATTCGGGTCAGTTGTTGTTTTGTGTACTCTTTTGGTTACTATGAGGATTTTAGGATATTCTGTAGGAAAAAGAACAGGTCCTTTTGGTTTATTGGTTACTTGTTGTGTGTTGGATGGATAGTTTAGGAGATTACGCAAAATCGCTTTTTTATAGGAAAAGTTGGACTGTTTGCCTTGATTTGGAGATGTGGATGTGTTTTCTTTTGTTTTTGAGATGTTTAGGATGAGAAAAGGTTTAGAATTTGAGTCATTAAATGGATGTTTTAGGGGGCATGGCATGTATGATGTCTTGGTTTGAATGATGTGCTTATATGAGGTTTTGTTATCTACTCTCTAGTCTCTTCCGGGTGTGTCGAAAAAAATGTGGAGTGTAATCGTTTATTATTTATCCTGCATTGAGAATGAAGTGGAGACCAAGACATCGCTTTAATAGTGTTCAGGTCGAAGATTTAAGAAAATTGGTTTGATTGTTGTGTCCTCGTCTCATGATAAATAAGCGATAATTTTACCTTCATTTAGTTGGAGAATTTGACGTTTGCTTGTATTAACTGGATTTATTATTGGACAATATTTGATATATTAATTTCCTTTCTGTGTTTTGTGTTTTGGTGCATATTGGTGTTCTAGTGAATGATAGGATAAATGAACTATTGGAGTCTTGGTAATTGGTTATTGGATTAAGGGGTGTGTTTGGTTGCAGGAGAAGTTTCATTGCCAGGTGGAAAGGCAGAGGAGGGAGATAAGGATGACGGAGAGACTGCAACAAGGGAGGCTAAGGAGGAGATTGGGTTGGATCCTTCACTTGTGGATGTTGTTACTGTCCTTGAGCCATTCTTGTCTAAGGTATTGAAGGATGTTTCTTCTTTGATCTTGAAATGACTATAATTATTTTAACTTCAGTTTTAGTTGTCTTACAAAAAGAGAATTCATGATATGACATCGATTTGAGATATATGTAACTTGGGTGATTGCACATTCAGGTTTAGATGACTTATGTGATAAAATTGGGTTCAAATGAATTATGTTGTGGAATTGTAGGCATCTATTTACCTAAGCATAAATATGACTTCATATTATGTGAAAGTAGATAATAAAAGCTTGACAAGTGCCCTGGTATTTTTTGCTTCTTATAATTGGTAATTTTCAAGTGCTCTGGTTAGTGGTTTGTAGGGGGAGGGGAGATGTCACACAGTTTTTTGTTGGCAATAAAGACGATTGCATGAAACAATCTTTCTGTGCAGAATTATTTTTCTTCCCTCAGATAATATCTTTTGACTTTGATATGTGTTTTCTTAACCTGAATGTGTTACAAGTATGGGGAAAATAGAACTGGGTTTGCTCCAATTTTGTTTTATGTTCAAAATTTTCCTTGATGTAGAAACTGTCAGAATTGCAGGTGTTGGATTCTATATGTTAAATGTGTATCCATAAAAGTCAGTGGCCAAGCATGAGCATTTTCTAAGATCTTTTGATGTACTTGTTGGTGACCTTGAAATTTTGCCATGGGTATGGCAACATGGTTTATTGAAATGAGAAAAAAATAAGGGATCTTGGAAGTTTTGTGGTGTCTAAAATACGTAACAACAGCGTTTACGTAGAGTTTGTAGATAAAAAGACTAGCAGACGCTTTACTTCCAAAATTTTGAAGTTGCCATTTCTTTGCCTGCACGAACCATTAGATCTTCGAAGCTCATAAATCTTTTCTTAGAACAACAACCTTTTTAATTTGCAATCTTTTATGGAATTATTTGATGACACATGAGGTTCTTCTTGGGTACTGTTTAGCTATTGGCGATTTCGTACTTGCTTCTTTTTCTTGATTTGGATTGCATATATATCCACTTTTGTCTCAACCATTGTTTATATTCAGTTGACTGAAATCTTTAGTAAAGTCCTTGTGTGCATGTATCTCTACATCTTTAGCTTTCATTTTCAAATAAAATATATTGAGAAAGAAATCTTATTATTAGAGTTACGATGTAATACTTTTTATCTTCATTTGAGGTGAGCACAAGAAAATGTGATTGACAATTACTTAAAACTAAGGAAAAGTTTCTTTGCAATACTAGAAATGGGGCAAACACGTACAGCTAACATATGGCTTAAGATGTATTAACAGATCGGAAAAAAAAAAATATTCATCATAATACCTTGTTGTCACAGTTTTATTATGTTTGTTAGTTCAATGGAACCTATAATGAGAGCCATCTAATCCTACTTGTAGTTAGAAGACAGAAAACTTAATTTCCTTTATGAAGTTTGATTATAAGGTGGGGTATTATTGTTTGAAGGATCAACATCAATCTAATTTCCTTGTTGGACAATTATGAGCAGTATGTATGATGGATATTGCTTCGGTATTGATGAAGAGTTTTGTGTAGTTAAATGGTATAGAGCGTATGACAATTGTGTATTTTAGCATGGTTTTCACCTAAGCTGCACTTAGCTTTACTTCTTGGGTTTAGCAATTGTTACAATTTTGTGCAGCACCTCCTCAGAGTAGTACCTGTTATAGGCATACTTAACAATAAGAAAGCATTCCAGCCTGCTCCAAATCCTGCTGAAGTGGAAGTAATATTTGATGCTCCCTTGGAAATGTTTATAAAGGTTTTTCCTCTCTTAACATTATCAAATCTTACTGCTATGTTGTAACTGTTGTTATTTTAAGAATTATGATCAAAATGTTTGATTTAGGATGAAAATCGGAGATCTGAGGAGAGAGAATGGATGGGAGAGAAGTATCTGCTTCACTTATTTGACTATGAAGCTGACAACAAGAAGCATTTAATATGGGGCTTAACTGCTGGGATTTTGATTAGGGCTGCATCGGTGGTGTACCAGAGGCCAGCAGATTTTGTGGAGCAGAACCCCAAGTTCAAGTTTCCAAGAGTTGTAAACGAAGACACTGTTATGCGATAGAAGAATTCAGAAATCATGTAGATGAATTATATTCTAAATAAACTTCCTAAATAAATGTACCAACCCCACACCTGTCATCGGACTAGTATAATGTGTCCAATATTTATTTTGTTGTATGTACTAAAAGTAGTAACAACTATAGGCATATGCATGCTTTGATGTCCCTAACTGAGGAGTCCAGATAGATTCAAACTCAAGAAGGCAATTGACGTCAAGTGTCATGCAACAAAATTGTTGGATTTGTTGCCTTCTCCTTTTCTCAGGTTAGTTCTTGGATGACTTCAAAACTCATTTTGCTTATGCAAGTCTCATTTGTTAAAATACTCTTGCAGGATCTGAATCTATTATGGAAGAGCTTCCACAAGTTTTCATCGACAAACATTGATGAATTTCTGCTGTGAAGAGCTGCTCCTCATTGACTTCAAGCTACTATCTTGTTTGTGTTCAAGTTGCTTTTATACAAGAGACAGTCAAAGGAGGTTGGGGGCAAGAGTATTGTGAGTAGCTGTAGTAACTATCCATTATAATAAGTGATTCTTTCTCTGTAATTGTTTATAAATTGATCTGGGGTGTAATGATGTTCAATCCCACTCAATAGTACCAAGTGAAACTTGCCTCTTGCCCAGTGAGGATGGCAAAGATGTTATTGACATCCCATGTTTCCTTGTTACATGTTTCCTTGTTTTATCTAGTCTGTTTGCCTTCACTTTTATCTGTATTTTGATAATCTTCCACTCGTTTATGAGGAAAACTAGAATGAGAATTGCATTTTGCAGCAATCCAAACTTATGTGCTAAGTAAGAATAAGAGTAGGATTGTTGAAATTAAAATTCGAAATATAGTCTAGCTTTCAAGATGAACAAGTCTTGGATTGTGTTTTTCCATAATGTTATTAGTTTGTATGATAGAATGATGGTCAATTATCTTATACAACAGATACACAAACATATATGGATAACAGTATGGAATTTTCGACTCTTGTTTAATCCAGTTTTGTCTGACTAAGTACCACATGAGTAATATTATAATGTGATGGGGACCGTGCAGGGATCTGACTGAAGACCTTCTTAACCTATACTGTGAATTAAGTTCTGTTATAGAGACTATCAAGAAGAGGAAATAGGACACTACAGAAAGCTTTTTCTCTAGGGTTGGCAATGTGGTGCTGGAGCAACTGTTACATAACAAAAGTGGGTTGGACATTATTTTGGAGATCTTCAATTCTTTTGTTTTTTCTCTAAAACCCCTTTTCTGTGATTTGATTAATTTCCATTAAAGAATTATTGGAACAAGTGATTCCTATATGATTGATACCCTTTTCATGGAGAGAAAGAGTTTTATCGATTTCAATTCTAATAGATTTTCGTTTTAAATATCACAATAGTTTGAATCAGATCCTTTCTGTTTCTATAAGCATATAAACATACACTATAAAATTTGTTCCAACTTTTTTTTTTTTTTTTTGGAAAATAAGTTTGTTCCAACTTATTAATTGATGTTAACCCTCTATATATATTGACAAAGTTAACCCTATATCCTTGCCCATAAGAACTGAATAAACACTTTTGACCCTAACTAGATCATGCCCTATTTATACTACTGCCCACCTAAAAACTAGAATTCTACTCAAAGCCTTCCTTCTAGGGTTGGCAAGTTGGTGAGGGATGGACTGCTCTATTTAGCAACATCTACGAGCCAATTTTTTATTAATGTTCAATTAAGATAAAAGGAAATTAAACTTGGTCACCAAAACTTATAAATATTTATTGTAAATTATGTGACTAGCGTCTAATAATACAAAAGCCTAGGTAATGCAATCTTCCACTAAATTATACATAAAAAAAAATTAAAAAAAAAAAATCAAACTTTGATTTTTCTAATGTAAATAAGATTGTAAGAATAAGGAAGAATGCAACATTTACGCGGCTAATTAATGACAAATTTGGACCCTGGGGCCATTGAGGCTACCATACAAATATGGAATTAACAGGTTCGGTATACTTATTGTTGCAAGTAAAACCTATAAACAAATAGAACATACATAGATGCAACAACATAGACATACACAAAGATACCTTATATTAAATGATACACCAAACTGTTTTAATGATGTTTATGATAATTTTGGTATTGAAAACTGACTAAAAGACAAAATGGGTGAGTCTGGTTTTCAGATGAAGTTGCAATGCTTACTGGGAAATGTGATGAAAATGATGTTGATGATGTAAAGACTGCTGTGAGGGGTGCTAACAAGGAGATTGGTTTATACCCTTCTCCTGTTTGATGTTCTTACAGTTATTGAACCTTTTCTACTGAGGTACTTTCTGGTAACTAGGTGTATTTTTGCTAAAATCAGGACCAACTAAGGAGATAAGGAATTATTGGACTTATAATATCATGTACTCCTAAAATTAAAATGTATGTCACCAATTATCATCTTTTCCCTTGTATTGATGAATCCAAGGTTAAGCTTGCATTCTTTGACCAACTGACCAATTGTTTATGGTCCAGAAATGTAAGAGTAAAACATATATAGTTGAGTAGTCCATTTGCATTTTCAAATATGGTCACATAAAGAAGATATGAGAAAATAAACTAAAATTATACAAAAGAAGGGGTTTTTAAATACCCCCCTCAGCCGAAAACCTGAGAGTATAAATTTAAATTTTCTTTTTCTGGTCAGACACATGAGAAAGAGTGAGAAGAATTTCATCTGGGTTGCAATGATGTTCAATCTCACTTGACACTTTCATACAGAATTTGCCTCTTGCCCAGTGACAAATGGGAAAGATGTAGGTCCCATACTCTTAGCGTCTTGTGTTTTGTTGATTTCAATTTCTTCCCCTTTTAAATCCTTTGCTAGTTTCTGAGGACAAAATTGGACAACTGAATATATGGCAACTTGGAGCAACTTTGGAAATTTTGACATCATTATCAAGGAAATGAATATTTTTAATATTTTCAATAATCCCGTCGTTGTTTGAGATATTTCCACTAATATTTTCATAAATTTATAGTAAAACCTTCGAGTCCATTTATATGATATGCGAAGTTCCTAACATCAAGATATTTGAAACTTTAATCCTAATCCAAAATCTACTATTGACTTTCAATATAGAAATAAAAATACACACCATCTCTTAGTATAAATAATTAAATATTTTTTTCGATTCTAAAAAATTAATAGTTCAAATTCCACTCATATTTTAAAACATAAAATATAAATAATTTTTTCTTAATTTAATATCATTTTCTCACCATAAAATAATAATAATAATAATAATAATTGGTAATCCGTCATTAGGTGAGTCAAATTGTCAAAGCCCACCAAACAGAAACAACAACCCAAAAAAAAACAGAGAGGACATCTATAAATGCAGCAAACAGATGCAGTTAGAAGAAGTAAGTAGATAGAAAGACTGATCCACATGGATTCCAAAAACGCCATAGATGGATCTCTGACTCCAACACTTGAAACTTTAGTCCAACAACTTGCCCTCTACAAACATAACCAAAACCATGACATCCTCACAAAGAGTTCTCCTTCTTCTACTTCTCCAAGCAAGAGGGCAGCAGTTCTTGTATGCATTTTCCAAGGAGACGCTGGCGAACTACGTGTCATCCTCACCAAACGCTCCTCCACGCTCTCTTCTCACTCTGGTAATACATCAGCAAACATAACTTCTTATTTTTATGATGATTTGGGGGTTGAAATTTTGACTTAAAAATGAAATGGGGTGAGGTTGGTCGCTCAGGTGAAGTTGCATTGCCAGGTGGGAAAAGAGATGAATGTGATGTCGATGATGTAGAGACTGCTTTGAGGGAGGCTAAAGAGGAGATTGGTTTAGACCCTTCTCTTGTTCATGTTGTTACCATTCTTGAGTCTATTATTGCCAAGGTATCTTATCTTTTTGAATATTTTAAGCTTCAGGTTTTATCATCTTCATTAAATGTGTATACTTCTTGATGAGGAACATGAACATTTAGTGAGGAATTCATAGTTGTTTGTGTTATATAATAATGTTAGTTTATGTTTGGAGTGAATGGTTGGTTCTACAAATTGAGTTTGTTCTTGTGAACGCTTGCCTTTATTTGCTTTGATATCTTTATAGCATTATGTTCTGTGAAGTTGACAAGGAAACTTTCATATATGAACTTTTTTTAGCTATATGTGAATGTGAACTTTATTTTCTGTGAAAAACTGGTTTTACGTGCAGAATGGAATCACAGTAGTTCCAGTAATTGGTATACTTTCTGACAAGAAAGCTTTCGTTCCAGCTCTGAATGCGGTTGAAGTAGAAGCAATATTTGATGCTCCTTTGGAAATGTTTCTCAAGGTTGTATTCTATCTTCAGTTTCTGTCATTGGCCTCAGTAGCTTTTGATAAAACTGAATAATTAATTCCATAATGTGTTGATCAGTGCTTTGTTCCTCTTCGTTCTGGATGCAGGATGAGAACAGGAGAGCAGAGGAGAGGGAATGGATGGGAGATAAATATCTGCTCCATTTCTTTGACTATGAAGCAAAGGGCAAGAAGTATGTGATATGGGCATTGACTGCTGGTATATTGATCAGGGTTGCATCCATTGTTTACCAACGGCCGCCTGCATTTTTAGAGAGGAGGCCCAAATTCTGGTGTGAAGCTGAGAACAAGTTGTAGAGTTATACATTTTATTGATGAGTTTTGCATCATATTGTTATTCTGCAAGACTGCAACAACAAATTTATAGCTACATTGATTTTTAAACACGACTCAAGATTAATAATTTGATGTACAAACAGAATACTGAATACAGTATCATTGTATGATTTCAAAAGCCACTATGCAGTATAGATTTTTGTTTCTGCAGAAACTAAATTTCATCAATGTTAGCTCCTGCAGGGCAATAGACCTAAGATTCAGATAAAGAGGGATCATGTCATTGTTAGATTGAGCTGTCTAGTTCTCATTTTCTGAGGCTTAGTTCCCTCTTAGAGCCAGATAGCCATTTGACTATCGGATGGCACTTGCATCTCTGGTGTAAGATAGTAATATAACTTGGAATTCCTGTCTGTATGTCATTATGCTTCCAGTTGGTGCCAAATCATTCCATGTGATTGCATTTGATTGAAATTATTTTATACTGTTATTCCCAAGCTAATTAAGAAGGGTTTAAATCTGGTTGTTTCCATGGCAAGCTTCCACAATGAAAACCTTGATGATTACAATGGAAGCTATTAGTTGATGCCAGGATGTATTTAAATGGCACAAATATCTGTAAAAGAATTGTTAAACTTTAAGGAACCACTAGTCTGTGATATCATTCTGGTGTTTATACTCCAGAAATGGATGTGTAAAGAGGCAATCTGCATGCACAACGGATTCTTCCGCCAATTCACTACAACATAATATTATAGAGAAAAAAATAAAAATAAAAATAAAAACTTTTGGTACTTTGATGATCACAACACTCCATCTTGCATTGCAAATTTTGCACAATAACCACATGAAGAGGGTATGAGAAAATCAACAAAAATGACATAAAGAAATCTCTTGAGTTACAAAATTACATGGAAAAAAGGGACTTTCAAATACCTCCCTCAGCTAAAAACCTCATAGAATTTCTCAATGACTAGTAAGCCAGAGTCAATTGACTCCAGGGGATCCTTCCGAAGTCGGTGTCTCAAACAGTTGGGGATGACGGTGGCTATATCCTCAGCGGTGACACTATCTCTTCCCTTTAGAGCTGCAAGAGCTTTGGCAGCTCTATTGCTTACTATGTCTCCTCTCAAGCCATCTACATTCAGCTCTGCACAAACCTTGGAGATTTTCACTTTTAACACATGGTCAATCTGAACAGAAGAAAGAGAACTCCTAGCGGAGGCAATTTGTTGCTGAAGCTTCTCTTGCTCCGCCTTGTAAGAGTCACGAAATTCCTTTGGATTCTTGTCAAACCGGGCTCTCTCCTCCACAATTTTCACTCTGAGCTCAGCATCCCTTACAGTTCCCACTTGAGCATGCATTCCAAACCGGTCAAGCAGCTGCGGCCTAAGCTCCCCTTCTTCAGGATTGCCAGAGCCAATCAAGATAAACCGAGCAGGATGTGAAATCGAAATACCCTCTCTCTCAACTGTGTTCCATCCTGAAGCAGCAGAATCCAAAAGAACATCCACTAAATGGTCATCCAAAAGATTAACTTCATCAACGTAAAGAATTCCTCTGTTAGCTTTAGCAAGAAGGCCAGGCTCAAATGCCTTGACACCTTCAGTTAGAGCTTTTTCAATGTCAATTGTCCCACATACCCTATCTTCAGTAGCACCCAAAGGCAAATCAACCATGTTAATCTTCATCATTGTAATTGAAAGCTCCTCCCCTTTCACAATACTTTCTCTCACTTCAATCCCCATGGACTCTGGATCTTCTGGATCCGAGTTATAGGGATCACCAGAAACCACCTTAATTTGAGGAAGTAAGTCCACCAATGACCTGACAGTGGTGGACTTCCCCGTTCCTCTATCACCCATAATCATAACGCCACCAATCTTGGGATCAATCACATTCAACAAAAGGCACAATTTCATCTCTTCTTGTCCTACTATAGCAGTAAATGGATACACTGGTCTCTGGGTTTCCTTAGACAGCTTCTGAGCCTGAAAATACCAAAAAATGTTCTCACATTCTACTAACTAAAACAAGTTTCAAAACAAGTTCTTATCAATTTTCCCATGTACATTCTCTTGCAAGAATCGCTTTACTCCATTAACATAACCTATTGATATGTTCAAATTACAAATCAAGACCAAATTATGCCTTTAACAAGAACAAAGAGTGCATCGAATTCTCAAGTCCCAACTAAAAACCACTAACTTTTCAGGCACAGTATATGAGCAATCACATGAGCTAACTAAATATAAATCTAAAAATAGAATGATTGAACATAATAAGAGAAAACAAAACAGAAAACCCAACCTGTTCAACAGAGTTAATTTCAGTGGCCACATTAGTGACTGCAAACTGAGACCTCCCCTTTTTACTCTCAATCCCAAATCCTCCACAAAACCTCTTAACATAACTCTGCCCTGCAAACGTAAAAAAGATGTTACATTGGTAACAACAAACCAACAACAACCAAAACCCACCACCAATCTTCACTAACATAAACAAAAACACGAAATCAGTGCAAAGACAAGCACTAAAGCTCAACTGGGTCAGCACCAAATGCACAAAAAGAGAAGAACGTGAGCTTAAATTGTGGTTACGAAGATGAAAAATGAAGTGGGGGTTGTAGAGAAATGAACCTGGAATGAAGGAGAGAGAGGAAATGTTAGGCCTTGAAGATGGAGAAGAGAGAGAGCGAGAAGCCAAGATTGCAGTGGAAGAGGTTCCTAGTAGGGACGCCATGTGCAGGAGCTGGAGTGGTGTATGTGTAAGAGTGTTTTGGGTTTAGAGGTTTGGGTGACCACCATCACAACTGGCCATGGTTGGCTTCTTCTTATTGGTTTGTAAGGTTGCGGATAAGAGGATAGATTTCAGTCGTCTGATCTGATTTTCCACATGCTTTGCATTATTCTACACCTTTGCTTTTCTCATATTTTCGTGACCTAAACTCGGTTCCGGTACAATCCGAACCGAAATTTTGGCCCACAAACTCTTCATCCTCCCTCCACTAGCTTCATCTAGTTTGGTAAAGTGGTTTACGTCAGTAAAATCGGTTAGGTTGATTAAATTGATTAAATAAGTAAAGTTAGTTAATTTTGTTAGGTCCGTAAAATCAATTATGTCGATAAAGCTGGTTAAATCAATTAGATTGATAAAGTTGGCTAGATTAGTAAAATCGGTTAAATCAATTTGGATCAGGTCATTTGGTACTTTAAAGTTCTTTTTTTTTTTACAAGTTCTAAAGTCTTAATTATGTTTTTTTGTTTTTGTTACAAAAAATTATGTTTTTTTATTGCTTATTTAATTTTCATTTATATTTCAATATAGTAAAATATATAATTTATTCAATATTTAGCATAATTATGTCTTAATTTGATGGTGTTAAAGCTGAATTGGTTGTATATGTAACTATATTCTCTTGCCTAAATATATGTGATGACGATACGTTTTGAGACTGAGAAACTCTAATTCTTTGCTATGAGGGAGTTTCATTGTGACCATTTCTCATTTTGATAGACATGTATCAATATGTAAACTGATTCTTTGTGATTGTGATGATAATAATTTTTTTAACTACAAACTTAACATTTTAATTTCATTGTTTCTTACATTTTGTTTCTTCTTTTTGTTTTGTTTTTTTTTTTTTTTTTTTATATATTATAATATATATTTTATACCATTATCATAAGTTGGAGTCTCTTGATGGTACACTGAGGAGCGGTCTGGAACCGAAACCCGTAGATGGAGGAAGGAAAGCGGCTCCCACGTGGGGAAGAGAAAACTAAAAAATTATCTATAAAGATTGGCACATGAGAATCGAACCACAAACCGAATGTTTGTGAGATGGAACTTGATTTTATCACCCGATTCTCGATTCCTTACATTTCCTGGCCGACTATTTTGTGGTTCTTTACATTTTCGGGTTGACTATTTTGTGGATTCTGAAATAGGAACAGTTGGATCAGCCTATGTTTGTTCATGTTTTAACATGAAAAATGGCAGTCTTTCTTCAAGTTTACATGGTCTGATAGGAAGAAATTTTTTTTTTTTAACAAGATCAAATTTTCATAAAAAAAAATAACTCCAAGCTTCTTCTAGGAATACAATAACTAAACGTTTTTTGTTGCAGTTAGTTTTTAATTAAATACTATTCCATCCAAATGCCCAACTTGTACACTTTGTGGCAGTGCAGATAAATAAGTGAGCAACTGAATCGGGACTTGAGGATTCAGATAGCTCTGGATGTTATAAGAGAACTGGATGTCTCGATTAGCAGGTGAGACACTGGAAGGAATTACATGCTACTGTTTATTTAGCTTCATCCGTTTCGTCTCTTTCTGTGCTGGAGTGTTGCATGTGTTGTTCACATTCTAGATATCAGTAATGTTCATGCATGTATACTTGGCTCTATAGAATTGATTTTGCCATTACAGAGATGAGACGTGGAAATACAAAAATCGCAAATGCTCATCAACAATGTTTACTAATAAGTATATTCTCTCTCTTCTCTACACAATTTTATTCTCAAACAAACAGAAAACACAATTTATTTTATTCTTTGCTCTTAAATCCATCTTGAAGGCAGGCATTGCAGTGACCTTTACCTTTCTTCTCTTGACAGATTTATTGCCATAAGTTGCGTCAAATTTCAGGTTTTGATTCCACTGACAGCAGAACACACCATCACAGCACCAACTCAAATTCTTTGTTACTAAACTTCTTCATCTCTTCTTTGAAAGAAGGCATAGCTGACTTGCGCAAAGTCATTTGAACCTTGAACCCGTCTTTCTTTCCACCGCTTGCAGCAGAGTAAGGCAAGAAAAAGCAAGGTTCGAAACTCCCCAGAATATACTTTGTAACAGGGAACACAGTTACAGGACCTCCCCAACCGAAGTCCACACTTGAATGTCCTAAGTGCCTCCAATCTGTGAATCCACTCACTTCTTTCCCTGCTGTAATGCCATCCCCATGATGCAGTTCCTGAAAGTCAATATATGAGCGCACGTACTCATCATTGGCATTGACTTTGCTCTTCTTAATCAGCTCTGCAGTTTTCCAGAGAGGTTGCTCCACAAGTTCTTTGGCAGTAATCTGGGCATACAGCGGCACACAGCCATTCCCCCAGTAGCCAAAGGGCAATGGTGGCTTAACTAATTTCCGAACATTGGTTAAATACGCAAACTTCACATTCTCATCACCAGCAACCCCACAGCTCCTCACCCTGTTGCACCAATCATAAACTATAAATTCAAGGATACAATTCGCCACGTATACAATACTATCACAAAAATATATGTCTAACAAGACCAACATTAAATTAGTCTATTTTCCTCTACTGTAGTAAATTGTCAAGATTAACAGTATAATGTCTAGCACACTCGAGCTAATTCAAGCAAGAAGCCTAGGCAGATCAACTAGAAGATTAGTGTCCTAGATTGCAAAGATTCTGTTGATGCATCAGCATCAACTTATTTGATATCCAACCGATCAAGAGTCGAACCCAACTTCCTTACATATATTAGTAAATGTGCATAATGAGAATTAACTCTTTTAACATTGCATGCAAAGTCAAATTGAGTGAAAATTTTTCTAGTTTTCTTAGATCATAAACTTGCAAATATAATGATAATACGGACACAAGAGAAACATTATCCACTTTTAATTTTCTTGTTTTCTATCTTTAAAACTCCTTATTTATATGAACTATTAATGGAAATAAATGAGTTACGTATTGTTAGTGATCCTCTATAGTATTATAACCCAACGTGTAAATGAAGCAACAAAATGGACTTACTTGGCTCGCCATAGAAAAGCACCCAAACACTCAAAAGTGGTAAAATTCAACCCACATTTTTCCAACAACTCACTCTTCAACCGGTCCAAACACTCATCCTTCACATCGAAAGACTCTCTCTCAACTGGTCCAAGCCCCTCAACATACGGTTCGAACCCCTTTTCCAACCTCAAAAATTCCTTAACTGCCCCCTCAACTCGGGGCGGGCCTCTGGGTCCCAACAAACCCGCCCGGTCCCACACCGGTTTAACCGACACCTCCGTGGCCCCACGCGCCACCTCCGCCATCACGTTGAAAAACTGAGTCGCGCCCATCCCATCACACAACGCATTGTGCAATGCAGCCCCCAGAGTGTACCCACCGCACTTGAACACCGTCACCTGCAAAACACACGGGTTGACCAGCACCTCCTCCGGATCCGGGTCCGGCACCAACCGCTCCACAAACTCATAATCCGGGTCATCAAGGTAATTCAACGAGTCAAGAGTAGAGTCAACGGCAGCGTGGATGAGAGGAACGCCTTGTCCCTCCTTGCACGACAGCGTGAAGCGTTTATCGGCGCCGGGGCAGAGGCTACCAGCTAGTGGGTAGTAAGGGACCAAGGCGGAGGAGAGAGCGGCGGCTATGACATCAAAAGGGCGGTTCTCCGTGGCGGCGTTGGCGTACACGCGGAGGTAGCGGAAGGTGATGCGGAGATTGAGGTCGTTGTCGAGGTGGGAGAGAGAGAGCACATGGTCTTCATTGAAAGGTGGTGTAGATGGAGCAACCAGCTTTGTTTCCAAGATTTTAACTTCCATGTTGATGGGTTGGTTCGTGTAATGTGTTATCAGTGTTGGTTTAAGTAGTTTGAGATTGAGAAGTGCATTCTTTATGGTGTAGTGAAGTTAAAGAAGATGCTTGGAAATTGCAGGGGGGTTGGTGAGATGTTTGGTGGATGAATGATGATCATCTACTTTACAGTCGCCGCTTGTGACTGATTGTCAATGGCTGCTTTTATTTATTATATTTCTGGGTTGATTTGACATGATTTGTATTGTTTGACTTAAAAATTATCACCAACGCATGATTGAAATGGAAGTAGATATATGGAATTGTAGTTATTCTTGCTAAACTTATTTTGATTCCTTGGTCGTTTGTTGGTGGCGTGGATGGGTTGATTATTGTATTTATCAATTGTCATGTCGATTGCTAGGAATAAGAAAACAAGAAAAATATGGCAATTTTGACTCATGCATAAGCTCTAAACCTTAATTTTCGGAGAGTTGCTTTCAAAGTTTCAACAACCCAGTAAGGTCTGTCCTCACTTGAGTTTCAGCTAAAGATTCTTTCTTTGTGGTTTAATTTACATTTTAATTATAATTTGCGTTAAGGATTTCTTTACTAAAATCGAAATGAAAATCACCAATTCATAGAACAAGTAAAAAAATTTCATTTAAAATACTTGTACAAAGGGGAATCCCCAATTCAATAGCAACTTGTGAATCAATTCATTGATTTACAATCAACATAAACTATACCAAGTAACCTAACAAAAAAAAAAAGATATTTATTAGTGTCTATCATAACTATCCTTGAGGGTGACAATTATATATCTTAGTTACTTTTAGATTATAAAGACATGCATGCTAATATTTAAGTAATATTCATTTTCCAATCAACTCATTTACTGTCCTTATTAGGGTACACTATATTTTTATCTCCTGTTCAACAATGGTATCTTTGGGACAAAAAAAATTTATTAGTATTTATTGAGATGAATTATTGATAGTGTGGTTTGGATAATTACTCTTACAATCGGGAGATAATAACTCCTACTAAAAGAAGATTAACATTCATATCTTGTGTTTAAAAAATAATAATGAGAAGTAAAGTACTCAATTATTCATACTAATGAGTGATATATTTTATTCCTTACATTACAATTTCGTTATACAATTATTAATTTATACGTTTAGATAGTTTAATTTATATGTTACACCCCTTTTACACTATTTATTACTCTTCACTTATTTACTTTCATTCTTAGCACTATTACTATTTGGATATCACTCATAAATTTTGATAGCAGAAAATATGAGTTTTATTCCTTAAGTATTATACATGTGTTCACTTATAACTCTTTGCACATTTTTTTTTACGTATATGATATAGCCATTTAAATTACTTTTTTGTTTACAAATCCATATACTGTTTAAACGCCTCCGCTCACTACCAAGACTCTAAGAATGGCTTACCAATTGATTTTAACAAAATTAATAGGAGTGGCTTAGCAATGGAAGACTCTTCCCCTCTACTAAAAATAGCTTAATCTAAGCAATACGTGCTGAGGCCACTCCAATGCTTTTCTTATTATTATTATTTTTTTTGTAAATATGCTAAAATGTATTACACAGCATAAGTAAGGAGATTCATTATTACTGACACGTGCATTGTAGGTGAGTGGATGAGATGCACCGTCGTCGATGTCAAGGAAGCTTGCTTGCAACGGTTTACACTTGATAGCTCACTCCCGCCTCCATGCATTTCCGAATTATAAAAGGATAAAATTCAAATTCCACATGCCTTGGAAGCACAAAACACACTCCATTAATTTTCCATCTCCACCACCGCAATTTTCCTTGAAGCCAAACACGCACACGCGCTTTTTTCTCACAAACAAATCCAGGCAACTCTCTCTCACACACGCACTTGATCGATTCAACATTCTCGGTTTGATTACTTGCGCGGTCGCATTTTTAAAAATTCTAGGGCTTCGATCTATATCTACATTGTGTCAATTCGAGTAGCATCAACTTCCGCTGTTTGTTTGTTTTGACAATTTGAGCTATATTTTATGCTTTTTAAAGTTCAATTAGAGTTCTAAATAGTGTTTTGGAGTGACTATATGGAAATTTTGATTTAAAATATAATGAATCTTGTGGAACCATAAATTTGATCATCCATTTGATTTAGAAACGTGTAATTGATATAATTTATCAGGTTTCTTCTAGTTTTCTATTTTCAATTCGTGCATCGTTTATCACTGTAGTTGTTTGAAGCTCTGCAGCTTCTAATGTTGTTCTTATTTGTTGTCCTTTTCAAAATATTTATGCTGTTTCATTGTTTTGTAGAGGTTAAGGTTTTTCTATATGATGGAGTCTTAGTAATTTATAAGTGCGAATATGCATGTATATGCTATTGTGCATTTGTATATGTATTTAATTCCCTCTAGGAGGTTGAAAGATAGTGCAGACGTTCATTTTCATTGTTAATGTTTTGTTTGATTACTCTTTTGACACCACTGACTGGATTATTCAATTATATTATATGCTTATGTAGCTCAAGTGTTTCCTTGTTGAGATATTTACATTTGAGCATCTTATCTTCTGTTTGATTTATGCAGAGTTTGAGCTCAAGATTTAGTGAAAATGGTTAAGTCAAGGGAAGCAACTTCTGCCTCTGTTAATATAAAAGAGAAAAAATCACTTCTAGGTACTTGTTTGGGGGTATTAAATAATATTTTGTCTATTTTGGATATAGTACTAAACAGAAAATTAACTGGTAGAGGATGTTCGTACTTCTTTTGATATGAAGTGTTAAATTTCAGTTTGGTGATATAAGTAACCGTGATCTAAAATTAGCAAGTGACAGCTCTGATATGTGATCTAGACACTGGCTTGAAGTGTTGAGGCTAATAGAGAATGAGGAATCAACTTTAAATTTAAAGTGGAACTATAAACTCTTTGTCTGATTTTCTTACTCTGGGGATTGCTTAACCAATTGCTTCAACAATGGGTTATTTGGAAGTTCTGAGTCTCAAATTGCTTGAAATCCCAAGAATATATCACATTAATGCTGTAGTAAAACTTATCAAGCCTTAGTTCATTCTTTGTTGATGTGTTAAGATTGTATTCTCTCTTTTAAACAGATGATGAAATTGGACAAGACTTTCTCAGCTCCTGGAATTCAATGTCTGTGACACAGGATGATGCCATGGATTTTAACTATGGCACTGTTTTAAGTGGAAAGGAAAAGACATTCAACTTTGATAAACTGTAAGTGTTGATCCCAAGGATGATGTCACTTGGTAAAATGATTTCCGGCTAAACACCGGCTTTGTTGGTTTAATCTCGTTCTGTTTAACAGAACTCTTAAATCAAATTGCTTTAGTCTCATTCTTTTCATCAACTCGGATTGGAGGTGTTGTTTGCTTATATCATGCTCCTCATCTCCATCCTCAGTAGATTTTCTGACCACCATGTTTTGCGTGCTTAATAAATGCTTTTCATAGAAGGAATAGATTTTGAGACAAACTTTTTAGTGACTAATTCTGTAGATAGATGATAGATACAAGCATGAATTTCTAGTTGGCAGATAATAATTATGGAGCCTTGTTTATTCCAGGGATATGGACTTTAATCTGGATGCTGATTTTAACAAGTTTTCATCTTTTAAAGTGGACATGCCAGACCTAGATTTCCCATGCCCATCAAAGAAGACTGCAAAACCCAAGGAAAGAACTGAAGACTCGTCCACAGGAAATTGTAAAGGAAAAAAAGACCATTTTAGCTTCTCTTTCGATTTCAATGAGTAAGTGAACCGAACCCTTCATAATCCATATTTTAACCTTCCTGTGTGTTATATTGAATTCTATATTAGATATGTACCGTATAGAATTCTATAGTAGGCAATTGATTAACCTTTTTCATAAAATCTTCAACAGTGAGGACTTTGCTAATGATGTTCAATTTGAGAGCAATTTGTTTGGTAGTTCAGAGTCGCTTACCAGAGAACTAGCAAATGACGAACCTGTTTTTTTAGAAAGTGAGAAGAATGTAAAAGAACACAGTAATATCAGGTGAGGCATCAGTCGATTGAAGTCATTTCAACCCAAAAGCATCAATTTTATGATGTTGTGCAAAAATTTTGTCCCTCTGGAAACTGAATTAGATCATATGGTTTAAGAAATTATAACATTAATAGCCATTGTTGATGCTCAAATCTTGGTGTCTTATATAATCTTCTTTAGGGAGGATTTCAGTTCTGATGGTGTACAAAATGGGAGCAAAGTGGTTAGCAATTTCAGACCACTAGATGAACAAGGTTTACAAGGAGAACCTAATCTGCTAAGCAGTGAAAAAAATGCTGGGTGAGATGTCTCTATGTTTATATATGTATTTTTTATTTGTGAATTACATTTTGGGTATCATATGTGTAAAACCTTTTTGATCCAGAAACTGTTTTGATAGTAGACGTTTAAAGCCAGTAAAATTATGTTGGGATTCTTGGCTTTCAACAGGGAGGACCTTCATGACAATAATGCGCCAATTGGAGGCCAACTGGGTGGTAATTCTATGACACCTACGAGAGAGATAAGAGACCAGGAACCTGGTTCGCCAATAAGTGAAATCAACGTCAAGAATTTTAGTAATATCAGGTGAGACTTCTTTCCTGGTATCCATTTCATGCCAAAGTTTTTAAATTATGATGTTGTGTTAAAATTTTGTTCCTCTAGAATTTGAATTAGATCATATAAGTTAAGAATCAATGCAGAAAAAGCTACTTTGAGTGCTCTAATGACGTGTCTTTCATAATCTTCAATAGGGAGGCTTTCAATTCTGATGGTAGCCAGCTGGATGGTGATCTAAGGTCTCTCAATAAACAAGTGATACAAAATGAACCTGCTATGCTAAGAAGTGAAAAGAATTCTGGGTGAGTTGTCTATATATGGGATTCTTTTTTTGGTCATCTATTCTTTTTTCCTTGTTGGCTTGGTGTTAAGCTTCTTTAATCCTGAAATGGTTTTTATAGTGGAAGTTTAGAAAGTAAGATAGTTGTTGGTATGCTTGGGTTTTCAACAGGGAGGACCTTCATGCCAATGATGTGCAAATTGGAAACCAATCAAGGGATAATTTGAAGTCAGTTAGCAGTGATTTAACAGAGGGTGAACCTGTTTTGTTGAGAAGTGACAACTGTGTCAAGAATTTAAGTATTATCAGGTCAGGCATCTATTCCTGGAACCATTTTCATACAAGAAGTTTCCTATTCTTATGTGGTGGTAAAACTTTCTTCCTCCGTAAATGAAACTAGATCATGTAGGTATAGAACCATTGCGATACAAGCCATTATTAATGCTAAAATTACGGATTCTTATGCAAACCTCAACAGGGAGGCCTTTGAATCTAATGGTGAACAAAATGGGAGCAAACTAGTTAGTAACATAAGGCTGCAAGATAAACAGTCTGCAATAGAGGAATCTCTTATGCCAGGAAGTGAAAATAATACTTGGTGAGGAAAATCTAGATTTATCTTTCCCCTTTTTTCTTGTCTTATGCTATAAACTTTTTTGTGTTTGAATTGCTGGTAAACTTCTTTAATCTGCAAACTAATCAGATCGTGCAAGTCTAAAGCTAGTTAACTATCACTTTTATCTGTTATTGATCATTTTATGAGTGAAAACTTAATAATTTTCTGTGAGATACCTGGTTTTGTATCTTCCTCACATTCCAAGGGTTTTGCACATTTCATTTTTGTCCATTACTATGGGTAATACTAATACAAGACGATGACATATTATTGCAAACCAAGATATCAAATATTGGTGCTGGATAATTTTATATTAATCTATATTTCAGTCAGTCTAGTCGTAATTTTGATTCGCATATTGAATTTTAGATACCATAACCTTATATCTACTCTGACTGTTTAGTTTGGCTTTGCTAATTATATCTGTTTCATTGATCTCAATATTTTCTTGTTTAATCTTTGTAGGGAGGACGTCAACACTAATGATGCACAAGTTGGAAAAAAATTGGTTGTTTTAGATTCCCTATCCAGAGAATTAACAGAAACTGAACCTGTTTTGGAGGAAAGTAAAAAGAATGACAAGAATCTTAGCAATATCAGGTGATTTAGCAATTTCTGGAATCGGTTTTACATTAAAAGCTTTTATTTAGTGACATTGGACTGAAATATTGCCCCTTAAGAAATGGATTTAATCCTTTAAGTTTAGACCAATACTTTGTTGTTTTTTATTTTCAACTGATACTGTCTAAGGCAACTTGCAACAGGGAGGGTATTAATAATGATGGTGTCCAAGTTGGCAGCAAATTTGGTGATAATTCAAGGTGTCAGGAAAAGGAAGCAAACTCTGGGAAACCTACTCAGCTAAGAAGTGATAAAAGCTCAATGTAAGGCATCTATAGCTCAAGATACATATGAGTTTTTAAGGTGTTACGCTCCCACAAATAGGATCTCGTCACAGGTCGATTCACCGGAAAATCCCTTTGATTTCCTTTGTTCACGTTCCTGTTTTTCTTCTAAAAACCTATTTTGAAAGATAACGATGGGTGTTTGTTCTTAAGAGACCACCCAAACTCTCCTTACTCTTTTTATTGCAAAGTCTGAATTAATATTTTTATTTCATGATTTTCTCTCTTATAGCAAGAGAATGACTTCAACAAGGATACAAAATATATGTTGCCTATTTCAGAGATACTGAATTTAAACAACTACCAAAACAAGACTCTCTAAATAAGGAAATAAAATATTAAAACTAAAGGAAACTAAATACCAAACAAGACTCCAAAAATAAAGGAAATAATTAAAAAGATTTATGCATTCCTTTTCCTATATTGCTTGCCTATGAGGGTGTCCCTAACATAAGGATTTAAATTTTAAGGCTTAAATGGTTCATTTTAAGTTTGAGTGTTGAGTGTTTGACATAGAAAGCATTGCATCTAAATTTGAGTTATGATTCAGTCCTTCCAGAAGTAATGTTTATAATGAAGTTCAAAACCTTTGGATTGTGTCTACTCCAGTGCTGCAATTTGGCATTTGTACTTTTGGTGTGTTGATCTAAAAGATGTGATCTTGATAATATATGAAGCGAGAGTTTCTTTCATCCAAATTACTAAAAGTGAGAGTTTATTCTTTTATCTAGAAAAGTAGAAGTGAGAGTTTCCCCATTTATTCGTGTCAAGGGTCAAAAATTTCCATAACATTAAAAATGAAGTGAGATACAATTGTTGATCTGAGAAAAAGAAAAAGGAGACTCCCTTATATTGTTTCTACACTATATCTTTATTGTTTTCTTCTACCAAATTTAGAACAAGTAATATAGTTGTTGGTATGCTTGGTTTTCAACAGGGAGGACCTTCGTGCCAATGATGTGCAAATTCGAAACCAGTCAATGGATAATTCAAAGTCAGTTAGCAGTGATTTAACTGAGGGTGAACCAGTTTTGTTGAGAAGTGACAACAGTATCATGAATTTAAGTAATATCATTAGGTCAGGCATCTATTCCTGGAACCACTTTCATACCAAAAATTTCACATTTCTCACATGGTGGTGAAACTTTGTTTCTCCAGAAATGAAACTAGATAATGTAGGTTTAGAACCATTGCAATACGAGCCATTGTTAATGCTGAAATGACGGATTGTTATACAATCGTCAACAGGGAGGCCTTTGTATTTGATGGTGAACAAAATGGGGGCAAACTAGGTAGTAACATAAGGCTGCAAGATAAACAGGCTACGAAAGAGGAATGTGTTATGCCAGTAAGAGAAAATAACACTGGGTGAGGAAAATCTGGATTTATCTTTCGAATTTTTTTGTCTTAAGCTATAAGCTTTTTGTGTTTGAGTTGTTGGTATACTGCTTTAATCTAGAAAGTGATTAGATCGTGCATATCTAAAGCCAGTTAGGTATCGCTTTCATCAGTTATTTGTTATTTTATGAGTGAAAATTCAGTAATTTTCTGTGAGTTACCTGGTTTAGTATCTTCCTCACATTCCAAGGGTTTTGCAAATTCAGTTTCATCCATTATTATGGGTAATATAGGAGGATGACATATTGCAAACCAAGATATCAAATATTGGCACATAATAACTTTATATTCGTCTGTATTTCAGTCAGTTCAGTCGTAATGTTGGTTCACATATTGAACTTTAGATACCAACACCTTATATCTATTTTGACCGTTTAGTTTGGCTTTGCTAATTTTATCTTTTCATTGTTCTTAATATTTTCTTGTAGGGAGGGCTTCAACACTACTGATGCACAAGTTGGAAAGAAATTGGTTGTTTTAAAGTCAATATCCAGAGAATTAACAAAAACTGAACCTATTTTGGAGGAAAGTAAAAAGAATAATAAAAGTCTTAGCAATGTCAGGTGACATAACAATTTCTGGATCCGTTTTATGTTAAAAGCTTTTATTTAATGACATTGGGCGGAAATATTGTCTAAAGAAATGGATTTGATCCTTTGAATTTAGACCAACACACTATCATTTTTTTGTTTTATATAAATTTTCAACTGACACTGTCTGATGCAAATTGCAGCAGGAAGGGTGTGAATACTGATGGTCTACAAGTTGGCAGCAAATTTGGCGGTAATTCAAAGTCTGAGAAAAAGGAAAGAACTATCGCGAGACCTGTTCATCTAAGAAGTGATAAGAGCTCAATGTAAGACATCTATAGCTCAAGATACTTATGAGTTTTTAATGATTTAGATTTTAAGGGTTAAATGGTTTGTTTTAGGTTGAGTGTTTAGTGTTTGACATAGAAAGCATTGCATCTCAATTTGAGTAATGATTTAGTACCTCCAGAAGTAATGTTTGTAATGAAGTTCAAAACCTTTGGATAATGTCTATTCCAATGCCGCAATTTGGCATTTGTGCTTTTGGTATGTTGATCTAAGACATATGATCCTGATGGTACTAGCAGCATCCAAAATACCATAAGTGAGAGTCTATTCTTTTATCTAGAATAGTAGAAGTGAGAGTTTCAGCATTCGTTTTTGTGTTAAGAGTCTAGAATTTCCATTACATTAAAAATGAAGTGAGATACAATAGTTAGACCTGGAAAAGAAAAGACTCTTCATTGTTTCTACACTAAATCTATAATTGTTTTCTTCTACAAAATTTAGAACAAGTAAAATAGTTGTTGATATGCTTGGTTTTCAACAGGGAGGACCTTCGTGCCAATGACGTGCAAAGTCGAAACCAATTAGTGGATAATTCAAAGTCAGTTAGCAGTGATTTGACAGAGGGTGAACTAGGTTTGTTGAGAAGTGACAACAGGGTCAAGAATTTAAGTAATATCAGGTCAGGCATCTATTCCTGGAACCATTTTCACACCAAAAGTTTTCATTTCTCAGATGGTGGTGGAACTTTGTTTCTCCAGAAATGAAACTAGATCATGTAGTTTTAGAACCATTGCAATACAAGCCATTATTAATGCTAAAATTTTGGATTCTTATACAATCAACAGGGAGGCCTTTGAATCTGATGGTGAACAAAATGGGAGCAAACTAGTTAGTAATATAAGGCTGCAAAATAAACAGGCGGCAAATGAGGAATCTGTTATGCCAGGAAGGGAAAATAATACTGGGTAATGAAAATCTAGATTCATCTTTCCCTTTTTTTTTTTTTTGTCTGTCTTTAGCTATAAACTTTTTGTGTTTGAAGTGCCGTTAAACTTCTTTAATCTGGAAACTGACTTGATCGTGCAAGTCTAAAGCCAGTTAAGTGTCACTTTCATCTGCTATTGATCATTTTATGAATGAAAACTGAATAATTTTTGGTGAGTTACCTAATTTAGTATCTTCCTCACATTCCAAAGATTTTGCAAATTCACTTTTGTCCATTGTTATGGATAATATAGGAGGATGACATATTGCAAACCAAGATATCAAATATTGGCACAAAATAATTTTATATTCATCAGTATTTCAGGCAGTCCATTCATAATGTTGGTTCACATATTGAATTTTATGTTTTGACTGTTTAGCTTGGGTTTGTTAATTATATCTTTTCATTGATCTCAATATTTTCTTGTTTAAGGGAGGGCTTCAATACTAATAATGCACAAGTTGGAAAAAACGGGGTTGTTTTAAAGTCACTATCCAAAGAATTAACAAAAACTGAACCTATTTCAGACAAAAGTAAAAAGAATGATAAAAGTCTTAACAATATTAGGTGACATAGCAATTTCTTGATCTGTTAGCAATTTTTGGATCTGTTTTACGTTAAAAGCTTTTATTTAGTGACATTAGGCTGAAATAATGTCTCTTTAGAAATGGATTTGATCCTTTGAATTTAGACCGACACATTATCATTTTTTATTTTCAACTGACACTGTCTAATGCAATTTGCAACAGGAAGGGTATGAATATTGACGGTGTACAAGTTGGCAGCAAATTTGGTGGTAATTCAAGGTCTCAGAAAAAGGAAACAACTATCGCAAAACCTGTTCAGCTAAGAAGTGATAAGAGCTCAATGTAAGACATCTATAGCTGAAGATACATATAAGTTTTTAATGATTAGATTTTAAGGGTTAAAATGGTTCGCTTTAGGTTGAATGTTGAGTGTTTGATACAGAAAGCATTGTATCTGAATTTGAGTTATGACCCAGTTCCTCCAGAAGTAATGTTTATAATGAAGTTCAAAACCTTTGGATTATGTCTACTCCAGTGCTGCAATTTGGCAATTGGCATTTGTGCTTTTGGTATGTTGATCTAAAACATATGAACCTGATAGTACTAAAAGTGAGAGTTTCTTTCACCCAAAATACTAAAAGTGAGAGTTTCCGCATTCATTTTTGTGTTAAGAGTCAAGAATTTCTGTAACATTAAAAATGAAGTGAGACACAATAGTTAGACCTGGAAAAGAAAAAACTCTCTTTCATTATTTCTACGCTAAATCTATAATTGTTTTCTTCTACTTCTTGATCTTGGCCTTTTACCAAAACTGAAATCATCCTCTCATCCCACTATCTTCATAGATTTATCAATTAGTAATGTTGAATCGAGTTTCTACCCTACTTTATGCACCAAATATTTTAGTTGGTTTAGCATATTGATTTCCCTTCTTTTTTTTTTTTTTCACTTTTTGGAGGGTTAGCTTTTATATTAGGCATACATTGGTTTTTATCTTTGCAATGGTTTATTATAATTTTTGTGAGATGTTCTGTTATTTTCTGCCAATTTTCTGTTTTATCTGATGATCATTTGCTTCCGCTGCCCTCTTATGATTTGGACTTCAGAAGAAGAATATCAATGCCCTTATGGTTTTCAATGTTTTATCTTATATGTGTTAAAACATGAAAACCTTCTTTTCAGAGGAAAAAGAAAAAACAAGTAATGAATATTGTAATTTTCTGTGATAAGTTAGCTGTGCCTTTGATTGGGAAACATTATTTTGAGGGAAACTTTAGTGATGCTGTGCAAATACCTAGCAGATTTCAAGCGAGTCCTTCTAGCCAAACTGAAAAGATAGCTAAATCAACTACCCAAACTAGTGGAAATCCTAAATTTGTGATTTCAAGCCTGGCATCTATCCGGAACCTGAAGAACCATTCTGCTGAAGGGCACAAAATTGGCAAGAGGACACCTGAACTTTCTAGCTTGAAAAATTTGAGGTATAATGCAAACAAGGCACTTCATGTTCTTTAATGTCTATATTTATAAAGCAAGGTTATAAAACCTCCTAGCGGCTGGACCTTTCTCATCACAGGACAGCAGGAGCAAACAGAGATATCCCTAATTCTACTGTTCTGAGGCGAAATAACTCCTTAAGAAACTTGGAGCAGAACACAAAACTTGCAAGCAGTACAACATCCAAAATTGCCTGCCCTGTTGATGAAATAGATAAACAAAAGCCTCCAACCCCATCCTTGAAGCGGAAAATATCCGAGGTCATTCAAGTTTCAATTTCACTAATCGCTCTTATAATTTACAAATGATATAAAAGCTCAGTTTTAGTTTGAATCTGCAGACATTCTGTTGTAGAATCTCCTGTGATGTTCGACTAATAACTGCAATGGATCTGTCTGGCAGGAGTCAAATGTAGATTTAGTGTCATTGAAGCCTCTTAAACGTCTTTCTGTGTCACCAAAGGAAAGCAGGTATCATAGCACTTTTGACTATATCTATCATAGCAGGTATCTTTAAATTTAAAGTACTCAATTATGTGCTGGAATATCATAATCTTTTTCCTGAAACCTGCAGAAGTTTCAGAGAATCTTCAGGAGAAGTTGAAGAAGAGGTATCAAACTAATAAAAACCTTGGGGTCGATGACTATGGAGACTACTGAAATTTGTATGGAACTTAAATTAGGTTGAAATCTGGTAGTAGGTAAATTTCTAACTTCAGATAATTTATCTATTGTCTAGACTTGCAATAATGAGAATCAATCACAGAGTAGGACCAAGAATGTTCTCTACGACCAACCAACCTCTAGACTTGAAGATTCTGAGGAGATTAACATGACTGAACTAGGAATTCCATTTGTCGTGGAAAATGATGGAAATGTAGAAAAGGCAGAAGCATACATGAAAGGGCTTGAAGATGTAAGTATTCCATGACTCTGATTTCTACTTACAAATTTCTTTTCTTTTCTTTCGTTTCCTATTTTTTTTCCTTTTTGATCAAGCTTATCAAACCATGGTACTAGTTGAAAAAAATCTCAAACGATTACTCTATTGAGAACCAATAAATATACTAGCAGAAGGATCACAAAATGTGCATGTAGAATATTGTGTCAAATATTATCACTTATCCGAATCTTCCTTGTTTCTAACTATTGTCTTCGTAATAGTGAAGCATGTACTTTGATCAAACCTACTGTCTATATAAACTGAGTTGCAGTTCTAGATATGGGGTTGTTATTGACCAAGATGTTATAACTATTATAAATTTTTTTCTGCAGATATGCAACATGCTGAAGAAGAAACATGAGGAAGCCAAAGAAGTACTGGTTCGAGCTATTGTGAATAACAACAATCTGCTCATCCTTAACCATCCAATCTATGAAGAGAAGATATCCTTCTAATTATTTTTCCTGCTGTATTGTTTTCCTTTTTGTATTCATATTACTATGAAAAAAGATTTGAACTTCCTTCACGTGCGAAAACATTCGTATGGTTCAGGACTTTGCCACGCAGTTGACGCTCAAGGAAATTCCAGTTGATCGTTAGGATTAAGAGTTGCTCGCAGATTCATTTCAAATGTTGTTTGTTTTCAATAGTAATGTCTTGTGCCATGCAAATTTCAGGTCCAGAATATTTGTTCTCTTTCTGCTACAATTTGATGATGGCAACAAGTCTCAGGGATTATGCCGAAATGTTAAAGAGCTCGAAATAATAATCTCATAGGTTAAACTTCTTTGATATTTCTATCTTTTGCTCTTATATGTTCGTTAAACATAGCTTGGTTCTGATTTCTTATAGTATGGTTTTTCCATGACTACATGAATGGACAAGTTGAATTTTTCCACTTCCAGTGGATCAAAATATTATTGGATACAGTAATAGCCTTATGTAAGTCCTAAAGAGCTCAAAAATTCAACGTCATAGCACTTATGTTTAACAGTAGGAATGCAACGAAAGACAGGTTGGTCTAGTTAAGGCCGAAATTTGTTCCTCTGCGACAAGTATGCAACTTATCAGTGCTACTTCTAACCGAAGTTGAATTTGGTCCTGGCAGCACCTAGTTTGACATATTTTCATAGCAGTATCGTAATCTCTCTTGCCCCATCTCATTCGTGTTATATTTTACAGCCCACATTTGGTCAACTGAATTTCATATACGCTAAAACAAATGGATAACTACTACTCAAAGTGGTTTAGTGACAGAGATTTTTTTTTAGTTCGTTAATAGAGACCTTTTTTGGTTCATTAATGACTAAGTTGGAGTCCACCACAATGTTAAAGCAAAAAATAAATAAATGGATTTTTTTTCTTTTGTAAATTTGGTTGTAATTATATCATATATTTTCATAAGTCGTATGCAGATGTAATTAAATATCATTTCTCAAGTTGGGTTGCTCAGTGTCATAAATAAATTTTTTTAATCAATTTTTTTTTTCCATAACGTTTTTAACTTTTATCAAATCACATTTAATCTAATTCATATTAAAAATATTAAGTATTAAAATATCATAAATTTTCCTTCAACTATTAGTATTTTTATAAACAACTATTACTAATTTTATAAACCTTTTAACTAATATTCAAAATTCAACCTAATTAGCTTTTGATTTCACATACGCACACGCACATGCATGCACACTCTCACTAAAGTGGGTTTAGTTAGTTTGGTTAGATTTTAAACATTTTAGCTGATCAATTATATGAATTTAGATTAATTACTATTTGAGAAAAAATATCCAAAGTGAATATTTCATATTTGGGAACCTATTTCTCAAAATAAATACACATTCCAATAACCAATAGAGTTATTATCATTTTCTCTCTTGATGTTTGAGGAATCGTCATTTTCTCTCCTAATGTTTATGGAAACATAAAAATACCCCCTTGCCGTTACATATTGGTGCATACTTTCATACGTGGTTAATATGCGTTTATACTATTCTATACGTGGCTAATTTAATTTTATATTCAATCAATTCCAATGTAGCTGAACTTGGTTGATACATTTTTTGTTTACAACAACTTGGTTGATGCTTGATAATCCTCCTGAACATTGAAAGGGCCGGACTCTCTAACGACCCGTATTGTTTCACAAGCATGACCCAATCCTGGGTCGGCTCAGCCCACGAAACTTGCATTCGGTTGCCATGGGCGGCGCGAAAAAGCGCGCTTTTCAATCTTTCTATTTGCGCCATCCCTACAATTTTGCAAACTTGAAACTTAAAACAAACCAAATAAACCTAAAAACAGAAAACTCTCAATTTCTCCCTCCATGTCCATGAAAATGAACCACTTGAATTTTACCTCTCATATGACATATCTTCCCTCCAAAAGCCCCCATTACAAATACTTGTTCATGCCTCCACCATTTCACCATCTCTCACAAACAACAATGGCTGTCCTCTCTCTTTGTGATAATAACAATAAAGAAAACATCCCTTCTTTCCCTTCAAAAACCACCATGAAAAGAAGAGTCAGATACCCTCTTCAGGATATCACCAATCTCTTCAATTCGCAAGTAGATTCATGTCCGGTTTCCCTCATTAATGCAGCATCTCTTGTTTCTTTCCAACCCAATTCGAGGAAAAGAAGAGCTGAGGCGGGTTTCGAGTCAACGTCCAAGGAGACTCATTTGGTTTATTCGAGTCGAAGTTTCAGATAGCTAAAGATCTGCAGTTGCAAATCTGAATTGTTTGGTGTACTTCTCAATCAGTTCCATTGAGGGTTCTTTGTTTTTCTGATCCAAGTATACATAGGAAATCTCTATCAGTCAATTTTTATACTAAACATTGACTTTTGTTTTTCTCAAAAACTCGTACAAGTTGTTGAGCAATTGAATTGTTAATGTCTACCATTTAATAGCAACAGTTCTTGGCTTTGACATGGTTTTCTTTTTTTCTGTCATTATAGTCAAAAAATTTGTGCTTGTGGTTGTGGGAAGTTGTAAGAACTAAAATTGATTAAGATCAGTTTAATGTTTATACGTGACTTGCTTCTAAGTGTAAATCTCAAAGAAAAGAAAAACTCAATATGCTTGACCAATATCCGGTGCGATTAGTACTAGTACTTGAATATCAATTTTGATATACGATTTTCAAAAACAATGCATATTTCATATATGGGTACTTCTTAGCTTACAAATATTGTCTCTGCTCTCTATTGAATTCATTACTATGACTATATAGTCCCATTTTAGTAGGAGTTCTGTTTTATTTTTCAACATCAAATGAAATAGAATGAAACAGAATTTCCATCTTCAAGTTTCTTTAAGAATTGAAAATTCACGTCTATAATAAAAAATTTGGTTTTCATAGGATGGCACATACAAAGTCAGCCCACCATTCTAGTAAGTGGAATCATCCTAAGGTCACTTAACATGAAAAGAACATGCACAGCCTTTGTAGAAAAAGTAATAAAATGCAGACAAAAATAAGGCTAATGTAGACAAAAATCTAATTTGTAAGAATTACAACAACAAAAAGTAGTTTTATTCTTTTTTTCATAAGAAGACAAGAGGGTGTGTCTCTGGACTCTTCCAAGGCCAATGGCAGCGCCATAACAATTTTAGAAGATCTTCTCTCCTGAGGCCTTCCATCAGTTTTGTTACTACTCTAAGAGGACTTGAATCATGATCATAACAAGAGTTGGACTAACTAATTGTGGATTTCCTAACGGTGGACCAAAACAATATAATAAAGGACACTACTTTTCGACCAACATTGGTTGATACATAGGCTAATCAGATGAGCATCAGGTGGAGTGTGATTTAGCATTCTCAAAAGTGGGCTAAGATTGTGTGTTCTTTTAGTATTTGCAAATCACAATTAGAAGTGCCCTTTTTATGTTAATATTGTCGGTTTTTGTCTTTTCACTATTCTCGTAAAGACAATGAAAACATTAATGATGCGTTTACTTAGAGAATTCGGAATGGGAATTGAAATGATCTGGAATCAGAATGAAGTTCGGAATCAGAATAAGTTGTCTACTTCAACTGCAGGAATTAAAATCGGAATCAGTAATATTCTCATTGAGTTGTTTACTTTATTTTGGAATCGAAATGAATTAATTATAAATTAAAAAAACAACCTTAATTAAATAGATTAATTATAATAGTGTAATTTTTTATTATAATATGTAATTTTTTTTAATATCAAATAAAAAACTGTACATTACAATTAAAAAAAAACTTGTATATTATTTTAATAGTCTACTATGATAACTAAGAAATTTGTGATGAAAAACAAATGGTGTATAGTTTTTTATTATAATATACAGTTTTTTTTTAAAAAAATATCAAATTAAAAACTGTACATTACAATTAAAAAAATAATAATGTACAGTTTTTTATTAAAATATATAATTTTTTTTAATATCAAATAAAATTGGTTTTTCTTTATTTTTTAAAGAAATAAAAGACTTTTTGTCTTACCAAAAAGAATAAGAATGAGATTCCTAAATAGGTTAAAAGGAATGAGATTCTCATTCCACAACCCTAAATTGATGCGGGATCCATACTTTCATTTCCATTACGAAATGAATTTTAAGCAAGTAAATACTATCAATCAATCTCATTCTCCATTCTCATTCTCCAATCCACGAAGTAAACACACCCTAAAAGATTGACAACTCAGTTCCATGAAAACTCTATAAGTAGCAGACCCTATTAGTCCAAACGATCACAACACAAGCTTATTGCATCATTTAAATCTCAAGAAAGCAAATGGCAAGCGTGAGACTTCATGCATCTCTAGTTCTTCTCATATTGCTTTCAATTTACTGGAGTGAAGCTCGTCCGCTTAATCCAGACGAAAGAGATGTGAAAAACTTAACCAGGCTAATTCGATTGTTGGGCGAAGGTGCCAAGGAAGTATTAAAAATCAGACCAGGAGAGGCAACCACAGAGAAGGGCCTGGCTCAGTCGAAACGGGTGAGCCCTGGAGGTCCTGACCCCAGACATCATTCTATTCAACAGTAGTGAAGATATTTCGTATAAGATACTATCAATAAATGAACAACCTTTATGGCACGCAGTAAAGATGAGCATCAATAACTTAGCATGGATGCGAGTAATAAGATTTTGCAGCTCATGATCTTAAGCATTTATTAACAGTGAGCAGGGAAGTGCAGCATTGTTGTTGTTCAATCTATGACTTTGTAATGGAATGCATATGTAAGATCTTTTGGTCATACAAGTTGTTTAATTTTATATATGAAGGTTTAAGTACTGTTATTCTCATATATTTTTCTAATTACATGTATATAATATAATCGAAGAACCAGGAAATGATCATTTTGAAAGTCACGATTAAAACCTCAAACCGTCTCGACCTCGCATATAAATCCATTTTGATATGAGTTGTAATTAACAATAATTTATTAATATAATTAATTTGATTTTCAACATAAGACCTGGTCTTTAGTTTCGAATAATAAGTTATATAAATATATAATACTGAAATATCACTCAACTTAAAAGTTTAAAACTATATATATAAGTACAATCCAGTGTATACAATATTTAGAAAGTTAGTGTTTTTTTTTGGAGTTTGTTTGTGGTATATGTTTCTGCAAGCAATTCTTCTTTTATGCGAATGTTTTAATTTTATCTTTCGATTGGGTCATCTAATTAATATGTTAGATTGAATTCAATAATTATTCGTAAAAGGAAAAAGTTCAATTTAATTCCTAAGTTTTGATGTTATCTATACTTTTTAAACCCGATTGCTTAATGCTTCATGTGGTCCCTAAATTATCACAAAACTCTTCATTTTGGTCTCTAACGTTAATCAACTGTTACTCAAATTTAATGTTGTAAGGATAATTTCATCTTAGACATCTATACGCCAAGTGCAAAATAAGGGAAAACTTCAATTTAGTTCCTAACTTTTAACGTTATCTCTACTTTTTAAACTTGTTTACTTAAATGTCTTATGTGGTCCTTAAATTATTAGAAAACCCTTCATTTTAGTCTCTAACATCAATTTTTTATTAATTAATTGTGACGGAAAGGGCAAAAAGATAATGTTGTTCTTGACAATTTATTCACATGTTAAAAGAATAATTTTACCTTTATTAAAAAGAAAGATCTATAATTTTGCCTTATTGTTGTTTTACCCTTGCTATTATTTAAAATTCTAAATTACCATTTCACCATCAAATCTTTTAAAATGTATTAAATTATCATTCACCAAAATCCAATAAAAATTTGATACATGTCACATAAATTTTAAAATTTAAAAAATAAATAATTTACAACCAATTAAAATCCAACACATGTCACCATTTCACAATTAAAATATTTAATTAATAAAAAATAAATAATAATTTCTTAGAAAAAAATTGAAAATAATTCATTTATAAAGTATGAAAAAAAAATGATTTTTTTTAAAAAAAAAAAAAATCTGAAAATAATTCATCTTCAACCTCTTTTTCTTATTATGAACCTTTGTTTTTTGTCAATCTTCATCTCCAATCAACCATATAATTAACCCAATATCAAACAACACTTTAATTAGAATAATGAATAAACGCTTTTTTTTTTTTTCGTAATAATAATAATAATAATAAAAAAAAATTGATCTTTCATTTGGTTAGAGGATCTTTAAATCCAAATGTCATGAGCCTGAATCGATCATCGGAGAGAGGCTGTTCTCCAAGATAAAGACAGTTCTCAATGACATCTTCGGCGAGGTCCATAGTGACGAGATCTTGGACATGCTCAACACCAATGACTCGAGGAAGTTATCATTGATCGACACACCGACGAACTGCATCATGAAAGGAAGCTTGAAAGGAGCATATGGAGTCATCATTAAAGCTTGGAACATCAACCTGGAGTTTCTTATCCAAATTGAAATTGAAGCCTGAACTCATCAGTGATGGAGCATCTGTTCCCTGTATCGGAGATCAACGATGGAGCTTGATGCTTTATCAGTGATTGTTCATCAGGCTCCATCACTGATGGAACATCTCTATTACTTCAATTTATTTATTTATTTTTTCTTCTGTTACTTGAATTTATGTTTCTTGTTTTTTTTTTCTTTTAATTCATTTTTATTTTTTATAATTTGTTTATTTAATTCTTCAAATGTTTTAATATGTTTGAATATTTTTAATTAATTTTTTTTAATAATAACCTATAAATTTTTTCTTTTATTTTTATTTTTATATTTTTATATATTTATTTATTATTATGATTAAATTTTTATAATTAGATATCATAATCCTAATTAAAAATAAAATAATTATATATTTTTAATTTCTTATTTTTTTTATGTTGACATGTGGTGTATGGATGTCTAAAGATAGAATTACCCCTATAATATTAAAATATCATAAATTTTCATTCAACTATCATTGTTTCATAAACTTGTTAGTTAAAATATTCAAATTCAACCCAACTGGCTTTTGAATTCCCCTCTCTCTCTTTCTCTCTCTATATATATGCATTTGAATTAAATAAGAGATAGAAATGTAATTAGAAAAAATAATATAATGAATGATTGAGATTAGTAGTTCTAACAATTCAAAAGTTTAGATGTTTTGAGATTTTTTTGGTTTTCTTAAATAGCAATCAATCTAAGTTCATATCATTAACGTTAAGTTTTCAAATATTATAGATTTTCATTCAAGAATCAATATTATCCTTTTTTTCAGCTAAAATGTTAAAAATCCAACTAACCAACTTAACCGGCTTTAGATTTTTCACTTTCCTTTTTAATTTTCTTCTTTTAACTACTAATGTAAATAACCATACAATTTAATATAAGTTATTCATTAAATTCTAATTATTTTGTACTACAAACATTAAATTATTAGAAATGAAATAAACAGTCCAATTCAATTTTGCATCTACTAGCAAAATGTTGCAATAAAGTAAAATGCACACTAAATTTAGTTACAATAAACTCGTGTTTGTATTGCAAACTACCATAAAAATTATTTATTCTAAACCATTTAATCATATAAACATATGAACAAAAAAATTATATGATTCTAACCAAATCAAGTATTGCAAAGCTGAACAGCTATAATAGCTTTTAATGATAATAGTAACATTGTGTTATATTAATTTGTAGCAATCTTCAATGATTTACTCTAGTTTGATGTTGTGTTAGTAAGACCTTGCAAAAAATGAACAAAAATACCTAAATATAAATGCTAGTAAGCAGACCATTTGGATTAAATACTGGAATAATAATATAAAAAAAATTAAGTGACAATTTGGAGAAAAATAATTTTATTCTAAAATTCTAAAAATTATAATAATGAAATTTATTCTAAAATTTTAAAAATTATAATAATGAACCTTATATCAAAATATCTTTATAATATTACAATATCATTTTTTATATAATTATTAATCAAAACCTTGATTTAAATTTATTGGGCTAGAACTTTATTTTCTCTTCTTTGCCTTAGCCTCTGTCTCTTACTCAACCCCCAACTCTTTTTTTTTCTCTCATCCGTCGACCCTTATCCTACTACTTTTTCCTTCATCCATCTATGGGTAAGATCGATGGGCCATATCTTTTGGTCATATATTTCTTATATCCATTGTTTCACATGTGATTAATCTTAGTTCTAATTTTGTAATTTCATATTTTTAGGTAATTTTGAGTTGTTCATCAATCGTTTCACTCACTCTAAGCCTCACAATTCACCAATGCAGAGTCCAAATGCCACCACCGCCACCTGCATTTTAGATATCTTATTAGATCTAACTGTATTTGTCCTTATATTTCATTCTTTACCTCTGTCTGTTTTAATTTCTTAGATTTCTCTTACGTTTTTACAATTTTAATTTGTTCAATTTGGTATGGTTTGTTCTTTGATAAGTGTCATATCATGTCTATTTTTGTTGTGTTTTTATTTTTTTTCCTTTCGTACTATCTATTTTCTCAATGGTAGTAGAGGTAATAGAGAGATTTGGGATCTCATTATGGTATGGAGAACTAATGGGCTGAATTGAACCAAGCTGGTCCAATTCAGTTGGTTTTGAATTGGTTTACTTGGTTACAATTTACAAGATGAATTCATCTTTTAAGGGACCGATTCAATTCGGTTTTTTACTAGACAGGTTTGATCCAAAATTGCCCACCCTTGATTATGAAGATGTGACTGCTTACAATCATGCGCATTTTTTATGCGCTGGATCATTATGATCATTATCATAAAGATGTGAAAAATTATGACCACCGCTAGATGATTTCCTTATAAGTGAAATTTTAAAATAGTTTCTTAAAATGTGCTATCATACCTTATAACTAGGTGTCACAGTCTAATCATTCCCTTGAAACTGAACTTTTACAATGTACAAGACACTTTCATAAGATGCCTTATATAACTTATGATAGAATATCACCATTAAATATCATTCACTCCTAAGAGAACTTTATAGTTAATAATCTGAAAAAGGAAGATATTCATTATGAAGCATTAAAAGTATTAATTAACTTTCAATTGTGATATATACTTACATTTGGCGTCTCTCAGTTTTGGTTAAGAGGCAAATACTTTGCTTGTCATATTAAACTACTTTTTCCTGTTTTACATGTTATGGGAATTGAAAAAAAAATCCATCAATTCATAAAATTATTTCAATGGGAGAAAAAAGAAAATGTTTATATTTTACCAAAATCAATTCAACAACTTACCATCTTTGGGAATCATGCCTTGGTCACCACAGTATATGTTCTTTATTGGCGAAGAAGTAAGAGCAATCATTGGGAATCGTGATGAGATATGAGCAGAAGATCTCGTGGAAGGCGAACAAGCGAAAGACATAGTGGGAAGCGGGATGCAGAAGTTAGGGTTTTGTTGAATTGAAAGAGTGATTCTTTGAAGAGGAGGAAGAAGTCGATACAGAAGCTAGGGTGTAGAGGAGAAAGAGGAGACGGAGACGGAAGGATTGGTAGAGAGGCTACTAGGTTTGAGTGAATCGGGTGAGAATGAGTGTGAGATATATATATATATATATATATATACACATATATTTCCAAGTCTATTTTGGTTTATCTGATCCAAAACCGATTGGGATTGTTTTTTACCAATTAAAATTGATTCAACCCAAATCCAAACCAAAAGCCAATATTTTCAGTTCTTTTTGGTTTGGATCAGTTTGATTTTTTTGCTCACCCCAAGTGATGGCATTTGGACTTGCAACTGTGAATGGTATGGAACGAGTAAAAGCAATTGATTAACAACTCAAAATTGCTCATAAAAGTTGAAATTGCAAAATGAGGAATAAGATTAATCAAATGTGAAACAATTGACGTATTAAATTTGAGACTAGAAAGGAGGGTCCGTTGATAGCCATAGATTAAAAAGGGAAAGTGATTGGAGGGGAATCGACAAAGGATAGAAAATAAGTTAGGGAGTGAAAAGTGGTGGAGGGGCATAGATGAAAAGCAAAAAAAAGAAAATGGATTAAAAGAAAGTTAGGATTTCTTTTATACAAATGTGGATCTTAGGCTGGTGTTTTTTATATGACCTTATTGAATCGAAGCCGATTCAATAATGTTCTTTTTTTTTTTTTTTAGGTTAAATGAATCGAATCAATCCAAATTAGAAAAAACCTGATCTCAAATTGATTGAATCGTTCCACGACTTGATTGATCTAATTTGTTAGATTTTTGAACAACCTTATTTGTAATATTGACTTTTAGGATTGGGTGTTTCCGAGTCATTTTTTTTTTAAATATTAAAAATAAATGCACAATTTACTTAAATTTTTATATATAGAGCAGTACTTTCATATTTGATTAATTGTAATTCTTTTTTTTTTTAACATATTGGTGCACACTTTGATACGTGGTAAATTTACTTTTATACTCTTCTATATGTCGCTAATTTAATTTTATATTTAATTAGTTAAACGGGTAGCTGAACTTGGTTGATGCTTTATTTTTGTATTTTTGACAACAAGTTGGTTGACAGTGATACTTGATAAAAGTTATTATCATTTTCTCCCGACGATTACTGAATAATCATTTTTTCCCCTATTGATTTAAGAAACATCATTTTGTTCCCCTTTTTTACTTGAATTAATATTATTTCAAAGAGTCTTTTAAACTTTTAAAATCATCAAAAGAGAAAATGAAGATTTATCAATTATCAAAGAAAAAGATGATAATAACTCTACTTGATGATTATGACTATTGGAAGGGCCGGATCTCACTTACGACCCGTATTGTTTCACTAGCATGACCCAATCATGGGTGGGTTCAGTCCACCAAACTTGCATCCTTTTCTTTCTTTCTTTCTCTCTCTTTTTTTTTTCGAATTTACGCTTGCATTCAGTTGCCTTTGGCGGCGCGAAAAAGCGCGCCTTTCGATCTTTGTAATTGGCTATTTGCGCCATCCCCACAATTTTGTATGTTTGGTATCCCTCCATATCCGTGAAAATGAACCTCTTGAATTTTACCTCTCATATGACATGTCTCCCCTTCAAAACCCCCTATTACAAATACTTTGTTCATGCTTCCACCATTTCAACATCTCTCACAAATAACAATGGCTGTCCTCTCCCTTTGCGAGAATAACAACAAAGAAAACATCCCTTCTTTCCCTTCAAAGAAGGCCACGGCCACCAAGAAAAGAAGAAGAGTCAGATACCCTCTTCAGGATATCACCAATCTCTTCAATTCACAAGTAGATTCATGTCCAGTTGCACTCATTAATGTAGCATCTCTTATTTATTTCCAACCCAATTCAAGGAAAAGAAGAGCTGAGGCGAGTTTCGAGTCAACGTCCAAGGAGGCTCACTTGGTTTATTCGAGTGGAAGTTTCAGATAGCTAAAGATCTGCAGTTACAAATCTGAATTGTTTGTCTACCTCTCTCTATCAGTTCCATTGAGGATTCTTTGTTTTTCTGATCCAAGTATAGATAGGAAAACTCTATAAGTCAACTGATTTTTTTTTTTTTCTCACAAAAACTCGTACAAGAGGATGAGTAATTGAATTGTTAATGTCTACCATTTAATAGCAACAGTTCTTGATTTTGACATTTTTTTTTTTTCATTATAGTTAATAAATTTGTGCTCGTGGTTGTGGGAAATTGTAAGAACCAAAATTTAATAAAGTCAGTTGACTGTTTATACGTAAGTTTATTTTAAATGTAAATCTCAAAGAAAAGAAAAACTAAATATGCTCTACCAATGTTCATGGTCCGATTAGTATTAGTACTTATATTCATACACTCAGTATTTGATGTAAGATTTTCAAAAGCAATGCATATGTCATATATGGGTACTTAGCCTACATTGTACCAAAAGTTGTCTCTACTATCTGTTGAATTCTTTAGCATGACTCTAAATTCTCATTTTAGCAGGAGTTGCCACTTTTATTTTTCAACATCAAATGAAATAGAATGAAACGGAACAACTTCCACCTAGAAGTTTCTTAAGAATTAAGAATTCACGTCTATAATAAAAAATTTGGTTTTCACAAAATGGCAGGTACAAAGTCAGCCCACCATTTTAGTAAGTGGAATCATCCTAAGGTCACTTAACAGGAAGAGAACATGCATAGCCTTAGTAGAAAAAGTCATGCCAATGCAGACAAGAATAAGGCTAATGTAGATAATCTAATTTGTATGTATTGCAACAACAAAAAGTAATCTTTTTGATAAGAAGACAAAAGGGTTGTGACTCTTGACTCTTCCAAGGCCAATGGCAGTGGCACGACAATTTTAGAAGAAGATTCTCTCTTCTGAGGCCTTCTATCAGTTTTGTTACTACTCTAAAACAGCGTGAATCATGATCATAACAAGAGCTGGACTAACTAATAATTGTGGATTTCCTAACGTTGGACCAAAACAATATAATAAAAGACACTACTTTTCGACCACCAATGGTTGACACGTAGGCTAGTCAGATGAGCATCAGGTGGAGTGTGATTTAGCATTCTCAAAAAGCAGCTAAGATTGTGTGTTCTTTCACTATTTGCAAATCACAATTAGAAGTGCCATTATAATGTTTTTGATCCAATATGGTCGGTTTTTGCCTTCTCACTATCGGTGCAAAGATAATGAAAACATTAGTAAATGGACAACCCACTTCCATGAAAACTGTATAAATAGCAAACCCTATTAGTCCAAACCATCACAACACAAGCTTATTGCATCATTTAAATCTCAAGAAAGAAAATGGCAAGCGTGAGAATTTATGCATCTCTAGTTCTTCTCATGTTGCTTTCAATTTACTGGAGTGAAGCTCGTCCGCTTAATCTAGGCGAAAGAGATGTGAAAAACTTAACCAGGCTAATTCGATTGCTGGGCGAAGGTGCCAAGGAAGTACTAAAAACCAGACCAGAAGGGGCAACCGCAGAGAAGAGCTTGGTTCAGTCCAAACGGGTGAGCCCTGGAGGTCCTGACGCCAGACATCATTCTGTACAACAGTAGGGAAGATATTTTATATAAGATACTATCAATAAATGAACATCTTTATGACATGTAGTAAAAATGAGCATCAATAACTTAGCATAGATGCGAGTAATAAGATTTTGCAGCCCGTGATCATAAGCATTTATTGTCAGTCAGCAGGGAAGTGCAGCATTATTGTTTTAGTTGAATCTGTGACTTTGTAATGGAATATGCATATGTACGATCTTTTGGTCGTACAAGTTGTTTAATATTATATATGAAGGTTTAAGGATTGTTATTCTTATATATTTTTCTAATTACATGTATAATATAATTGAAAAAAGGAGAAATAATGATAAATTTGAAAGTCATGATTAAGCGAATGACTGTTAAAATTTTGATATAAATCATGAAAGTACATGACCTAATATAAATAACTGATTAAGATAATTAGTATTTGTTGTTGTTAAAATTTTGATAATGACTATCGATGATTAGATCCCAGCAAGGAGGAGTATGCTTAATGCAGAAATCACTTGCAGAATATTAATTCTAGCTTGGTGATGTGTGTTTAATTTAATTAACATACCACTAAATCGAATAACTCAACACCTTACATGCATGCACTATCGTTTAATAAAGCAAATAAAAAAAAATTATGTAATGTTTACACATATAAATCCATTTTGATATGTGTTTTAATTAACAATAATTGATTAATATAATTAATTTGATTTTTCTACATGTCCTAAACTTTATTTTGGAATAATATGTTACACACTATTGAAATATCATTCAACTTAAAAGTTTAAAGCTACAAGCACAATCCAATGTATACAATATTTGGAAACTTAATTAGAAGTAGGTGTCTCTTCAGAGTTTGTTTATGGTATGCGTTTCTGCAAGCAACTCTTCTCTCATGCAAATATTCTACTTTTATCTTTCCTTTAGGTCATCTAATCAGTATGTTAGATGCAATTTAATAATTATTAATGAAATAAGCTGTAATTTTTTTGTGAATTCCTTATTCTTTAAGGGTTCATTCTCAACATAAACATTTAGCTAAAACACGGGAAAAAAAATGACATTATAACAAAGTTTAATTGTCTATACCTTAGAATTTACATGTCTACATATAGGCATATTGATTTGGTAGCGGTGTCTTTCAAAATGATAATTACATGTTCAATCAACACTTAATGTGCTTTTTGAATCATTATATACGATCTCCTATTTCAAGCAAATAATACAAAGAAGTTCAAAAAAAAAAAAGAGAGACAATTATAGTTATTCCAATACCTATTTAACATAGAAAAAACAAGATGAGATTTCTTCCTAAACTTTTTTCCTAGCTTACTTTTCAGAAGAGAATTTAAGTTTGAATAAACTACTTGTATGCATAGAAGAGCAAAAAAATATTAGTAATTTTGACTATCAAGTATTTCATACATTGATGTTTCACTTTATTATAAGAAGTCAACGGGAAATAAAGAATCCCATCCAGAAAAAAAAATAATGCTAAAACACAGTTTTAGGAGGCTAATGGTTTCTGCATTTATGTTTCCATTACCTTTACGTGAAGATGGGGTGAGGGAATGGTGTCAGATACACCAAGGAATAGCTAGTTTGAGGTTGAGATGGTTCATCTAGAATTAAATACTGCATTCCTAATGCATGCAATATCTTGCTTAATTACACATCCCTTCATAATTCAAATAATGATTAGTATTTTCTTCTCTTTGTATTTATGATAAAGCTTAATATCCTATCATACATATTTACTAATAATATTTGTGAAAAGTTTTCTCTCATTTATTATGAGAGTGTATTTTTCGATATCATTTGAGTACGTAAGTTTTTAGCTACACATATAGTATTTAATATTTATAAGTTTTGATAAATACTTAATTTTTATTGCTAGAATACCTTTAATAAATATCTATACATATAATATAATGTAACTTGGTTAAATTAATATATATATGTGTGTATGTGTGTATATATATATATATGCAAGTCTAAATGATTACTTAATGAATTGTATATGTTTAAACTTTAGGTTTATTTATACATGTTTAAAAAAATATGAAGCACATACGGGTACTTAGTATAGAGAAGGTTGTTTGATTAGCTAGAGAGAAACAGCGAATTTGTAAAATGAAGACATACCTAATAACCTAGCGTAGGTATATGAAAATAACAGGTCTCATCATGTAGTGGTTGCATCACACAAATGAGTTTAATTAAAAGAATCTTATCCTCCTTTCTTTTTAATTAGGGTATCATTGCTCCATTGATGCTCAAGAGAATCTTATCTTCCTTTCGTTCTAGAATATTATTCCTCCATTGATTCTCAAACAATCCTGCTGAATCTTTAACTATTACACTTACACATTTTTTTTCGAAAAAAAAAAAGTTACATCTTATACGGTTGGCAGCAAGACTGAAGTGACCTATGTTGGAAGTCAGTTACAGATTACAAGATTATGTTTCTGCACATACGCAGAATAAAGGAAAAAGAAACAAACAATACAAAAGAAAAACTAAACAACAAATTACATGAAAATTACAATAAACTTCTAAATATAACTTGAAGCAGCCGAGGCCTGTAAGAATTACAGTCTCCTTAAAACGAATTCGCGGTGTATTACTTGCGTTCGTCTCCCAGGATACAGCGGCTGAAACCGTCCGGCGAACCGAGTTGAATCTGATCTCTATCACACTGGAAGCCTAAATTAGAGTTGAAAGTGTAAGAAACCAAAGAAGATTATTTCTCAAAACTCACTCCCTTTCTTCAACTTGGATGTCAATATATAACATTGAACTTTTGGGGAATTAACAACTCTCAATTATGGTCATTCTTTTGACCGTTACAATTCTGATTTTAAAATCAAAATTTACTCACCATAAATTAGAATTATATTCTAACAATTATGGTCATTACTCATGGCGGTTACAATTCTGATTTAAAAACAAAATTTAAATGTTTCCATTCAATTCCATCCATCATTTTATTAATGGTTACAAAATTTATTTAAATTAATTTGCCATTAAAATTGATTTGTTAACTGAAAATCATTAAGACATGGTTGTTACAATTTTAATTTAAAATCAAAATTTAAACACATCCATTAACTCATAATTCAGTTATAAAATTATTAAAATTTGATTTGTCAACTAAAAATTATTAAAATCAATTAATGACAATTTAATTTAAATTGAAACAAATAATTTGAATGGAAAACAACCCAAATCCCTTTTCATCTTCGAATATGGGATTAATGACCATTCCTTGCATTAAAGAATGCAATTTGAGATTCAATTTCTCATTCATTTAATCAACCACGAAAATGATTATTGATGACCATTTTCTAACAACCTAAAAATTCTAGGGCTTGTAATGTTTTTAACATTTCTTTCCTGGGACCATATTTTTTAGAGAAAATTGCCTTCAATTATATCAGCTTATCTCCCACAATTCACTTCTAGGGCTTATAATGTTTTCAACATTTCTATCTTGGGACCATATATTTTATACAAAATTGCCTTCTATTATATCAGCTCATCTCCCACAATTCACCTACGATTTGTTGTACACTCCCCTACCAAGTCTTGATAACTTTTGCAGAGGAAACTCACTATAAAAGCGTGTCTAATATCTATCACAAAATAAATTATATTTAATATAGAAAAATAAGATGAATTCAATATTTCAATCATATAACCAATTGTGGATTTCGTAACGTTGGACCAAAACAATATAATAAAAGACACTACCTTTCGACTACCAATGGTTGTTTCATAGGCTAATCAGATGAGCGTCAGGTGGAGTGTGATTTAGCATTCTCAAAAATCAGCTAAGATTGTGTGTTCTATTAGTATTTGCAAATCACAATTATAAATGCCCTTTTTATGTTTTTGACCTGATATGATCGGTTTTTACCTTCTCACTATTGGTGTAAAGACAATGAAAACATTAGTAAATGGACAACCCACTTCTATGAAAACGGCATATACAGCAGACCTATTAGTCAAGCGTGAGAGTTTATGCATGTCTAGTTCTTCCCATATTGCTTTCAATTTCCTGGAGTGAAGCTCGTCCGCGCTTAATCCAGACGAAAGAGAGGTGAAAACCTTAACCAGGCTAATTCGATTGTTGGGCGAAGGTGCCAAGGAAGTACTAAAAACCAGACCAGGAGAGGCAACCACAGAGGAACATGATACTATCTAGGCATATCTTTTAGGCTTTGGCCCCTCAGACATGGTAACGACACTCATTTATTTGTCTTCTTCTCCTAAACCTCTTCATACTTTCTAATTAGAATTATTAGTCTTTTATATATATATGTCGATCTCATAAGTGAAGCTTCAAGTTGGATAAACTGCAAGACAAGCCATTAGCGGATTCCAGGTAGTCAATAATGGACACATTATATTAAAAAAGAAATACCTAAAAAATTAATTAATAAATATATAACCACAAAACAAAACAAGCAAACACCAGCCAAAGATACGTAGCATGATAAACTTTGACAAGCGAAACTGACGACACTGCCACCTGAGATCTTGTATATCTATAGATATGTCACCCCTATTGACTTCAATCTCTACAAGACAAACGGAGCAATATTTTGAATTCTTGATAGGAAAATGGTATCGGCTACTCTCAAATTTTGTGTCTTTGTGTTTCTTTCATTTTCGTTGGCCGACACTCTGCCTCTTAGTCCTCCACCACCAGTTCCACTCACACAAGGTAGGAACCTGATCAACCGGCTGATTAGAGCTCTAGAAGAAGATCCTCAGCAAGTATTGAACATTGGTAGCGAAAATGAGAAGAAAAACAAAGCCATTTATGAGTCCAAAAGAGCCAGTCATGGAGGTCCCAATGCACAACATCACTCTATAAATGAGTAAAGGACTTGCATGAGTCCTTTAATAATTGTCATCCTCTGTCATTGTAGAAATAGGTTGTGAGAAAGGGTTGTATTGGTGAAGCGTATCTTCTAGTGCATGCTTCATGAATACTTGTAAATTGTAATTTCGATCCCCACTGTAAATGACTAGAAAAGCAAGTTAAATTTGGATGTCTGTGAGATAATGTATGGCCTCCGTTGCCTGCTTTCTGTCACTTGCAGGTTTGGGATCCTTCTTAACAGAAATACGTTACATTACATATATGATATATCCAATTCTGACAAACTGACTTGGCTGATACTTAAAACTCTTAACTATAAACATAATATAAGTTGACAGAAAAGAAAATTGTTAAACTCGTGTATGTGTACAAGTCAAATCGAGCAGGGAACTTGATTCCCAGTTGCAGCAACTGGATCGGGAGCCATATAGTAGAGGAACATTTTCAATGCATCAATGTTTTACTATGTTTTCCAAGCAGAGAAATGGCAGGAATCAGAGAATGAATATTTGCAATGCTGTTGGTTAAAAGCGACGTTTAGTATCAGGGCATCCTGGCGGAAGTCTTGTTACCCCCGCATCTGCCAAGGTTTCTCTCCTGTCAGGCTTCAACTTAGACAAATCGTACCCTAATTCAAGTAAAATGGAACAGCTATCAACTCTTTTCTGCATAGTTTTACGCCATTGATACACACATGCTTCTGAGTTTATCACAAGCAAAGATAAAATGATCTTTTCATAGAAGTTGAGTTGGCCATATTTTGACAAAACGACATTGGTTCCAAGAGAGAAAACTGGTTACAAAAGTTCTTGTTTTCAGGAAAAAAAAAAAAGTATGATTTACAAATAAATTTTTTCATTAAAAAAAATCTCTAATAGAATATTTGTCCCAAAAAAAAAAATGGCAAAATGTGGTTAAAACTCGTTTTTCATCAATGAATATAAATCAAAAATAACTTAGGTATCTGATTTTTAATTTGTTCCCTCAATAAATATAGCAATGATGTTAATTAATAAAAGATTAACAGTAAAGGGGTTTTGTATATTTTATTATAAAGCACATTTGATCTATAATATCTCAAGGGTTTTTGGTTTTTGCTCCAAATAAAACTACACCAAAAAACCTTCTTATTTTAAAATAATCAATTATTTTAATTCAATTAAAAAAAAAAAAAAAAGACTGTAAATGGTGCATTTAAAGGGTTGAGATGAGAATTTGGTAGCTTAGGTCAGTTGGTGCCAGATAATCAAGAATTTTGAGAGGGCCAAATCCTACTTGCAGGTCGGAAGCCTCAGATCATTTCAGGATCGTGAACCCGAGCACGGGGGTCTTAACCCTTTAGTTGTGGGCTTGGGATCAAATACTTGGCAATTGGATCATTTTTATCAAATTATGTTTTATAAAATTTCTAAACTTTGATTTTTCTAAATTAGGTTTGAAAACTTCCTGAGTTCTTACTTTAATACAATATATATTTTTGTTTGCCTATTAATTTAACTGCCAAATGTTAGTTAAATCAAAATGGTTCTTCAAAAAGTTAGAATGCAAAGTGTAAATGTTGTTAAAGAAAAGATTATTAATTTTTTATTGTTGATTTTTGAACTAGTACAACTAATTTAGAATTTAAGAGAGAAGGATACGACTCAAAGTTATTACTTTAAAATGTAAATGAAGGGATAGGATATGACCACTGAGATATCCTCATTTTGTCTAGAGTCTTATTAATTTCACAATAAAATTAAACTCTTTAATCTACTATCATATATAACTAATAAAAGGAAATTGAAATAATTTCTCTAAGATATCATTAGACTCTTTAGTTGTTAAGGATTAATATATATCCATTTATTAATTATCACATCATGATTGAGATCAAATTGGAATTCAAAATGTAGATGTATAACATTGCTTATCTTAAAAAGATATAATTTTAGTTGTTTGTAAAAAAGAAAAAGAAAAAGAAAAGAAAAATTTATGTAGTAGTATATTTGAGTAAATTTCTAGTAGTGTAATCACATGTACATTATTACCATATCACATCCTCATTTTTATATGAGTTCCTACTATTAAATAAACAGTAATTATCAGAGATGAGATTCTATTAATATTTTTATAGAATATTGATCTGTAACTTTACATAGCAATTTTGAGTGACTGTGTATAAGGATGCAATAGATTGTATAGGGGTTGGATTAGCCCACTTCAAGCCTTGTATTTAACCTATAACTCGAATTTCATCCCAAACTTGAACCCGCTTAAGGTGGAGTACCTTATACTCCACTTGTTTCGACCATGTTTGTTAAAATAATAATAATAATTTAACATACAATTATATTTTAGGAGTACATTTAAATTTTAATTTCACTTAATATAAATATATATTTAAATTAATAAAATATTCTTATATTTAACATGTACTTAAATTCAAACATACATTTAAAATCTACTATATATCTAAATTCACACATAAACTTGAATTCAATTTAACATAATCTAAAACTATAAATTCTTAAATTTAAATATAAAGTTTAAACTCTAAAATAACTTAGAGAACATTAAAATCATCAAACTTTGCACAATAATGCTAATCTATTAAAAAAAAAAATTATTCACAATTTCATTTAAGTATCTCATTTACCTACAAATATACTTTAATTCGGCCACACGCTTATAAAAATAAATTAAATAAATAGTAATGCACAACACTTAAAATTTAACTACAATAATAAAAATAATGCTAATAAAAATAATATTATTATGTAATTAAAAAGTAATAATTCTAGTAATCGGGTCGGGACAAGTTAAAAATGTTTGACTGAAACTTAGCTCGCATGCAAATCAGGTCAAACGTAGTTGACCCAATCCAATCTGGATTGTAAGTCAAAAACTTTGATCAAAAGCCAACCCAGTACCTAGTTTTAACACTTCAAACCTACCCCAAAGAGCTTGAGGCCCCACCAGTTTGAACAGGTCTGAGATTTTTACCATCTCTAATTGTATAACGTTATACAATTAACTATATAATATAATAGAGTAGATTAATTTTATTATGGAAAAAAAAAATGTACAAGATACCACGACTAATCAATCCTCATTACATGAATGAGGGTTCCTAATTTGATCAATATAATCGATTCAAATTCATAATACATGACAAGTTTTTTGCATTACTTAAATGATTAATTAAATGAAGTGATTCTATTTGCAGTTTAAAACAAAAAAATTCAATAACCATCAGTCTATATAATTTGATGATAAACAACATTTATTTAAGCTGCAGTCATTATATTACTAAAGATAATATCTTTAAAAAGAAAATTTTTAATAATATAAATAATACATCAAAACTATTATTTTAAATATTAAATAGAAGCTTGGATATTTAGAAAATATGACATAAATAGTGATTTCAAATCTAAGTATTAAGTTTATGAATTCAAATATTACTTATTCGGTAGAATGGAATGCATCTATTACTAAAGTACATGTACATCCACTCCTAGATTCATGTATCTTCTAATATAAATTATGATACATTTGAATATTCATGATGAATGTGAACAACTTCTAGACTTTCAAAATTATACTTTCACCAAGCATGTTGTTAAACAAATATATCATCTAAAAAGAATTGCATGGCATGTCTACACTCTATAATATCAACGACTCATCCTAGTATCCTATCCAAATCAAATAATAAAATTTATGAAATGATTCCTTGGAGGCAAATCAAAATCCACAATTCCATGTGAATAAGTAGGTACTAGGAACTTTTATAAGGAGGTACAAAGAACTTTTTTATAGTGAAAAAAATTTCTTTAATTAAACTAACTAAACGCAATCCGTCATATATATCGCATGTTTGCACGACAAGAGTTATGTAAACTTGGTCACATTAACTTAGCTCAACCTAATTTTTAGACATAACATAACTCTGAAACTTGAATGATCAATCACTGATCACATTAAGTAATTTTTGGGAACTATAAAATCTAAGAAAGTATCATAATTCTAAGTCTCAACAAATGATTCATAATTACATTTTTACCTATTTATATACTTTAAATAAAATAGATGAGAATTTTACTCACTTTTTTAATATTAATATATAGGTTTGATTACGTTACTAATTAGAAACGTTATCCATCAATTACATCTATTAGATTAGTTATAAGGATGATTATTGAAATTAATCAAATTGTTATAATTATTAAATAAGATTATCCAACCAATAAGTGACCTAGATACTTAATATATTTAGGTGACTATCAATTATTTGCAATCTAACTTTAATCTTTTCACAAATATAATAGAAGCACGCCCGACCAATGAAAAATGATGCAGTCTGCCGGCCACGTGGGACGACGTGGATTTAATCCTATAATCACAATAGAATATATTCTAAGAGGACACAATAAAATTAATTACCTGAACATGCTTCAACTTTTTTCTAATTAATGAATAAAAGCTGATGCTGACAAACCTTCGGACTTCGAAGCACGTTACGCAGCGACAAGCGCTTTGTCGGCTTCTGAATAAGCCAAAAATGTATGACTCCTCACCTCCAATAACAGAATCAGAAAACTGTGTAGTGTTTCTTCTACAATTCAAGAACAAATTCTCAGATTGAAACTATAGCTTCCAAGCTGTACTTAGATGAGGAGATTGAGGGGGGTTAATAACACACACAGTTTTTAAACTTTAATCACATAAAAGGTCCCGGGTTACATTTTGCACACAAATGAGTGTAATTGGCTCTACAGTATATTGAATTCATTGTCTGGTCGGTAATAGTTTTTATTGATGAAAGATTAAAATTCATTAGAGTACAAGTATATACAAACACAAAACAAAACAAATAAACATTTGCTAGTGTGGCCTAGGAGGTCCCTTTTCTACCCACTATCATGATAAAATATAAAAACATTGCCACTCAAATCTTCTATATATACTACACCACTCTAAGCTAGAATCTCTACCAGATAAGCATTGTATTTTCTAGCTACTCTTGTTAACAAAATGGCTGCTAGTTTGAGATTCTATCTCTGCCTGGTTTTGATATTGCTTTCAATTTCATTGTCCGAAAATCGCCCTCTTAGTCCTCCACCACCAGTTCCACACATCCAAGGTAGGGACCAGACCAGGCTGATTAGAGCTCTAGGAGAAGATGCTCAGGAAATATTGAACATTGGTCGCGAAAATGAGGAGAAAAACAAAGCCATTTATGAGTCCAAAAGAGCTAGTCCTGGAGGTCCAGATGCACAACATCACTCTAAAAATGATTAAAGGACTTGTATGAAGGGTAGAAGTAATCTAAATTTCGATGTTCTGGCGTGGTGAAGTACCTTCAAGTGCTTAATAATTGTCGCATCATTTTTGTAGTTGCTTTCTTCCCCATCGTGTAATAATAATTGTTCAATAAATAAGTATTTGCTTTGAATAGCTAGCTATAGTTAATGTTATTTTTTCTTATGGGGCGTGATCCACGGGAGGGAAAAAGAACTATAAAATATATACATGTGAAGTTGTTTGGATAAAAAAGGATATATGGTGTCACTTTCAATACAAGGTTAAGTGCAGGAAAGAGATTTGATTAGCTCATAATATACTCTTACAAAATTAAAGGAACACTAGCTAAGATGGCTAACTGAATATAACAGTAAAGTGGATCTTCCTTAGAATTGGTGACTACGGATAAGATAAACTAGTATAAAGAATGTTATCCTTTTTAGTCTGAGAGAGATTCCTCTTCTCAGTGCTAAAATAGAATCCTTAAAATGTTGATTATAATTAGTACTATTATTATTTATCAAAAAAAAGAAAGAAAATTTCAAAATTACCCAAATTCAAAAAAAAAAAAAATAAATAACTTTTTTAGCTGATTTCAAAAAAAAAAAAAAATGTTAACCCTTCAAACAAATTAATTGTATTCAGTACCCATATTGACCAAAATATATACCTTTGGACGTAATGGGATAGCCTCTTGTCACGATTGGAATGACGAGAGAGCGAGGCAAGCATGACGACAAAGCCTCCCAAGTGTGAAGAGAGAGTTTTCTGTCACGTTTGAGCACGATAAGAGACTCTCTCATCACGCTTGAGCATAACGGTTTTTCTGTCATGTTTGTACGTGACGGGAGGTAATTGTGATAGGAGAGCCTCCCATCACATTCCTCTTATCATAAAATTTTTGAAATTTTACTAATAGGGACATTTTGGGAATCACAGTGTATATAGTGACATTTATTTGTTTGAAGGATTAAAAACAATTTTATTTTATAAGTAATAAAACGAATTTTGGGTATAAAATAGGGGAGTGTTTGAAATTTCCACAAAAAAAAAAATAGTACTATTATTTTACCAGCTAGGGAACTACAGCTAGGTGCCTAGATCAGAGCTTAATTAATCGAGGAAAATCTAATACCATCGTTTCTCCCTTGTCACAATGCAAAACTATACCCTTGATGTGATTCCGTTGTTTGTAGAAAAAGAAAATTCTATAAGAATTATAGACGAACCGTTTGTTATAACTTTTGATTTAAATGGTTATAGTATTGTATCGGACTAAATTTAATTAAGAGGCTTTATATTCGACGCCCGTACAAGTCGATTCTGTGAAAATAATTAGAGTTACAACACAGACCCAAATGAGTGGAGCACTTTCTTTTATTGATAATTTTATGCTTGGACCACCATACATGATATAACAATACAAAGCTAAGTTGCTTTTTCAAAGTAAATTAAAATATGGAAATGCAAACCATGATCCTTAAGTAATTTTAGGTCAAATTCTCTTTTTCTGCTTTTCCGCTTTTCGTACTAGTAACTTATGCACGCACTTATTTATCCTTTTGTGGTTGGTGGAATATGTAGAACGATCATAAATCGGCCTGTTATTCTTTTCTTTTTTTTCTTTTTTTTTGTCTTATTTTTTTTTTAATTGAACACTTACACATTTATACCTTTCTACATGTGTCCCTTCTCGAATTTATGCTATAACTTGCATGGTCCATGTTAAATAAGGTGTCACTATTGTACGTCATTGAAATTGTCTAATTAAGTATGAGTCGTCAGGGTTGCAAGAATTTGACAAAAACCTTTAGATCCAAGATGTTTTAGTGACAAATTGAAGTATAACTGGATCAGAGAGAGCTCAAGCGTAAGTGTGAGCTGGAGATTATAAGCTATAGTATTGTACAGGGCGGAGATTATTTAATTATTTGAACAGTTTTGTGGCTTATTGTTATAATCAAGAGAAAACGGATTCTATTGAATAAAAGTGGCTGTCTATTCAAGATCATTAGCATGCATATATACTCCAGTTAGCCGCGTCTAATATTCACTTTACAAGCTGTGTGAAATAATTAGTAAATCTATATTTTCAAGAAGCAGTCACTTGGTCGAAACACTATTTGTCTTATTATGTCATCACGTTTTGTCTAACTAATAATCTGTTTTAATGACATTACCATCCTGTCATTATCTACCGGCTTCCGTTGAAAATTATGAGACGGTGCAAATGCAAATCCCTTTCCTTGGAATGTTCAAATCAAATAGAACTCATGCTTCATGCTTCTCTGTGTCAGAGACCCACCAAATCTTTCTAGTTGTTCAAATGCTTCAAAGACAAGGACCAACAAACTGGAAACAATGAGTCAACAAAAGGGTTGGATTTGTTTTGTATCAATTAGAAAATCAAAAGCAGACAAATTTAAGATCTTTTTCTGTAAATTTTAGCATATAAGACTAATAAGACATGGTGTAGAAGTTTAGAAGAAGAAGCCAAAATATTAATGTATATTTCATCTCCAAGCCAAGGCCTAGCAGCAAATGCCTGAAGAGGAGCACAATCCTCTAACCTTAAAAAATCTCAGCCTCCCTTGAGACTTATAATATGCACGCTACTGACATACAGCTAGTGCCCTTTCAATGCAGCTACCACTCAAGACTTCAACAAATATATTGGAGTGTGGAAAGCATTTAAAATAGAGCCTCCTGTGTTTATTAATTTTGATACACCGACCAATTAATTTTAATGTGGTACAGCCTGAATCTTTAGTATCAAATCCACTTACTTGCTCTTTTGCCAACAAAGCTAGGTGGTCGATCAATTTGAGATTTTGTTCTTCTTTGTAAGACCTGGTTCTGCAGTATCAATAATGATTGAGATGGCTATCCAACCAAATCTCTCCTAGAAGTGCTCAGCGGACTAGCCCTGTGAGATTCTGATTTCTGTACTAATTAGAGAATCTACAGAAATTTCAACCAAATATTGAGATCTCTATATCAAAACAAGACAATATTTTTCTATCTTCACATGCTATTATTGAATATAGCACTTTAAACTAGACTAAAAAAAAAGCTCTGGAGAATGGAAGTCATTAAAATTTAAATCTTTATCTTCTCTTCAAGTGTCACTGGGATAATATAAAGTATTAAGCAAATAACGTTATAATTATAGAAGTGTTGCCACAACATTCATTCTTGGTACTCAAATTTATATCACTTTTCTAAGGGGAGAATTACCCATAACCTACCTGCAAATTTGATATTCACAAGTGCGTATAACATTTTGGTTTTTTTGCAGCGTCCTCCCCTGACTAACAGATTGATTAGGTTTGACCGTTAACATTAGGGAGAATTACGCATAACCTACTTGCAAATTTGATATTCACAAATGCGTATAACATTTTGGTTTTTTTGCAGTGTCCTCCCCTAACTAACAGATTGACTGGATTTGACCATGATATGGTCACTTTGACCGTTTAAAAAATGTTGAAAGATGAAACTGTCCCTGAGTACAGTCAGATTGTTGTGTGTTGATTTTGCAGTCAAATGAAATTACCAATATGCCCTTGACATGAAAGAGAAACATAATAAAAAAATATGTGAATGGCGCGAAGGAGTAGTGTTGTTATAAATGTATGTGGACAATATTGCCCTTAATGTAAATGTTGGAAAAAAATAATTTGAAACTTTTTTAAAAAAAAAAAATTAGATTGTCCAAAATATTATTGTTGGTGAACCGTAACATTTTGGACAAAAAACCTATATAAAGGCTAGCTACAACACTTGAATTGCTGCTAGTAGTGTTTAATTTTTTTTTTTTTTTTTTTTTGTCCCTTCAAATTTTCTTGTTGATTATTTCTTCTCATATCAATTGATTTTTCATCTTTTGGGTGAGGTAGATTTTGGTTAAGTTTTAGAGTGCAATGGAAGGATGGAGCAGTTCAAATAGTGAAATAAATGGGGGTATAATAAAGTTCAAAAAAAAAAAAATTAAACATCACTTGCAGCAGTTCAAGTGTTGAAGCTAGCCTTTATATAGGCTTCTTGCCCAAAATGTTACGGTTCACCAACGGTAACATTTTGGGCAATCTATTTTTTTTTTCTTAAAAAGTTTCAAATTATTTTTTTCCAACATTTACATTAAGGGCAATATTGTCCACATTCATTTATAACAACACTACTCCTTCGCGTCATTCACACATTTTTTTTTATTATGTTTCTCTTTCATGTCAAGGGCATATTGGTAATTTCATTTGGCTGCAAAATCAATACACAACAATCTGACTGCACTCAGAGACAGTTTCGTCTTTCAACATTTTTTAAAAGGTTAAAGTGACTATATCATGGTCAAATCCAGTCAATCTATTAGTCAGGGGAAAACACTGCAAAAAAACCAAAATGTTATACGCACTTGTGAATATCAAATTTACAGGTAGGTTATTCGTAATTCTTCCTAATGTTAGCGGTCAAACCTAGTTAATCCGTTAGTTAGGGGAGGATGCTGCAAAAAAAACCAAAATATTATACGCGTTTGTGAATATCAAATTTGTAGGTAGATTATAGGTAATTCTCCCCTTTTCTAAGCTATAGGAGTATTTTCTGTTGACCTTTTCTATATGCACCGACTCATATTATACAAGTAAAATACATGATAGTGCAAAAGTAAGAAAACCATCATAAACTGCTTAAAATAAGCAAGTAAACTGACCTTAGACTATTGACCATTGTCAAGGAGGAAAAAACAAAGTCCGACAAACTAGTTTTTGACATTCATTGCTGCAACTGCATGATGATAAATGTGTATATTCCACTTTCAATTAATGACAGATGTCACGGTTGGACATTTGTATCTTAAGTAAACTTATCTTTGTGGGAAAAAAGATCTCTTTCGGTTTAGAGATTTTTAATTGTTTAGGATTTAGTTTAGGAAGTCCTTTACGATAAGAGAAATTTCTTCTACAAGAAAAGAAAATTCAATCTTTATTGTTGATGCAAGAATTTCAACATTCTCTCAACAAGTGGAAAAAGTGTCCCAAGGTTCCCTGACGATGGTATCGAGATGCTCCTCAGGATACTGGGGACGTTGGGACCTGGGACACCGAATGTCAAGAAGCCCCATGAACAGGTCAGGCTCGCCCTTTGCTTGCAAAACAGAGAAAGGGTTAGGGCTTTTGCCAATGGGTTTGACAGCGAAAACCCTCTCATGCTTAAGTCACTCTAGAGGCGCCAAGGCAAACCTTTAGAAAAATAGCAATGTGATGCTAAGATGAGGATGTTTAATGAACATAGGCCTCTAACATTTTTAGAAGGTTTTCCCTGGAGAAATCCCTTTGCATGAAAGGGTTTCTAACTAGATCATTGGAGACCAATGTTTGGTCTCCACGCTGGAGATCAAGTTGGAGACCTAGTCTCCAGCAGGCCCAGCGATGGAGACCAGTTTTCTGACCTTCCTCGCCAAAAGGAGGTCTTCATGGGAGACCGAGATATTTTCTTCTTCTTTTTTTATTTTTTTTGACTTAAAAAAATTATATGTTAAATCTAAAATATAAAAATATATGTTATATTAAATATATATATTAAAATTATATAAATATATTCAAGTTACAATGATCAAATTAACTCTCTTCCTATTTAGATTGACTAACATTTGACTAACAGAATGACTAAATTGATATATTTTCAAAACGTTAAAGATAATGAAAATTCGAAATACAAACGTTAGTAAAAAAGTAATATTTTATCAAACGTTAGGAACTAAATTAAAATTTTTCCACCAAAAAATGGTTAATGCCACCAGTTTGACAAGGAAGGCCCTTAAAAAATGAATAGCATTAACCTATAATAATAACCCAAAAGCTAACCCAAATGACGTGTCAAGTAATTTCTCTTGATCTTATAATTATTACATCATTTCATGATTAATATAATAATATCAAATCATTTACATTGACTTTTGGGCTAAATTTTTGGATTGTATTTAAAATATATAACAACTTAATATTAAGTTGAGGATGACTCTTTGATATTTTTAGAAAGTTTTCGATGAGAAATCCCTATACACATTAGAGTTTTCAAACAAAAAAAAAAAAATCATTTCTTTTTATTTGAAGAAAATGATGATTTAAATTATTACAAGTTTTTTCATCTAATTGGTCTATATTGGTTTTCTTAGGGACCAAGTTCATGTCTTGGTGGAGACATTTCCAACTAAGGTTGGGCATTTGAATGTTCAGTTCGGTTATAGGAACCAAGAGACTTTTAATTCTTGAAATCCAGAATTGAACACCCATATCTTTCGAGGTGAAATTGAGATGAATAAAATACGATCAGATTGGTTCAGTTGGGTTTCTCAATTTTATCTTTCTTACATGATTTGTAATAAATATCAAAAAAAGAAGAAACAAGCAAAACAAATAAATAGCAAACACAAAACTCATATCAGAATAGCAAACAAATTCCCCAAACAAGAAGAAACAAATTCAAAAACACATTTTCTGCTAACAAGAAAGTAACAAACCCACATCATGAAGAAACACAAGAAACAAAAAAAGCAAACACTAGAAACCAACAAACCTAGATAAAAAATGATAATCAAGCAACAAAAAATTAAAGCCAAACCCAGATCAAAAAAGCAAGAGAAATCAAAACTCCAAAAGAAAAAACAAGAAAGTGAGAGATAGGTGTCGACGAAGAAGAAAAAAGAAAAAAAGAACATGGCAAGGTTCGACTGCAGGGATCAGCAGTATGGTTCAATGAAAGGACCAACGATAAGAGCTCAAGAGAGAGTTGGGGTGTGTCAACAAGGAAGAGAAATGAAAATAAAAATGGATGGGGTGTTGGCTGTGCAAACAAATTAGGGTTTGACTACGCAATATATTATATTATATTATATTATATATGTATGGAGGGTATCGGGTTCAATTCTCCAGTCTGGGAATTCAAAATTGAATAAAAACTTAACACAGGTTGGTTTTCTCATAACCAGAACCAAACACCCTTCCTTTTATTACATGAATTGACTCGAACACTAGAAATTCGATTCTGGTTAAACTCTTCGCGTCGGCTCTATTTTCAAATGCCCAGCTCTATTTTCAACCATTTGCATGCTGTACCTTTGCCTTATCTTGAAACACGGTTTGTGCTAGTCCCAAAATGACTAACGGGAGATGATTGTCTGCACCGATCATTTCTCATATTTTGCTGGTGTCTATATAGTAAAAGTGGTAGTGGTCTAAGGTCAATTGTCATGTAGATAAAATAGAGAAAAGTAAAATATGGTGGGAATCAAAATATCTTGGAAGCTTAAACATATCAAGAAAGGTTCTCCAAACACTTCTTGCCATCTAAACTTTTTGAAAACTCTCTCCTTCATACCTTTGGATTCCAAACTTAGCACCCAAGTGGAGGTTCCCCTTGGGCCTTGGTTCATTTTTTCCTTGGATGTCATTTCTACTTTGATCAAACCTCATGAGGACCCAATTGCTTTCATGAGTCATTTGTTCATTGATTTATTTGGATTAACTAATTTTATCCCAGCAATATACCCTAGGGCGCATACGTAGACGAAAAATAAGTTCCCACTTGTGATAAGTGTAGAACAGTTAGTTCGTAAAGACCAACATTGTATAACTATTTATCAATAGATATAGATTTCCAATTTTTCCCTTCACCTAAGTTAAGTAGACACAAGACAAGGAAATTATCCGGAAATTTATATTTTATTCCTATTCATGTATCATAGATCAATAGGGAGTTCTTTATCCCTTGCCCACTATTTCTTTCATGTACTTTCCGTATTACAGAAATTAAGATCTATGAATCTATCACAAAAAAAAAAAAAGTCTAAACCATGGGTGAATGGGATGAAGGCATGGAAAAAGAGGGATTCAAACCCTCAATAAACAAAAGCCTATATATTAGTGAGAATGCTACGCCTTGAACCACTCTTGCCATCTCTCTTACGTTGGATTATTAAGACCAAAGATAGAATGTCAAGGAACTGAGTTATATATATATGTGTATGTATTTTAGTTAGTGTAATCTATAACCTCTGAGAACAAAGTCAAATTGGTAAATCACATTAAAAATTTGTTAGCTTCTTTATTATGGTTATATTTATTCTGTTTTTCACTTCATTTACTATGTAATTTTCTGTAGTTATTCTCTTCTTTAACATTTGTACATTTCAAACAAGGGTGTTGAGAAGTATTAGATTTAGTAAACACAATTGTTAGAGTACTTGATAGAAAAGTAATAGACTTAGCAAGTGAAGCCTTAAAGAGTTCATCCAAGTTCATATTAAATCTAAATGGCCCGTTTACACGGACAGCTCCCTTCAACTCATACATATTTGCCTCCTAATATTTTCAACTTGGACCATCACAGGAATGGCAGCTATTCACACAAATGGCAGCAAAATCTTTAATCCTCATGATGCTAAAATATCATATAATGGAACAGTAAGTTCTTGGACCCAAAAATCTGTGACTTATCATGGTAAAACAATAAACACTAGAAACATCAGTCAAGGAGACGCAAACATTAATTCATAGCAATTTTTTTTTTTTTTTGAAAGATTAATTCATAGCAAATTTGATGACCAAAAAAAAAAAAAAAGAACTAGCCTCTTCTAATCCCCAGCATAAGAAGAATCACGAAGGCCCTTGTGTTGAACTAAATGCAGAACTGCAATCACTATCCAAATTCTAGACATGTACCACAAAATCTAAGTCATCTTTTTTCTTCAACAGCATTACTTTTTTATTATTTGCCTCGTATAGCTCTCGAGATGTTGTTTATTGCTTTATGTGGACGAAAACATCTCACCTCTTCATGTCCCTTGCTCTCTACATCAACAAGTTTACCTAGGACTGTTATTGGTGGTAGCCAGCATAAGGCCTGCTGGTGACAGATGTGCTTATCTACAGCCTTAAACAGTATAAAAAAAGGTGTAATACGCTATAATGTCTATTATACAAAAAGGGGTCACACTGTTTTTTGACACATCAGGCATGGCCTGGCTTATCCCTGATGAGCTCACTTGCCTCAAGTGGAAGCCAGTTAAGGGACAAGTCAGAAACTATCCAGTTTGCATTGAAAAAAGTTTCTAATCCATGGTTTTCCCTACTTTATCACTTTGGTATATCTATAGTAACCTTACAAGTTGTTCACATTTGTATTATATTAATTGTCACTTTCTGACTTTTAGGCGGTTATCTGGACATTCGCTTATCTGTTAGTATCAGAAATGGATTAAGATCAATAATTAATAATGTATTTGAAATTCCAAATAAGCTAAAATGTTTGTTCCTTTTTAGTTTATAATTTAGAGCAAAATGCACAAATCCCCCCGAGGTAAACCTTTAAACACGTAGAGCTAATGTTTCGTTTTTGTTACAAAATACACCCATGCTGTTGGTGTGTGTTAGTGGGTGTTAATTTGATCAAGGACATTTTTGTCATTTTATTTGATTTGATTGACAAAAATAATTACAAATGAAAAAATAAATTCAAAATGAAAAAGATAAAAAAAAAATAATATTTATTAAAAATCTTTAATCTCTATCATCCATCTCTATTATGGATGGTAAATATTAAATTCAAAATAATTTAAAAAAATTATTAAAATGAAAAACAAATTAAAAACTTCATCTTTGTCTCTCTCTCATTCCATCTTCTTTCTTCTTCATTCTTCCTCTCCATCTCTCTTCGGTTTCGTCTCCATCTCCATGGTGTAAGGCAACTAAAAATCTGATTCCAATTGCAGACCAACTCACCAAGGATCGGTGTCGACAATTTTACCTTCTTTTCTCTCTCTATCCAACCTCGTTGGAGGATCGCCAACCCATGAGACCAAACCAAACCTAGGTGGTCTAGGTTGGTCTCTATGGTTGGAGATCCAAAGCACCTATGTCTGGTCTGGGATTCCACCAAAAACCTAGAAATCTCTTGAATTTTCGACATCTAAATGGGTCACATTGATCGCTCCATAAAGAAGTTGCAACAAAACGACGGCGATAGGTTACCGTTTAGTCGCTCCACTTCAATGCAGTAACCGAATAGGTCAAAAAGACCTAGTTACCTCGAAGCTCCACTCTTGTGCCCACTCTATTTATCTTGTCTCCTATTCTCAAAGAAGACTCAGTTGCCTCACCAGCTTGCTAACTTGGTTTGTCTTGTCTGTTTTGGTTATAATTGGTTGTTTAGTTTTTGGTTAATAAATTTGATGACAAGTGTAGGTGTTTATCAAAACTAGATTATGCTTAAAATCCAGGTTCCTAGATTGTTCTCAATTTTCTGGGTTTTTGACTTATCGATGTCGAATGTGGTGTTGAAAATGGTTATTGATTTTTCTATTTTCGAGTTTCTAGATTCTTGATTTTTTGTGTTGAATGTGGTGTTGAATTTTAATTTGTTGATGATGGTTGGATCTTTGATGTTCTAGTGTTTAATTTTGGTATGTTTCTGAGTTTTTGGCTTCTTGATATTTGATTTTGGTTTTTGGGTTCTTAAATTTTGGTTTCTATGTTCTTAATCTTTGATTTTTTTTTTTTTTTTTAGTGTTGAAGATCTTTCACAATTTTTTTTATCTCCACAATTTTTTTAAAATTTTTTTATACCCTTATTTAATCTCTACCGTCCATCTTCTGAGATGGACGGTAGAGATTTGTTGTTTTTTAATTTATTTTTTATTAAATTAATTTTTATTATTTTAAATTTTGAAAGAAAATCAATTTAAAAGCTAAGGATATTTTCATCTTTATATATGAAACTGTAGTCAATGGTTATGCTTAACAGTCTTTGACTGTTAACATGGGGTTTTTTTTGTTATTAAAATAAAATATTGATTCCATATGATTAAAGCCTTACCTAAGGCGTTTTCGTGTATTTTTGCTCTCTAATTTATTTTAGCAAATCTTTTTTGGGACCAATTATAAGACAAACCATTAGCATTCTTCTTCCTCAAATTGCATGAAAAAGTAGTGTATAAAGGATACATCATATTAAAAAACAACTGGTGCAGCGTAGAAGAGTCCAACGAGAAATATGAGTTTTTCACGTATGATTTTAACTTAAGTTTGTGCTGATTGAATACCTCCATCTTTTAATAACTTTTAATAAAGATGAAGTGTAAAAATCAATGTCTATAAGTACTTAAAACGGACTTATCAACTTGTAAGTCAGAACAAAGATTAGTTATTATAACCCAGATATGAAAATGTCCTGCTCATTAAGATGCTTGATTTGCCTTGCCTTTGTCTTGCTGTTATTATCAGCAAGAGCCGAAACGCGCCCTCTTACTCCATTTCTAGAGAGGAAGAAGAACCTAAGCTTGTCGATTGAGAGGACGAAACAGGTTGGTAGACATATGAGAAACCAGCTGTCCGCGTGGTCTAAGAGACAAAGTCCTGGAGGACCTGACCAAAACCACCACTAATCAGCTAGAGTTAGGATGTATTTTTCTTTTCTACTATTGTACATGAAGTACTTTTCATATGTAAACAAGCATACTGTTATTTTAAATAAATGCTGTCTGTTGTTGTCACCAAAAGTTATTGTGCAATTCCAATGACATTGTCAAGTTCAGTATAAAACTTTTGCAGATAATGTCATCATAATTGTACTCTAAGATTTTTTAGTCTTCAATTATTTTCATACACATTGAATTGCTAATGTTTTGCAGGTTGAGTCATATAGATTTGAGTTACATGGATCTAATGAATCTATGTTATTTCATTATTACTCGGGGTGTATTATCTACTTCAATATTAGAACTAGTTCTGATACCATTTCTTACAAGCAATGAAAGAATATCATAATTGAATTTCGGTATGATACTTATCCAGGCAATCATATTCTCCTCACTAAGCACTGACTTAAATAACATCAATTAATTTCTTAGCTAACACTTAGATTCATCTTCTTCTATTTGGTAACCATTTACTTTGTACAATACCACTCATCATGCTACTATCAACATGAGTCCGTTAGAGGTAGTGTATGGAAGACCACCACCAATATATGTTGAGCATTTATGAGAGAGGCACAACGCGGAATGAGGTCTAGAACGCGTTATTGGTCGGGGCTGAAGTGTTAACAAAAGTCAAGAAAGAGCTCGAGAAGGCTCAAGGGAGAATAAAGAAGTATTGTGACCGAGGAAGATGGAACATAACTTTTGAACCTGAGAAGTATGTGTATCAAGTTTCAGCCATTTTGACAGAAATCTTTGAAGAAAAAGCTCAATGTGAAGCTGTCTCAAATGTACTATGGGCCATTTAAGGTGTTGGAGCTAGCGGATAGGAGAGGTGACCCAAAGGCTGGATCTTCCACCAACTTTCAATTTACATCCATTGTTCCATGTTACTATGTTGAAGAAGAGAGTTGGGAATCCTAGTTTAGTTGTGAGCCAGCTGCCATCATTTGATGAGGAAGGAAGAGTGTTGTTGAAGCCCAATGAGGCTCTTCGGTAAAGAAGTTGGAGGAAAGGACATGGGAAACTCAAGTTTTGGCAGGTGCTGGATCTGTGGAAAGGAGTGCCTATGGAGAAAGCTTCTTGGGAAAATTATGATGACATGATGGAGAGATGTTCAGACTTTACCCTTAAATATAAGGACATTTTTAAAGAACGGAAGAATGATGGGAACATCCAAAGGTCTAAGAGGGTAAAAAAGAAGAATGTATGACTAACACCGCTGGATGCAACCAACAATGCAAGCTGCAGAATTACTTTAGAGGGCATTTATGAGTTACTTCGCGGCATGCAACCAGCAACGCATCCTACGAGGTAATTCCAAAGAGTCCTTACGACTTATGTCGTGAGTTATACCCTGCAATGCAAGTCACAAGGAATGCGTTTGGTGCTAACTAGATGATTTTGGGATTTAAGAAGTTTAATCCAAATTAGAATTCTTTTTGTTATTTCTTAATTTCTCTGGTATATTTCCTTTTATTAATTAGAGATGTTTTCTTTTAGAATTATATTTCCTAAAAAAGACTTGTTATCTAAGAAAACTAGAATTGTGTTAGTATGAATAGAACTTCAAAATTAGGGTTTGATTATGTTATTGGCTTTCAGAATATTAATAAAATCTTGCAACATTGCAAGGAAAGTCTTTTTTGTTTTATTTTGACTTTTCTAGGTATTCTTGTTTAAGATTATTTGGGATTATTTGAGTTAGAGTTAAGTCAATCTGTAATATGATTTTAGAGGATCAATTTATTCATTTCATCAATTAATTGGTTTGTTATTTATCCTATCGTGCAATGCAAGTTAAGGTAATTAGGATTTGTTGTTGGATCAATAGTTAGGCCCTCAACGAGTAGCCAGCTAGCATCTAGTCTGGTGATGACAGCTGTGCTTATCTACAGCTTCAAACAGTATAAACAATGTGTAATACTCTATAATGTCTATTATTAAAAAAGAAAAAGGGGTCGCACTGTTTTTTGACACATCAAGCATGGCTTGGCTTACCCCTGATGAGCTCATCTGTCTCAAGTGGAATCCAGTTAACGGGTAGGTCAGAAACTATCCAGTTTTTATTAAACAAAGGTTTCTAATCCATGGTTTTCCCTACTGAATTACTTTGGTATACCTATAGTAACCTTAAAAAGTTGTTCACATTTGTATCATCAATTGTCACTTTCAGGGGGTTATCTGCAGACATGCACTCATCTGTTACCATCAGAAATGGATTAAGATCAATAATTAATAATATATTTGAAACTGCAAATAAGCTAAAATGTTTGTTCCTATTTAGTTTATAATTTATTAGCAAATCTTTTTTGGGACCAATTACAAGACAAACCATTAGCATTCTTCTTCGAAGACATTGTCCGAATCGATAAGTCCTCAGATTGCATGAAAAAGTAGTGTATAATGGACACATCATATTAAAAAACAACTGGTCCAGCGTAGGAGATAACAAACCTGGGCTGTTAAATTTGATAGTCGAACGAGAAATATGACTTTTTAACGTATGATTTTAACTTAAGTTTGTGCTGATTGAATATCTCCATCCTTTAATAACATTTAATAAAGATGAAGTGTAAAAACCAAGGCCTATAAATACTCAAAACAGACTTATCAACTTGTAAGTCAAAACAAAGATTAGTTACTATTACCCAGTTATGAAAATGTCCTGCTCATTAAGATGCTTGATTTTCCTTGCCTTTGTCGTGCTGTTATTATCAGCAAGAACCGAAACACGCCCTCTTACTCCATTTATGGAGAGGAAGAAGAACCTAAGCTTGTCGATTGAGAGGACGAAACAGGTTGGTAGAGAAATGAGAAAGCAGTCCGTGTGGCCTAAGAGATCAAGTCCTGGAGGACCTGACCCACACCACCACTAATCAGCTAGAGTTAGGATGCATTTTTCTTTTCTACTATTGTACATGAAGTACTTTCATATGTAAACAAGCATACTGTTATTTTAAATAAATGCTGTCTGTTGTTGTCACCTAAGTTTATTGTGCAATTCCATTGACATTGTCAAGTTCAGTATAAAACTTCTGCAGATAATGTCATCATAATTATGCTCTAAAGTTTTTTTAGTCTTCAATTATTTTCATACACATTGACTTGTTAATGTTTTGCAGGTTGAGTCATATAGACTTGAGTTACATAAATCAAATGAATTTATGTTATTTCATTATTACTCGGGAGTATTATTATAATTTAATATTGGAACCTTCAATTCTGATATCATTTCTAGTAAAAGATGAAATAATATCATAATTGAATTTCGGTATGATACTAATCCAACCAAACATATTCTCCTCAACAAGCACTGACTTAAATAAAATCAATTTCTTAGCTAACAACGCTTAGATTCATCTTCTTCTGTTTGGTCACCATTTACTTCTGTTTAGTCAGTGGCTCACAAGCGCTGTACTGATGCCCGCAATGAGAGGAAAACTCCTAGTTATCCAATTACAGAACAGTTGTCATTCACAATCATTATAGCCCAGATAAGCAAACAGTTCAGCCTCCAGAGTTGTACTATATATTCTGTAGAATAACTTAGATCAGGCAGTGTTAGTATCCTAGGGAAATTGAAGCATATCTAATAGTACCTCGTGAGAGCAAACAGAGTCTGCTATAACTCATAAACTTCAGTTTTGCAATTTCTTAACACCAAATAGATCATATACTTCTGCTTAACTAGCCTGATTTGATTTATTAAGTACATGATCATTTAAAAAACTAGATGTGAAATCGTAAAAAGCAGAATCAAATAGCTTTGGTTCATGCAGGACTATAGGTCAGAGCATGCAGTGGATGTAATGCAACCACAGGTAGATGTTAGTATGTTACCCAACCCCACTTGACATGTCAGCTATTTTACAAGGATTTGCAACTGGGACAAAAAGCAGATGTTGTAATCTTGTCCATAGCTGAGATGTTAGGACTAGTGGGCGGAGAATTTTACTAGCAATATGTCAAAAAGATTGATTGACAAAAGTGACAGAACCTAAGAAGAGCAATGTCCATTCATAGTCTATGCTTTCAACATCACAAAGGGACGCATAAGGCCAAATTTTGTGAAAACTGACTAGACATGCACGCGCATGAACGCAAACACAACACTCCAACTGTAAGAGCACACCATGCAGACGAATACTATTTTTTGGTTTTAAGGCACCTTCAAGATTCGTGTACTTCAAATGAATTTTAATTTTTCAAAAGTCGTGGGACACTTCAATTATGAGAATGTTAACTGCACATGGTATGCAAAATTGGCTGCTGCCAGATCAGTAGCATGTGCATCTATCATCTTCTATATTATTTGAACAGGAATATCTCTATTCAATTGCAACTGTGACAACTTGGTAGAAGCAAAGTAGATGCTCAAAAGACGGAGAAAATCGTTGAAAAATCATTTGCGTTAGTTGACTGTCTTCTGTTTATAAAGTTGCCAATCTTTATCTAAAAAAAAGGAAAAGAAAATGCACTTATAAGCTATAATGTATTAGCACCTTAATGTAACTATATTATATAATGTACTATATCACTTTAGGAAGTTGAAAAGAGATGGTTAGAGTGGACAAAAAACAAAATAGTACAAGTTGGATTGAGGTGATCAAATAGAAACAAACAACAGTTGACAACCAAATTAGGAATCAAAAGCAGCTAGCACTTTGTACATAAAAAAACATGTGGAAAGAATATGTTCCTGCATCAGTCTGAAGTTGGCAAAAGCATTTGTTTGGATAATGGAGATTCACATCACACGTGCACAGAGGCTAATATCATATGAAACAATGACACATGAAATTTGGCAATTGGCCTGTACATTCTTTTGTTTTGAATGGTTTAAATTGTATATGTTTAAGACTATATAAAAAATTTACAGATGAAGAACAAAAGATGACTAGACAATTTTGTTGTTAATTGAGATATTAGCTAGAGCTAATACCATAAATGCTCTAGTGGGGACCCAAGACAAGTGCTTCGCATGATTTAAGGTAAAAGGAAAAACCATTGAAGATACATGACTACGATCCACGTTGAACTTGTCGATTTCTAGCCGCCAATTCCATTATCATTGAAATTTATTGGACTTTTCCTTTTCCCTTGTGTTATATATAGTAGAGCTTTTGTTACTCCCCGTACAACTTCAATCCTGCTATTGAGCAACTACTCATCTCTCTTAGAACCAATATCGCTTTTGTCAAAATATGGCCAACTCAACTTCTATCAAAATTTCTGTTCTAGTCCTAATCATTTTATCTTTGCTTCTGATTAACTCAGAAGCGCGTGTCTATCAATGGCCTAAAACTATGCAGAAAAGTGTTGATAGACGTTCCATTTTACTTGAATTAGGATACGATTTGTCTAAGTGGAAGCCTAACAGGACAGAAACCTTGGCAGATACAGGGGTAACGAGACGTCCACCAGGAGGGCCTGATCCTGGACATCATTTTTAACCAACAGCATTGCGGAGAGTCATTCTCTGCTTCCTGCCATTCCTCTGCTTGAAAAACATAATAAACATTGATGAATCAAAAGTGTGCCTCTACTATATGGCTCGTGATCCAGTTGCTGCAACTGGGAATCAAGTTACCTGCTCGATTTGACTTGTGTGACATAAACGAGTTTAACGATTTTCTTTTCTGTCAACTTATATTATGTTTATAGTAAAGGTTTATGTATCAGCCAAGCCAGTCTGTCAGAGTTGGATATATCATATATGTAACATATTTCTTTTGTTAAGAAGGCACAGACTTGTAAAATGTATTATCCCGTGTTAATAAATTATTGCATCACTTGTGTAATTTTAAATATATGAAGTAAACAATGACATGGATTGGAAAGCACATTGTAATTGATTGGAATAAAACGTCACACCTCTTTGCCTGAACTGCATTAGCATCTAAAAGATAGCAAGGAAATGGAAAAATTATTTTTATTAGTTTATATAAGGTTAAGGATCCAAAACCTGCAAGGAGGGTGACACAAAACAGGCAACGAAGGCAATACATTATCTCACAAAAATTGTATTGTGGACCTGAAAACTTTAATTTGCAGGCAAAAGTCCAAACAATGGTATCGTATTATGACAACTTGACAAGTAAAACAATCTGAAACGAGAGGTTCTGTTCAAATGTGCAACAAAAGCATCAAGATAACGAAAAACAATTTAACGAAAAAGGATGTTAGTAGAATCAGGAATCTCCTGTTGTCTGCATGGATATATGTAGATTACAAGTAACAATTTTGAATATCCATTGGCAACCATAAAATTCGACGAACTTGTTATGAGCTCAAGAGATGTAGAAAGTTCACCTTATACTTAGTCAACAAATCACAGATCACTTAACAATACCAAAAGCATGGATTCATAGACAGCATATAAAGCAGTCATCATTTACAGTAATAGATGGAAAAGGTAATAGATTTGCCAATTCGATCTGTCATTTACAGTGATAATACAATGTAAAACATATAGCGATTTAACAATAACTTAATAAATAGAAGATTAAAACTTGTAGCTTATTGGAAGTTTTAACACATGACATTGGCTGCAAGTATAATTGTTCTGCATATACATCCATACTAGGGACTTGAGCTAGAATGGTTTATAGTTACATGTTAGAAACCAAAAAAGAAACCACATTTTTATCAAAAGAACTGCATTAGAAGCCAGATTACTGGCTTAAATATCTAGAATTCTAGTGTTTATAATATTGTTCTGTAATACTAGCAAAAGAGCTTCAAGGAGACAAAAGTCCACCCCTCCCATGATACATAGCAACATTACTTGTCAAAGGCCTTAAGTGGTTCTTTAGGGTCAATCTCGGATATAAGTGGGAGATCAACCGGCAGCTTTTCTAAACTCAAGTCGTTTTCCTTCAGCTTCATCACCACTTCCTCGAAAACAACCCTGTTTCCTGTTTGATTTAGGTGCAAACCATCACTGCAATACCAGTTATAAAAAATCATCGGGATCCCATATTGTGCTTTCTACGAGCAACAATTAAAGCAATTTACACGTAATACAATGGCAGAAGTTAATAACTAGAAAATTTGAATCACAAAATGTTTTACCAACCAAAGATGTATCAACAAAAGATAACCAGTCATTTATTTCCCAATTAAGAACAGTGAAGGAATAATCCACGCTAATGCACTAATTCATGCCAACTTGAAATACATGTTACTGCAAGAATGGTAGCTATTGTTCTAAGTATTTGAACAGACTACATGCAGGACTCTTAAAATAAAAGTAACTATATTTCAAAGTTTCTTATTGCATGTTCATATATATTCATATCTATTAAATCATTCATTTGTGAATTCTCCATTGAGAAAAGAAATGAAAATGTGTCAAAAAGCATTAATAAAATTGAGTTGTTTCAGAATTGAATTTCATCAAGGCAGCCTATATAGCTTGTGGCTCATTAAGGTGCCAGCCTGTAGAAACCTATGCATTTACATACACAATAATAACCTGAAAATACCTTAGATAAACTTTTTGCCAATCAGGAAACTGCTGCATTTTGGTCCAGAGATCTATCACAGGGATCCCATGTTCTCCAGCAACCTCAATGCAGGCCTTGGCATAAGCACCAGCAGCCTCATTTGTCCTCTCAGGCAAACCCATTGGATTCTCAACATAAGGATGTCTGCTTCAACATTTTAAAAGATCATTTCCACTATACTTTGCAGCATCATGTCAAATAACCAAAGAGCATGCCTCACCATAGTATATGCTAGCAGTATTCTAAAATATGGTAAAGTTAGTCATTATTTTCATATATGATAATTATATGCCTCAAGGACTTCATCACAAGCGAAACACCATTATTATTAAATTGTCATCTTCTTTCTTAATCCTTGGTTGTTGAATGTTTATTAGGATAATTGATTAATTTTTAAATTACATGTTATTGGAAGGCTATATAGATTAATTATAACATCAAACAAACATATATTTGAGCCAACAAAAACCTCTCCGATTTTTTAATGAAAGAGATGATCATCATTCATCAAATGGGATAAACTCATCATCCAATGTCGGGGTTCCAGTTCTCCTAATTCTCAATAGACTAAAGTTGATTTTCAATCTAACTTTTTATGATTCTTATTTAATATTTAGTATCTGATGTTGGATTATGTATTTAAATTTTGTCATATTTTGTTGATAAACGTGATGATGTTTAAATGCCATAAATAAATAAGGGATCATGCATGTCAATGTAAATTAGACTAGTATTAAAGCACTCTACATAGAAAATAAAATTCGTGATTTCAAACACTTCTGATTTAAATAACTTAAGTTGAAAACCAATAAAGAAACAAAATATATTTTTTACAATGTATTTTGTTTTCTATGCTATCTTTTTACATTAATTCATCACAGTTTCACACATTAACTATTGATATGAGTTTAAAACTTGTAAAAATTAATTGTGAGACAAATGATTTAATACTCTTAGTCGTAGTTTAGGCCCCATGATCATATTCTGGATTTGCCACTGGACAAGTAGAACATAAACACCACATAATATGAAGATAATATTATAAGTAGCGAGTATGGTAGAAGCATACTTAAGGCGCCCATCTTCATCAATTGGTGGAGGAGTTATGAGGAGAATGAGAGTTGTTGGCCACTGATTCTGAAGACAAAGCAAAAATAAAGTATCCTGTGTTAGATATCAAATCAGTGGTCTATTATCCTGTGTTACTGATTAAACAAAACCTGATTTTTTTTTTCTTTTTTTTTTTTTTCCTTTTGTTTGAGATAAAAACCTGAATGTTGTAATGCTAAACTAAAACGTAATCTCTCAGGAATATTGAGAAGCAAAAAACTATGTATTCTTCCAGGAACCAAAGATATTGTAAGACATATGATAAAAGCAGGTTACAATCCCAAAGATCTATATACTGGATAGGATATGCTAAGTGCTAACTGAGGGACCACAGAGCCATTGTTATGGTCATAAAATCATTTGTCTTTTGCTGATTCCTAAGATCTACAAGTTATACAAACTAAAATAACTTCTCTTCATAACTAATCAACTAAATTAACCAACATATATAGGTGCAGCTTATTTGCGTATATATATTTAATGACCTTCATGACATTAGAAACCTAGTGTGAATTTGGAAAACAATATCTTTATTTCTTCACTTGAAACCCTTGGTTGAAAATTAGTTTTCAGGTACCATGCAAATCAATTGATGGGCACTGCAAAACTTTTCACTAAACCAACATTGATGTCTCGAATATTTACTTAACAAAATGAATGTTTTTAAAGCAATACAAGTCTATTAAATGGCCTCCCATAATAGACGTACGTAGACTAGAACAATGAAATAATTTGTCGAAAACGAATCTTCTTGAGAAATATATTACCAAAGCATTGTTTTCAGCTTGATAGGAGGTTATATAGGACCTTGACCTTACAGAAAGTTACATATACCAATGGTAACTATTTCTAGCGCGAAGGGTCATGATGCCAACACACTCACACACGAGCCAACAGGCAATGATGCAACTGAAAATTGGATCACCATGCCCAGCACAATACAATAAGAGGTTCAGTGCAAGGGTTCTAAGATTCTACACGTGAGATGCTCAGAGTTCAGTACTAAATAATAAAAGAAAAGTCAAAAAAGAATGCTCAAAATCATTCAAGCGTGAAGCCTTAGGCCCATTGAAAAGTAGAAAAAATAATGAATAGATCAAATATATTCTATACCACACGTTTCAAAGTATATATTATTATTATTAAATTAGATTCACAAAAGAGGTTACCAGACTCTCACATTCAAAGTGAAAACAACCTTCTAATAATTCAGAAATATGAGGTTCTAATTAACTGTAATGACTAAGGGTGGGCTTCCTTGTGAGTATTTTTGTAAAAAGTTGTTCATTGTAAGACCTCGTCAACAAAGAATTTTGGAGACTAAATTTAATTTTCTATAAACACTTTAAATTTTAATTTAATTTTAGTTAAACGTTCTCACATATATAAATAAAATGCTTTTGATTATAGATGTAAATTTAAAAAATACTAAAAATCAATTTCAGTTGCATCCAAGTCTAACACTAAGGTATCCAAGAAAAAGATTTACACATTACAAAATACATTCCCTAGAGGCATTGCATTGCAATCAACAGCGTGACGTCAACAATGCAAGACTTATTTTCCCAAAGCCACCGAAGACAGTCCTAATAATAGTCAAGAGGGGCTAAAGATTGTGCTCACATAATAAACAAAGCTAAAAAAAAAAATAACAAATCCAGTCAACCCTACCTAACGAAAGTCTCGGTGATCTCATGGTGAAACCACGACAGACCTCAATCGATGACCACGGATCACACACACACACACGTACACACAAATACAAAAGGGTTCCACTCCCATCTCCAACAGCACACTGAAAGTGGCATGGTTTTGACACCCACTCGAGTATCCAAACAATATTTATAATATAATATAATAATAGTTTTTTCATCGTTATCATTATGTATGGGTCTCACACTCTTCTTAGGGCCTCCCTAACCTCCGTGTAGTCTTTCCTATATGAGAGCAATATTTTTAGTCATTTTCGGTGTTTCTATCCTAATTAATTTTGATAGTACTTTGAATCCATCCTAATTCTAAAATATATATATATGTATAGAATAAGTAGAGAGAGAGAGAGAGAGTTGAAAGAGAGGTCACTGCTATTCAGCCACTTAGGTTCCTCTTTAACCAAATTAAAGTAAGGCTATTAAGATGACATTTATTCAAATGATACATATATATAGTTAAATGCAGATAAGCAATGCTACGAGAAATAGCCAAACGACAACTGGGCCTCACCCGCCACCACTCTTCATTTGGCACCATCACAACCTTTAATGGGGTATAGCACTAGCCCCACTTCCCCACTTCCAGTCTACACGCTCCCCACAACCATTTCTGACCGACCATCCTCACTTTTATCAACCCAACGCTTATGATCAACTCAATATGACTCAGTGCAAAATTTCAATAAATTTCACTTAATAATTGATTATAACTAACAAGGATCACTCCGTTTAGAGTTTTGATACCCTTTTGAGGTACTTTCAATGATTTCAAGGAACATCAATAAACAAATTTAAAGTTTTTAGATTGATACATGCAAAACACAATCATGTACACACAAATATGAAATATTATAATTGTGATTCGTGCAACCACCACCACCTAATTCTTTTTAGTAAACCGTGTCTACGTGAGAGCCACAGAGAAGAAACAGTGACTTTTCTTGTTCCTACACCTGTAACTTTTCACGACCGTGCGTGTGTGTGTGCGGCGTTTTTTATTTTTTGTGAATATGTAAATAGAATATTACACACTTAAATAATATTCTTCCATATACACGTAATACATGCAGAGGTGGAAGTGCACCTTGAGATAGGAGACAATAGAGCGAAGATTTTGCTTGTATTCATGGAGAGGCACGTGTTGGAAGCCGGAGCATCTATCGGGAAGACAAGCGTCATTTGCTCCAAAGAACAACGTCACCGCCACCGGTTCACATCCGCCGCCGCTCTCCGCCGGTAATACCCTCTCCACCACCTTCAGAGCCCACCTAGTGTTGTAACCACTGTACCCTCTCAACACCACATCTATCTGAAACATATTTATTCAAATCACCCACCAACAAAAATAATTAAAAACTAGAAACAGTGAAACACTTTATGATCCCCAAATTCTTCAAAAAAAAATGAAGTGAGAGTTGATACCGTGCGAGAGAAATGGTGGGCAAGAGAGGAACCCCAGCCACCATCACAAAAGGACTCTTCAGTGATTGAGTCACCAAAAAGATAAATCTTTGGTCTCATTTTTGGAAGAAATTCTATGCTGTGTTTGAGCTTCAAAAGCTGAAGTGTTTCTTGAATGGAAAATCTAGTACTTGCGTATTACACACATGCACACTGCGACAGACAAAGATTACAAGAGAATAACAAAGGAACTACTACATGTTAATACATACCGGTCTCTTTTAAAACGAAGTACGGAAGGCAGTTTAATAAATGCTTGCTCACCCAAAAAATGCTAGACAGGGGCGTGAGGACGAGAGTAGAGTCTAGAGTTTGTGAGAATTACGGGAGTGCCACTAGTAGCAGGCACTTGGGGGTAGGTGATATGACATGACTCGTCGATGGACTTTACATTAAATTCTCTTCTCTGTGGAATGAGAAGTGACTCTGCCTCCCTCTCTCTCTCTCTAAATCGCTCTCCGCCGCAGAGAGAAGCAGATGACATATTGACATCGAATCAGTCGCCGCCCTTTTATCTCTCGAAGGAGTAACTAGTCACTAGCAAGGGCCCTCCCCTATTCATTATTGGTGGTGGGCCTATCATGCTTCATTGTTGGGTTAGCATGTGCAGAGGATAATTTGGTCAATTACGCAATTATTTTATTGTTTTTTGGCAATAACTTTTTATATTTAAAAAAATTATTACGTCGAGTAAGTAGTGAAGATCAATCTTACTAAAGTTTGGAGATAGGGGTTTCGTGGTAGTGTAACATGTGTTGTACCTTTTATACTTTTAAAGTTCAACGTGAGAGACTTTTCCCTCGTATGCCAAAATTATTTATTGTATCTGGACAAAATTTTGATCTTATTAAATTTTGATAAATTATAATTATAATATATGTCCATTTCATTTACAACTTAATGCATTCCCTTTTATTGGCACTTTTCGTAAGTATTCGAGTTATTGATTTGATGCTCCTAAAATTTCGATGAAAATTTTTCTTAAACTTTTGGAATTTATCTTTGTAACTAAAATTTTTTATGAGAAAAATTTTGAATAAAATTGTGATATTTTTTATCCTTTCTGTCAAAATGGCTCGTTCTGTTCATTAAAATAAAGACCTCATGCACCAAGTTGTCTAATGCATTAATTGTAGTGGTTTCCAATCAAATTGAATAGTAAATCCTACCGTTCAACATGGATTTCAAAAGATGTTTGATTTATTGTTAAGTATTATTTAATTAGTTTTCATTTTATGAGAATCTTAGCCAAATAAATTGTTATAAATCAAACTAGGTCTGGCATCATAATTAAATGGAACATTAACTTGCCAATTGGGTGGGATTAAACCTGATTAGTTGGTTAGGTTTAGGGTTGGTTAAACATATATATTTACTTGTTAGCTTAGCTATGGAATATTTTCTTTTTATGCGCTTCAATATTTATAAGAGAATAAAATCATTTGCTTTATCTCCCCATGATCAAGATTCAAGAAACAAGATATGGAAATTATACATAGATAATAAAAAAGTGAAAGAAATGCATCGTAATTTTATTATGTGGATCATCTTTTTTCTTAAACAGCATTTGCTAATTTACGACTCGAATATGGGCATTGATAGATTGAATGAGTGTTTGTTACCATCAAATCACGTTCGATAATAATATTATTAGGATTATCTTCATATGTCCGTTTAAAACCTGTACATATAGAGAATTATTTTTAGTGCTAATAATTTGATTAAATTAAAAACTTTACTTATTTAAGACATAAAAGTTTGTTTTAAATGTACATATCTTCATAACTCAAGTAATTGTGTAGATTTTCATCCACTCAAACTAGTGATGGAGGCTCGAGTTATACCGTTACATACTTTACAAGTACGAGTAGTTAATTTCCTTTTAGATTTTTCTCCCTTTTTTAAATCAGTGAAGTGATATTCCTGTTATAAAATATATATATATATAAGTCATGCAAATTAATAGTGTTACATTTGTTACAAATGTAATAATATTTAATTTAAAATATGTTAATAAAAGATTTATTGATATGTCAATATACTTTTTTTTTTCAAAATTTGACATTAAATGTATAAAAAATCTATTATGATATGTGGAAATAAAAAACTATATATATGTAATTAAAATATATATATGGTTTCCATTCATACTTATATATATAACACAGTAAATACACATAGTTGAACTTGAAATGATTTAAACCCTCCACAAATGTGAATAGGACATCCACACCATTTAAAATAAGAGGAACTGTGCAATTGATCACCAGTATATTTGATCTTATATATTTGGTTAAGTTGTGTCCAAACGTTAATTATTTTAACTATTAAAGACAGGTTGTGTCCGTTTTGTAATTACAAAGGGTAACTTTCTTTTCATAAACCAAAGATAGGATCTTTGGTTGCTGGCACCTTTGGTAGACCACTGGCAACTCCCACGTCTCCTATTGTGAGTCGCATGGTTATATAAAATAATAATAATAATAATAATAATAATATAAATATATTAAGTGTCTTCCGTGATTTAGTATGGTTAACCTCCCACTATAATATAAATTTCTCCTTTATCTTTGTGTGGATAGGTTAATTTCAATTAGAAGTTGTTCCTTTTATCGTGTTACCGTATTTCTATTATGATTTATCTTGATAGCCTCCAGAGTCAATTCTAGCTCTAAAATAAAAAATAAAAAATAAAAAAAACAAAGGTAGAGGAAGTACAAAAAATCAAAGAACCTTTTTTTTTTTTTCCAATTATGTTATGTAATTAGGGTTGATTCAAGAAACAATTAGTATCAAACGAGATTATTACACATTCAACGTGTAATTAAAAAAAAGTCATTCAGATAGAAAAAAATTACCCATATACAGATGGGAAGACTGCTCTCATGTATAATGAAAAAAAAATCTCATATTTTTATATTTAAAACGAGGATGGAGTGCGTTTATCGAATCTACGCTTGAATAGTAAACGAGAGATAAGGAGATGTAACTTACTGACACCCAAGCTCATACGAGGAGTCTCGTTATACAAAAATTAAAGGGTCCCTATATAAATCAACAGTTTCAAGCTTTATTAATTTATTTTATTAATGACCTATCAACTTTGAGAAAGTCGTGGACATTTAATAGTATTTAATTTATCGGAGGCATTGCTATCTGCTTATATTAATAATATCTTAATAGAAATCAAGGCCATCATTTTCTCACGTAATATTTTATTGTAAAGCCATTAAGCCAATATCATGTCACCTGGCAAAATATCCGATGGGGTCGCCTCCAGGGATCGAGGTTGATCTAATATTTTTCTTGATTTTTCATTTTTTTAAAAAATATATTTGTTGGGAATTGGTTTGGCTACTTAAGGTTGGGGATTGTTAACTGTCGAACCTCCTTTAATTCGTTTAATTTTCTTTCTTTACAAATTGTCGAATTCTAAGGACTGATTATCCACCGGAGCAAATTTTCGTCCATTGATATAGTGACATTAATCATCCTGCTCAATTTTCTAAATAAATAAATGGTAAGATTCGAACAACAACTCACAAAAATATGAATAATTTTCTTATCTAATATAGATAAATTTCTTCCGATTTCAGATAATATTATTTTAGATCATGTATTAGAGTCTTATCTCAATTAAATTCCGACAATTATCCTAGTGTCAAGAGGAAAAAAAAAGTTACATATTCCAATTCTTTACAACTACTCTAATATTCTTTAAATAAAATGTTGCAGCAAGTGATAACAATATTAACTTAGATTATTAGATCAATTGTGATGGAAGTATGTATACTTTTTAAAAATTATATTTATTTTCTTATAATTCAGGTGTTTGTATATATCTTCATCTATCTTTATGATGAGATTCAATTTTTATCATATATATTTTACAAGTATTTATAAAAACTATTTTTCTTTTTGTGAGAGTAAATATAAGAGTCATATATAATAGTGATTGATCATGATATATTTCAAATACACTTCTAATATGTTTGAAGTCTACTTTCAAATTATTAAAAGTTAAAGAATTGTAAATGTCAATAAACTAAGTGAGAGATCTATATTCATATTTCAACTTATATCCTAAATTGATAAAATGAGAATCGATCAATTAACATGTACTAATTAATGATGATGTTAATTAATCATTCACCATCTGTCATATACTCCTTAACGATCTAAACAAATAAAAGAATGATACAAGTCATACGAGTCATTAATATAATAGGCATAAATACGAGCATCATGTTTACTTTAGTGTTAACTAAATTACACGTAAACAAAATTTGAAATCTGTTGGAATTCTCTATGAAAATTTAGAAGTTGGTTACACATGCATTGATCTCTTCTAAACCGTATTAAATACTTTGTAATTTTATAATTTTCTCTTAAGTCTTCCTAGTACAAGACCGTTTTCCATCATAATTAGTAGTCTACCTACAATTTTTGTTTTTTTTTTAAAAAAAACTTACTGCCTATTTAACCATATTTATCCAATAAATACAATATAAAATCTTTGTTTTTGTATATGTAATGTAATCTTCTAAATATGTTATCATGATATATATTTTGAAGCGAAATTAATTATATATTTAACATTATTACACTATTATGAATTCATGTAATGTACTAATATGTCTTTTTTTTTGGGGGAAAACAATGTAGTAATATGTCTTATAAAAAAGAGATTAAGAAAAATATTATATTATTTCATTTGGGATTATTTATATGATATGAAATAGCCGCCAATGGGGCATGTGCCTAGCTAAATCATGCAAATAGATTCCAAGCGTGACATGGAACACTTAATGCAATAAGAAATCATGCTAGAGAAAAGCTCTAACTTTGACTGAATTTAATAATTAATTGTTGGTTCTTGTGTCCTATAATCCTTACAAAATCCTAGTGAGTTTAATTTTAATTTTAAATCAGTTTCTCAAAGGCCCCAAAAGATGCATTAATGCAATGATTGGTCTTCGCTTAGGAATTTGCACACCCTTTTCAAGATTTTCTTTTGTTAGATAATTAGATTTGTCTAAACTTTACATGGAAGGTCGTAAAGAAGAAAAAGCTTCTTATCATTGCACATGTAGGAGATTTTACCTACGTTTTGCTCTCTCGTAAAGATAAGTAAATACACCAATATTATATAAACGAAAAATAATGTACTTTTAAAAAATAAAAAAATAAAAAATAATGTACTTATGCTTATCGTAAACAGCATGCCAACTGGATTATAATTTATAATTTTTATATAATTCGCTCTATCATATCATTTTAGGTCTTTTTCTTCTTTTTTTTAACATTACGTCTATCGAAATTTGATTGAAATATTATTCAGAATTACAATTCAGAAATCTATTTCTATATCTGCTTTTGGAGAATGAGAGAGATCTACTCATATAATGATGATAAAGTTATCCACACAAAATAAAAATTTTACACTTATACCCGTGATCTTGAATTTGAAGGTAGGGTGGGATTGGTTACCACTCGACCACCCCAGTTGGAGCATTACAGGTCTATTTTATTAACCTGTAAGAGTTGTCTTTCTTTTTCCAACGTGAAAATTTAATTGTATTAATTATCCCCTTAAAAAATTTGTATTATGAATTCTTTTGTGCTAATTAATAATGTATAGACATTACTAAAAATTTGTGAATGACAAAAATATTTCTTTTCTAAAATTTCATTTCTTAAATTAAATTTAAATAGAATAAAATAAAATAATAATTACTATCATCATTGTACCATAAGATCTTTGAAGATTTATATAAAACTTATAAAACCAAAAGAAGATCATTATATATGAAAAATACCGTTTGCCCCACTTGACTTTAGAAAAAAAAAAATAATAATAAGACAATCACAAACCTTGATGAGATTGCCATAAACCTCTAAAAATCAACTTGCAAAGCAAATCCTTACATGAAATCATACTTTAAGGTTGATAATTAAAATATAGAGAGAGCACTTGATGGAGAGGAAAAGTGAAAGGGACTTTGTTTTTACAATCCCACTGGTCTCTACTAATTAAAAAATGTGTTGGGGGAAATGGAAGTTGTTTTCCAATCCCCAAAAAGAGAGAGAGAAAGTCTCTCATTCGTGGCTTGCTTCATTGGAAAACGATGGCAGCAAGTGGGCAACACTCATACCACAATTAGTATTAAAGCTTCAAAAAAATATTCACCTTATTATTTATTTATTTTACATGATTCAAACAAAAGTTAATCATAACAAGCATACATCACTCTTTCAATTCACTCTGTTGGGTTTTTCTTTTGTTTTAATTGTTTTCTGAAAAGGAGTTGTCCATATCAAACTCTTAAGTAAAAAATTAAATATTGACTTCCATAAAAATACAAAGATTTTAAATTAATAAAAATATCTATGAAAATATCATAAATATCGAAAACATTCTTAATATATCGAAAATATTCGAGAATGCTTTTAATACTGATTTTCTCAAAATAAATAAATATATATTTATATTATTATTTAATATAGACAATGAGAATTTGATTTTCACTCTTAGGAGAAAGCTTAAAAAAATAAAATTTTTACAAATTAGAAATGAGATGTATCTGAAAGACTTGAGAGCTCTCCATAATCCTTGTAAATAAATATTTTTGATGAATCTTTTGGCAAACAGACCTCTACAAAAGTTAAGAAGCGATGAGTTGAAATGAACTAGTGGTAAATCGTTTTCCAGCTATATCAATGAAAATATGGATTTGAATCATAATAATTCCTTTTAGTTTTCAAAGGAGTCAGAATATTTATACTCCTCCAAAATTATATGTTCACTTTTTCTATTATTACATAGTAAATATTGTTTAAAAAGTTTTAATTTTTTTGAAATAATTTGAGTAAGATTTATTTACAAAAATATAATACAATTCAAATAAATAAATAAATAATATTTGTAAATTAAATTAAATTATAATTATAAATTAAAATAATTAAAAATGATTTAATTGATAGCGTTAAAAATATCGCTATTCTTTTCACATTTGTGTACGCTGTCGCTCTAAAAGAAAAGTTAAGGGCCCCAAGTTTGAGCCCAAAGAACATCACACAATTGTGATCTGGTCATTGGATAATAATGGTTATAGAACCCCACAGCTAGCTGGATTTCCCCACATTGTAATGGGCTTCAGCTTAGTGTCCCAGATATGTTGTCCTATTTTTTATTCTCCAATTCTTAAAATCTAACTCTAGCTGAGTATGTGAAGCAAGCCAATTTACGATTTCAAATAAAAATATTCAAATTTTACATTCACCCATCTAATCATAAACTATGAGGTAACCACTACATACGGTGGCAGTTATATCTCATTAAAAGTTTTATAGATTTCTCATATCCAAACAAACGTATAAAAAAAAAAAAATAATCGAAAATATGGTTATGGTTTGGACAATAGTTACAAGTTACAATACTACTCCAAAAAAAAAAAATTGTGGCTACTAGTGCAATGCGCATGTTTGATTTATTGAAGTGGTCGAGACGTACTTTGTAGACTGTAGTGACACTGTTTCAATGCCTTGTTGTAGTGGATGAGATTTCTTTGTTGGAGATTGGAGAAACTGAACCAACAATTTGTATCACATCAATAGCAAATGCGAAGAAGATGAAAAATGGCAGACTACCCAGAATCAGACCGTCCACTTTCTCATCAACCAATAACCTCCTGGTCCCACCAACCCAAAATTTCCCGCCAAAATATGACACTCTCTCGCACCCACCAACTGCCACCTCACTGTCTTCAACTCTCCAACACTACATCAATTCAAACACCCCATTTTGTGGCCAAACTATCCATACCCGTATAATCAAATCCGGGTTTATACCCAACACCAACATCTCTATCAAACTCTTGATTCTGTATGTAAAATGTGGGGCTTTAAACTATGCAAGGCAGATGTTTGATGAATTGCCTCAACGAACTTTATCGGCTTATAATTACATGATTGGTGGGTACCTTAAACATGGGCAGGTTCAAGAATCGCTTGGTTTGGCCCGGAGATTGGTTTTGTCTGGTGAAAGGCCAGATGGGTATACGTTTTCCATGATTCTAAAGGCATCTACTTGTTGCACAAGTAATGTGCTTTTGTTTGGTAGTTTAGGGAGAATGGTTCATACCCAGATAGTTAAATCTGATGTTGAGGCTGATGATGTGCTTTATACGGCTCTTGTTGACTCGTATGTGAAGAATGGGATGGTTGGTTATGCGAGGGTTGTGTTTGATTTGATGTTGGAGAAGAATGTGGTTTGTTCTACATCGATGATTTCAGGGTATATGAGTCAAGGTTTTGTTGAAGATGCTGAAGAGATTTTTAGTAAAACTGTGGAAAAAGATGTTGTGGTGTATAATGCAATGATTGAAGGTTATAGCAAGTCTGTTGAGACGGCTAAGAAGGCACTTGAGGTTTATGTTGATATGCAAGGGTTTGGTTTTTGGCCTAATATTTCAACTTTTGCTAGTGTGATTGGTGCTTGCTCTGTTTTGGCTGAGTTTGAATTTGGTCAGCAGGTTCAAGGTCAACTAATGAAGACTGAATTGTTTAAGAATGTGAAAATGGGAAGTGCTCTTGTGGACATGTATGCAAAATGTGGTAGAGTTGAGGATGCAAGAAGAATTTTTGATCACATGATGGAAAAGAATGTGTTTACTTGGACTTCAATGATTGATGGATATGGGAAAAATGGGGACCCTGATGAAGCACTCGAGCTCTTTCACTGGATGCAAGAATGTTGTGTTCAACCAAATTATGTTACTTTCCTTGGTGCTTTATCGGCTTGTGGACATGCTGGGTTAGTTGCTAAAGGTCAAGAAATTTTTGAGAGCATGGAGAGAGATTATTCAATGCAACCGAAGATGGAGCATTATGCTTGCATGGTTGATCTCTTGGGACGTGCTGGGAGTCTAGAACAGGCATTGAAGTTTATACTGCAAATGCCCGAGAAACCTAATTCTGATGTTTGGGCGGCCCTGCTCAGTTCGTCTATGCTACATGATGATGTTGAAATGGCTAATATAGCTGCAAATGAAATCTTTAAACTAAATGTTAATGATCGGCCTGGTGCATATGTTGCACTATCCAATGCTTTGGCAGCTGCGGGCAAGTGGGACAATGTAAGTGAACTTAGGGAGGGTATGAAGTTGAGAGGAATACTCAAAGATACGGGCTACAGTTGGATCGGGAGTGAGAGTAGTCTATGAAGTTTTTAGATGGAAAAAGATGTATACTATCATGTTGGGAGGAATAGAGGTATTCTCAATGTTATCACATGAGTAGGCACCTGGAACCAAACTGCTTTACACAATCATTATTCAAATTCATTTTATCTGTTTAACTGGTGAAAACTGAAGCAGAGGAGGAGGGGAAACTGAAAAGAGAATGAGATGGAGACTGAAGAAGGGACAGAGAGTTTTCTCCTGTTAGGACCAAGGGGGACAGTTTTTTTGCAGCTAGGGAGATAAGTTCTAGGCATTCCTCATGTGAGAGAGCATTTTTATTCACAACTTTCTGAGTTTTACTGCGCTTTCTCTTCTGTGTTTAGACGCCTGAAAAATCCCCTATAATTTTTTTTTTTTTCAATCAACATTGAACGAAAATGTGCGCTTCAAGCAGGGTTTCTGAACCTCTGTCCAGAGTGCCGGCACTGATGGAGATGGAAGTTCAAGAGTTTATAAAATTGCTGTTTATAAAAATGCTGGTGTTCCATCAGAATTATGCTTGATAATTAAAATTTCCCTGAAAGTCAAGTAAGTTCACACAATGCAAAGTGCTAGTTCTTGAAATCCATGGTCTGCTCTAGCCAGTGAGAAGAAAGGTTTTGATTAATCTGAGAAAGCTGAAGGAGTGCATCACTGTGGATCCTGAGGTTTCCTTGATGAAATGCAGGCGATACAGATGAAAATTGCTAGTAATAGAGTACACCGTGACCAAGTTATCTAGATATATTGATAATCATGTAAATTTATCGTTTCTGCTTACCAATTTGCCTGAAAATGTTATATGCTATGATAATTCCTTCACAGAGTTGTTAAATGTCTTCACTTGTTCAATCATATAATGCAGGCCTATTTGTGGAAGCGATAGGTGCCTCAGTTTTTTAAGCTGGATGCACCATATGTACATTTAATTTAGATTTTTTTTGTTTTGAAGCTGACAACGTGACCAGGTCAAGTCTGGTGGAACTTTTCTATATGAAACACTACAACTGCAACTTAGTATAAACTCCAACATTAGGGAGATTATTCTAATATTTGAAATTTTGTAAGTAAAGTGAGACTTGAATCTTATGTATAAGGGAGGTGCTTAATCACTCATTCCAGGAATGGGTACTCATCTTCAAATGCTTATATTTTCCTTATTTCTAGTTACAATTAGAGTTTTTAATGTTTAGTTGAATTGTAAAGTAAATTTATTTCTCTTTCGTCGATTTGGATTATTTTAACTATTAAATTAAATTCATGCATTATAAAATGTCACCTACTTTGTGCTTAGAAAAGAATTTCGGAGTACCATGTGCGCAAAAATAGTTTGAGACTTTTCGTAACTAATAGTTTGAAATTTTAACACTAAAAGCTTTTTTTTATCTCCTTCAACTTCCAGGCATAATAAACATTCACGTTGATTTAATTGAATAGGATTAATAATATGCTCAGATTAATCAAACATCAAATCAATAACAAAAATATTAATATAGTAGAAAATCTTATATGCATCATAAAATATGCGTCATAATGTATACATCTTATCCAATGAATTTGTATCATGTGGTCAGAAAAAAATTTATTTAATTTATTGTTCAATATGTTGAGAATCTGACTAAAGATTCAACAACAAGTCTTAACCGTTCTTACTCGTGTTATACGTTAAGATTGAAAATGAATTAACCAACCCACAAAATTGGCAGATTGATTCTCTATAATTAAATCACAAAAGTTACCTAACCCAAACTCAAGTAAATCCAAATAAAAATATCTAAAAAAATTGAAGTAAACTGTAAAGAGTCTAACCTCGTAAATTATAAGATATTTTCCGAAAAAAAAAAAAAGATTACAAACGCTAAGTCTAAGCTCCTATTTGTAACTAATTAGGTCATAATTCCTTTAAGAAACAAGATTTCTTTTAGAATAAATCTCTGAAAAAAACTATAAGGATAATATCAAATAACTAAATAAATTATATTAAATTAATTAAAAAAAAAACAAATATCAAAGTCTAAACAAGAATAATATCTTAAAAACACTTAAAATTTCGCTTTAGCTCGTACCATACTGTCGATCGCAACTTGCTATGCGAGTTATATCTCACAACACAAGTTGTGTTCGTCTCGGATGAATGATTGTAACTTGCACCGTAGGTTATATTCAGCGACACAGGTCGTGTTCTTATCAGCCTATAATTCTCCCTCCCAAATCTTCTCCTAAGATTCTCATCACTATCATATAACACAAATTTTATAAATAAAACGGACATCATAGTACATACATTTTTCCTTAATACACCAAATCATTACATTCCTAATTGAACATTGCTTTTGCTCCATTAGAAGACAAAAAATGTAACATAAACAGACACGTTGCAGCTGGCATGTCTAGTATTGGCAATGCATAGTATTAGCAATAAAAAATTTGTAAGCATTTCAAAATATCAAATAAAACTGTGCTTAAAAGGAACGTTCGTGGATGAAGCCAGAGTGGGAAAACTACGTGGAAAATTGGCATTGGCTGGTCATCCGTCGTTGGTGTCTTCAAGGACGGCGGCTTTAAGTTTCATGTAACGGCAGACATTATTGTATGTATCCACACACCTGTCTTCAAGTCCGCGTCCTAATTTGTTTTTATCTCTCCGTCAACCGTGTTAAAATACATTAAAAAAGAGACAAAGAAAGATCATCAAAGAAACCAACAAACCCCAGAAGAAGAAAATGTGTTGTGACGATGACTGTAGATGCAGGCCTCTTGGCTTCCTCTTGGGCCTGCCCTTTGCCTTCCTTGCTCTCCTCATATCTCTTGTCGGAGTCGTCGTTTGGATCGTCGGGTCAGTTTCAACTTCTCTCTCTTTTATGTTCTCTATCGATTTTGAATCGAGTGTTTGTGAAGTAGTGATTGAAATGGGGTTGTTTTTTATTTTGTGTGATGCAGGTTGATATTGAGCTGTATATGTCCATGCTGCTTTTGCGTGACTGTTTTGGTGGAGTTTGCACTTGGTTTGATCAAGGCTCCCATTTCGGTCATGAAGTGGTTCACTGAACAGATCCCTTGTTAGTTCTGGTTTTAAGATTTTTTCATCAATATTATTCATTGGTTTTGGGTTCTGTTTACAGTTATTGCTTCGCTTATTGTATGTATTTGACTTTATTTGGTTACCTTCATGATCTACTATTTTTTTCTTCATTGTTTTTCTGGCCTGTAAATTTGATCTTCAGATCTATTGAAACAGTTCATTTTGTTCTTTTTTACATGTTTCATTATATTATTATTGTGTTCAACTCACTTAGAAGCTAAAAACTTTTTGTGAATTTGTGTGATCAAATTAAGTGGTTGGTATATCCAAGCCTAGGCAGATGAGAAAGAGAAACATGGTAGGTATAGTGGGTGAGAATTTCCAAGCGTGTTTAATGGTATAAAATTTGATTACTATGTACTGAAACGGGGCTCCACTTGACAAGAGGATGGGCTCCACAACAAGAAGTCAAAATGTCATTAGCATCTGGCACCTAGTTAGTGCGCCGACTGTCCCATGCTCCCAAATACATAGATAGACGGTATGTGATAATAACAAGTGTTCTCTCGTCTTTTAGGTGGAATGCCTCTTTCCCTCGTGAGAACCTCTCATTGCGTCTATATAAGTAGATTTTTTCTAGTTGAGAATAATTTTTCGGATGATATCACCCGTGTTTTTATATCGATAAGTCCTAATTATTTTCTAAATTAGTTTCAATCATAAAAGAAAAGTCAAAATTAATAAAAAATATATATATCTTTGTTTTATAATTTATATGATCATGTTAAAACGGAAAGTGTTTTTATCATGATCAAAAGTGATTTGGCAGTTAAAAAATATTTATTTAATTTAATAATATTTTATATTTGTATAATTTATATTGTAAATGATACTAAAAAAATAAAAATATTTCATGATGGGGTTTTACTAACTATTCGATTGAAATTGAAATTACTAGACTAATATATCATTATAACAAAATCTTTAACAATAAATGATCATTAGATGGAGGGCCATTCGTGAAGCGGCAAGTGCTTCTTTTTCAGGCAGTAGGAGTCCCAAAGTCACATGGTATTGCAAGAAGTGGCACGCTCTCTTGCTTCCTTTGCCTTTTCTTTAAGGAGAATATAACTTAATTCGAAACTGAACCTTATTGTACTGTTTATTTCTTGTGAATGAAAGTTTTAGTTGTTTTTTTCTTTTAAATAAAAAAAAAAAAGGGAAGTGCTTCATTTGGGCCTTGGAAGTCGTGTGACAAGACGCCACGTAAACACAATGTTGGGACACATTAGGATGGGCAGGTTGGTGGTGCATGCGAATGCTGAACTACCCAAAATAAATATTTGCAATTTTTTCCCAATTTGATTGGAATTTGAGGATATAAGCTCATTTCCCATGTATAATATCACATTTTATATTATTTTGATATCAACGTCAAATTTTTTAAAATTAAATTTTTTTATACTTCAATATATATGATATCAAATTGGTATAAAAGGTATCTTCAAATTATATTTCATATTTAATTCTTTAACTAATATTAATTAATTTATTTAGTATATGATTTATTTCAGTGATTCTAAAGGAAGTAGAGATGACCTTCTAAATTTCTAAATAGTTGTTTAAAAGTATTTATGTAAAATATTTTATTTTTAAATTATATTATTGTTGTTGTCGTTGTCTTTTTTTTTTTATCATATATTTTTAATTTAAGATAATGATAATGTTAATGTTATTACTTTTTATTATATGATTGAGTTTCTGCATTAAAAATATTAATAGTTCTATCAAATAATTATTAAAATAATAAATTTTTATATACATTAAATTATTAAAATGAATTAAATTATTAAATAATTTAATTCATTTTATATTAATATATTATTTATAATATATATTAAAAAATTAAAAATATATTTAAATATATTCAATATTATACTCATTTTAAATATCTTAATGAAATGTTTCCAATGGTATAAATTTTTCGTAACAATTTAATTTTTATTTATAATTATTAATTAAAATATATAAATATATTAAATATGATAAATGACACAAATGAAACACAAATTGATGTGGTTATTATAAGAAGGTATTGTTGAAATTTTAAAAAAGAAAAATAAAAACACATGACTCAACAATTTATTTGGTGTTAGTTACAGTTTGATACCAAATTTGATGTAATATTGTAGCTACTGTATCAAAATTTGTCTAAAAAATTATAAAATGGTGTTACGTTGAGTGAGTTTAAACATCAAATTGGTGTTTTATGTCACAATGATACTATATCGGAGTTGCTGTACAAGGTGAACCTTTACAAGCAATGCCTATTCTAGAACTCTAATCAATGTCTCATGAGTTGCCCATGAATGTGAACAACCTTAAATTGAATGTTCAAATCTAATTCTACAATTTAGACTTGAAAATTTCCTCTAAGCTGTATACTGCAGAATTTAAATATTCCACTTGCAGCTCTACATGGGATGAAACTGCAAACAATCGAAAAATCCTAGAAATAACAAAGACCGTCACTTGAAATCTGGCGCCGACAACAAAACCATTACATGTAGTTTGGCGCGTTAGAAGAATAGAAGTTTTGTCAAGGTCAACGGTAACGACCCCGTAAAGAGGGTTGCTCCATTGAAACTGCGACACGAGCATTCAATCGACTCTTACTAATTGTATAGTTTTACGCGTAGAAAATATTTCATACATTTGGTGTAATGTATTTTATCCGACTATATCATATATGAATAATTAATTAAATGAATTTTATACACCGATGATATAACTTTAATGGCTTAATGCATTGCACTTGGTAGAGTATTCATATCACCATATATATATGACTTATTGAGTTAAAATAAACTCTTTCAATGCAATCATCACTCATCAATATCAAACTCATATGACAAGAAAATATAGATATTATTAACATAATCATCTATTTTTAAATGGTCCGTTAGATAATCATTTCAATAAATCAATAGCTATATAATTCTAATTTTTCAAATCTAATTAAAAAAAAATGTATAATATAAAAAAACAGAAGCATTAAATGAAAATACATAGCAGCATTAAAACACAATTTTTAATTTGATTGTCTGTCAAATGATATTTATGTCATATAAGAAGCATATCCTTTAACATTGATGACATGATATATATTTTTTTAAAAATATAATCTATAAGAGCATTGGAGATAATGCAAATGTACCCATATAAGTATGAATATACTTGTTTTACATTTAACCACTATTTTTCTTTTTGTTTACATTTTATCAAACAATTATATATATATATATATATATATTAGACATTACCTCCGGATTCTGCAGAGGCTTGAATATTTGAGAGAAATAACATAATTTTTAACTATGTAATTGGATGGCAATCGGACCCTCTATGTCATTACCTCTTCATGGCTTGGAAGAATTTTCTAATGATGGGCCGCCACCGATCACCTCCATTGAATGTTTTTTAGAGTCTCCATTGAATGGGCCATGTCTTATTAGGCCGAATCCTTTTCTACTCATGGGACCGACAATGAGGTTGTGAGCAGAAATGGATCGGTGCAGGGAACCATCTTGAAAAAAAAAAAAAAAACTTATAATTATAAAGTTATACTTATATAAAAGTTTATTTATACATTTTTTATTTAATAATCCTTTTCTGACCAAAATAAATATATCTATTCTGAATCAATTTCATTCCATTTTCATGTTTCCGTCTGTTGGTATTTACATTTTTATTAAAATATCATATTTAGAAACTTTGATTGATATGTAAAAAATACATTTCACTTAATTTTTTACATTTTACTTTGTTCTCATCACACTGTTAGATGAATATTATATTATTTTAAATTTAATGTTTTATAACGGTTTTTTTTAATGTACGATTTAATTAAAAATATGATAGTAATGTATGATTATCAAAATATAGTTTGTTTATATTGAGAGAGGTATTGTTGAACCTATGTTGCTATTATGTTATATTTCATTATTATATAAGTTTGATCAATTTTAATTATCATTCAATTTGGTTTAGTTGTACTTGAATTTCATGTTCTTTCATACTTTGTTATGTTTTTTTTTTTTTTTTACTCTTTTTTAGGTAATATGTTCATTTATAATGGAAATTTTAAGAGGTAATATTCATTATGTCTCCTCTAATTAGGTATATAACTTTTTAATTTATGAAAATTTCTCTTATGGTTGAAGTTGATTATTTATTCTAGTTCTCTTATGTATAATTCTAGCTATGTTGCTGACTACAAGGGTTATGTTCTTTAATCAGCTAAAGATCTAACAAAAATTGCTGAATTATGAGTTAAAACTGACATCATTATACTAAGTAAAGCCAAATTGGTTTTGCCATTTATAGTGATTTCTCCTGCACCTTTCACCTAACATGAACTCCCAAATGGCAAACAATATTTCTGTTCTACCTTATCTTCATTAATTGGTCGACAAAATAATTAATATATATATATATATTTTTTGGGTAAAACCAACTGACTAACTTACTAATTCTTAATTGATGATTGTGTATTTATTGAGAAATTTAGACTTGAAATAATTTAAGTGCTTAGTACGAGTTTATGATAGATTTTTTTTCCCCTTTTTAATAAAATGGGCTGTGCATATAGTATATACAATATATTTGTCCTTACCAGTCGTTTTATATAGATTTTTTTTTTTCGATTAAAATTATTAATAAACTATGAGTGTATAAATCATATATAGGACTATGACTTGTTATATTGGCACTATATTTAATGTACTGAAATACATTCTCTTCTTAATTTTTGAGATAATATCATGTAATATGATGGTATTATATAATTACAAGTTTTTGCAAGATCATGCACTACACTTTTAAAAGCCTCATTTGACATGGGGAATTGATTGGATTATTTTGATGATATCATGTTAGATTGGATAAAATAGAATTAGATTAAATAAATTAATTTTATGATGTGTTTGGTATAATATGAGATTGTATTAACACTGTCTATTATTTGGTGTATTATAAGAATGAATAAAAAAAATTGCGTACTTTGTCATTTTAATAAAACAAAATAAAAAATATATTTGAATTATTTTTTAAAAAGCAAATCTAATTAAAATTAATTTTTAAGATAATATTTATTTTATAACTATTATCAAAATATGTTATTATTATTATTTTAGTAAAATATATAAAAATAAGTTTAAAATTAAATTTAGCGTTGTATATTAATAACATAAAGAAAGAAAAAAAGTTAGAAAAAGGAAAAGTTAAATAAAAAATCCCATCCTAGTGGGATAAATTTAACCTACAAAATTGGTGAGTTAAATTTATCCCATCAAAATGGAATAAATAAGCAATAAATAAGGTATTAGATTGAAATTTATCTAATTTCAATTTAATCTTCTGCAACAAATTAATCATTCGGTGCATTGCAGCATTGGGCGTCCCGTATCCAAGAATTTTTCCAATTTCATACATAATGACGGTAGCAGTCTTTTTGCGAAAACAAAAAACCGACTCAATGTTTCAATGCAGAAAAATCCGCAATTCACATGGTCAAAATCGGGTTTCTATTCTATTTATTTATCACAGTAGCCTCACAATTGTCAAGTTTTACATACAGGTAACCTACTTGGACAATAAGATTACGATGACCATGAGATTGACCATTAAGCCCCGAACGAATGAAAGACCGTCATACTTGAAAACCATACAACCAATCCACCTCTGTTTTTCATATAATGGTCCCCCACCTATTCTTTTACGACAATTAAACCGGAAAAAGAGTCCAATTATTCGCATCCAATCTAGTTTAAATATTAATTAAATCGCAAAACCAACAACAAAACCACATTTGCACCGCACCACCTCAATCTAAAGTAAACCGTCCGACTGTAGTTTTACCAAAAACCTCGTCGTTTCAATATCTAAGTGGCATTGACATTTCTGTAGCTAGGTGCGCTCCCATCTCCCAAGGCCTTTTTCATTGTCTCCTGTTTCACTTAAAAACCAAGCCTGCCCATAGTTCACAAAACCAGAAGACAGAATCTGGTATACATGTCTTTTTAAATTAAAACATCACAAAGCCGCACCAGTCTATATAATCCACTGTAACGTTTCTCATCAACCCCATCACGAATAAACATAAAAGATAATCACTTGCACTGACTGTTTGTTTACATCGCTATAATTCAACATGGAAACTGCTAACGCGGTCGGTTCAACGGCTCACCCCAGCTCGGCTGCAGCTCCAGTCCGCGGCGCTGCTTCAAGTGGTGGCACGTTGGGGCGGCACCTGGCTCGGCGGCTGGTGGAGATCGGCGTGAGAGATGTGTTCTCAGTCCCTGGTGACTTCAACTTGACGCTTTTGGATCATCTGATAGCGGAGCCGGAGCTGAACTTGGTGGGGTGCTGCAACGAGCTAAACGCTGGCTATGCTGCTGACGGGTATGCACGTGCAAGGGGCGTGGGGGCCTGCGTGGTCACCTTCACTGTGGGTGGTCTTAGTGTGGTCAACGCCATTGCTGGTGCTTATAGTGAGAACTTGCCTGTCATATGCATAGTCGGTGGACCAAACTCTAATGATTATGGGACTAATAGGATTTTGCATCACACTATTGGGTTGCCTGATTTTACACAGGAGCTTCGTTGCTTTCAAACCATTACTTGTACTCAGGTAATAATTGTTTGTGATTTCTAGTCAGTGGTTGCTGTGAATTGTGGAAATGTAATGTTTTTGATGTGTTGTTGTGACAGGCTGTGGTGAATAACTTGGATGATGCACATGAGCTTATTGACACGGCGATTTCTACTGCTTTGAAGGAAAGCAAACCGGTTTATATTAGTATAAGCTGTAATTTGCCTGGAATTCCTCATCCTACTTTTTGTAGGGAGCCTGTGCCCTTCTTTATAGCTCCAAAGTATGGACACTCTTTCTTTATTTGTTTTGAATTTATATGAATTTGGAGTCTGTTTCATGAATATGTAATATGCTTTAGGAGACTCTTTGAAGATACAACTGAATTATAGGACTACTGGTAGTTATGGTGTTTTTATGTGTTTTTGTACTTGAAGTCAGCCGTCGAAAGTTATGATAAACTCAATAGCAGAGTAAGAATTTGAAATTCACAGTTGATGTTGATTTATAGACAGCGTGTTGAGTTCAAGTTTTATGGAAGTTAAGAGGTGGATAATGATGGAGGGATTTAGTTAAACTTATATGCTTCATAGTTATGTGTGAAAGGCATATAATACATGAGTTATTTTGATTTTGACACACACATAATACTATTAATTGGTTCAGATAACTTTCTTGGAGTTGGTCGATGAGCGATTATGTAAGAGAAGACAAATACAGGTTGTTGAATTTTGTGTGAAAGATGCTTATTGTAATGACAATTGAGTGAGCTTTGAGTTAATAGTTTGTTCTGTGAAATTTTTGACTTTGCTAGTTGGGCCGATTGCTTTCCAAGCACTTGAGCCTTTTTGTTTGTGGTTATTCCTAGTAGAGCTCAATACTTGTTTGATTGTTGAAATAATTCTCAGTTAGCAATTGAGAATATGCTGCATTTTGCGTCAATCTTCTTATCTTCATAGATTTTGCTCACGAGAGCATTTATATGTATTATAAAATATAGACTTTGAAGACTGCATGTTCTCTTTAAAACATCATATTTCAGTAGACAAGCAGAAAATTCATAGTGGCTGCCCTTTACTTTTGATGCAGGGTAAGTAATGAATTAGGGCTGGAAGCAGCTGTGGAAGCTACTGCTGCCTTTTTGAATAAAGCTGTGAAACCTGTCATCGTGGGAGGGCCCAAGCTTAGGGTGGCAAAGGCGCAACAGGCTTTTATGGAGTTGGCAGATGCCAGTGGATTTCCCATTGCCGTTATGCCGTCTGGTAAAGGGCTGGTGCCGGAGCACCATCCGCACTTCATTGGTACATACTGGGGTGCTGTCAGCTCCAGCTTCTGCGGGGAGATAGTGGAGTCTGCTGATGCTTATGTTTTTGTTGGCCCTATCTTCAATGACTACAGCTCCGTTGGATACTCTTTGCTGATCAAAAAGGAAAAAGCTATCATAGTTCAGCCTAATCGTGTGACAATAGGCAATGGTCCTTCCCTTGGTTGGGTTTTTATGGCTGACTTTTTGAGTGCATTGGCCAAGAAGCTAAAGAAAAACAGCACAGCTCTAGAGAATTACCGTCGGATCTATGTCCCTCCTGGTGTCCCGCTAAAGCGCGAGCAAAATGAGTCTCTTAGAGTCAATGTTCTTTTCAAACACATTCAGGTAATGCATTAATCTCATGATATAAGAGGCTGTGCACGTGCATATATTAAGTCTTTTAAATTGTAATAGAGGTTTTAGAGGGCATGACCATCCAAATGAAAAGATTATCCTGTAGGAGAGGTTGCTGCTGTGTATGTTTGAGTCCTAGGTCCTTCTAGGTTGGCAATCTTACTCCTTGCCCTTTTATATCAAATCATCATTGTGATATAGGGGTTACAAAATACAACCTCTGTGATGCTTATATTGAGTAACTTGTCTAAGTTAGGGTTAGTGTATTTCATGTGAAACTATTAAGTACTTAAAGCTAAAAATCATTAGCTGAACTTGTTTAACAGGCCTTGCTGAGTGGTGACACTGCTGTAATTGCTGAAACCGGCGATTCCTGGTTTAACTGTCAGAAGCTCCGCCTCCCTGAGAATTGTGGGTAAGCCAAAATCTTCAATTACTAATGTATCTCGGTAACTTTTATTTTGTGGAGTGCAGACCAACAATTTTCATTATCAAATGCTTGCAGATATGAATTTCAGATGCAGTATGGATCTATTGGTTGGTCGGTTGGTGCCACTTTAGGATATGCTCAGGCTGCCAAAGATAAGCGTGTAATTGCTTGTATTGGCGATGGGAGTTTCCAGGTGAGTCAATTAATTATGGTATATAGTATTTAAGACATGTACAACTGGAAGCACCTCAGCACTTTATGTAACGACAAAAGCAATACATAGAGATTTAAGTAGGCATGTAGTAGTTTTTGTCAACACAACAACTTTTTTTCGCTCAAATTGTCTGATTTTCTATTTTATCTGTTCATAAGATTTTGAAACAATAAAATGAAATCATTCCTGGTTAAATGTTGTGGTTCTGTCTTTAAATAATAACTGGTGAAGGTGAAAAGTTCTATAATGGAGTCATATTTATTACAGAGAAACAGTGAGTACAGTGCAGTCTAAGACTGCTGTCGGTATGACTTAACTTGGGGACTTCAAGTGACAAGTCTAATGAAGCTTTTTCGTACGATTGATAAATTTTATATTTGTTTTTTGTTGTTCAGTTTAGGGTTGGGTGAGTAAATAGTGTTCCTTTTCTTCTGTTCAGGTAACAGCTCAGGATATTTCAACAATGATCCGATGTGGACAAAGGAGCATCATATTTCTCATCAACAATGCTGGTTACACAATTGAAGTAGAGATTCATGATGGTCCTTACAATGTGATTAAGAACTGGGACTATACTGGCCTAGTTAATGCCATCCACAATGGAGAAGGCAAATGCTGGACTACCAAGGTTTGAATATACAGAATCAATTTTCTTTATCTTATGTTGTTGTGAGAGCTTATGGATATCACAATTGATTAATTGATTCATAACTTCATTGATTTAACTACACCCACTTCTTGCGCCTGCCACTTTATCTTGTTTGTCAAAGCAAGATTATATTCTTAATTTGTGAATATTTTCGAAAAATTGTTATGCATTTGAAGGTATATTTGTATGTTTTCTCATGTTACAATAGAAAATTACTGTCTAAATCCAATATATAGCAATGCTTTGTTTTAGTTTTTTTTTTGAGTCATATGATTGATTCCGTCTTGAAATACAGGTACGAACTGAGGATGAACTAGCGAAAGCAATTGAGACAGCAACTGGGGCAGAAAAAGATTCTCTATGTTTTATTGAAGTTTTGGTGCACAAGGACGACACCAGCAAAGAGCTCCTGGAGTGGGGATCCCGCGTTGCTGATGCGAACAGCCGCCCTCCAAATCCTCAATAGCATCATGAAATTTTGAGTATTCGAACTGTACTAAATGTCTCAATACCGCGAATCGTAAATATGAATAAGAGAGGGACGAGAATTGCTTAGTTCAGATGCGGTTTCCTACCAATCTGGTTCTTCTTATTGCTTGAACTGAAGTATTTAACTGTGTCAACGGTGATGTTTTGAACCCTTTTGTTGTGAGGTGATTTTGATAGCGTACCTTGATGGAAACATGGTTGTTGATAAAGTTTTTGAAATTACTGAATAAAGTTGACTCCTTTTAACACCTTTTGCTCACTGCTACTTGAATTTTGATGGAGTTTTTAAGCAAGTTTGGTCCATTTTGTACATGGTGGAAATGATTTTCAGATATTCTATTAAAATTATAAAGAATTTGAGAAATTTGCATTGAAGTTGTCGATGTTGTTTTTGATATTCTGACTAGTAGATGCTCCAAGTGTTACAGTGAGTAGTGACAATAACATATGGTACTATTTCAAACGAACAAAAAAAAAAAAAAACATATTGTATTAAATGTCATTGCTGTAGACACACATTCTGCGGCACTTGGGAGCTACTTTTTATGTTGGAGGCGTTAATTTAGCTCTTTATTACGTAGCTGCAGAGCTCCAACTCCAAGTGCCTTGGTGTGAAGTGGTCACTAGGCCGTCTATCTGCATGCTTCTCATGCAAATGGTAGGCTTCTGAGTTGTTGCAGCCACACACCACGTGTAATGTGTGGCAATTTTTCCACGCGTTGTGGGTATGTTCTACCCCTTGTGGGAGTTTCAATTTCGAATCATGCTTCAAAGACTTTAAATTAGAGTGTTCGCTAATCTACATGATACATGTTACTTGTAATATGTATGTTTAATCACTTGGGAGCTACTTTTTATGTTGGAGGCGTTAATTTAGCTCTTTATTATGTAGCTGCAGAGCTCCAAGTGCCTTGGTGTGAAGTGGTCACCAGGCCGTCTATCTGCATGCTTCTTATGCAAATGGTAGGCTTCTGAGTTGTTGTAGCCACACACCACGTGTAATGTGTGGCAATTTTTTCACGTGTTGTGGGCATGTTCTTCCCCTCTGGGAGTTTCAATTCCGAATCATGCTTCAAAGACCTTAAATTAGAGTGATCGCTAATTTACATGGTACATGTTACTTGTAATATGTATGTTTAATAAGCAACAAAAAAAAAAAAAAAAAAATTATGTAGTTGCAATCCTGACATAATATTATCAACGTAATTGCCTGTTATCAATTTAGTGATTGTATTTTTAGCTTGGGATTATCAATGAACCTTCAATTAAATGTCTTTGGCAAGGTCGCCTTTAATGGCATGGGTTCGACACCAAGTAACCCGAAAATAAAAAGTTCTCTAATCATTATGTGTGGATTATCCTTCCACCCTCATGTGGATTTCTTCCCTACTTTTATATGGGTGGATCCCTCCTATTTGAGAGTAGTCTTTTGAGCTGTGTCATAATGTTTATATTTTGGTTGGTCCCGATTGTCTTTTTGGTTAGTTTCGGTCTTAAAAAAGGGCTAATTGCACAAATCCCCTAAGGTTTGACGAAATTACACAACAATTAACACTCACTAACCTTCCCTAGGTTCTAAGAATTCAGCACTCCCCTGCTATTAATCAACCATTAGTCAATCTCCCTTAAGTCAAAATTATCTAGGGTAAAATAGTTAATACACACCTTATAACTATTTTAATTTAAAATACATTAATTTAATTAATAAATAAACAAAAAATTAAAAATATATATTTTTAATTAATAAAATAATAATAATATAATATTTAAACCCTAAAAAAACATAAAATACAAAACACAAGACTCAAAACTCAAATCTTTCTATCACCAAACCTGTCTTCTCCTTCTCCACCCCTCAAATTCCAACGGCTGCAATTGCAACCCTTCTTCCTCTTTCTCGCTCTCTCCCTCGATACTGCTCTCTTCGTATTCTTCGCAACCCCAAATTTCAAGTCTCCTCTAACCCAGATCTTATCTCTCTCCCTCTATATGTCTTCTTCTTCTTTAACTTTGAGGACTGTAGATGAGATCGGAGGGCAAAAAGAAAGGCGTGGCGGTAGAGAAGGCATCTTATGCGGTTGGGAATTTGGTGGAGAAAAGGAAAAGCTGAGGAGATTGGAGGATGAAGGTGGCGATGGTGATGGGAATAAGCAACCGAGTTTGTGGGTCATTAGTGAGTCTGGGTTTGTGGGTCTGGATTGTGTGATTTATAGGTGAAGATGTATGTTTGTGGGTTTGAGTTTTATGGTTTTATGGTTAGTCATTGTTTGTTTGTGGTTGTGTGATTTGTGGGTGAAGATGTTTATTTGTGGTGAAGATTTTTGGCTATTGTCAAGGACATTTGGGATGTGTCTGGTTGGTGATTTCGATGATGAGTGGAAGGAGTGACTGTTGGCGATTATGATGATGATGATGAGTGGAATGTTTCAAACCCAGATAGCGTTTTGATGATGGCAATTGGGGATTTGATTTTAATATTTAATTTTTTTTTTAAAAAAATTATGTCTCTCTTGAGACTTTTTTTAATTTTTAATTTTATTTTTTTAAAATTAAATTAATATATATTAAATTAATACATGTTAAATTTGATTTGAAAGGTATTTTAGTCTTTTTGTATATTTGATCGTTGATCATGTGAATTTAACCGTAATTAATTAACAGTAGAGGAGGTTTGTGTTAAGTTTTTGGAACCTCATATGAGGTCAATGTGGATTATTCAAATTTTATTATTTTGTGTAATTTTATCAAATCTGAGGGGGTGTGTGTAATTTACCCTAAAAGAAATAAAAAAGCCTTCAATTAAATTTTTGACCTTTTCTTCACGCAAGTTATCTCGTCAAGCCACCAATATTTCAAAGTGATATTTCAAAGTGGGGAGAATTACCCATAACCTACCTATAAATTTGATATTCATAAGCGTATATAGTATTTTGATTTTTTTGCAGCGTCCTCCCCTAACTAACGGATTGACTAGGTTTGACCGCTAACATTAGAGAGAATTACGAATAACCTACCTGCAAATTTGATATTCACAAGTGCGTATAATATTTTGGTTTTTTTGCAGTGTTCTTCCCTGACTAACAGATTGACTGGATTTGACCATGATATAGTCACTTTAACATTTTAAAAAATGTTGAAAGACGAAACTGTCTCTGAGTACAGTCAGATTGTTGTGTGTTGATTTTGCAGCCAAATGAAATTACCAATATGCCCTTGACATGAAAGAGAAACATAATAAAAAAAATGTGTGAATGACGCGAAGGAGTAGTGTTGTTATAAATGTATGTGGACAATATTGCCCTTAATGTAAATGTTGAAAAAAAAATAATTTGAAACTTTTTAAGAAAAAAAAAAATAAATTGCCCAAAATGTTACCGTTGGTGAACCGTAACATTTTGGGCAAGAAGCCTATATAAAGGCTAGCTACAACACTTGAACTGCTGCAAGTGGTGTTTAATTTTTTTTTTTGAACTTTATTATACCCCCATTTATTTCACTATTTGAACTGCTCCATCCTTCCATTGCACTCTAAAACTTAACCAAAATCTACCTCACCCAAAAGATGAAAAATCAATTGATATGAGAAGAAATAATCAACAAGAAAATTTGAAGGGACAAAAAAAAAAAAAAAAAAAAAAATTAAACACTACTTGCAGCAATTCAAGTGTTGTAGCTAGCCTTTATATAGGTTTCTTGTCTAAAATGTTATGGTTCACCAACAATAATATTTTGGGCAATCTAATTTTTTTTTTCTTAAAAAGTTTCAAATTATTTTTTTCCAACATTTACATTAAGGGCAATATTGTCCACATACATTTATAACAACACTACTCATTCGCGCCATTCACATATTTTTTTATTATGTTTCTCTTTCATGTCGAGGGCATATTGATAATTTCATTTGACTGTAAAATCAACATATAACAATCTGATTGTACTCAGGGACAATTTCATCTTTCAACATTTTTTAAACGGTCAAAGTGACCATATCATGGTCAAATCCAGTCAATCTGTTAGTTAGGGGAGGACATTGCAAAAAAACCAAAATGTTATACGCACTTGTGAATATCAAATTTGCAGGTAGGTTATTCGTAATTCTCCCTAATGTTAACGGTCAAACCTAGTCAATCCGTTAGTCAGAGGAGGACGCTGCAAAAAAACTAAAATGTTATACGCGCTTGTGAATATCAAATTTACAGATAGATTATGGGTAATTCTCCCTTTCAAAGTGGGTTAACTGAATGAGTGAATTCTATAATTTATTTATTTAACGTTTTAATTTTGGGGCTAATAAAAATGAAATTTTTATTCAACTTTTTCAATACTGACCCGCATATTAACACAAATTTTAAAAGAATTATAAAAATTAATTATGAAAAAAAAAAAGAATTTCATATTTAGAAATTAGAAGACACAGTGACAGTGGTAACTATTTACTGGAATGGATATTTTGAAAACGCAGTAACGTTGTTAGGTGAAAGCGTGCAGACAAGGAAGCGAGTCGCACTCGTGCTGCCACGTCAAAGTAGGCTACTCCTTGAAGACCACTACTTTTGTTTTCGCTGCCTTCATATTTCATTCATTCACTTAACCTGTTCTCTCATTTCAAAAAAAACTCTTTAAAAAAAAAAAATGAAAGCAGCGATGTTGAGATCTGCAGGAGCTGCTCTGAGAAGAGGCGCGGCTTCATCGCGTCTGATGAGCAGATCCTACGCGTCCGAGTCTCAGCCGGAGCGGAAGGTTGCGATATTGGGAGCGGCCGGAGGGATTGGTCAGCCTCTGGCTCTGCTCATGAAGCTCAACCCTCTCGTCTCCTCTCTTTCTCTCTATGATATCGCCAACACTCCCGGTGTCGCCGCCGATGTCAGCCACATTAATTCCCCAGCTCAGGTTCCTTCTTTTCTCTCCATCTTTATATCAAACAAAAAGTTTATTTATTTATTTATTTTTTAATGTTGACATTTGTTAGTGGTATGCTGTTAGATCTTTAACATATTGATTATTTCAAGTGACTGAGAAGTAGAAATTGTTGAGGTTTTAAGTACTTTTGTAGTCGGTTTCATCCGGATCTAATTGGTTGAATTATTGAATTGAAGTTCTGGATTTAAAGTTGAGGTCTTTGTTTGAGACATTTTCTTATTTTTGATACGATTTGATAAATCAACACTTTTTAACATTTTCAGATCACATTTAAAGTCTCAATTTGTATTTGTTAGGATTTTGAAATCAAAACTTGCCGTTTTATTGTGTTTTGATATGACAATTTGATTTGGTTAGTTGCATAAATATTGTTTATTGATTTGGCTTTGGTGAGTGGTATGTTGGTTTCACCTTTTAATTGCTACAAATTTGTTGGATCTGTTGTTAGGTTGCAGGGTATTCAGGTGAAGATCAACTAGGGCAAGCTTTGGAAGGATCCGATATCGTGGTTATTCCAGCTGGTGTTCCGAGAAAGCCTGGAATGACTCGTGATGATCTCTTCAACATCAATGCTGGTATTGTTAAATCCTTGTGCACAGCCATTGCTAAGTACTGCCCTAATGTGAGCCACTCACCTTTTCCTTTCTTTTTGTGGCTTTTGGTAAATTGGTATCATATCTGTCTTTTACTCGTTTATCTGATGATTTGAACTTTTTGTTTTAAATGGGTTTAGGCACTGGTTAATATGATCAGCAATCCAGTGAACTCCACAGTGCCAATTGCCGCAGAGGTTTTCAAGAAGGCTGGGACCTATGATGAGAAGAGGCTATTTGGAGTGACTACACTTGATGTTGTTAGAGCTAAAACCTTTTACGCCGGCAAGGCTAAAGTACCGGTAGCTGGTATGCGTCTTTTTCTTCCCTCTCTTTTAGAGGTTATTTGTTTTGTAACATGTTTGCTCTCCATTTATTTGTGGGGTAAATACTAGAATGGGGGAGGGAATTGGTGTTCAGGGATAGTTCAATTTTTGTGATGCAATGGAAGTATGGAACTGTTAAAAAATCGTGATTGTTTAGGATGATTTAGTCAGTTGACTCGATTTGTTTTACTTGATAGTATGTTGGCTCTATCTTCTATTTCTGGATACCTAACCATGCTGATCTTGTAGTATCAATGCCACAATCACTTTTATATGATATGTTCAACAAGTGTTGTGTGCCTGCTTAATAATTTTCTGGTTCAAATTTAAGCAATTTAAATTTTCAATTTTAAAATTGTTGGATAGTTGATTAAAAATATATGATTGTAAATGGAAATAGTGTGTGTTGAGAAAATGTGTTATTGGAGAATAGTGTCGTGTGTTGTATGATGTGAAGATAGTGATGGTATTGGAGTAGGTAGTTAGATTTTTGGGTAAACAAAAATATTGGTAGCAGTTGGCAGGAGAGAGAGAAGATTGACATATTTGTCTTCATCATATCTTTCTTAAATTCTGCCATCATTTTCTCATTGTTTCCTGTATAGATGAGTTCATCAACGCATAAAGAAACAATAAGAAGATTATTACCTTGGGTTTGATGCACTACTTTCTTGGGATTGAGATAAACCAAGAAAAATCTGAGATCTTTGTATCATAGAAGAAATGCATTGACAATCTTCTAAAGAAATTCAATATGAGTGGATGCGAACCTGTAGCAATTCCTCTTATCAGTACAGAAAAATTTAGAAAAGAAGAATGGTCAAACAAGGCAAATGCTTCACTTTATAGAAGTCTTATTGGAAGCTTGCTACATCTGATTGCCATATGACTAGATATTATGTACGCTACAAGTTTACTTTCGAGATTCATGAAGTTATACATTGATCAGAGTGGCAAAGCGGATTTTCAGATATCTGCAAGTAACGAAAAACTATGAGATATTGTTCAGACCTTTAGAAACTTATACATTGATCGGTTACATAGATAGTGATTGGGCAGGATCACTAGATGACATGAAAAGCACTTTGGGATACGCATTTACACTCGGCTCGAAAATCATTTTATGGACATTAAAGAAATAAGTAACTGTTACTCAATCATCAGCAGAAGCTAAGTATGTGGCTACGACACTCACAACTAGTCAAGTTATATGGCTTAAGCACATATTTGAAGACATGGGAGAGACACAAAAAGAAGCTATAAAAATCTACTATGATAATAAATTGGCAATTGCAATGGCGAAGAATCCCGTGTTCCACAGTAGAACTAAACATATAAGTATTAAATATCATTTCATCAGAGAAGCTGAAACGAACAAGGAAATAAAGCTCAAGTTCTACGGGATTGAAGATCAACTGGCAGACATATTCACAAAAGCACTACCAAGAGGCAAATTCGAGCAACTGCGTGACATGACTGGAGTTGTTGAAATGTGCAGCAAGGAGGAGTGTTAGAGTTGCTACACATTTCTAGTTCTAGAATTACTTGGAAAGTAAGAAATTTGTATGGAAAAGTCCAGAAAAATATGCAAGTTGGCTAGATGGAAGTGTAGAACTTTCTACATTTGTTTATGTGAAACCGCCGACTTAGGCAACCTATAAATAGGCTCAAAGCTTTGTAAATTGATAACAACTAGAAACACTACTCACAAAAGCTTCCATGTTTCTATACTCCTCCATCTGTCAAACTTCTCTTTTCAATATAATATAATATATTTCTATCCCAATTTTTTGAGAGCTATTATAGCTCACCTGCTGCCACCGATATCTTTTGTCCACCCAAAAATCTAGCTACCTACTTTTACACCCTTCTTTCTCATGCCATTTCATTCTATCACACGGCAACACTAACTCTTCTTTCACTCCTTTTCATTTACAATAATATATTTTTAATTAACTATCCAACAAAATTATATTGCTTTAATTGTTTGGGAATCAGGATCTGATATTTTACTTTCAAAGAATTGAAATCAATATCACGAGTCAGTTGAGAACCTTTTCTTAAGGGAAAGTGAAATTTTCTGCGTAAATGCTTGTCATTGACTTTGATATGTTATCCTGTCTCTACACATTGCAGAGGTTGATGTACCAGTTGTTGGAGGTCATGCTGGTATAACCATTCTCCCTCTCTTCTCTCAGGTACCTCTCTTTGTCTCCTCCATCTTCACTTCCTGAAAGTGATAAGATATATTTGGGTTGGGATTCTTTTATTATACATGTTCTTATGTTTTTGGAATACCAATAGGCCACCCCTAAATCCAACAGTTTGGGGGATGAAGATATCAAGGCTCTTACCAAGAGGACCCAGGATGGAGGGACAGAAGTTGTGGAAGCAAAGGCTGGAAAGGGATCTGCAACATTGTCGATGGCGTAAGTGTATATTCACCTCTGTTTTGTTTTGTGGAAACTAGTAGCTTTCTCTTCTTTTAACTTTAGTGGCAGTTGCATCTTTTCTTCTATAGTAATTTTTCTTGGAATTGGAAATATGTTTTCGACTTAAAATTTCATTATTCAGGGTTTGAGGTATGCTCAGAGAGTTTACACTTTACATCATACTTTTGGGGCAGCCAAGGCAAATCATGGGAAAATCATACTACTTTGAATGAAAAGCTTAAAAACATCATGATTACTACATTTAGAAAGTACATAGTGCTTACGTGAATAGAGGGCGATGTAGTTGTTTCCCTCGTCGTTTGAAAGAGTTAAACTTTTTATTTAACATTTTAACATTTTATATCAAGCTATAATTAATAACCCTTCTCAATTATCAAGTCGAGTTAGAACTGCCACATGACCTTTTCAGTGAAAAGCCATGCATGAGCTTTAACATTCTCTGTTTATCTGAATAATATAGCCACCCTCCTTGCACATCAACAAACAGAAATATATTGCAAAGAAAGTCCAAAGAATTTGAAGTGGTTTGTTTGTGCCACCGGAAGTTGACTGGTCATGTATGTTGCAGGTATGCTGGAGCTGTTTTTGCTGATGCTTGCTTGAAGGGTCTTAATGGAGTTCCGGATATTGTTGAATGCTCTTTTGTACAATCAACTGTCACCGAATTACCTTTCTTTGCTTCCAAGGTGATTGAATTCAATTTTTCGTTTAGACCTTAAATGCCTACTGGTTTATGTTATTTATTCATTGCCTTGAATTGCTGAGGATAGTTTTAACTCCGGTTTTGACCTGTCTAGTTTTGACTGCTATTACGAATACCTGATTGGACAATATGTTGGTCTTGCATTCAGATGACAGGTACTTTGTTATACTTATGTGTTGCTTATTGATGGTGCAGGTAAGGCTAGGAAAGAACGGTGTGGAGGAAGTCCTCGGGCTGGGTCCCCTTTCCGACTATGAAAAGGAAGGTCTCGAGAGTCTCAAACCTGAGCTCAAGGCATCTATAGAGAAGGGTATTAAGTTTGCCAACCAAAATTAGAGGGATAAATTACAAAAACTTTAGGACCCTTTGTGTTAAAACTCACAAATTTTGGCTCTTTACGACAGTACCATAAGATATACTCTTATGTGATTCATGAAAGTTTCCTTGCTGCTGGAGTTGGAGAACCAGCTTATTTGATGGGAACAATGTTTTGAACTGATGAGAGATACCCATTAATAATCTTTTGAAGGCTCATTGCTTGCTATTCAAATTTGTTTGTCAAACGGTTTGGTTATTTCAGGTAGTCCACATTTTGCCATAGAAAAGCCAAGTATCTTCCTTTCGATGATTAGATTCTCATGGTTAGCTTCTTCATTATCATGCATTTATGATTTACTAAAATAATCTGAACATTCATTAACAACAAAATTATTTGCGGTTGGCTTTTACAAGTCATAAAAAGAAACAGATTTTATGTTGCTTTCTTTAGCTGCTTCTGCGGCTTGTTTTAATCCACCAATGCCCAGCTACTACCTCAAGTATCGAAGAAAAGCATATAACAATAAATCATAGGAGTACCGTCTATGCTCCAGAGTAATTTTTCTCAGTGATATTTCTTTATTTCTTCAGTCCAAGAAGACTCTTTTCAGGAGATTTACAATTTTGACACTCGTTCGCAACCTTGTCGTAGAAACCTGTTCTTGGATTTCTTTCTCACAGAATTCCTTTACTTTTTCTTATATTTCTTCTTCGGTTCAATCGTATTTATGATGATCAAACATAGAGAGATTTGCAAAAAATTCCATAAGGTTTGATCCCTTTTTCAAAATCAACTCTCTTGATGTTAATATAGTTTAAAACCTTCTACAGGGATTTTTGACACAACTAGAGAAGCTGTTAATTAAAAATACCAGATGATTTTGACACCTAATAAAGGACTTCAGATTCAAATTTAAAAATAGCCAAACCTTGGGGTTTTTATAGATCTCCCTCAAACTTAGCTATTTATTTTTCTAGATGAAGTAATATATATGATGTCAATAAGTGCTCGCCAAAGTGGTTGTTAGCACAACCCAAGTTCTCTTTATACTTGGGTTCGACATCCAATAGTGTGTAGCCACTAATATGGTTGTCTTCTCTCACCTCGTGTGGGCTGTTATTCTATCTTTATGTGGATCGATTCTTTTCGTACGAAAACTGCTTTCTAGACTTTCTTTATCAGTATCAAATCTCACTTGATCTTGATAGTCATTTGAGCCAGTCCCAATAAATAAATAAATATTAATGATATTTGTTAATAGGACCCATCTCGACTCATTTTTAAGTTCGGGAGAATCCTGTGAAAACTAATGTCTTTCTGATTGAAATATGGAGTTTCTGAAAACACTTTAGAAAAATCATCGTAAATTTGATGATCATTTTATAAATATAAATTGAACAAATTAAGAATCTTTACATGTCTCGTGTTGGACTTATATACTGAATATGTAAATATATATATAAAATACCGGGGAAAGGATATTTCATTTACGCATTTATGAAATTTGGTTAATTAAAAATAATATGCACTGATGTAAAAATATTTCTGAATAAAATAATAATGCATTTTGTAATCACCATGTGATATTTCTCACGATATACAATAATTTGAATGAATCTATGGTAGATACCTGAAAAAAAAATGATTTTTATAAAAAGTGGACACTAACACTTAGTGAGTAGATATTACTTTTATAAAAATATTTCTAAATAAACATAACATATTTCTGGTAATAATAAATACTTCTTAATGATTCATATAAATTTGTATCTAAAATAATAAAACTGAATTTAATTCTGATCTTACAGTAAAATTGTAAATTTCTATATAAATTATCTTTACAACTTTATAAATATAATGTGCATGAAAACTTCTATGAAAGCAATAATAAATCATTCTGAATCACCTCTTAGAAAATGTAAGCTAGAAAAATGTTTAAATATGATATAATAAAATATATATTCTTTCTTACTAAATAATTTATCCAAAAATCCTTAAATAACCCATCAAATCTATTTTATAAATAATCTCATATAATTTCAGAAACTCTTTATCAAATCTCTTTATGTAAAATTAATGTTTAGTAAATCTCGTTCTACAATAATTAAATTTAAAATGTAATATCTGTAATATGAAAATCTATACCAACTAATACCCAGAAAAATCTGTTATACGTGGTGGAGATACTCAATACACATACAGAACCAGAGATAATATTTGTTATACATGTGCTGAGCGACTCAATGACTCTCTCGACAACTCAATAACTATTTTGATATCTACCATATACGCTCTGGGGCGAATTTGGGACTTATACATGTGTAGTTTGTCTAACCGTTAAAAGGAAAGGTAAACTATTGGTGTTCTAAAAATCTCATTTTATTCGTTTCCAAACCTCAAATAATTTTCATATGTAAATTATATAAATTGATTTCTGAATATAAATATAATTATAAAAAATAAATATTTTATAATCAAGTTGTAAATCATAATACATAATTAATAAATCAATAAACTAATTAAATAATTTCTTCTAATAATAATTAAATAAACAAAATCTGAAATATATAACTATAAATAATTAATTCAATTTAAATAAATAATCCACTCACATAACTCCTTTGCTCAATTCTAAATTTAAAATAGGCTTCCATGTGATTATTCATACACTTGGATCCACCCCAAAATCATATAAAACTCAATTTAGAACTTATAGAAAAATTAACTGATATTTTAGATTCCAAATCTTATTGAAATAAAAATAACTTATTTGGATAACTCAAGCACTCAAATATTCCGTCCAATGGATTCTACCAACTTTTATACTTCATAATATCAACATTTGCAAACTCTACAAGTTGTGCTAAATAGTAATCAAACAAAATCACATCATATTTATTCTACTTGATCAAAACATAAGATCATATCATCTAAACACATCAAAACTCAATCACCAAATATTCATATCAACTCTTAATCCACAAACATTTCAAATATAATTAACAACCACAACTTCAAGGCATATTTACTAATTACACAATCAATATATTTATCACCAATACATATATATATATTTATATATACTCCAATAATCGTTATCCAAACATTTCAAATGCTAGACAATATGATAATTCTCTTATTACTATCACACAATATATCTCACATTCATGTCAAAAATCAATTCAATCTAGTCTATCAACACTAAACTCTAGATGCTAATCTAGATCATCCATAGGTTCTGTACAAGATTGGCCATAACGATAAATGATAAAACTGTAACTTTATCTTTAACTAAATGAAAATTGAATGGTTTGTGACAAGAAAAATATCTGAATGTGAAACCATTAGGAGAATTCTATGAAAACTAGGATTTTTCTGGTTGAAATCTGAATTTATTAAAAATCTTTTAGAAAAATCATCCAAAATCTTATAATCATTTTATAAAATTTAATCTGAACAAATCAAAAAGCTATACATTTCTCCTGATGAATTCCTGAATTGAATAATCAAAATATTCTTAAAATATCTGAAAAAGATATTTTATCTATAAAACTATTTTGAAAACACATTTACGAAATCTTATAAATAAAGAAATAATATATACAAATGCAACTATTCATCATCATGTAGCCTTGCTCACGGCATATTCTCAAACTTGTCTTGTTCCAAATTTCAATGTTTTGCTTTTCCTTATTGTTTTTCACTTTACTCTATACCTTTTTCTGTGGCCTTTTTCCTTTCACTCCCCTTCTTTTTTTTTTTTTTTTAAATATCCATCATGTGAATATTTATCCATACATCCATTTATCTCTAAAACTTTTTTATTTTTAAAATTTGAACCGCACCAAATTAATATCAATACAATGGATTTTAATTAATCTCTTGAACCCATTTGCATTGGCGCCTTACATTCATAGTCAGTTAGAGATACAATTAGTTAATTCAAATAGACCAATGAACAAATGACACAAATGACACTATAAAAGTGACTAACCCTAGTTAAGTATCCTTTTTGTATTATTATTATTATTTTTTTTGACATTACCAGTATTTTTACAGTTATCGGGACCACTTTGATACGGATTATATGGGACGATTCAGAACTTAACTTTATTGTTACTCTACTCCCTAATAGGCGGAAGAGATAGACCCATGCTATGTGGGAAAACTGCTCACCAATTGGAGCAATTTAGTAAGATCCATACATATATTGACTAAAAGATAATTGTCTATTTTATGTGGACAAGGGTATTCGAACCTGTCATTGCTTGGAAAGAAGTAGGCAATGTGGGAGAGGTTAACATCACACCACTCTACTCGAGAGTAACCCTAGTCAAGTATTTGAAACACCATCTTCTTCATACTGGAGGTACGCTACCTTATTTTCTAATGTGTAGATGGAACATGTTAGGTTCTTATATCTTCGATTGACCATCCTTTGCTTCACATTATTGTGCTATATTTCCTACAAGTTTGCCTTACATCATTCTGCCGAGTTGAGCATCCAACAGTTTTACTCTTTTCAGTATTACAAGCGGATGTATGCTGGATCTAGTCATAAGAGTATTTGGCGTGTTTAAAGATCCTATATCTTTGATCCTCCTATGAGAAGCAACTTTATGCCGGGACCCTTAATACTCCCCAGCTACTTGTTGGCAGTTGGCACCATGTCCAAATGCTAAAGTCAACGTCAACAAATCAATTTTTTTGGCTCATACTTATCTCATATGATTTTCTATAATCCATAAAAAAAACCTCTTGAAAATGTTGAAAATATAAACTTGTTTTTGAGCAAGCCCATTACCAAGCCCAAGTCCACCAAGAAGAACCTTCTAAGGTTAGGTGTAAGGTTAGGTGAGTCAATAATGCAATTTAAAAGTATTTGTTTGGTTGGTGAAATTGTGTGGTTAGGATTTATTTGTATTTGTTAATTTGAATGGTTTAGATTAATTTTCTAGCACTATATATAGCCCCTCTTGCATGAGGTTTAATCATCACAAAGAAGAAGAAGAAAACATAAGAGAAGCAAAGCTTCTAGTGAGTGTGTGAGAAACAAAGCAAAGCTTTGTATTGTGAGGTGTTTTGAGTGTTGTAAAAGTTTTATTTTTGTTTTAGTGAGAATTTCGATCCAACAAAGTGGTATCAGAGCAAGGCTAAGTGTCGTGTAATATACCAAATCGAAGTTCTCGACGAGAGGAGCACAACGCCGCAAAAATCATCCCAATCGGAGGTTTCACGCGCCCTCACGCGCCGCCGGAAAATCGCTGCAGAAAACTGAGTCAACTCAAACGAGTTGAACCGGGTTAACGAACCGAGCCGAGCCGAGTCTAATCCGAGCCGAGCCGAGCCAAGCCAAGCCGAAGCCGAGTCGAGCCGCTGCTAACAAAAGCCAAACAGGTCCCATTGACTTTGACCGTTGATCGTTGACTAAAAGTTGACTTTTTGGCTCAAGTTCTGGTTGAAGTTTCTCGACGTTCTGAATCCATCCGTGCAATCAGAATTTCAAAATTCTAAACATACTAAAAGGTATGGCTAATGGTATGGTATCCTTTCAAGTTCCAACACTCAAGAACGACAACTATGATAATTGGAGTATCAAAATGAAAGCACTTCTTGGAGCACACGATGTCTGGGAGGTCGTAGAAAAAGGCTACACCGAATTAGAAGATGAGTTGACACTATCCCAAACTCAAAAGGATAGTTTAAAAGACTCAAGGAAGAGAGACAAAAAGGCTATCTATCTCATCTATCAAGCATTAGATGATGATGGCTTTGAGAAAATTTCAAGTGCAAAGTCCGCTAAAGAAGCGTGGAATAAGCTACAAACCTCTTGCAAAGGATCTGAACAAGTGAAGAAAGTTCGTCTTCAGATTTTAAGAGGTGAGTTTGAATCATTACATATGAAAGCATCTGAATCTATTTCTGACTACTTCACAAGAATGTTAATCGTTTCTGATCAATTAAGAAGAAACGGTGAGACACTGGAAGATACCAGAATAATGGAGAAGATACTCCGCTCGTTGGATTCCAAATTTGAATATATCGTTGTGACGATAGAAGAGACTAAAGATTTGACAACCATGACAATTGAGCAACTTCAAGGATCGTTGCAAGCTTACGAAGAAAAGCATAAAAGGAAGCAAGGTATCAATGAACAACTCCTCAAGTCCCAACTCAAAGAGAAGGAAGAAATCTAAAGCCACGAGAGATACCAACATGGTCGAGGCAGAGGAAGAAGCCGAGAACAAGGTACAGGTCGTGGTCGTGGACGAGGTTGGAATTATAACAACAACAATTCCAACAATAGCTATGAGAGAGGAGAAAATTCAACAAGAGGTCGTGGGAGAGCCAATTCGAACACGAGGTACGAAAAATCTCAAGTTCAGTGTTATAATTGTCAGAAGTTTGGACATTATGCTTTAGAATGTAGAACTCCAAATAACAAGGTTGAAGAAAAGACAAATTTTGTGGAAGCAAGAGCAGAGGAGAGAGAAATTCTGTTATTAGCACATAGAGGCAATGATGGTGACCAAGAGAATACTTGGTATCTCGACACTGGTGCGAGCAACCACATGTGTGGAAGGAAAAACATGTTCATAGAGCTCAACGAATCTGTGAGTGGTAATGTCTCATTTGGAGATATTTCTAAAATTCCGGTGGAAGGAAAAGGTAACATTCTTATTCGTGCTAAAGATGGTAGTCACCAATTGATTTCAAATGTTTATTATGTGCCTAACATGACAAGCAACATCTTGAGTTTAGGTCAACTTTTAGAAAAAGACTATGATATTCACATGAAAGATTGTAGTCTTTTTATAAGAGATGACATAGGAAATTTAATTGCTAATGTGAAAATGTCAAAGAATAGAATGTTTTCGTTGAACATTCAAAATGATATTGCAAAGTGTTTGAAAGCTTGTTATAAAGATGCATCATGGTTATAACATCTTCGATTTTGGCGTCTCAACTTTGGAGGATTGGAAATGTTGTCTAAGAAGGAAATGGTGAGAGGACTACCTCATATTAATCATCCTGACCAACTTTGTGAAGGGTGTCTACTTAGGAAGCAATTCAGAAAAGGTTTCCCAAAACAGTCAGAATCAAGAGCCAAGAAACCACTCGAGCTCATCCATACTGATGTGTGCGGTCCAATCAAGCCAAGCTCTCTCGGTAATAGTAATTATTTCCTTCTCTTCATTGATGATTTTTCAAGAAAAACGTGGGTATATTTCTTGAAACAGAAATCAGAAGTCTTTGAAGTATTCAAGAAATTTAAAACTGCTGTGAAGAAAGAAAGTGGCTACCAGATAAAAGCAATGAGATCTGATCGAGGAGGAGAGTTCACCTCAAAAGAGTTCCGAGAGTTCTGCGAAGCAAATGGAATCCGACGTCCTCTAACCGTTCCGAGATCCCCTCAGCAAAACGGTGTTGCAGAAAGAAAGAACAGAACAATTCTCAATATGGCACGAAGTATGTTGAAAAGCAAAAGATTACCGAAGGAATTTTGGGCGGAAGCTGTAGCTTGCGCAGTATACCTATCAAATCGATCTCCAATAAGAAGTGTGTTGGGAAAGACACCACAAGAAGCATGGAATGGAAGGAAGCCAGGTATTTCCCACCTGAGAGTCTTTGGAAGCATAGCTCATGTACATGTACCAGACGAGAGAAGAAGTAAGCTTGATGACAAAAGTGAGAAGTTCATCTTCATTGGGTACGATAATTATTCTAAAGGCTACAAGATGTATAATTCAAACAATGGAAGGACTATCATCAGCTGTGATGTTGTATTTGATGAAGAAAGCACATGGAATTGGAAAACACATGATGAAGATTACAGTTTCCTTCCCTACTTTGAAGAAGAGAAGGAGGAGCAACCAAGAATGGAGCAAGCAGAACAAGAACCCACTACACCACCAGCATTACCAACCTCAACAGATAATGGAAACTCACTACCATCATTTCTGAATGAAAGAGATGTGGAGCGTACAAAAAGCCTGCAAGATTTTTATGAGGTAACTGAACAACCTGATAATCTCACACTTTTCTGTCTCTTTGCTGATTTCGAACCAGTGAGCTTTGAAGAAGCTGTACAAAATAAGAAGTGGAAAGATGCAATGAATGAAGAAATCAAGTCCATTGAAAGGAATGATACTTGGAAGCTCGTTATACTTCCAAAAGGACATGAAGCAATTGGTGTCAAATGAGTGTACAAGATAAAGAGAAATGCTAATGGAGAGATAGAAAAACATAAGGCAAGATTTGTTGCAAAAGGCTATAGTCAAAAAGCTGGAATTGACTATGATGAGGCATTTGCTCCTGTTGCTCGATTAGAAACTATAAGACTAATCATTTCTTTGGCAGCTCAGAATAAGTGAAAGATTCATCAGATGGATGTAAAATCCGCCTTCCTAAATGGAGTCCTTGAAGAAAAAGTCTACATTCAGCAACCATCAGGCTATGAAGTCAAAGGCCACGAAGACAAAGTTCTAAAACTAAAGAAAGCTCTTTACGGGTTGAAGCAAGCACCAAGGGCATGGAACAATCGGATTGACAAATACTTCAAAGAGAATGGCTTCACCAAATGTCCTCATGAACATGCTCTCTACATCAAATTCAAAGATGGAGATGTTTTGTTTTGATTGTATGTTTGTATGTGGATGATTTAATCTTCACCGGTAATAATCCAAGTTTTTTTGAAGAATTCAAGAAAGCAATGGCCAAGGAATTCGAGATGACCGACATCGGATTGATGGCATACTACCTTGGTATCGAAGTCAAGCAAAATGAAGATGACATCTTTATCTCCCAAGAAAGCTATGCAAGGGAGATACTTAAGAAATTCAAGTTGGATGATTGCAATCCAATAAGCACACCGATGGAATGTGGAGTCAAACTGTCTAAGCGTGATGAAGCAGAAAAGGTGGATCCAACACTCTTTAAGAGTTTGGTTGGAAGTTTGAGGTACTTGACTTGTACAAGACCTGACATCCTTTATGCAGTTGGACTGGTGAGTCGTTATATGGAGAATCCAATAACTACCCATTTCAAGGCAGTTAAGAGAATCCTTCGCTATATCAAAGGTACAATTGACTTTGGTTTGTTTTATTCAATTTCAAATGACTTCAAACTTGTTGGATATAGCGATAGCGATTGGGGTGGAGATACAGATGATAGAAAGAGCACCAGTGGGTTTGCATTCTTCATGGAAAACACAGCTTTCACATGGATGTCAAGGAAGCAACCCATTGTCACACTATCCACCTGTGAAGCCAAATACGTAGCTGCTACTTCGTGTGTTTGTCATGTAATTTGGCTCAGAAATTTATTGAAGGAATTAAGCTTGCCACAAGAAGAACCAACTGAGATTTGTGTAGACAATAAGTCAGCCATCGCTTTAGCAAAGAATCCGGTGTTCCATGACAGAAGCAAACATATCGATACTCGTTATCACTTCATACGAGAATGCATAGCAAAAGGAAATGTGCAAATGGAATACGTAAGGTCAAAGGATAAGATCGCAGATATTTTCACCAAACCACTAAAGTTTGAAGATTTTGCGAGATTAAGAAGTTTGCTTGGCATGGTAAAACAAGTTTAAGAGGGGGTGTTGAAAATATAAACTTGTTTTTGAGCAAGCCCATTACCAAGCCCAAGTCCACCAAGAAGAACCTTCTAAGGTTAGGTGTAAGGTTAGGTGAGTCAATAATGCAATTTAAAAGTATTTGTTTGGTTGGTGAAATTGTGTGGTTAGGATTTATTTGTATTTGTTAATTTGAATGGTTTAGATTAATTTTCTAGCACTATATATAGCCCCTCTTGCATGAGGTTTAATCATCACAAAGAAGAAGAAAACATAAGAGAAGCAAAGCTTCTAGTGAGTGTGTGAGAAACAAAGCAAAGCTTTGTATTGTGAGGTGTTTTGAGTGTTGTAAAAGTTTTATTTTTGTTTTAGTGAGAATTTCGATCCAACAGAAAACACATCATTAAATAGCGCGTAATTTTTGTGTTTATTCTATATCTTGGCACTCTAATACCAGAAATATTGATGAGAATGTTGTCGAAGGTCTTCATACGGAAACTTCACAAGTTTTGACACAAATTTATACCCTCATAAGTCATACCACAGCCAACAAAGCAGTGCAACGCAACCAATCAAGTTAAACCAAATTTGGAAATGCCTAGGGGTGGGCACCAAAACATGGAACCGACCCGAACAGCCCGATCCGACCCAATCCGTGGGTGTTCGGGCCGGGTTCCATGTTAAATATTAAGCTGTTCGGGTCGGTAAAATAAAAAACATGGTGTTTGACGGATCGGTTCGGTTCCATAGGGTCAAAACCGAACCGACCCGTGAACAGGGGTATAAGCGTAAATTCATGCGTCCCTATATAATGTCACACAAACATCAAACCCTATCTGGTTGCTAGATGCTGGTTCCTGTCGCCGCGCACACCCCCGATCTGGTTGCTGGTTCCCGTCGCCGCGCACACCCGATCTGTTTGCTGGTTCCCGTCGCCGCGCACACCCGATCTGGTTGCTGGTTCCCGTCGCCGCGCACACCCGATCTGGTTGCTGGTTCCCGTCGCCGCGCACACCCGATCTGGTTGCTGGTTCCTGTCGTCGCGCACACCCGGTCTGGTTGCTGGTTCCTGTCGCCGCGCACACCCGATCTGGTTGCTGGTTCCTGTCGCCGCGCACACCCGATCTCAGTTTGTTTGCTGGTTCCTGTCGCCGCGCACAGCCGATCTCAGTTTGTTTGCTGGTTCCTGTCGCCGCGCACATCGTTTCCCCCTTCTTCCTCCCATCGCTCGCCGGCCGTCACATTTCGTCTCTGTTGCGGTTGCCGTAGCCCCGTCGTCAGCGTGAGTCATCTCCAACCGTTGCTGTCGACGGCGTCTGTCCCCGATCTCAGTTTTTCGACGCCATCACCCTCTTCTTGCCGTGACCGTGGCCGAGCTTCTTCTCGTCGGCATCGTCGCGGTGAAGCGCCTCCCATCTCTCATCTTTCATTTCTCGCCTCTACCGTCGCCGTGGAGTTCTCCTCGCAGTAGCTCTTCTCGCAGTCGCCATCACCGTCAGCCCTTCTTGCAGTCGCCATCACCGGCTCGGTACTCATCAATCTTGTATATATTTGATATTTCAGATCTGTTAGAGGTTAAATATTTCAGTCTTCAGATCTGTTTCAATTTCAGTAGTTTAGTTTAAGTTTTTTATGGTTTTACTCATCAATCTATTTTGGACATTGATGCAGAGTAGTAACCAGCTTGATATTCCTATTCCGACGCTCATCCTTGGCAGCCCCAGTCACTTAAATCTGTAACTCGTAAGTGTACTCATCAGGCTCTTATTTTGCTGCTTTAATCTTGATTTTTACATGCTTAGTGGCTTTTGAGGTGTTGAGTCAAATTGGTGTTTTGACGTTTGTTGTTTTAATAAAAATGGTACCATGTTAAATAACTGTTGACTGTTTTGGTTTGTTGTTTTGACGTTTGAATCTTGTTTGTTGTTTTGTGTTTGTTGTGTTTGTTGTTTTGACGTTTGAATCTTGTTTGTTGCTTAGTTGTTGACTGTTGTGGTTTAATTAGTTTTATTATTCATTATGTGTTGTTGTTGTGAATAGATGGGAAAAAGTGTTGTGAGCGGTTCCGAGTCTGAATTTGATGATGATGGAGTTAGTTCGGTTGGAAAAAAGAATGATCTTGGGGTGAGTAAAAAAATAGAGAAGAAGAGTGAAAGTAGTAATAGGCTTAAGGCAGATTGTTGGGATCATTTTGAAATTTATGAAACCCGTGAGGGGAAAAGAAGGTCTAGGTGTAAACATTGTGGAGCTTCATATGTTTGTGATTCCTTCTCTAATGGGACCACAAACATGAACAAACATATTAAATTTAGGTGTAAGGTACTCAAAGCTAAACAAATAGATCTCACCCAAAAAACATTAGGGAGGCAAAGAACTTTAGAAGGATATGGTAGTAATTTGACTACATATTCCTTTAATCCAGATGAATGTAGGAAAAGATTGGTGGAGATGATTGTACAACATGAATTGCCATTTAGATTTGTGGAGAACGAGGGATTTCGAAGGTATAGTGAATCATTGTGCCCTCGATTTGAAATACCATCTAGGAGAACACTAGTGAGAGATGTGTACAAATTATATGTTGGTGAGAAGGAATTATTGAAAAAAAAAAGATCAAGCAAAGTAAAGTGAGAGTTTGTCTAACCACAGATACTTGGACTTCGATTCAAAATATTAATTACATGGTTGTGACATCTCACTTTATTGATAATGAGTGGCAGTTGCAGAAGAGGATTTTGAGTTTCACTCCAATAGAAGATCATAGAGGGGAATCAATTGGGAGGTGTATTGAAAGGGTTTTGCTTGATTGGGGTATTGATAAAGTTTTTGCCATTACTGTTGACAATGCAAGTGCAAATTCAGTTGCCTTAAACTATTTGATTCGAAAATTAAATAGTTGGCATGTGCATGGAACAATTTTAGGAGGAAAATATTTGCATGTTAGATGTTGTGCCCATATATTGAATTTGATTGTGGGTGAAGGTTTGAAAGATATCCATGAGTCAATTGCAGCCATTCGAAATGCAGTGAAGTATGTTAGATCTTCTCCTAGTAGATTGGCGAGGTTTAAAAAATGTGTTGAAGATGAGAAGCTTGGGCAGTCGAGTTTGGTATGTATGGATTGTCCTACACGGTGGAACTCGACATATTTGATGTTAGATAGTGCTAACAAATTGAAAAAGGCTTTCAGCCGATTGGAGGAGGAGGATGGATATTATGTTAGCTACTTTGCAGAAAATGAAGACGGGAAAAAGCGGGTTGGACCACCTTCTTTGGAGCATTGGGACTGTTCCATGGTATTTGTTGATTTCTTGCGGACTTTTTATCAGATTACTTTGACATTTAGTGCTTCTTTGCGAGTGACAGCAAATGAATATTTTTCAAATTGGTGTTCGATATTTCAAACAATTGTTGAGTTGGAAGGTTTATTTGATCCGCTTCTGGTTAGGATTACCTCTAACATGAGGCAAAAGTTTTTTAAGTATTGGGGAGGGTTGGATAAAACTAATATGATGTTGTTGGTAGCGAAAGTGCTTGACCCTATGTTCAAATTGGATTATATCCAGTATCGATTGAAGACTTTTTATCCTTTGACAGAAGCACAATCCATTACCTTACAAATAAGAAGGTTGTTGGAAGAGTTGTTTGATTATTATAAATCAATGCAGTCTAGTGGGGAAGAAGATGATAATCGTAGTGGTGATTCGATTGTGCTTCGTGCTGATAGTCAGAAGACTCAAACTCGCAAAGCAGACATGGCTTTAGCAGATAAATTATGGGCAATCAAACAAAAACAACGGAATGCGAGAGTGGAGAGGAAGACTGAATTAGATTTGTATTTATTGGAAGAATGTGAACCTGTGGATAATGAAATGTTTAATGTGTTGCATTGGTGGAAAAATTCTTGTACTAAATACCCAACTTTGGCAAGCATAGTAAAGGATGTGATGGCAATGCAAGTTTCAACGGTGGCGTCGGAATCCGCTTTTAGCACGGGTGGTCATATTCTAGATCCATTTAGGAGTTCATGAACTCCTAAAATTGTAGAGGGAATGATTTGTTATCAAAATTGGTTGACTGCTTTACACCCAAAGCGCGAAGTTGTTAATGTAGATGAGCATGCGGCATATGAAGATAATAGTGTTGCAAATATTCAGTTTTACCAAACCATTGAAACCAGTGAATTTATAATTTAGTTTAACATTCATATTTTATGTTTTATGCTTATGTTTATATAAATATTACTTGATTATTTGATTTAACTTATTTCTTCATATAGTGTCCTTCAATGCAGCAGCAAATGAAGTTTCAACTTCATTGGATAATTTGAATTTGCTTTAAAATTTGATGGTAAGATTTTATAGTTTATGTTATTTTGAATATCATTGTTCATTTATTATATATATTGTTTAGTGTTTATGTGCTAATAAATTTGTTTTGAATGACTAGGTTCAAAGGTGTGTGAACTTTGGAGCTAATTTTCGATTGGTTGGAGTTGGACTTAGAGCTAATCTTTGGAGTTTGGAATTGTTTACTTTATGTTGTATTTTTATGTCTACTATGTTGCTATATTTTTTTTAAAAAAATTATATTTTGTTATATGTTTATGTCTACTATTTTGTGTAATATGTGCATGTGGGCATTGGATATTGTTGAGAATTTAAGGATGTAATGTGTGGATGTGAACATTGAATGATGCCATTTGATATTGCATATTTTTTCTTAGTATGTTGTATATTTTTTCTTAGTATATTGTATATTTTTTCATAGTATGTTTGAACATTGGATATTTTTTCTTAGTATGTTGTATCCATCTAATATTTTTCTTTATCCATTTAATTTTTTTGGTATCATCCACAACATAAAGTAAGTTTAAAGAATCCAAAAACACTTAAATTTAAAGGTCCAACAGTAATGGACTCAAAAACAATTAAAAATTAATAAAAATTTTGGTCCAAAAAATGAAGCTCAAATTTGGGCCCAAACATGGAAACCGATCCGAATCGATCCGAACACTGGGTGTTCGGTTCGGGTCGGTTCCTCTCCCTCATCGGACCATGTTCGGATCCAAAAGTGGTGATCCGTGAATTTATCATGTTCGGGTCGGTTCCAATAGGAACCGATCCGAACATGGTAGTGCCCACCCCTAGAAATGCCAATTTAAAATATGTTTTGTTGCAGAGTTACTTCATCCACTTACTCGGTCTTCTCACTACTCACTAGGACCACCATCATCAAAGCTTAATTAATTAGAAATCTGTTTGCTTCTTTAAATGTTTTTAAGTTTTAGCTAACTCTTCCATTTTTTTTTTTCAAAGGTATTGGGATGAAGCTAAAAAACAATCGGGACTAGATTGGTATGACCCTAGTGATACGGTCCGAATCAACAGTCCTCATACGATTGAGAGCCACCCACATCAAAAATGGAAGACAACCTATATATATGGAAGAAAATTCCACCTCTTATTGGGTGAGGTGGGGTGTAGAACCTTGATTTTGAAATCAAGGTTATCTGTGTACTTCCACTACATCATAAGACAATTGACAACTCTTTCTTTTTTGCACTAAATGCAGTTCAACGCTTCATCAACTGCCTAAGTTAAAGAACATGAATATTATCTAGCGCTAGCGAATTTATGTGACTTTTCCTTATTAGAAAGGATGCTAAACAAAGACACAATTTTGATTTGTCAAAATTTGTATGGTTCCCTATATATCACCACAACAAACTAATCAATTTGTCATATATTTCTTACTAAAAAGCCATTTTGGACTTACTACCCAAAGATTTACAAAACTATTTATTTTGAGAGTAGCTGAGGGTAATTGGAAATAACAAAATCCTGTCAACAAATTAAAGCCAATTTAGTATTGTAATAATTTGAACAAGATTATTAATTAATAAACAGTTTATAAAGTTGCCTCTTACTATAAGAAAGATTGGTACTTCAATTTCGTCGAAGGGTCAATAACAAAGAGAAATATAAAGAAAAATAAAAATAAAATACCTAATTGTTCGTGGTCCAATGATAATTGACAACCGTAAACATTAATTAACCCATGAAACGGTTGACACATCCTCTTAATCTTTGAGGAAAAAAAACACAAAGAAAATGTTGCAAACATTAGAATTCTCTTTAAACCAAGGTGAACGGAATTAGAAAACTAACGTTTGGTAGTTTTTTGGTATAGCTATAACTGTTTTAAAAAAGCTTTGTATTTATTTTAGGTTTTGACTTAAACAAAAGTGAGTTTTTAGTTGTATATCATAAGTACTGAAAAATAATAAATATTTCTACATAATAATTTTTTTTTTTTTTTGGTTTTTATCAAAGAGCATACACTTTGAAATGGGCATTTTGTAAATTTATATATATATATATATTGTTTTAACCCATTTTAAAAGTGAATTTGATTTTGACCTATCAACATAAATAATTGTAAACTATGTCTTTAATAGCTTAAATATCTTTACAATAAGACGGCTTTCATATCTTATGAAAATCCACTGTCTCATGAAAATGACATTTAAGTACTTGAGGGATATACTTTGTAATTAATCATTTTCATGGATCAAAAACAATTTTCAAAATTTTTTGGATCAAACCGAATTTTCACTTTTCAATATGAACAATTTTTTTTTTTTTTGAAGAAATACATGCATATAGTGAAAAACAGAACCACCAAAAAGGTGGGAAGGATGTGCGCCCGGCCAGATTTTGAAGTCAAGGAAGGCATGTAGCCAAGCGGTAGAAGTGTTAAAACCAAGTGCCGCTTTAATCAAGAAGCTATTAATTTAATCCATTTAATTATTAGTTTCGGGAAGATAGCTTCTTCCGACACGACGTACGACCACTTTAATCCAGAAGTCAACTCACAATATCATCCAATATTATATAATGGAGCAAATTCCAATTTAACTACTCAGATAAAATATTATTACAAACGAAACTAACATTTTACTTTAATTACAATAAACTCATCCGCCGTTACTTCATCTTGATTAGAGTTAACAGTTTAAGGGGTAAAATTATCTTTTCAATATTTTTTATATTATTTTTTATTTTCTTTTCAAATTAATTGTTTTAATAATGTCTCCCTCATTTTTCTTACCCCCACTGGCTACAGTCACCGTCTCTCTTTGTTTTTCATCTTTCTTCTTCTTTACTTCTCATTTTCTTCTTCTTCTTCTTCTCTTCTCCTTCGAATCCAAATTCATCTGGGTTCGAATCTGGGTTCGTTCTAACCAAACATCAAAATCATCAACAATGATCATCAACACAAACAATCATCAACACAAATAACACAAACAAGTCCAATATCATCAATAATCAACACAAACCAAAACCACTGTCATTTTCAAACAAAAACCATTATCATCATCATCAAACAAACCTAAGAACATTAGTATCAACACCATCTGGAAACTAACACTGATGCAGGTCTGGGCTCCGATCTGGAAACCCAGACACTGATGCGGGTCTGGGTTGAAAACCCAGATCCATGTCGGGTCACGGTCTGGAACCAAACCAGATCCACGTCGGGTCACGGTCTGGTTCCAGACCTACATCATCTGGAAACCCAGATCAGCGTCTAGGTTTGGATGGAAACCCAGACACTAATCTGGGTTTCTAAACCCAAACGTCGATCTCGGTTTCCAAACCCAGATCGGTGTCTGGGTTGGAAACCCAGATCCAGATGTTTGGGTTTGTCAGACGCCGATCTGGGATGGAAACCCAGACGTCAATCTGGGTTTCCAAACCCAGATCGACTGGTGAAGAAGATGAACAAAAGAAGGAGAAGAGAGAGAGAGGAGAAGAAGGAGATCCAGATCGATGTTTGGGTTGGAAACCCAGATCCAGAAGTCTGGGTTTGCCAGACGCCGATCTGGGATGGAAACCCAGATGCCGATCTGGGTTTTCAAACCCAGACCGACTGGTGAAGAAGATGAACAGAAGAAGGAGAAGAGAGAGAGAGAGGTGAGAGACCGAGCGTCTGGGTTCCAGACATCGATAAGGTTTCAGTGAAGAAGACGAAGGAAAAGGAGAGAAGAAGGAGAAGAAAAAGAAGAGAGAGGTGAGAGACCGGACGTTTGGGTTCCAGATGTCGATCGGGTTCTGGTGAAGAAGATGAAGGAAAAGGAGAGAAGAAGGAGAAGAAAAAGAAGAGAGAGGGAGGTGATTTTTATTGGTGATTTATTTTATTTTTTATTATGGAGGCATTTTGGTCTTTTAATAATATTTATATGGTTAACTGTTAAATTTGACAGAAATTCCCTAACGGAAGGTGGTTGATTGTAATAAAATTAAAATATTGATCCGCCTGTAATTATGTTTCAAATGGGTAGCTAAATTGCAATTTACTCTATACAATATAATAAACAAACAATAATGGAAGCTTTTCTCATTATTGAGACGCAAATTCTGGTAGAAGGTTGCCAGGAATTAAGGCTCAACTCAACTATCTATAAATCCATGCAACTGGTCAATAGCTCCAAAAGCAATATCTATAGTCTCTTGCATTAATTTTCATTCATCATGAAAATTTTTCTTTTCTTTGCTCTGTGTTTCCTGGCTGGTAAGGTCTCAACAAGTCCTCAACGGTATGAGGCAATATTCAACTTCGGTGACTCTCTTAGTGACACCGGCAATTTCCTTCTCTCCGGTGCCCTTGCCTTTCCAGTTATCGGAAAGCTCCCTTATGGCGAAACCTTCTTTCGGCGCCCAACAGGCCGCTGCTCAGATGGACGGCTTGTCATTGATTTTCTTGGTACTTAATTGTCTTGTCATTCTCCTTTTAACATATGTATTAAGTCGTGTAACCAGTTGTGTAGCCAGTTTAAATTATGTATTAGTCTGTATATAACAATATCTACTAAATGAGATATTTACATTGGCTATTCAATGTTCATTTAATTTATAAAATTGTTTTTTTTTTTAATTCAAATTACAGCGGAGGCATTTGGGTTGCCATACGTGCCACCATATCTAGCAAAAAGGGAAGGCCAACATTTCAAGCGTGGTGCGAACTTTGCCGTTGCTGGAGCAACCGCTCTTGATGCAGAATTTTTCTATGAGCGAAAAATTGCATCTGTTTTGTGGACAAATGCTTCATTGAATGTTCAACTTGATTGGTTCAAGAAGCTCAAGTCTTCTCTTTGCACGAGTAAACAAGGTGACTGTGACTAAAACGTACCTTACATTTTCAGTATTTAGTTGTTGCTCTCACGTACTCACAAGTGTTTGATTAAATTTTATGCTTTATTCTATTTTACAGAGTGTGACAACTACTTGAAGAAATCATTGTTTTTCGTGGGGGAGATAGGTGGGAATGACTATAATTATGCAGCTTTTGTTGGTGGAAACATTAAACAACTTCGGGCATCAGTACCTTTAGTTGTTGAAGCAATTACTAAGGCCACCGATGTATGTTAAATCTCACTGTTTATCAAACTAAAGTCATTACTTTTATGATTGTAGGGACCTTTCATATAAATGTGAAATTTATTTTTTAAAGGATTAATCTTTTAATTTACTTTAAATAATATCTAGAACCATGGCCTTATATTTGAAAATCCATATCTCTAATAATTGTTTAAAACATTAGAATAATTTCCTGTAATTTGTCTAACTCTTTTATTTTTTGTTTCTTAAGGGAGATTGTAATAACCCTTGGTTATCATCGTGTCATTTGTCAGTGAGAGGTTCTGGCTCTACCCTCGGAGGAGTGTGCCGGAGGTGTTGGCATTTACAGGATTTGAACCAAAAACCTATAATTATTTTGATTACAAATTTTGGAATGCCACCTTGACCATTTATTTGTTGTTCAAGGAGGACATGCTTCTACTACACTTTATTTTGCATTCTGCTCTGCATTAGCTCAAACCTGTGGTTCAAGGAGGGTCATTTTCTTTCACACTCTTCTAGGGATAAAATCAAACCCCACATAGATAAATGACTATTATGATGATCAAGGGTCAATACAAAGATCATTAATATGAATATTAATTAAAATAGAATATCAAAAAAAAATTTGACAAATAAGAGAGGCTTCGAACCACCATAAAAATAAAAAATTCTTAATTTTCATTATTTTTCCCTTACCATATTCTTTGGAAATTTTTGTTATAGTTGTTGATAGAGGAAGGAGCGGTGGAGCTGGTGGTGCCAGGAAATTTGCCGGTCGGGTGCTCGGCAGTGTACTTAACATTGTTCCAGAGCCCAAACAAAACTGACTACGATCCTCGAAGTGGGTGTTTGAAGGCATTCAATGGATTTGCCAAGTACCATAACAATCAGCTCAAGAAGGCCTTGCAAAAATTGAGAGAAAAGTATCCTCATGCTAACATTATTTACGCCGACTACTATGCAGCTGCCAAGCGCTTCTATCATGCACCTCTACATTATGGTAACAAATTAAATGCTTCTATTTATTGATATCAGTTACCTACTTTGTTTTTCGATTAATTACATATACAATTTTAGACATAAAGTCAAAATTTATTGAAATAGATAAAGATAACGATTTGATATCAGTCATATGTGAACATATAATATTATTATAATTAATTAACTTTACCAGTCACATGTACGTAGAAACTAGCACTTGATTGTGTAAATATTTATTTTCTCACCTATATTTGGGTTGTATTAATTTGTCCATTAAAATAAGACAATGACCTCTTAATATATATATATATATATATATAATATAATATAACCTTTTTTAGGGCTGTACTAGGCAAAGTGGTTGACACTCAAACTATAGGCAATAATTAGTTTTCAGATTGTATTTTTGCTGCTATGGAAGATTAACGTATTCACACATTTTTTTAGTTTCATTTTTAATTTTTTTTTGTTTGGTTTTAAACCATTAAAGTTCAATGAATGGATTTTTTTTCCTGATATACCATTAACATTAAGGGCAATGTGAATCTGAGAAATTGCTTTTCATCATCAAAAGCTATGAAAAGATATAATTAGAGTTGTGGGGTAAATATATGCTAGATTTATGGAAGATTTATGAATCTGACCAATATATTAACGAGGACTTGTGTTTAATGATGCAGGATTTAGCAGCGGGACCCGAACAGCCTGTTGTGGAGGGGGTGGGCCATATAATTTTAACAACTCAGCGAGATGTGGCCATATTGGATCAAAAGCATGCGAAGATCCAAGCACTTTTGCAAATTGGGATGGTATCCACTTGACAGAGGCTGCTTATCGCTACATTGCCCAGTACTTGATCAAGACCAGTTTTACCACTACATCTCTCACGTGATACTATTAAATATTGATCTCCTCTTTTGACTCTCAGATAGTACTGTAAACAGATGTCATGACGACATGAACATTAGTAAGTAATTAGGGAGCTCTGTTCATGATCTCCTATCAGTTTCTTATGTGATTAGATTTAAATCCATTTCATGATGTCCGACTTGATGTAATGTCAGATAACAAATTTCAGAATAAAATTTACTTATGTGAAGATATGCATTAAATATAAATGTATTTTATTTTCAACAATTTTCAAGTATTGGTGATTGTGCTTTTTATTTTTTAATGTAAGGAAAAACGACAAGTGTTTATTTGAAATGCAAACTCTACTTATGAAATAAAAATGTACAGATGATTTTTTTTTTTTTTTTTTTCACGTTTTAACTGGAATGAAGAATAACTAAACAAATTGTTAACCACACAATCCCTTAGTAGTCACATGGTGCAATGTCTTGTAAAGTGATTCAAGTCATTGACAAAGCTTCTAACAAGTTCATAGAAGTAAGCCTCCCGAATAAAAAAAAATTGTAAAGTTCATGGACGAAGTGGGCCTGGGCTCATAGAGTGAGGATTGGCCTGTTACTATACCAACTTCCTTTCACGAGCCACATTCTTCGCTACTAACTTAAAGACATTTCTTAATTTCATGTATGCTAAATGTGAGATTTGCTTTAGAATAAGAAGTGTCTTATACCACACACATTAATAAATAATGTATCAGTTCCAAATTAATTAATTAATGTGTCACACATCTCCAAAAAATATAATAATAATTGTATAACATTACACATCAATTATTAACAAAATTACACAAACTCTCAGATTTTGAAAAATTTTTATGCATATATGTTACCAAATAATTAACATGTGGCCTACGAACAAATCCTCTTCTGTATTGGCCGGATTCATTAATAAAACCTCTTCCGTATTGTTTTCAGTCACTGAAGCTTTCTCCAACTAAAAACGTATCAGAGCTTATGCATAAAGAACAGACAATAAGCCAAAAGAATAAATAAAAAGTAGTTTGGCTACTGAAGCGAAAATATTGTTGTACTCCCAAAGCTCTAATGTCACTTGTTGGGAAAAGTTGATTGGAAATCCTACATAATATTCATGGTTTCATCACAAAGAAAATAATGTGTAGTAATATGAAAAAAATTGAACAGATTAACATTGAAGATAGGGACTAAAAAATGAGGAGAAACATATATTAAAGATATCATTTAATTATTTTATTTAAAAAATATATATATCTCATTTTTTTTTTTCATCTTTTATTTCTCTATCTTCGGATCTCATTTTCTGTATCATGTCACTTATTTCATATCTATTAGCAGTTATATTCTTGCAAAATGTCTTTTATTTTTTCTTGATAAATTTAATTCTCATGCAATTTTCAGTTTTCTTTGAGGGATAAGGCCCACTGTATTTACCCTAATATGTATAATTAATTCTCTTTGCATCAACGAAGTCTGCCGAAAGGAAATTTGAAAATAAAAAGATGTAACACAAAACTTAATGGAAAATGTAACGTAAGTATTTGAAACCACAAAGGCTTCGCATAAGTTAAATAGAACAATGATGAACTTTTTGATACAAAATATACATCCGAAGAAAAAGAATTCAAGACTGTGTTTGAGATTGCTTTTACTTTTAAAATAATTACTTATAGTTTAACTTATAAGATAATTCACTTAAAACATATAACTAAATAGATGTTTGATAAATTAAATTTTTAATTAATCAACTTAATAGAAAGTGAAAGCCAGCTCCTCCAACAGATGGAGGAGATGATCAGCTCCTCAAACACCGAAGATGGTCTGAATCTTCCGAAATTGAATTACACCTGCTCCATTGCCGGAGGAGGATTGGCCTTCTCTGACTACGTTGACAGTCATTGAAGGAAGACTCGATTATGGCTCTATCGTCGGTAATGGTGGCCACCACAGTGGCCACAATTTTTTTATTTTATATTAATTATTTAATTAAAATAAATTTATTTAATAAATAGTATTTATATTTATTTTGAAATTTGAGTTTTCAGTTTCAGTATATTATAATTAAAATAGGGGTATTATTGTCATTTTATTAAAATGGAAAGGACAATGCGCGGACATTTAAAAGGTTTAGGCTCAACTTCTCCAATTATTAGTTTCCAAAAGCAATCCTCAACCAATTTTTTAAAAGTTGGGACAACTAGATTATGAAATAAATGGATTATGGGAGGTTTACCAAACTCTATTTTGTTGTTCAAAACTTTATAAAATAAATAAATGATTATTTCATTAGTAAAATAATCCCAAATGCACATTAAGAATCCATTACAACAATGATAAAACATAATTTTGCTTGAGATTATTAGTGAAGTAATTTATTTATAGTTTGCCATAAGTGATTATTTCATAACAACAATGTGGCCATGGCTTCTCCAGTACAATTGACCGGCCTGAAGCATCATCTATACATTAAACACAGAATATTAATCTATATATGAAAATAAAGTAGTGAAATATGAGCTGAATTGTTTCACACACATACCCAGCTCACATGTACTGTATATATACATATAGAAATGATAGAAAAGTTACACAAAACAAATGGCTGAAAAATAGAAACATACATACATAAAATACAGTAACATGGTGATAAAAAATTTACAAAATCAATCTCTATCCTCATCTAATATCACCTGCAGCTAATCCTAATCTAATATAATTTTCATCTTTATGCTTATCAATATAAATGTAAATTTGGACAAAAAGAGACAAAGAAGTATGTAAAATAAAGTTAAGAATCCCAGATGGGACCGAAGGCCGCAATTCCTGAAGCCTTGCACGCGTTCACTACATCTCTGCTTCCTTCAGGATTGCTGGTAACAACGACAACTTCAGCCCCCCATCTCTTTGCAGTATCTACACTCATCTGAGACACGTTTGGTCTACCAAGCACAGCTGTGTCATGCACTATCATTTTTTCTGGATGCATATTCACCATCTCCTTTATTTCTTTCCCGAAATTTTGTTCAATCCCTTTAGCCACCCACAGCACGCACACCCTCGCTCTACACGGCTGCAATAAAAATGACAAGAACACGCAAATCCCAGACCCAGTTGCAACCAGCAGAACCCTCTCATAGATGTTTGTTAGATAAGGCAGACCAGCGAAGTGCAGCTGGCGAACCCACAAGTGGCTTGGAGGGTTTGAAACCAATGACTTTGTGAAGTCACCGACTGCGCCGGCGAGCATCATGTGGCCTGTTTCCCCATCAGAAATAATGCCAAAAGCATGCCATTCTGATAATGGGGACGGACTGATCCTACCCAATATACCGGCTTTTACTCCACCTTCGAATTTTATAATCGAAGCATGACCCGAAGGAGCTGTGATGTTAACCGGTACGCGTCTCACTGTTAACCATGGGATGATAATTAGTATAGTAATGGCTAGTGTGAACCAGAATTCCTGTTGTTTGATCAATCTTGAACCAAGTTCGTATGAGTAGGATTTGGTGTTATGGTCATAAGAGATTGTGAGTGTAATAAAGGCCCAAAGGAGAACAAGTGCGGTCCATCCAGCGAACCTATGAATCCTTTCGAATACGTTGTGGTGGAGGTGGCGGACAAGAGGGAATGCAGCTAAACAGGAGAAGCAAAGAAGAGAAAGAATAGCAGAAGCCACAACTATGATCTCTGAAGAAGTGTTTTTTCTGTCTTTAAGAGTGAGGATCAATGCATATACAAGCCATGCAACTGAAGAAACTCCACAACTGCTATGTATACCGCCAAGACTCTGAAGAAGTGAAGTAGTTGCTGTCTTGATAAAGAAAGGCACCCAGGATCTCCCAAGTAGTTTGACAGCGAGCCAAAAGACAACCCGCAAGAAGGCCTCGCTTCTGCAGAGTGTCAAAGAGAGAATGTTGGCAATGGAAAACAAGGCAGCCCTGTTTCTTGCATATGGGAAATAACCAGTTGCTGCAAGGACCAAGGCAGTGATGTTCAGGGTCAAGCAAACCGCAAAGAGCAGCTTGTACGCCGTGAACATTCCTTGGTCTAGCAAAATAACAGACAACCTCGACTCTTGTTTAGGAGCCGCCTTTGGTGGTTGCTCGCGTTTACTCGCACAAGGAATAATTGGTTTGTGGTCTTTCTCTTCATTCTCATGACCCTCTTCCAATCTCCGTAAAACAACGTCATCTTCATCATCAAAGTCATTGTCTTCACCATTGTCGAGATCACAGAAATGGCTACTGGCACGGCTCATTGATTTGGTCAAGGTGGAAGGAAACACTTCGGAAGTGTTTCCTTGGTTCCAAAAAGGCCAATATTGCCTCATGCTGCTGCGAGCCTCATCTTCGGTTGCATTATTTGAGATGGCAAATGGGTCTACATGAGGTTTAACCTCAAAGGCCACACCTCTGCAGCTTGAAACCCTCACTGGACTTTGCATGGTTTTTAACTTTAAGCTCAGTAATAATTAGTGATTTTACTTTATAAAAAGTGCTTTGAGGTGTGATCTTCATGTCAACCAAAGCTGGCCTTTTATAGGCCAATTTTCGAGTTTGACTTGGCCTTGTTTTTTCTAATTAGACTTTGTCAAATGGCAATTTTTTAAGATTAATTTTTATAAGAGAGTTGAAGATATGAGAAGATATACACTGGTGACGGCAAGTAACCGTTAGTAACCGTTCTACGGCTTTTACATTAATTGCATGTCATTTTTAAAGTTACGTTAGCATGTTCGAACTTGTTACGAACTGACAGTTAAAGAGCATGAAAATGCATGACTTGGCCGATCGATTTTTTTTTTTTTTCATTTAAATAATTTTGTTTTTAGTTTTTGTCTTACTGATAAACCATAATCTAATAGTAATCACACCTATTAATCAACTTAAGATTTTAAGTTTAAATCTTCCTTTCCTCAATTTGATAAAAGTAATTTCCTTCTCTCTACAAAATGCGTTGAACTGCTTCATCTTCAGTAAACCTTTTTTCTTCCTTGGTGTATTTAATTCAAATGTAATATAGAAGTACTCTACCTTGAACAATAGAATTACTGAAGTACTTTAGCTTATCTAAGCTACCAGCTCCTACATACACTTTTGCGCATCTAAACTAGCTTACAACAGTACAAATTAAAACAAAAGATAAAAATTAATGAACCCGAAAATGATCATCTGCATTCATCATCTTAGATATACATATATACATATATACATACATATATCGATTTATGAATAAGCTGTGATATAAGATATCAAATTTGAGGTACTGTTCGTGACATGTAAATCCAAATTCTCACGAGATGTTGATGGCATTCGCATGGTAAATGGCAGATTAAAAATGATCTCAAATCAATCTTCATACATTAGGTCTTCGCTATATTCTCAACGTTTAACGATTACTTTCTTTTTTTCCGAATTGAATCTGCCCGAGTTCGAAAAACTCAAGAAATTCAGAGGAACTATATATATATATATATTTTTTGTAAGCGTCATAAATTTGTTACTCTCTTGCTTAATTGGTCAGCTCGTTCTTGAAAGGAAAAAAATAAATAAATATTATAGAATACAATATATTTATATACGTAATTGCATTTAGTTAATTTACATACTACAAATTTACTGGATGACGTCACTTTGTAAACAAATTCATTTTTTTTTTTTTTTTTTGAATTTGACACTTTACGATTAGATGATTGTCAGGACTTATCGAGTTGGATTACTAATAACGTAGTCCAAATGACTATTTCCACAACTAGAAAAATGACAACTCTTATTAGACAGAGATTCATAGTCCATACTTTATATTTCAAAGGATAAGATTAGGACTTTAATTTTTGACCTCTTAGGGTCAAGATACTAAAGTGATTTTATCAAAAATTGATTTATATGATCATGTGATGTTAGCTTGTAACTGTCTCGGGCCTCCTTGATTCTCTGCGGCTTCAATGATTTGTCAAACTAAGCTTCTCTATAACATATATCTTTCAAAAGCTAGTGTTACGAAAAAACAAGGCGTCAGAGGAGGAGGGGTAAAATTTGGTTGAGATTTTTTTTTTCTAAAAAAAGAGTGTAAGTTTGGAAAGCAACACTCAAAAACTGAATTGAGTTTTTTTTTAGTACTGCAGCAAACTATTTCCACGAACTAATAGGTCGCTTCATGTTCAAGGTTGAGTTTCGACAAAGCATGTTGTGGCAAGAAAATGGCAGCTCGATTGTCATCACCCATTACCCTAAAATCATTAATTAAATGGCATCTTAAATGAAATTCCAAATTTATTTTCTAGTATGATATGATATATACCCATCATTCAATATTTTGTGGGAAAGACCATTTCAGAGGCTGCGATATTGGTCAGCCTAAATGCACCATGCTTTCAAATGAAGAAAAAAAATGAATAAAAAATAAATAAAAGACGCCTGAATGCACCCGTTATCCAAATAAGATGTTATACATTCAAATACCTTTTATATACATATGCATTTTTAATTGATGTTAAATTCAATTATATATCAACAGTGGGTATTAAACAAATAGAGCTGAATTTGGTAGTGATTATTCAATTATGCGCATAATTGGTGAGAGGAGTCCATCATTTTCTATACTTATTGCTACGTATCAACCATACGAGAATTTCTAGTCTAGAAAAATTAAATAAAAAAAAAAAACCCAATCTGGGACTTCCGTAAATTGTAATTTGAAGAAGAAGGAATATTGTAAGTAAGATATTTAATGGATTTTTTTTTTTTGAGTACTAATATTATCCTAAAGAACGGTCGAGATTAAACGGGATAAAACTCTAATGATACTGTTTAAAAAACAACTCCCAAAAAATAAAATGGAGCAATCCACATAAAGTGAGGAAACAGCACCTACAGTGGATGAGTGGAGGAAAAACCCACCAATTATGGAGCAGCCCACGTTGCAATGTAATGGAAGTTTTAGTCTATCATGAATTCTACTGCAATTGTAAGACCCGTCCACTGTGTTTGGTATGCTACAGATTGTCTTGAAACAAATGCCACGACTAAACTTAATATTATAAAAAAGAAAAAAGAATATATATATATATATATCTACAATAAGAACGAGTTAATTTTAATAATATCAGTTACAACATTGTGAATCATTAAATATATTAACTTTTTAATTAATACTTGACATTATGTTGAGAACTTAATTAGAGATCTAACAACAAGCTCTGAATGTCCTGACTTATGCCATATGCTATTTTAAAAACGGAGCAACCAACCCATAGAATTGGTAGATTGATCTTCTAAAGTTAGATTATAGAACTAACCCAAACCAAGCTCAAATAATTTCAAACAATAATACTTAGAAAAGCCGAAAAAAACTATCAATAATCTTGTCTTGCAAACTATAAGATTTTATTAATATTCTCCAATATGATGATATTAGAATACAAACCCTAAATTGAAACTCCAACTGCAAGATTTTATTAATATTCTTCAATATGATAGTCGATACAACCCTAAATTGAAACTCATATTTATAACTAAACTAATCTTCTAATTCCTTTAGAAAACAAAACTCTCATTAGGAGCAAAACTCTAAATTGAAATAATATCAAATTACTAAAGCAAATAATATCCAACTAATCAAAGGAAATAGATATCAAAGTCTAAATAGAAATAATATCTTAAAATGCCTAAAATTTAGTTAAAGCTTGCACCAGACTCGTCTATCGCAACTTACATCTCACGACATAAGTCGCATTCGCTTTGGGTAATTGATCTGGAGTTGCACCTAGTGACACAAATCGCAATCCTCACTATTCAAATTTTACCCTCTCAAGTCTTTTCCTAACGTTCCTATAATTTTGTATATAATCAATACATCCCGTTATCGAAATTGGTATTATTAAAATAAGTTAATCTTTATAGTGAAAAGATTATATATATATATATATGGATTTGCTTAGGGAATGACATTTTTATTTTTGAAAAAGACTTCAATGGCATTAAATGATTTGAATATATTCAACTTATTCAATTCAACGCTATTAAAGTTCCGAGCAAATTATAATTTAGCTACCCAGATGAAACGCTTTTACAGGCGGAGCAACAGTTTCGATATAATTATAATTTATCCCCCTTCCATTAGCAATTTTCGTTATATTTAACTGTGAACAGTGTGAAATAGACAAAAAGACGAAAATGCCCTTGATAGTTGAATTGACCCCGTTGACCAAGCAATTGAAAAATCAAAAGTGGCTGTTCGCGGGAATTGAGGTTGATTGATTCCAAGTCAAGTTAAAAATAAATATACTGTTCATTATATGATTTCAAGTCAAGTTAAAAAAAAATTCTCAAAACAATCATCATTCAAAGTTGTATCAGAAAATGTTGCTCACCCGAAAAAGATAAATCAGACCAACCAGTCACATCTGATCTGACTTGAACCACTGTAACAGCTAGAGATGCAAGAAGATGATCCAAGTGTAACAAGAATAGATAAATTAATTCCAGCAACATCTCAAGAAGTTGATGAGAAAGTGAAAAAAATAATTCCCTTGATCAAGGAACTCGCATCGAACCATTATTTTCAGGAGAATGTTGGGTGGCAGGAGTTCACTGTAATATAACAAGGTGGCGACTGAGGCAGCTGGCTCGCTCACCAGCGATGTCACGAACCTCGCCAGTGACCGGAACAGCAATGGGGTTATGGACTGCAATACAAATTCAATGCACAAACATATACAAGAGAATGAGACACGATGAAATGGATGATGTTTGATGTTAAAAGAAAATAAACAAAGTGTGATGATGTGATACGTATACCATGGCTCTGGTAAGTTAGAAAAATGTTGCAAGTGGAGATCAGGTGGTGTAAAGAGGGAGGAAGCAGAAGAGAAAGAGTAGGCGATGATGAACCCAGATGAACCTCCGTCTGGGTTCGTCGATTCGAACCCAGATGATGAAGGAGAAGAGAACGGCGACGAGAAGAAAGGAGAGGAGCACCGACGGACAGAAGAGCAGCAGCAGAGAGGGGAGACGAACCCAGACGGAGGTTCATCTGGGTTCTCATCGACGAACCCAGATGAACCTCCGTCTGGGTTCGTCGATTCGAACCCAGATGAACTTTCATTTGGGTTCGACAATGAACCCAGATGATGAAGGAGAAGAGAACGGCGGCGAGAAGAAAGGAGAGGAGCACCGACGGACAGAAGAGCAGCAGCAGAGAGGGGAGAGGAGAGCAGATGAGCGCGGCGGACGGAGGAGGGGCGAGAAGATGAGAGCGGCCGAAGAGAGGCAATAAGAAGAAGAAAGGAAAGACTAAGAAGAAGAAGAAGAAGAAAGGAGAGACTAAGAAAAACTGAGAACAAGAAGAAGAAAGCAGAGACTGGGATGGCAGAGACAAGGACGGCGACGGCGAAGGCGAAGAGAGAGAGAGAGAGAGAGATGGAGAGAGAATCTGATTTACATTTAATTTTGCCGGTTTCCCCATGTGACGGACCATTCCCCAATAGAAATGACGACTTTACCCCTGAACTAGATCACGGTAACGAAAACCGCTAATGGAAGGGGGGTAAATTATAATTATATCGAAACTGTTGCTCCGTCTGTAAAAGCGTTTCATCTGGGTAGCTAAATTGTAATTTGCTCTTAAAATTCCTGTCAAAAATAAAAATGTCATTTATTATATATATATATATATATATATATATAGACACACATAAAAATGACTTCAACGGCTTTAAATGATTATATGCTTCGGGAATGAATGGCATTTTTTTTAAGCGACTTCAAGGGCATTGAATGATTTGAATATATTCAAATTATTCAAATCATTCAACGCTATTAAAGTTTCCATTAAAAATAAAATTGCCATACATTAGATATATATACATAAATATGTATAAAGTAATTTTACTATCGATATTTTCTAACTTTAAAAACTTAGGACGAATTAATCAAATTTATCAATTACATTTGAATTAAATATGATAAAGAAATTGTTTTAAGAGAGATAATACAATGGATGAATTTGATTAGTTCGTCATTAACTTTAAAAAGTTAGAAGACATTGATGGTAGAAGTATTATACATATATAATGCTTTTATAATTAAGTATACTTAATTTTAAAAAATAAGGACTAACTTATCGAATTTATCTACTGCATTTAAATTAAACGGGAAAGAAAATTTATTTCAGGATTAATAATATAATGGATGACTTTAATTAATAAATATTTACTTTTTAAAATCAAATATATACGATAATAAAAGTATTGATAAATGTATATGTATATATATATATATCATTCAATTGCATTGAAGCCACTTAAAGAAAAAAAAAAAAAAACTAGGTTGGCCCCGACTTTGGCCTTCCCGTTCCTGGGTTGGATGCAGACGCCAAAGTCACAAGTTTTCCTTCAACTAAATTACATCGGCTTATTATAAAAAATAAATGACGTGGGCTTCCACTTTCCACAACTATTTATTTGACTTTCTGCACGATGTCTGTTTCATCACCTTGCAAAGCATCTCCAGCCAATTTTGTTCACAAATCTATAAACCTGTAGCTTGAATCCTTGATTAATCCACGGTCGGCTCGTCTTCCGCCAATAAAGTAGGCTGGAGTTTTTTTGTTTTTTTCGTTTGTTCATTCTTTTATTTTTCTATTTTTGCCATTCGGCGGTCGGTACAGTGTATGGATAGATATATCAGTGTATGCCAAAGCGTGTGCACTTATATATACTGATCTAATATGATAAAGATCTTGATAACAACTTTGACTTTCTACACCCGTGACCCTCATGTCATGATTTTTTTTTTATTACATAAACTGTATCTGAGACAGACCCAGGGAACGACCGGGACCAACCGAGATAATACACTGGGACACGACCCGGATAACAACTCCCAATTGGGAGAGATCAACACACCCAGAAACAGGTGGAGATAAACCCACACCTTCGTGGGGGGACAACCCACACAAATCATGACCCTCATGTCATGATTGACAATATATAATTGTGTAAAACCAATCAGCTATAGCCCGCTCATTTAGATTTCTAATAATTTTTATTATTATCCGTACCCTATTTGGTAATCTGATACTACAATATGAACAATTATTCGTGTAACGTGTATGTTTAAAACATAAAGCTCGGGATTCTGATTTTATCGATCTAGACTTTCTGACGTACTATATACCGGCTGAAAGCTGACTGCCAAATAGTTATGTCTAAGCTTGCGCAACTCACCTAGCAAAGTCAGAGAATTAATGCTCGACAAAAATCAACCTATCGAGGACCTAGTCCTGCACTTTGATCCTTAAGTTCTTTTTCCTTTTTTGGTAATGTTTATGTTGTTACATGCTCTATAATTTAAGTAATTTACGAAGTTCAATTTCTTACTATCTAAAGTGATGTGATTTCAATCCTTATACATATATGATAAATTAATACTGCAACTTGGCACTCGTCGGCAAGACTGTGCCTTACGTGGATTTCTGATTCTAGAAGTAGTCTAAGTAAACGATTCGAGACCGTGCATAAGGTTTTCACAATTACTCGTGAATTAATCGATAATCTCTTTTTTGCAACTACTACTAACCCTGACTTTTAACAAATAATCCTAACCTTACTGGACTGTTTTCTTTTACAAAAATTTGATTGAGAAAATTATTTTCATTTTTGAATGCATTCAATATATATTGCAGATAGATATTATTTTATCCAAACAAGTCCCTATGTATATAAGGTTGATTTTTGTTACAAAATTTTCATCCGACGCAAGGCCATGAAATTAGCTACATCTTATTCACGGTGTTATCGATCATTGTAGCTGACTTTGTCATGTCTACTGAGCTTTCAAGTCATCTTTCAGGTGCCTTATTTCTCTGGCCAAGTAAACCAAGCACTGAAGCAAGAAAAAAAATTTTAAAAGAGGGTCAGAGGTTTTTTCACCAATCACCACATTAGACACATGTTTATGTTACTCTTCCAGATAATAAATTAAATAATTGTACCGTAATAGAATGGCTCAAACTGGCACTCTTTCACTCTTTAGTGATTTAATGTATGGGTTTTATTTTAATCGTTCAATTAAAATTTTGAACTTCTTGACAAAGTCTAGATCATCATCATTCCTTTTCATGACAAATAAATTACAGACTAAAATCCGATTACGTCATTACTACATAATACCTGGTCCTTTTTAGACTTATGGGTCTGTTAAAAGTTTGATAATTGTTGCTTCTACGGGGTTATGATATGGACACATTCTACGATATCTCTCACGAATAGATATATTTGATAGAAAATAAATAATTATATATTAAAATTATTGATTATAATTTATTATATTTTATTATAACTAAATAAATCTATTTATAATAATTAATAAATAAAATCATATTTACTTATTATAATTGAATATGTTTAATTATAATAAGATATAATTAAATATAATAAATTATTATAAATAATTTTATAATACAATCACTTTTTTTTTTTGTCTTGATATCCCAAGTGCACCTAAGAGGGCCTAGATGATAAATCCTATGTATATTAGTAAGTAATTTTACAATATAAAAGATTAGTCTATTGAATTATGACATCCATATATATATATATATATATATATATATATATAAAAAGATATATATATAATTCTTTTTGCCTATTATTTGTTTTTTTAATGTGAGAACTATACCGTATTTTTATCAACTTTATTTGTGAACTCTCTAACAAGGTCTTCTTAACATGTGATAAGGGGCAAAAATTAAAGTACTCTTGAAAGAATATATATGTTGTTGATCAGATTAACATAATATTAATAATTAAAAATTTTGAAATTAATTAGTTAGTACCCTCAAAAACTGATACAGATGAATGACAATGACAATATGGCATCTATTTGCTTGTTAGCCTGGTTTCGTTGTACGTAGAAATTGATAACTAATTCCAAAGAATGAAGAATGAAAAAGAAGGATTTTTTTACAGAACATTAATCCAAATTTTTACGATCCTAAGTCTAAATCCTACATCACACATATATATATATATATGTTCGCTATATCTCTATTATTTAAATAATTATTAATTTAACCTTATTGTTTTGGGAGAATGAAAAAGAAGGATTTTTTTACAGAACATTAATCCAAATTTTTACGATCCTAAGTCTAAATCCTACATCATATATATATATATATGTTCGCTATATCTCTATTATTTAAATAATTATTAATTTAACCTTATTGTTTTTCCACTCTAAAAACGTTATTATTTCCTTCATTCAACCGTGAAAAAAGTCTAATTTGTTTCAAGTTTAATCAAAATATTTCTATTATTGTACGTTATTCGTCAAACTATGTATTAGTAAACAAGGGTATTTTGGTACTCGTAGATTCAAATAATTGTTAGAGACTACACTTAGAAATTCTAGAGGAATATGTATTTTTGTTAGTTTATAGCAGGTACATTTTTATATTTAGTCAATTTAGTTTTCAAATATTCTATATAGGAGCAAAATGTGTTTTTCAAATCTCAACAAACGTAAATGAAAATGCTAATGTTAAGTATCTAAAGGGTCTAGTTTGATACAAACTAAAATGGGGATTATTTTGATAATCGATAAACGAAACAACAAGGATCAAACTGCCTAATTTCCTAAATTACTGGATTAAAATGATACCTTTTAGAATTATGGGAATGATGTTGATATTTTCCCTACTAATAAGAATAATAAAATATCTAATAGCCCAACAAATAAATATTCGAAGGCGTAACTGGTTGATGGCTTCGTTGTTGGCCAAGCAACAGCTCCCATGCCTTATGTGGCGTGGGTTCTACGCTACAAAATAACTCCACTAATTTGTGTGAGTAACATTTTTATCTTGGTATATGTTACTTTTACATCTTTATATAAATAAATTCCTTTCATATGAGAATAGTTTTTTAGATTATACCATTAGCGTTTCATCCCGTTACTCTCACAGTTCTCTGGATCAGTCTCGATAAAAATATATATATATATTTTCGAAGGCTTTTTCTTTAAAAAAATAAATAAATAAATAAACAAATCCAAGGCTTTTTTTAAAAGAAAGATACCATGTTCCTTTACATCACTGTGATGCATACTCGAGGGTAATTAAAGCTCAGCTGCGCGTCACCTACTAGAAGTAAAATTATTATTATTATTTTTTTAAAAAAAAATCACACTAAAATTAAAGCCACATGAACTAATTTGAAGAGAGGAAGACCATCTTAAGGTAGGATTAACCCTAGTTCTCAAAAAAAAAAAAAAAAAAAAAGAACTCTCGAATTAAATAAAAAATAATAATGAACTTCTGAAATATACCAACAATTGTGAACTTTGACAATTCCATTTTTTTGGGAAATAATTGAAAGTCCATTCTCTTGTCCCGCAACAAAATAGCATCAGACTGCCTGAGCACATCATGATTGAACATTAATAAATTAAAAATTAGTTTCTGAAAAAAAAAAAAAAGTACACAGAATTGTTTACCTTTCCTGCCATTATTGTCAAATAAGACTGAGAACCCTAAAATTAAAGCCACTTGGAGTAATCTGGAATAGGGGAAGAATATCTTAAGGTTAAATTAAAAAAACTAAAAGACTAGAATTAAATAAAAAATAATAATGAACTTCTGAAATATACCAACAATTGTGAACTTTGACATTTCCATTTTTTTGGGGGAAATAATTGAAAGTCCATTCTCTTGTCCTGCAACAAAAATAGTATTTGAACGCTTTACTCTCTGTGAACAAAAGAAAAAATAGCGTGAAACACCTTTCAAACTGCCTGAGCACAGCATTATTGAACATTAATATATCAAAATTTTGTTTCTGAAAAAAAAGAAATACACAAAATTGTTTGACCTTTCCTGTCATTATTGTCAAATAAAACTGAGAATCCTTTTTATAACGGAAGATGTGACCATAAATAGGTCAAAACAAGAAACTGAAAGTAAATTTGTGCAATATACGCCCACCAAAGCATATATACTATAACAAATAGGTCGGTTTTATGTCAACACTGTGTAGCGTTGTCGATCGGGCCCGATCGTTGGAAATGTTAAGCTTGGTCAGTATTCGGATCAGTTGGGCTTGGGCCTGAAAAATATTCAGGTTGGGTGAGAGTTAAAAACTAGGAAAGATTAATCCGAATTTCAGACCGGCTTTTTATCTCAATTGGATGGGGTTGGATCGAACTTTTTGAACTTTTTTATGAACAAAATTACATTTTCACCAATTTTACGGGAAAATTACACGTTCACTGGATTGGATCAGATTCAAATCTATTCGAATTTGGATCCGATTCAGGTCTAAAATTTATATTTCTTTGAAAAACATAATACCGGATGTATTCAAACTTGGGATCAAATCATTTTGGATTTTCAGTAAAACCGGATTCTAATTGAACAGAAACAGCCCAAACCAGATTGGACCCCGTCTAACCCTTTTGACACCACTAAATACGTGATCCAACCCAGACATCATAATTATTCAATTCCAATCATTTTTTTTTCTTGTGATTATTATGATTGATTTAAAGAATAATTGGGATCGAACACTGATAATATGGCTTGAAAAAACACTCCCATACTAGAGTGAGCGATCCACACATAGATAGGGAAATGACCTATACATAGATGAGAGAAACACCAACTTGTAGTAAGAGGGTATGGGCGTCGAACCATAGTCTTCTGGACAGTAGTGTTTTAACCAATGGCATTACTACCCAAGTGACTATTCGATTCCAATCTATTAACAAACGAACTTTTTGGTTCTTTATTAATATATGTAAATCCAATGTTGTCAATTCACTTCACAGAAATAATCGGAATCGAACAAAAGCAATTACTAAAACTGACCTAAATGGAAGTAACAGATTTAAATGTTAAATGACTTTATGGAACAACTAAACTCAGAACCTACTCGCAAGCTGCTTCTGTTTTTTCCATTATAATTATGATGAGAAGAATAATTATTTGGTCTCCGCATTCCACTTTAGAATGGATACCAAAACGGCGTTTCATCTTGCATAGAATCCGCTATATTTGCCCTTTTTTTATTATATATATGATACCACCATCATTATACTGTTTTTGCGACCACACCACAGTCAGTGTATAATATTCGTACATTACTGTGCATACATTCAAGCAATTTAAATGTCACATGCCGAGCATTAATTAAACGATAGCACAGCTAGAACAGGTCCCTGCATCACTTGCGGCAACATCACGGCTACATTTGAAGACAGGTGAATCAATATTTTTGGGACCCTGGAAAGCATGCTTCAGATGGTAATTAAAGCTTTGACTGCATTTTATTACCCACTGGAAAGTCTCCTTACATGCTGCCGCATCGCACATTATGGAACTTGGAACAGAGGTATAGTAGGTTGTTAAGTAAAAAGCTCAAAAGAATGGAATAAAAGAGTAAAAAGCTCTTATTTCTCTCTCCAAAGGATTCAATCCTCGAGTCATTAGTAAAGCAATAATGATTGAATCCAATTCAATCCAATTCAATCTATAATGAGATCACTCTGGATGATTAAATTAATACATACTATTTTTTTTAAATATATATATATTACTTGTAGAAATAAAATTATGGATCAAGCTTGGACAAACATCAAACCGAAGTTTGTCCTTAGTTATAAAGACTAAAGAGAGAGCAAATCTAGCCGTATGGGCAACCATATTTATTATTATATAAAACTAATAAAGAACATGAAACATTTTATTTTTTAATCCATTATTTTATTTAAACCTATTAACTAATGAAAAATTGTAAAAATACATATTAATCCCATTATATATTAAATTACATGATATAATAGTTTTGATATCTTAAATTTTGATAAGATATCTATTTTATCAACGTGATATGGGTTACTTTATACTAAAATTAATAAGTACTTTTAGTATTATTTTCTTCTTATTGTATATTGATAAATATACGAAGAAACATAATATGTATACATTATGGTCAGACAAATTAAATGTTCCATATACGTTTGTAATGTGGTGTTATTATTTTTGTGCTTTCTTTTCATAACAAAATCAAAAAAGGTTACTAGGGCTAGATAACTGGGCTAAGGACAAAACCCATGCTCCACCGGATACTAATATAGTGAAGTTTGAATATTTGCATCCACCAGATCAGATTGAGCGTGTTACTCAACGTGATCAATAAACATGCCCACTTAGGTTTCTTAATTTGTTCTAACATATTGAACACACACATGATATATTACCATGGTAGAAAAACCATATAATAATTAATCGAGTACACAATGCAAACTGAACCTAGCTAGGTCAAAGATACATGCATGGGCTGCACCAAAACCTAGTTATTCCCAAGCAATCAAACAGCAAACCCATTACAAAGTTCTGATAACCAGCTAGCAAAGCTCAAGCTAACCCTCAACTGAACTAGCAGACTAGAGGGACTTGTTTAATGGCATCGTCAACTTTGTGATAAATTTTCATGCTCTGGTTCTGCTTTAGAAGAACCTAAATTTTCATGTTCTAAATTATTTTCCACTTATACAATTGTGATTTCTGAATTTTCTTTTAAAGTGTTATCATTTCTGTTTCTTTGAAGTTGATCTTCTATAAAACATCCCCGCTGATGATAACTTTGTAGGCAGTGGGATCTTATAGGCGATACCCCTTCACTTCATCAGCATACCCCAAAAATATAAAATTCCTTAATTTTGGATCAAGTTTTGTTCTTTCCTAGACATTATACAAAGTAGAATAATCAACGAGTTAACGAGTCCACATTATACATCACATATACAGGATATCCAAACGAATGCAAAGTAAAATAATCAGTGAGCTAACTAGTCCATATTTCCATTGATGTTTTTAACTCAATTGTTATAGATAGACATCAATTTATCACATAATAGACGATCTTTACTACTTCTGCACAAAATGACTTGGATAACCTTGCAGTTTTCAATACAGCTTCTATTCTTTCTGCTAGAGTTTTATTCATCCACTTTGCCACCCCGTGTTGTTGAGGAGTGTATGTAATTGTAAACTGTCTTTCGATTCATTCTTGCTTGCAAAAAGCAAAAAACTCCCCATAAGTATATTCTCTTCCATTATTTGTCCTTAAACACTTTGATCTTTTTCTCATATTCAAATTCTACTCATGTTTTTAATGCCTTGAACACTAAAAACACATATGATTTCCTTTTGATAGGGTACACACAACTTCTCTTAAAGTAATTATCAATAAATAATACAAATACTCTTCTTAGGGATATATCTGGTGATTTCCAAACATCAAAATAAATCAAGTTTAGAATGTATTTGTTCCTAGTAGTAGAATTGTTGAATTTCAATCTATGCTACTTACTTGTCATATAATGCTCACAAAAAGGTAGATTTACCATTTTGATCAAAAAAGTAATATGCGTTCAAAGAGAATCTTCAAACCTCATTTAGATGTGTAGCCTAATTTGCAAATGTCACATTTTCGTTGATTCTTTCTTATGATTGGTTGATGCAATACATGAATCAACCTCCAATAGTAATTTTTTTTTCTTTAAGCATGTATAGATTTGTAACAATCTTTTCTCCTTTCATGATAATAAGGGCTTTTCTGAAAATTTTCAAAACCTCGTTTTCTATATAACTCATATATTAAAGATCATCCAATTATCTTAAAAATAATATATTCTTCTTCAAGCTATCCACATGTCGTACCTCTTGAATAGTATAAACTGTATCATCATACATCTTTATCTTAATTATGCCGATGCCAGTGATCTTTAAAGTATGATCATCACTGATAAATACGGATCCTCCTGAGATAGGTTCATATGTGTGGAACCATTCTCTATGAGAAGTCATGTATCAGGTGGTTACAAAATCTAGAATCTGGACATTAGCAAACCATAATTTGCTTTCTGCAATAGTGGTTGCTTCGTTGTATAAAATATCACCATAATTTGGAATACTTGCTACACATCCCTGCAAATTTAATAACTCAAGAGTTTTATTTTTCTTATTGTGCTAATACTTACTTTTGATGTGCCCTTTTTTGCCACAGTTGTAGTATCTGATATTTTTCTCACTTCTTGATTTTGATCTACCACAGTTGACACTCTCTCTAGGACCATGTTTCATTGATCTCCCTCTTGTCGTTAACAAAGCCTCTGCTTGTGTATTACTTACCAATCTGTCTTCCTTGTTCTTCTGCCTACTTTCTTCTTCTAAGACAACAATTACAATATCTTTGAAAATAGATAGTCTATGCGGATATTATTTGTCAGTTTGATGACAAGTTGATCATATGAATCAAATAGACTTTAAAGTAGAATTTTTGCACTTTCATTTACCTTTATTATATATCCAACACTAAAAGTTGAGAAAATAGAATATTTAAGGTGTTGATGTAATCAAGTACTGCTGTAGATTCCATCATTCGAAGATTACCAAACTTTCTTTTTAAGAAAATCTTTATATGTAATGACTTTGACTCGTATAATTTTGTCAGAGTATCTCATACTTCCTTAGTCGTCTTATTCTCCGCTATACTTGATAATACATCATCTCCTAAGGTCAGATGGAGATTGGCAATTTTGTAGTCATCCATCACTTTCCACTTAACGTCATTAGTACTCTTGACTGTTTTTTTTTCTAGTGCTTGTAAGCAAGTATTTTTTCTCAAAATAGCTTTCATCTTCATCTTTCATAATGAAAAATTACTTATATTGAAATTCTCAATTTCAAATTTCGCCACCATCTTTGTGAAATACTCACAAGATATCATATGAATAGTATCATCAATAGTACCCGTATTTCGAAATAGTGCACGTATCCGTGATTAGTGCCCCAAGTAAGTTCTCAGGAAAGAGAGGTGAGTCATAATATACACTTAAATATCAAGTCTTTCCTTAGTCAGAACCATTCTTAGGCATGCACTTTCACACCACCACACTTATTTTTAATAATCAGAAACAATTATTTTCTAATGTGGAAGATTAAACAATGTTGCAACCACAGAGCATACTCAGAATTTTCTAAAAAATCAATGATTCTGATACCACTATTATGACTACCCGATGCTATTTAAATTCTAGTGTAAATCTGAAATCGAGAATAATATTAAAAGAAAATAAAAGTAATAAAATAAAAATAATGGATACGAGATTTAAATGATAAAACTTTTAATATAAGGGAAATATCCACGAATTAAGACTAAAATAATTTTAATCTCTTTTTAAAATTTTAGGAGAAAACTAGGGAGAAGAGACATAAGACCTGGGACGTGAAATGAACTAATGACATATAAGCAATACAAGATGGTGTAGATCAATGTAGAAATGATTCATATGGAAGCAATTAATAAGTGTGGCTCCACCGCCAAATAATTTATGCTTCACCAAAGTCACAAATTGCGGCTTCACTACCATAATATAATATAGTTTCACCTAACTTAATAATTTGGTTGGTGGACATCGAGAGAATCTGCACATATTTGATACCTCCTCCCCGTTAAAAGCATTGGCAATTAACAGCTTCAGTCCTTTCACCATAGTGAATGATGTAGCGACGGAGATCAATGTCTAGAGGATCCAAAAGACCATCCCAGTTTGTTCTCGCCACTCAACTCTCTTCATCTTTGTACTATGCCTGCCATTTTTATCACTCTTAAATTAGTTGTTTATTCTTCTTCTGGTTTGGGAATTGGGATGGTTTCGTATTGCATGCTTTGCATGCCCCCCCTTTTTTTTTACACCCCCCTATTTCATGCTTTGCATGCCTTAGATTAAATATAGTATGTTGCATGCAACCTGTCAACGTCTCGTAATTAAATTCCAAATCCCAATTGCCAACTCCAATCCGATTGCCGAGTGCACTATTCGCCATTATCATATGAAACCAAGACTCTCATTTCCTCGTATGAACAAGATTTGGTCCCAAGAGATTTTAAAAATTTTTGTCCATGTAAATTCAAGTTTGACAACAACAAATTTCTTCTAAAAGTTGTTGAGATATGGATGGAAATTAAGGACCATGGAGTCATGGACTAACTAATTAACTAGCTCGCAAGGTAGCAGAAGCCACCGTTCGAATAGACTTGAGAACAAAAAGGAACATTATCAATTCAAAGATATGTCCATGTTATTCCTGTTACAAAACATAGAAACTTATTGATTAATTGGCATCAGGGGTGTAGAACCTTGTCGCAGGTGCACTAAATATATGGCGGCGGGGATGAAACTTTTAATAATTTACACATTTGGATTTTGAATCTCATTTATTGATTTTACACTTAAATTCATATTTAATTTTTTAAATACTTGATGTTGAATTATAATTATTAAGAGTAATACTACACTACATAAACTTTTACTTAAATTTATTGTTCAAATAATATAACAAACTTATATTTAATCATCATATCATTAATACATTATTATAAAATGAGTAAAACAATTGATGGTTTTTAGTTTTAAAAAATACGCATCACAAAAGTCCCTACTATAAAGTCTAGACTTCCGCTATCTAGATATTAGTGAGTTGCCCTCCAAAAATTTATATCGAAAACAAAATTAAATATTAAAAATAGCGGAGGAGGCAACAGCACATTTCTTTTTGTTTTTAATAATTTCCTCATACACTGAGATTCATTGAAAAAAAAAAAAAGAAAAACAACTAAAAAATTAGCCACTGCAGATACAGAAGTGGTAAGCAACTAAGCATCTTATGTTCCAAATTAATAGCTCTACCTAACTGACAATAATGTGTGATCAATAGTAAATATATGATTACCTTTGAAATTTTCTTTTATTTTTGCTTTACTTAGAATCCAATTCTCAGAGAAGTTGTATCGTTCTTGAAAATAAATCATATATGAATTGAGATAATAATTCAAATCACGAGGGGTAAGTTTCATCTAAATGATAAATAATAATCGTGAAATACACATAAGATTATGAGAATGCATATACATTCACACTCTAGAAGAACCTGTATGTCAATTATCACAATATATAACTTTAACCAGTTTTTGCCAAAATACGTAGAATTAAATTTACAAAATGCCCTTGAACATGACATAAACTCTCACATACCCTCGTACCCTTTAGTCATGATCTATTGCACTAAAAAGTGTCATGTCCCGCGACCAAACTAGTACGAAAAATATTTTTAAAAAAAAAAAAAAAAAAAACGAAAAACCAAACCTTCAAGCCATACTATGATGTGCAACATTCAAGGATCAATATCAGCGTCATGGTTATCCTCCTCACGATCCATCAATTTCCAGGAACCATCTGATTGTTGAACCATACCCTTATTCATCTGAATCCGCCACGAAACAGGTACAAGATATTCATCCTTTAAAGCATCCGATGTTTTGTTTACCAATGCAATATCGCGATTAACCTCCAATTTGAAACCTCCTTTGCTTCCCTGCGTTCCCGCCACTCCATGCAAGTAACATTCCAAATTGTGCCAACTTGACACATTTCCAGGACCCTTCAAGTACTTAGATTTGGTTGTGTCGATCCCCAACTCTTTTCCCACCTCTGAATAGCCTATCAATGGATATTTGGGGACTACATCTAAGTCATTGGCAACACGTAATGCTTTAAGATCTTGATAACCAGAGAAAACCTTCTTGAAGCTTGAGTCGCCAACGCGGGGGCTAGCAAATACAAAGGCTGTGACGGGAAAGGCTTTGTTTGGCTGGCTTTTTGGGCGATTAAATCCATTGGCAACTATGTCAACTGCGTTTAGTGTTGCTACTGCTGCGCCTAAGCTGTGGCCAGTTATGGTTATGCTAATTTCCTCATTCCTGAATTGTTCCACCAGTTTCTGAACCTCGCGCAAAACCTGAAGTTGTGAAAACTGAATTTCATTTTTTGAACAATTTTTATAAAATAAAATTAGCTACACAAAAACACGATATTAATGAATAGTAATATAGTAGGTAGGAATATGACTGCCCACCCAAAAAAAAGAGTTATACATGTCTTTGTTAATTAAATAATATTATTCTTTTGATTTTAATATATGAGTAATTTTATTTACATGTCTTCTTGATGAATCTGCTATAATTAAATAATATAAGCCGGACTTCAAATCTTAACAATACGTATAAGCAAATTTTCTTACACCTATTGATATTAAGAGGTCAGTTGAATAACTTTATCAGATCTACTGAAATAATTTGAAGTGGAAAATGTTAGAAATGGGCAAAAAACAAAAGAGGGTATGAATACATTTGTGTCCCAAGGGCCTTTTTTTTTTACCAAAAAACAAAAAAAAACCTTTACTTCTCTTTTATTCCTCTCCCCTTTTCTATTCTTCGAATTTCTCACCGGACATTTGAACACCCACAAAGTTGCTAGATTTCTTAATTCTCCTCTTCGTTGAAATAATGAATCAACAAATTTACAAAATCTACAGATCCTTACTTGATTCACAGTAGCATGACTAATGCTATTGTGATTGCAGATTTGTTATTATTGTGGCCACAGATTTGTAGATCTATGTTTCCAATGAAGAGTAGATGACTCCTCACCTTATTTATATGCATAATAATTTTTTTTTTTTGAAAATAAATAATAATCTTTAAATGTAAAGGTTTTTATAATGTTAGAACTTAATTTAATTTATTTTTAATCAATCAACATAAATATTTAAATCAATTTATGAATGGAATTTCATACTTACAAATATACATATCTCACGCACGTTGTTTTACTAACGCCTCAACAATCGAAACATTTGAATAATTTTATCTATAATTTATCTCCAAACTATTATTACATCAAGCTACGAAATAATAAACGAACAAAACATCTTACAGCTAAAGTTAAGAATTATGAAGGAAAGAATATATACTAGCTAGATCTTTCTTTCAAGTTTCGATTTTCATCATATGGAAACTATCCAAATACTATATTGAACCGTTAATGATAAAATAAGATAAATTTAAACCAATAACTCACATCAAACATCTACCTGAAAATAAAATTTTTTACTGGCTTGTCAAATCATTCATAAACAATGTATACATCAAACATACCTGGTCTCTTGAACTGGTTTTATTGAATGGTGACCGTGGATCATCGGAGGTGTAGATAGAGTACCAACCTTGGTGCACCTTAGCATTACTTTCATCACCAAAAATCTTTTCAGCAGAGACGAAATTGAATTCAAAATCATCAACCCACTCCAAGGTACGCACTGTTCCTCTCCAAGCAATCACAATATCTCTCCTCCCAAGCACAGCCTTTCCTTCATCCGTGGCCACCGCAATGTACCCAATCCAATTCGATTCCTTGGACCAAGCCTCCCTGGACAATGGCTTTACGATAAAGGCTTCAGGCACTTGGATTTGAGATGTTGCATACACAAACTTGGTCACGGAGTACTTGTATGGATTGCCCTTCTCTAGTCCCACTTTGGAGAAGAAGCCCTTCCTTGCATACAAGCTGTCTCCAGCATACTTGGAAGCCTTCTCTGTGTTGAATGCATCATATGTGGCTTGAGCCATCTCGCCATAGTGAATGATATACCGTCGAAGATCGATGTCAAGAGGGTCCGATAGGCCCTCCCAGCTAGTTTGGCCGCTTAACTGCCTCCAATTTTTGCCCATGCTATCCATCATTTCCGTTTTTTTCTTACCAAACCACCTTCTCGGGATGCAGTTTGTCTCCATACTACGGACTCCACGCTTGAAACAACTGTTAGAGATTGGTCTCAATATATAGAAAATTATATTTTGGATTGCTCTTACATTGTTTGTCCTTTGTTTCATTTTTCAAATGTAAGATTGGACAATGAGAATATTAAAAACTTATTTTATTTGTCAGGTATCCGACTGAGCATTATATTCAATATATTGGTGTGAACCTCACAGCAGTATTTTAAAAGCCTGAAACATGGGCATGTGTTCTGATTGATCTACTCCACAAGGGATTTATCATAATATTAATAAGATTTCAATGACTTGATCAGATCTAATATTACTCTCAGAAGAAATAAAAACGTTAAATCTTTTATATTCTTCTTGTCCCAATAAGCAAAGAAAACTTCATGAGTTGATGATGGAACATTAAAGTTGTCAAGTCTGTTAACGTGAATGGCGCGCTTTATATTGTATTATTATAATTCTCGATCTGTTCCCTTTAGTTGACAGCTAGGCTTATACTCCGATGTTATAGAAGATAGCTTGTCAATGCATACAACCTCTCTTCCCAATATCCCATCCCATAGATCTTATAAATTGTTAAGTTAGGTAAAACCATATTATGGAGGTGAAGCTGCAATTTGTGACTTTGGTGAAACAAAAATTATTTGGCGGTGGAGCCATATTTATTGACCTTTTTTAATTGCTCCAACGTGAAATATTTCTACATTGATCTATATCGCCTTGTATTGCTTATATATAGACATGTCATTAATTCATTCCACATCTCAAATCCCAACTCTTATATCCTAAATCTTAGGTTTATTTGAGAATTTTCTCTAGTTCTCTCCTAAAATTTTAAAAAGAAACTATATTATAGTTATCAGTTTAATAAAATTCTTCTAGTCTTGATCCATAAATATTTTTCTCATATTGAGAGTTTTAACATGTAAATATCATGTTCATTATTTTATTTTATTTCTTCTAATTTTTTTCAATATTATTATCAATTTTATATTTATGTTGAGATTATAATAGTATTAGGTCATCATAACAAAACTTACACTGCTCATATTACCAGTCAGCTTTAACACGTCATTGTAGTCATTTTTGTCAATTTAGTTGACACTGCAAGAAACAAAATGTTATACTAATTAACCTGAAGTACATGTGTAAGCCTTCCCAAATTAGATAGAATGCTTTGTTTAATTTCTTTTTTCCTGGAAATAATTGGCATGCTATGGATCGATAACATGGTACAATTGGCACGGTTTGGGTCTGATTATGTTATCTTGCATTAGTTCATACACGTGGCTTTCAAGGACTCAAAACACTTTTTATTTTAAATAAGCCAACATCAGCTTACTCTTTAAAATTCGTTGGTAACTCATTAATTTCTCTTTACAAAAGGTGGTTTTTTCCATTTCTAGTACTGATCAAAATTTTGGTCAACAAAGGAACACAATCGAGGCGCTAGAACACCACCTCAAATATTACCCAAATTAAACTAGACCTTTTGATTTTTATTTCTATGAAAACTTTTGTCCGGACCTTTTGATCCATGTTAAGTTTTTTAAATTTTAGTCAAATCTAAAAAGAGCTTACACTTAAAACATAACATTAATTTATACCAACTAATTTAAATTTCCAATAAACGTGGTGAAAACAAGGTCAAAATGAGTATTTTGCAGCAAAACTAGGTAAAATAAAGTGCCCACATTTTTACTTTAATCTTGATGTAAGGCATCAATATATGTCGTGTACAACAAACGCTGCCGTACAAGTTCCGATTTGGATTTGTCAAAAACACAATAAAAAACAAAGTCTTTGCTTTGAAGTTATCTAAGAGATATATACGAAGCATAAAAATGCTTCCAGTATTTTTCAAGTTGAAGAAGGCAAGTATTGTGACTACATCAAATGCTTTGCTGAGGCTTTAATTGTCCATGTCCGAAAGTTGTCGAGGTGCAACCTTGAAATTGACGGTAGTCATGTGTTCTTATTCCAGATGCATGTGATATAAAACTTGAAAATATATCTAACAATTGTTATTTTATTGTTTGATCATATATTTCACCATTTTTAATTGTATCATGTCTACAATGTATAGCATATAGCTTGTAACTGGTGTATAGTACAACGGGCATGGATGAATGAGACAGTGAGACATCACAAATGATTCGTGTATGAGCATCGATAATTAATACTCCTCACTTGTTTTTTAAATATATCGATTCCAAAACGACGAAAGATTTTCTATCATCTTTTTTTTTTTTAAGTTTTTAATAATTCAGTGATACATTAACATAAAAATAGTGAATGATCAAAATTGTTATATTTTTTCTCTTTCATATATTACTTAAAATTAAACTTTTTTCGTAAAAAACTTAGCACAAACAAAAATTTAAAAGAGAATTCTTGCTCTTTCAAAACGCCTCTTTAGTTTTTACTAAATTCAAAAGATAACTATGTGGTTTGCAATTAAATGTAAGTTCCCTTTTTTTATCTCTATCGTTACTCGTTAAGCAACAAAAATAACTTAGGGGGTTTTTTGAACTTCAAATTTACGAGGTTGTGTTTTGTTTTTCAATTTGGTTAAACATCAAAATGATTTTTTTTTTTTTCCGAAATTTTCATTTAATTTAATAAAAGTAGGTGGACTATGTGATTGGTCCGAACCATTTATACAAAGCCCACAATTCATCCATTCAAAACGAACAATTTATTTAATTTAATGGACAGTCTACTTGCAGTTGGGCTCTTTTGAGACTTGTCCATCTGCCTACGCAGGTCAGCCCAATTAGCATCAAAAGTAAGACTTGGTTTGTTACAAAGCCTCTTCAAGCCAACGCGTGAATGAAAGCATTCTGTTCATTAAAATTAAACTTAAGAGCGAATTACAAAATAGCTACCCAATTTAAACTTATCTATTGAGGGAAACAACTTTATGTATTTATTACTAATTAGCTACCCACTTTAAACTATGTCTATTAGTTTTAACAGCAAATCATGTTATAGTGTTAAAAAGACGGAAATACCCCTAACTGATTTGTTGACTTATTTGACCAAAAATGCCCAACTTCAATTCACAGCATTTTTCAAGTGTTCTTCATCGATTCATCATCAAAAAATCACCCAAAATCATCAATTAAATATAATCATTAACCCAAACAATCACCAATTCAACAAAAAAAAAAAATTAAAAAACAAAATTTGAGAATGAACCCAGATTTCTAGGTTCGTATGAACCCAGAATAGAACCCAGATTCTGGGTTCTGAGGAACCCAGAAGACCAGATCTCTGGGTTCGTTAGAACCCAGAATCTGGGCCAGACACGAACCCAGAAATCTGGGTTCTCTCGAGAACCCAGATCTGGGTTCGCGAGAGAACCCAGATTTTGGGTTCACGCTGGGTTCTCCGGAAGGGTTCTCCGACCCAGATCGGGGTTCTCTAGAAAACAAACCCAGAGAACCCAGATCTGGGTTCTCCGGAGAACCCCGATCAGAGAACCCAGGTCGGGGTTCCTCTGAGAACCCAGGTCAGGGTTCTCAGGTGAACCCACGAGGAAGAAGAATAAGTGGAAGAAGAGAAGAAGTGATCCGAGGAAGAAGAGAAGTTGAACAATGAGAGGAAGAATCTCAGAAGGGAAGAAGAAGAAGAAGCGGAAGAAGAAGACGCGGAAGAAGAAGAGGCAGAATGAGAGATCGGTGAGAGAGAAGGGATAAAAATGTAAAATATAGTTGAAAGACAAAAATATCCCTGGATAGATTCACGTTGACTAACTAAAATTAACTTTAGGTAGCTAAATTGTAATAAAACTATAAAGTTGATTCCCTCAGTAAATATGTTTAAATTGGGTAGCTATTTTGTAATTCGCTCTTAAACTTAATTACGATATTTAAAAATCTTAAACAAAGGCACCAAACATGTTTTTTTTTTTTAATATATATATATATATATATATAAAGTTGTATTGAAAACATTAAAAACAATTCTGAACACATTAGTAATTAAAAAAAGAAACTGTTTATCACATCATGAGGTAAACACAATATGTTTCGAAAAAGTTTCTAAAATACAAGTGCAATATTTCTTCTTGCTTTACTTAGTTAAAAATTTTTAAAATATTTAAATAATTAGTTTACATTTATACCAAAAAAAAAACAGACTCTAATTTCATATTTTATTAAACGATAGAAGAATTGGAAACACAGTAATAAAAATTTGAGAACTATTTAATATTAAGAATTGGATAAAGATGCAAAAGAAAGTGTTTCTTACAATTTAGAAAATAATGTAATAAAGCATACTCATGAAAGAAGGCTCTAATACCGAATGAGTAGAATAATTCCATAAAGTTTGGTCACAAGTAAAAACTAAATACAATATTTTGGAAATTAATCTTCTCGTAAAATATTGTTTAGTGACTTTTTCACAACCAAAGGTGGAGCTAATGTAGTTAACTTGTAATAAATTAGAACGCTAATATTGAGTATCTCCCTTGAACAGGCCTGCATTTTTGGTATGGAACATTATAATTCATAAATTGATTGATTCGATAGTCAGGTGATCAACAGAGCATACTTGGTAGTGTACAGATGACTCGTTTAATGAAGTACACAGCAGAGGGAGACAAATGGTGTTCACATCATTTTCTAACACAGAAATATGTTGAAGCATACTCAGAAAGTAGCTATGGTCTATGGGCCCTGAAAAAAGACAACTTGAGTTCTAACTCAAGTCCAAAAAGAAGTGTGTATGTGGTCACATTGCCTGCCCTCTTTTTACCCGTTTGATTTCTATTTCAAGCTGGCTCTAATCTTAACGGGATGTTTCATTATTAATTAAATAAATAAATAAAGCCGGGAGTATATGCTTGTTGTTATTTTATTTAGAAATGTCTTTATTTTATATGAAAAAAATTTATATCGATAGTTTTGTATCAGTGGAAGCTAAACATTACATACATATTTTAACGATTAATTCCTCCAATATCCGGAAAATTCCTTTTATTTGTACAGGTAAATATAACTTGGCATTGGCAATGAATCTCATTTGTATAGACATTTTTTTAATAAAGAAATGTATACAATTTTAAATGTATGTTTATTTTTTTTATTTATATCCATAAAGTAGAATAACCCAACATTCATATCAATAATATTATAAGTTCAAATCATATCATTTTCCATAAAATCTTATTTTTAAGAATTATAATATAACAATATGGATGTTCAATCAATATTATTCGATTTATAATAATAATAATAAGATAGTGGTGGGGACCGGCGTAGCCATGCCATGCTCCTAATTAGAAAGGTCAAGGCTCGTGGAAATAAATTGGACTCAAGTCATCGTGGCCCTACAGCGACAAACCGTGGTGATACCCCCAACGCGGCTCCACCTTCCTCCCCACCACCACCCGCCAACTCTATTAACTCCTCGTCTGCGAAACCTACGTGCACACAATTTTCCATAAGGTATTATTTAATCATTGAAGAGACTTCGAAGTCATTTTGAAATTCTATAAACATCTCCTCAACAACAGATTAAAGAAAAATTTTAATGACTATCATTTGTCGAATTTAACGAAAAATTCAAATTGATTACAATAAATAAAAGAACTTCGAGTTGTTTTTGGAACTTAATTGGTCGTACCATATCTCAAAACAAAATATGATTAGAGGTAATCCCGGGCCTACTAATTTAAAATATGAAATAATATCAAAGTTGGTTACAATTTTCAAACACAAACTTCAATTTTTTTTTTCTCACTCTACCTTCAAAATCTATCAGATAAGCTGCATCACATCATGGGCTAACATAGCATGCATGTTAAAAGATTTATGCCAACTTCATGAAAAATAAAGCCTAGCTGTACAGAGTCTTCTAGAGCCTCTCTCTTCTCTCTCTCTCTCTCTCTCTCTTTCGAACCCTCAAGAGAGAGAAAGTTTTAGAAGCATTGTTTTAAAGCATTCTCCCCATGATTCTAATCGTTTTTCATTCGATTTCCAATCAAAGTTTGCTCATTTTCTTCTTATTCTCCTTGCCTTCTTTCTGATTAAGGGTTTTCAAGGGGTGGATTCAGAGTTTTTCTAGATTTACCATTTGAAAACCTCACTGTTACACGATCTAGGTCCACCGTGAAGTCTCGGTCCGCTCATTCATTTTTGGTAGGGGTTTTTTAGGTTTTTCTTTGTTGGTTTGATGACCATTGACTTGCGGTTTTTGGTATAGATCAACATTCAATTCAGGTTTCATTGTTGATTAGAAAAAGTGGAGTGTCTTGGATACCCTCTTGTCACTATGGCGGTGTAACCAACGATCTTCAAGAATGATATATTGTTATAAGAGTTCTGGTTGTTTAAAAGAATGTTTCTTCCGATTCGTCGAGGATAGGATCCAAGAGGTAGTCGAAGAAGATGACTTCATTTTGGTGCAGTGAGGCTTTTATGTATAATTTATGTTGTATTTTGATGCCAATTTTTCTTTATTTTATGTTTATGTTTATTGTATTTAGTTGACTTGTGAATCGATTGGATATGGAGATGTTAAGTTTTTTCCTGATTACGGAAACGTTTGGCAATCCATTTGGCTATTCTGATTTCCTCTTTCCTATAAAGGGATCTAGTTCTCTTTGTGAGTTTAGTTGGCGTTTCCCCAAATTTGTATAGGTTTTCAATATTTGTATTTTGTCGTTCCTAAATTTGAAAGAGTAATGAAGTTTTCAACATTTTAAAAAAAACCGTGAAAAATTATTAAATATATGGTAATACTAGTTCTGGCCGCACGTGCAAGATACGTGCTTAAATTTATATTAGTTTTTCTTATCAAATAAGTTTTAAGGTTAAAACAAATTATTAATTAAATATTATTATATATAATTTATATTAAGTGGATGTTTAGATTTTGTTATTGATTTAATGAATTTTTTTACTTAAATTATTATCATATATATAATATTATAAATAATAATTCTAAGTTTAACTACAATACATTTAATTTAATTAGGAAACAAAAATAAAGATTCAATATATTTTTATCCTATAGATTAATAAAATTTTAATTGATCATAAGAATTACATTAAACATTTCTTATTTAGAAGAGAGTAATTAAATCAATAAGCATAATAAAAGGAATCCTTATTTACAATATATTATAAAAGGGAGAAGATATACAACTATACATATAGTTAACATCCTTAATCTCCAAAAGATTTTATACACATTATAACTTTTTGGATTCTTAAGTTTTAAAAAGATTATTCAAATCTAATTCAAACGTGTTATACTCTTATTAAAAAGTAAAGCCAGCACCTGGCAGTCAATTGGGATTTCAAAATAATTAATATACACAAGTAACACAACAAACAATTATGAAATTCATCCCATCTATTAATATATCATTATGGGTGATTGATCATATGCGTATATGTAATTAATACATCAATCAAATATTAATTATTATACTATAATTTAGTTATTAAAAAATAAATTTTGTTACTAACGAAGCAATTTTTGTAGCACAATTGCAACGATAATTAAGTCTACCAATTTCTTTTTCTTGTTTAGTGAATCAAAACAATATAAGTAATGGATGTTACATGATTGAGGTTGGCCTGGTCTAAAAATAACCCTCTCATAAGCCCATGATAGTATGATTGTATAAATACTAATTTATGGAGTGGTACTATATGGCAAAATTCCAAACTTTTCTATTCATGAAAGTTATATGAATGTTAGCTTCATTGCCTTTATGTTGAATTGTTGACTAATGAGATTCTAAACCAAAGTCATCAACATGTATGTTCTTCTCATGATCTCGGGTTGTCGCCAGCTGCTTTACTATGCTCTCAACCTATACACATAACAAAAACCCACATAAACACACAACAACAACAAAATGCTTTGACCCTAAAAAAGAGCATAAATTGGACCTTAAGAGCCACATTCTTTTGCTCCTCGTGAAGCTTATCGGCCAACTAACGAAGAACATCAACGGGAACGATGGGAGAGCGCATTGGCCATTGCAAACCCTAACAATACAAAACCTTTTTTTTTTTGTCTTGATGACAATTTGAAATCAAAGTAGTTTTGAAAACTTTTCTTCTTCAAATACGAACATGTCTCTAACCCCATTTTCGACTCCAAAAACCGTTTTCGAAATCCAAGATTTTTAATTATACGAAGAAGAAGAAGAAGTGAACAATTTTAGTGAAAAAGATAATTCATGGATAAAACCTTTTAAATCTTATCTCATCACCACACTCTGACCGTACTCCTAGCTATATTCATTTTCAACAACTCTATACGGTTCACGTTATTAGCCACAAACAATTAAACAAGTATTCAATATTTTATTTATATTTTTATCTTTTTTACTGCAATAGTCCTTTATAGTTATCAAGGGTAAAAATATAATTTAAGTTTTAAACAAATTTTAGGGGTGTAGAATTATGTCACTGTTCACCAACCTCTTTTCATTTTTGTTTATATTGTAAATAGATAAATATTATACTCTTTAATATTGAAACAAGATCACATTCAAGCGATGTTTTTATTATAATAGTTATTATTTTTAAATGAACATTTCGGGTTAATCTTTGAAACCCAAAAAACAAATAACATTGATTGTCCTGTTTTTCAATATATATATATATAGTTCTGGGATGTTATGATGGTGTGTGGACATCACTAGCAATTTGTGTGGTGATTATTATTGAGTCATGATCCCGTGACATGGTGGCAGGGTTTCTTGATCCTTGAGCGTGTCAATTCTCTGAAGATTGCAGGTACTAAAATTGACTATATAGTCTATATCACATTTTCAAGAGAGGGAAATCATATGGTAGGTACTAAAACTGAGCCGTGTAACACATCATCCCTTTATAGACTCGACTATTAAAGATTATAGGATTCAATCACAATTTTATTTTATTAAAACATAAAATATATATATGAATATTTTTTTATAAAAATAACCATATTCTGATTATAAAAATAATCATTTAGATTATACTATCAATTATTATATAGTTAGTTATTAACAGTTTTTTATATTAAAAAATATATATATTCTGAGTTGTGTAAGCCTCTCCTTTGTATCCATTGATTGCAGCCATACAAATTTCCATCATAGTTCCCAATCTTGATATTGACAGATAATATTCCCTGTTAATTCGTGTAGGGCAGTGCCTAATATCTATACTCCAACTATTAATTGATCTTACTAATAAGTACAACAAATTAATTGAAAACAAAGTTTGTAATTTTTATAACTTTTTTGTTTCAGACAAGTAGTTGTTTTTGTATATGTTTTTAAAAACTTATTATCAATGATTTTCGGATAAAATACACGTATGTACTTGTAAGATAATCAGTTTAAGTTGTATTATAGCAAAAAAAAAATTATATATATATTAATTTGCATGTGCATACTACTAGATAAAAGTTACGCCAAAGTCTACACGTGTAACTTTTTATATATAATTGGACAAAATCTTCTCCGTAATTAAATGCTGAAAACATTAGCAATAGACTAAAGTTCTATTAAAAAGCATTTAAATGGTCCAGGTTCGAGCTAGCTAGTTTTGCCTACCATTAATTTGTTGTCAACTAGCAGATTGGAAGCTGGCCTGGGTCAAGCGCATAAATAAGGGAAGAAGCTAGACTGTCTCTGTGTCTGGCTTGCTATAAGGCCAAAGCTTTGCCCTTAAATTCGTTTTTCAGTCATAAATAAATCACAATATAAGTCTAGCACGAGTCGCACGACCAACACCTCCCAAAGACTGAGAATCCTTTTTTTTAATGGTGTTGAGATTGCATGTCCTTGGCCTAGAGATCTTCAGGGACCAATGTACAATGGCTCAAGCTCTAGGCACATCATTGTATAGACAGACCTTGCTAAATACTATGTTGAAAAAGTTAAAAACATTTTTTATCGTCTAGTAGTAGCTATTATTCAGGTATATACATAAGCGCCAAACTGTATTTATGATTCAACATGGCCCGTTCTGCTTCTCTTTATAGGTCCTCATGGACATAATGAAATTTGAACTCCATGATTGCAAGTTTCAGGCAAAAGGGGCCCTAGTACTGGATAATTCTTATGTGCTTGCAAAGGGGGCTTTCAAATTTGAAATGAAAGTTATACAGTAGTTGATGTTATATACGTATACATATATTTGTAGGGCATGAGTTCAATGGCTAAAGGTGAGCGTCGAGTTTGAGCTATAAACCCACCCAAATTTTCTTGACATTCGTTGAATTCAATTTTTATTATAACACTAATTCCTGATTTTAGATGCGGATGTGCTATAGGATTAATATATGCGTTTGGGATTGCCATTCTTATATTACTTTCATAAAAAGATAATATTAGGTATCAATTTCAAATTTACGTAAAACAATTAATTAGAAGAATATTTTTCGTTACTTTAAATTGTATCTTTCTGCACTTTATAATCATCTAGCACTTTTAATGTCTGAGTTGTAGCATGTGACCACTTGGCTCCCTCACCCCGTACCTATACCAATAATGGAAACCCCAAACCCTACTACAAACAAGAATGTGATTGTCTGTGTTAATTCATTAGAAGGGAGCCCCATGAAGGCATAGACATTAACTCATGCTTCGTTGGGAATATATATATACATATATGTAACGGTTCCCACACGAAAGCAACATTTATCGGATGATTTGGGACAGATTGGAGTTTTAAGGACCACTTTTCATTTACTCATTCATTTCCTCTTCTTCTCTGTTACACTCCTTTCATGCTTAATTTCTTATCCATCGCCTCGGCATTTATTCCTCTCACAGACTCCCTCTATGTTTCACTTAATCTCCTGCTTGAATGAAGCAATGAGCTTTGTTACAATACATATGTTGGCTTACGTCAAAGGTGCAAATGCATGTGACCCCAGAATCATTGAATTTCAATCGATGATGTCCACTATGCGAGTAGCTAGCTATAATGAGCTGTTAGCTGGATATTGTGAATATAAATTTATGTTTCTTGAACTCTGAACAGTATCTTTCACCTTTCAGTCAGGCTCTGCATTGCTGGCATGCTGAACTTCCCTTTAGAATGCTGTATGCTTACAGTGTCACACTAGTCGATCGATCTTATTTTATTTTAAAAATAAGAATATAATAGACGAATTTGATTGATTCATTCTAACTTTTTAAAGTTATGATATATTGATTATAAAAGCACTATATATATATGTTACTTTTTTTTTGAATGTATACGTCATTTTTTAAAAAAACATCAAAAGTAATAAACATAAAAAAATTTAATATAATATCAAAAAATAAAAATGATGAGTGTAGAAAGTTTAATATGATATCATAGTAGTAAGTAATAAATATGAAAAATTTATTAACATAATATCTAAGCCTAATATCACTAATCGATGTAGTGTATATGTATTCTATTGGTGCTATATCTCTGAATTTATGGAATTTCAATATACATTTTACTTATTAAGATAATATATCACCATCAGCTGACTTTGATCAATTCTTCTTTGTACCTAATTAACCAGAAAATCCGATCGTTGTCAACTTCTTTTCTCCATTAACAGAGCATGGAACCATCTGTACTAAACGCCCTTTTATCAATCAATATTCGATCACAACTCTTTGTTATTGAACTTAATGGCAGGTGCTTTCTTATATGTAGCTAATACACAGCTTTCTATGATTTTCTTCCAAGTAGTAATAATTATGTGAACTCTGAAGCTGTACAACTGTAGAAAATGTGTGTTTGTGCCCCTTAAGAGAAAGAGATGGACAATTTGTGAGGTTGGTTTCCTGGTCAGATAAATATACCAAGCAAAGACAGGTTCAGATAAGCAATTTTAAATATGTAATTGTCAAGGAAGCTCTACAAGAGCTCTCACTCTCTAAACCCCTTTTCAATGCCACATCCTTTTTAACAGAATAACCCGACAGGCAATGTGTTAAAGAGGAGAATGATACCAAAAACCAAATCAAAAAAGGGTCTCTTCGAATCTGAGGTCTGTTAATGGTCACTGTTATAGCTATCTTCAGCATTTCAAAGTGAAAGTGATGTATCAACCCCATGTAATTCCAATGCAAATGCTCTCCATTTAGTGAAGGACAAATTTATACAGCTACCCACCTTTAAAGTAGTAGTTGGCAACAGCTTCAAATACCCCTTGTGTGTTTTCCACTCTTTTTTTAGTAGAAATAAACTTTTGCATTCTGCTGATTTCATTCAACAAAGCAACTATAAATGTTCAAAAGGTTTTTTTTTTTTTTTTTTTTGAAATAAAAGAAATATCATTAAACAGAAGCAATACAACTTTCACTGGCAGAAAGCCAGCAAACATCCTCAAAGGAGTACATGGCCAGATGTATAACCAAGAACAATACATAGAGATTAACATCCCAATAAAAAACCATCATTGAAACCCTAAAAGAACAGGGAGAAAAAAAGTGCTCCAGAAGAAACCTCTTCATGGTCTCTCTATGCAGGGCACTCCAGATTAGAGCTCTGAACGGAAGAGTTCCTGGCTCGTTCTTCAACTTCTCCTCCTCCATGGAAGATGTTTTCAAATGGGTACCTGGATAATCTATTGAAAAGTTCCTAACTTATAAACCTAACTTTAAATTATAAACCTAACTTTAAAAACCATCATATCAAGATCGATTCTGACTTCAACATGTTATAATCCTTCGAATTTGTGATTGCTTTCAATGTATGTTTTAACCATTTTCTGAAAAGCAACATTACGTTAATTGACATACCGAAAATGACTCATTTTCCGAATATAACATAGAAAATTTAATCAATGCAAATGGTCCCCCCCAAACACATTAATTATTACGTGGAGTTAAAAAAAGATATATTGTCATATATACATATGTGTGTATATATATATATTAATTGTTGTCATTTTTTTAAAACAAATGTCATATTTAAGGGAAATAGTTATAATTTCCTAAATACCACCTTTTTCACCATTTTAAAATTTTGACCAGAATAAAAATAATCCCTTATATTTGAAAATATATCATTCTTCTCTTTCATTCAATTTTCTTTCTGTCAATTATCAACAGTCAAACAGCGTAATAATAGTTTACATTCCCCCATTAAATTTTTTAAACAGCAAAGTAATCTTTGGCTCTCTCCTCCACGGGAAATTCGTTTTGCGAGACATTTAACCTCGATTGTATATTTCCTAGTTTTATTCGTTAAAAATTAAGTTCAGTTTCAAAATAAATAAATAAATATAAAACTTAAATCAAAGCATATAGCCTTCGCCATTTTTTAAAATATATTTAATTAAATATTTATTTACTCTATTTTATTTGATTTGATGAGCAGTTTTATCGTTTCAAAAGTCATCAAACTAGCATAGGTTTAATTCCCACTAAATATATTATATAATTTGTGTGGATAGTTTTTTCGCTTTATTATGGAAGTAGATTTCAGATCACACGAGTACTAATTAAATCTCAACAAGTCACAAGTCGCAACAAAACCTTTGGCTCATTTGAAGTTAGTTTTTAGAAAATCTGAACTATAAATACATAAAATTTTTAATTATTTTTCAAAATTTAGTGATTAAATTAGCATACACTTAGCATGTTAGATAGTTAGGTATCATTTTAGTCATTTTGTAAATGATGAAAAAAGTGCTATTTTATGAAATATAGAGATGATGTTGGAATTTTCCCTATATATGTAGTTTCCTATACACGCAAGTAAAATTCGATAAAAACCAATGCCAACTTTTCCTTTGCGACGCTGATAGCTGAAAGCAAACACACACACACACACCTATATTCTTATTTATTTTGTCCATAATTTTTTTGATATAATATTGGTTATTAAGATTTGTAGTCTAGATTAGAGTTTCGTGTGTTGCCGTAGTGGTGCAACTCTACGTACCTTGTTTCTTAACAAACAATGGTAAGTTCAAAATAGCCATATATATATATATGATAGTTTTCGCACTTAAGTATAAGTTAATCTCTTCTTATTCTGAGAATAGTATTGCAGTTTGTACTTTAAGAAAACTATATCAATAAGTTTTGATAATCATTCGATTTAGTGTTATGGATAAAAAATGAAAAGTCAATATTATGGATTATAATATCGAATTTGACTAGTTTTATATATAGAGTTAAATATACAGTACCCCCTTCAGGCTTGCTTAAAAACATAGGGAAACACATTTATCATTTTATTTCACCAAACCTCTACACCTAATGTTGATTTTTATCAATATTAACTAAGTGAAGGACATTTTAATCCTTTCGCCTGGCACCTATATGATTAGTGGAATGATGACATAAGCACATGACATGGAAAATAAATAAAACATTAAAAATTGTGATGATCAAATCAATCAGAAAAAAATTAAATGGAATGTAAATAAAAAGCATAAAAAAATTAAATTAAAGTGAATGAAAAAACATAAAAATTTGGACGTTAGGTGTGGGGGTTTGGTGTAATAAAATGATAAATGTATTTTTCTATGTTTTTAAGTAAATATGGAGGAGGTATTGTGTATTTAACTTTGATATATATATATATATATGTATGTATGTCTATTAAATTTGACTACAAAGAACTGCCTACTAGGAAATGAACTTTACTCTAGTTCTAATTTTCTATGACCAGATTTTGACTTCACTTGGTAATCATTTCCACAACGAAATCGCGCGAGAAATTGGCGATAAACGAGATGAAGAATTCACCAAGCTTACCGTTGGAGGGGCTTTTCTAGTTTCCAAAATTTGCAAACTTCGTTTATAATTTTGATTACAATCTCATATTCACTTAACTTAGTTAACTACAAACCCAAAAACACGCGCTCACTGACACGCACTCTAGTCACCAATAAGGTTTTCCTTTTCCATCTTCAAGGGGTATGGACCTTAGCCAATCATAAGCTGCACGGAGCTAGAGATTTATAGGGGAGGTGACGCTCTAATAAAACAAAATACAATAATCTAAAATTTAATTATAATGTGATTACTATTAATTAATATATAAATACATGTTAAACTTATATACATAATTATAAATTAATCACATTAATAATTAGGATATATCAAAATAATATATATAAGTTAATCACACCAATTATATGTTAAAATTTCCTGGATTTAAACATTATATGTATGATTTAAAAATTAACTTCTATAATATTATGAGACTTCCATAATATAAATGGAAAAAACTGTTTACACATAGTTACAAATTTACTTGAATTAAAAGTATATTAATCACGTGAGTTATGAATGAATATGAATTTTTAGTGAATGAATCAATTATTTCACTACTGAGTATTATGGCATTATTATTTATTATAAATAATAATTATAATATTAAAAAACTATTATCATAACATAATATATATGATTTTATTAAAAGAAAAATATTGAATGAGAAAGTTTATATCAAATCAGAATAAGATACATGATCAATGAACTTGGATGATATTATATTTATATTGTAATTAAAATATTTTTTAAAACAAATCAATAAAAATTGTCAACACTATCGCACGAAAAAATAAATGAAAGATAAAAGTAATCGAAATATTTGAATATAGTAATTTTGATGCTATAAAATTAGACTGGGAAAGTTAATAAATTATAAGTTGATTAAATAAAAAGATCACAATTTATAAAGATAAAAATTAAAAAAAAAAAAAACAAAGTATGATAATTTATTAAAAAATTAAGAATGAGCTAATTTATACTAATAAAAATATAAATGCATTATTATAGGCAAAAGGGTGAGAATAAAAGTTTAATATATAAATTAAAAAATATTAAAATAATTGAACTTGTAATTTTCAAAAATAAAAATAGTATAATATTTTATTTTTTAATATTGGAGGAGGGCCACGGGGCCCCTCCCGGCTCACGTGGGTCTGCCGCTGTTAGTAAGAAGGATTGTCTCAATTTCGTTTAGGCCAAGTATTATGATCATAGGTATGGTTTGATTGTTTATAACATTCAGGAGAAACTTTTCACGTAACTTTTAGGCTTTATTTGACTAGCGAGATTGATTAAAATAGAAGGAATTAGATTAAAATAAGATAGATTAGATTAAAATAAAAAATTACTGTTATATATTTGATAGAATTTAGAATTGGATTAAAAATTATATCATATCATATTTGGTGTAGGTTAGGCTTGAAATGAAATAAAATTAATTTGAATTTGTTATTATATAAAATTAATTTTGCAAAAAATCTAAAAAAAAAAAGTCATCTTCCACAATTCATCAATATTATCATCTCCCACAATTGAACATCATCAATTCATAGTTCATCAATATCACTATCTTTCTCAACAAAAACATCAAAACTGCCATAACATTAACAAAAAAAATACTCAGAATACGGGTTCTGATTCTAGGTTTATCGTTGAACCCAGAACCATTTGGCTCTAGGTTCGATGAACCGACTAGAACTAGATGGTTATGGATTTGACGACATAGAACCTAAACTCAGTTATGGGTTTATCGAATTTAAAACCGGATTCCAATTATTATTATTATTATTATTTTAAAAAAAAAGAAGAATAAGAAATGGTAGAGCTGGTTCATCTAGATGGAGGAGAAGTTGAGAGAGATGAAGAGCGGTTGTGGTGGTGGTGGGTCGGTGTGCTGGAGATGAGGGAGAGACAGAGTTTGTGATTTTGTGGAAAAAGAGAGAGGATGAAATAAAAAAAAAAAAGAATCTCATGAACTTGTGATTTTGAAAAGTCATGGGTATGCTTGAGATTCTATTTCCCAAGTTGAATGAGAATGAAAGGGGGTTTGAGAATGAAAAATCTATTTCCATCACTGGCTCCAAATATGGGATGTGGGAGAATGAAAAAAAATAAATTTCAATCTCATCCAAAATCCCATGTATCAAACATAGGGTTATAGAAAGTTATAATTAGTTGTACTAGAATTAATGTGTCAATCCCTTAATCTTTGTTACCATGTGAGTCATTTCGATATAAAACATATAATTCTCGTTATCCTGCATAAAATATTTATTTACTTATTTTATTTTATTTTTAAATAAACTTTATTTTGTATATTGTAAATACAGCGAAATATATTCTTTGGTGTGGATGGTTGGTGGAGTTCGTTACTTATCTCTCAACATGAGTTTTTGTTACGGTTCTGAGGATTGCATCGCTCTATAAACCATTTGGTTTGATATCTTGCTCTCCTATGGTTAGCTAGAGACGTGGTTCTAATATATATTGAATTTTTGGTTTGATTTAATAATTTTGATGATGAATTGGTTGCCTTTGTGTTGGAATTGGCCTTTCAGCTTTTATTACACTAATTTGATAATTACGAGGTGTTCATTGTGTGTTTATAATATATAAAATAGAGGAAAATAAATAAATAAATAAATATTTTATATATGATAAATAAAATCATATATTATGTATAAAAAATAAAGGTATTACAATAATAATGTGACATATATAATAATTTTTTTATTAAAATAACACATATAAAGGACTTATATGTTACTTTTATGTATTACTCATTTTCTTTAATCCATCGGATTGTTGGTAGATTCTCTAAAGTTATGGAAATAACATAAGAGTTATGTTAATATGTGTTTAAAAGCATATAATAGTAATTTAGAATTTAAATAAATAATTTATATTTATTGTTTAAAAATAAATTATATTAATCTTTTTATAAATTAAAAAATTGTATATATATATGTTGAAAAATAAATAACAAACAATTATTAATATTTTATACGGACACATACACATTCATTGAGCAGCAGATACTGGACAACTCTTGGTTTCCTAAAAATTAGATATAATCATTTTTTTTCCTAAACATTATCATATATGATAGTTAGACATAAATTAACATTTTCTTTGACATAACAGTGATTGTTAGCCAACATTAGAGCCAGTACAAAGCTTTACCTACTCTCGCGAATTGATGACGAAATGACGTAAAATGAATATATGTCTTTAAAAAAAAAATAAAAAGACTTGTTTGAAATATATTTTGAAATTGGATCCGAGAAAAGAAGACCGTTCCTCGTAAAGTGTGTCCTCTCTTCTTTAGTTTAGACTGAGTTCCCCTTTTAACGTTGTCTCTCTCTCCAAAAAATAACACATTTTTATCTTACAATTGCAAACTCCAAGTTTTCAGACCAAGCACACGCACAGCGATGTCTTTGTTCTGATCTTCACCTTTTTCAGATCACAAACGGGAAGACTGTAAAACCAAAACCAAAACCAACCCCCCAATAAACACAAAATTTATCGTTACAGATAGATACATTGATTGGATAGATAGTTAATAGAGAGAGACTGATATTTTTATAGTGTTTTCTATGGTGGCTGGTAAGGTGAGAATGGCAATGGGTTTGCAGAAGTCTCCTGCAAACCCCAAGCATGAGACTCCACCACCGAAGCCACCGTCTCCGTCACCGAGCTCCGGCAAGGTTTCTTCTCAGAAGGCGGTTTTCTCACGGTCATTTGGTGTTTACTTCCCACGGTCTTCTGCACAAGTCCAGCCTCGTCCACCGGACGTGACTGAGCTACTCCGTCTGGTTGAAGAGCTCCGGGAGAGAGAGCACCTGTTGAAGACGGAGCTTCTCGAGCAGAAGCTGTTGAAAGAAACAGTGGCGATCGTTCCTGTTCTCGAGAACGAGATCTCTTCGAAGAAAGCTGAGCTTGAACTGTCACAGAAAACGATAGAGTCGTTGCAACGTGAGAACGAGAGACTTAGAGAAGAGTTTGAAGAGAAGAAGAGAGAAAGCGAGAAGAAGATAAAAGCATTGGAGGAGGAGATTGAAGAGCTGAGGAGAACGGCGTCGGATCGGTGTAAAACGGGGTCGTCGATAGATACTGACGAGCTCTCTTCTTCGCAGAGGTTTCAGGGGTTGGTGGAAGTGTCAGTGAAGTCGAATCTCGTCAAGAGTTTGAAAAGAGGTGTCAAGTGTACGGACAACGATAGTCATCACAAGCTTGAACGACAAGACTCCAAGAGAGACGACTCTGAGACTGAGAGGCCCAGATATTCTCACTCGCGGTGCAACTCCGAAGAACTCGCGTACTCGTTCGAGTCAACTCCGTCGATCAGATCTCGTGTTCCTCGCGTCCCCAATCCACCTCCAAAACCGTCTTCAACTACAACCTCTGTTTCTTCCGATAACAAGAGTTTGACGGAGAAACAGATTCCACCGCCGCCCCCGCCTCCGCCTCTTCCAGTTCAAGCGAAGCCGGCACCTCCGGCTCCACTGAAGTCTGCGCCTCCACCGGCTCCGGCTCCACCGAAGTGTGCGCCTCCACCGCCTCCTCCGCCGCCGAAGGGAGCGAGAGCCGGGCCGGCGAAGGTGAGGAGGGTTCCGGAGGTGGTGGAGTTTTATCATTCGTTAATGCGTAGAGACTCGCGGCGGGACTCTGGCACTAGCGCGGCGGAGAGTGTGCCGGCGCCAGCGATGGCCAATGCTCGTGACATGATAGGGGAGATAGAGAACCGGTCGACGCATTTACTCGCGGTGAGAGTCCGGTTTGGTTTTTGTTTTTATGTTTTTTACCGTTTTGCCACTTTGGTTACGTGAGTGACAACTGACAGGTTTTTTCTTTGAAGAAATAACTGACAGGGCTTTTAGAGAAGCTTTATGGTCCCCTACACTTATTTTTGAATTTTATTGTTTTCTTCCCAGATAAGACAGTGTCTAGATTCGAAGTTGGTACTCAAAATTAACATTAATTAAAGAAAAAGAAAGTGTAATTTTGATAGGTATAACTTTTTAAGTGGTGATTTTGACAATTCATGGTGAATAATAAATAATGCCAAGTTTTTTGTATTACGTGACATTGCAGATAAAAACAGATGTGGAGATACAGGGAGATTTCATTAGATTCTTGATAAGAGAAGTCGAAAATGCTGCATTTTCACGCATTGAAGATGTGGTGCCTTTCGTCAAATGGCTTGATGACGAGCTCTCTTACTTGGTACATTGTCCTTATCCATGTTTACCCTGTCAATTACCACATTATTTTTACAAATTCTTGCATTGAATTTGTGAGTTTTTTAATGTTGTTTTCAGGTGGACGAAAGAGCAGTGCTCAAGCACTTCAATTGGCCAGAGCAGAAGGCGGATGCTTTGCGCGAGGCAGCTTTTGGGTACTGTGATCTCAAGAAACTGGAATCTGAGGCTTCTTCTTTTCAGGATGATGCTCGCCAGCCGTGCGGTCCAGCTCTCAAGAAAATGCAGGCTCTTTTAGAGAAGTATGTATCAATTGTTTGTATCTCCATTTGTTGGAATTTAGTTAACACTAGTTGTTAGTTGTTACATTGTGTAACATTTTTTTTTGTAATGACTACGATAGGTTAGAGCATGGTGTTTATAATCTCTCTAGAATGAGAGAATCCGCAGGCAAACGATACAAGGGTTTTCAAATTCCCATGGATTGGATGCTTGAAACTGGAATAGTAAGCCAGGTAAAACTAATCTTTTTCTCTTGTGCTTGTTACACTATTTTTTCAAATTTGTTGTTTAATTTGCAACAACTGTTAATTTACATTAGACAATCTGGTGGTGGAATTACTGGTCAAAAAAATGTGTTGCACTTTTTAAAGTCGGCCCCTTTAATGAATCACTGTTTTTTTGTTTGTTTTGACGTTGTCTGCTGTGTATTATTTTAACAATAGTGGTTGCAAGAAGACAAAAGGTAGGTTAACTTGTGCCCCATTTTCTCTGAGCACGCCTGGGATGGGCACATGTGAACTCCAGATTTCTATATGTATATATTTGCTTTTGTCTGCTTCCTTTTTATCATTGGATACTTATGTATGCGGGAACTAGTATCAAATTCTATATGTTGACCTTTTAGTCCATGTCCATATATATTACGTTTTGATTCTTTTATCTTGCTGGGATGCTAATACATTTTTTATTTCTTGTATGGTGTCAAGGAAGACATGAAAGATCTAAGACGGATATTGTTGATTAGTATATAATATGCCACATTTCTAATATCGAAAACGAATATATATTAGGTAGTATATTCATCCTTAGTTTTTTTTTTTTTATTTTTAAAAAAAGAAAGTATATTTCATCCTTGTTTGACCAAATTTTGCAATCTATAAACTTGAATTTATGTCATTTGTTTTGTGACTCTGGGTTTATATCATACCAATCCTTTATACATAGATCAATTAAATAATTGAGATCGTGGTTTAAAAGCGTTGTATGGTTAACTTTTAATGTTTTCTTCTTCATTGCCTGATGCTTCCACCTAAAGTTCATATGTTTAAAAACAATGGTTCTGCATATTTGCAGATCAAGCTAGCATCGGTGAAATTAGCGATGAAATATATGAGAAGAGTATCCGCTGAGCTTGAAACAGTTGGTGGTAGTCCTGAAGAAGAGGAGCTAATCGTACAAGGTGTTAGATTTGCATTCCGTGTACATCAGGTAAAGATGCCACTCTGTATCAAATCAATACAAGCCTCACTTTCTTATGTGGATGAGATTGTAATTAGTTGGGTTTGACAGTTTGCTGGAGGATTTGATGTGGAAACAATGAGGGCATTTCAGGAGCTGAGAGATAAAGCTAGATCGTGCCATGTACAATGCCAAAGCCAGCATCACCAGAAAATTGTATGTAGGTCTACAACTTGCTAATCTGTAGCAAACTCAGCTTCAGAATTATCGCTGCCAGATTTTGCTGTAAAGAAGAACAACAACACCATGATTGTGAATACAATGCAAGCAACAACCTTGCTTGCATTTAGATTCATTTATCATTTAAGTGGAAGGACTGTATATCTATTAAAATTTTCTTTTGTTGCATATGTCATCATAGAACTAAATATAAAAGCTTCTAACTCATGAACTGTGGTGTCCAGTCGCAATTTCCTCCCGATTTGTTGTTATACAGCCTTGTTCCCACCTACCAAAATTAAATCCCTATCCAAGCTTTAATACAGCTATTGTTATTTATGACTACCGAATCTACCATCCACCGTGTCAGCATATCAATTCCCTATCAATGCTTGTTTATGTGATTCGTTACCTCAATTAACAAACCACTAATTCTGGACAGCAAATTTGCTGCTGGTCTAACAGCTTTTGGGTGCACCAACTGTTTTAACCATGATGTGCATTCTTAATGATATCAGTTGTGAAGTCTGCAAGCTGCGATGCAATCTGCATAATGATATCAGTTGTGTGACACTTAATGCACATTGGTTTTGTGATACTCTCCAATATGCACCATCTACACCAACTCACTTTATCTCAAAAAGAAAATAAATAAATTATTACTTTTATTAAGATAATGGTGTCAAAAATTCGAGTTTCTAAAACTAAGATACATGTCAAAGTGCCCTTTAATATGGGATTGTCTAGACTTAAGATGCCTTAATGAGTCAACTTTCATTAATGCCCAAACTCAACTTTTGACGTCATTCTAAATTATGATGTTCTATATTGAATTATCTATGAGAAAATATCAAAATGAAATTCATAACTTTACTCATCTTTCATATTTTATCGTGTTAATGTAATATTTACTCATGAGTTTGGTGAGTTAATTTTTTCTATTGAAAGGTGAGTTGATCTCTCTTGGTTCTAGAAACAATATTCCGGACCCAGCACCCTTAACAGGATTATATATATGTAGATTTCGATATTCACCTGAGTTAGTGTCAGAGGGTAAAAAAAAAAAAAGTACTAATATTTCTTTGAATAAAAAAAAAAATGTTATATCTATTCCACCTTTTAAGCTTTCACACGTGATTTTTTTAACAATACCAAAATCAACTACTAATACGTTTTTTTATTTTTTATTTTTTTTTTTTAAAAAAACGTTAAACCCACAAATGGCAAACCAGTCCACAAGGTTCCGAGCGGGAGCCCGAGCCCAAATCCGATCAAATTCAAACTCAACAATCGAGCCACGGTCATAAATGGCCACAAAGGTAATGAGTGGCAGCTTGAGCATAAATTCACCATTTCTCTCTTCAAACGAGTTTCGAGCTTTCACTCACTCAAATTTCAAAAACTACTCTCTTTATTCAACAAACCCACTAGTTTCTGTGACAAACAAACGCCCCTCAATTCAAGCACCTCGTTTTTGTCGCCCAGTTAAACCCACAACAGTAGCAGCAGCCATGGAAACCGAGCAGAGTGGACAAACAACTATAAGCAGCAGCAGCTCGAACCCTCCCATGAATCTCTTGTTTGTGGAGATGGGTGTTGGCTACGATCAACATGGGTCTGTTTCTAATGCTCAATAACTTGATTCGATGATTTCTTTGTACTGTTTCTCTATATTTGTTTATTCTTGTAGATACATAAAAGTGTTGATTAATGTGCATGAAACAGGCAAGATATTACATCTGCAGCAATGAGGGCTTGTAGAGATGCCATCTCTTCCAATTCTATTCCGGCGTTTAGACGAGGTTTTTGTTTCGGTTGAGTTTCTCTTAATTTTGGGATTGGTTTTGTGTGTGCTAGTGTTTTCTGTAGTATTGAGTTTATATAATATTGGAAAAATATGATGTTTTGTGATTCACTGGAAATTATGGTTTTGGTAGGTTATGAAGGAAATGTAAATCACTTCAGTGAAATTTGTTTGCGAAACTAGAAGATGTATGTTTTTATGTTTTGAGAAGGCTTATTGTAGATGGTGTAGTGCTTAAGAAAGATTCATTGATCAACGTTGTTTCGTTATAGCATTAAATTCCAAATACTTATTTATGAGATATGTTTAGTCATATCAATAACAGCTCCTTAGAAATGCTTTGATATTGGAGTTGAAATGTATAAGCTCTGGCCGAAAGTAGATGCGTGTGAGTATCAGTTATGGTTTAACAACTGGCACCTTATGGCTTATAGATAATAGTATTTGACTGGAGGACTCATTTCATATGTTATTTTGTTAATGTTAGATATAAAATGGATCCAAGTGGTTTTCAAGTATCGAGACACCAAAAATTGTGCTTTTCAAATATTGTTGGGACAGGAAATATCTTTTACGTTATTTTTATTCTGAAGAGCTTAAGGTCGTAAAACAGCAACAGAAGCCCAAATGGCACTAATCCTGTAACCTGGCACGAACAACTTTTGAACTAGGGTCCTTCGCTATATAGGAAAGGTCTGATCTTCGTCAGCCAACTAGATATGTTGGGCTGGAGTCCAAGCTGGCAAGTTATTTTAGAGGTTTACATGGCCCTTTAGCTTGCTGACCTGAGAGAGATGATTTTTTCCTCTTGATGACTCTGTTGACTGAGAGGGGGAGAGGAAGGGAACGGAAGAGAAAGGGAGCAGAGAAGAAGATATAGGAGAGCGAATGTTGGCCTTTGGGGAGACTGGAAGTGGGAGAGGATGTAGGTAAGTCACCCTGTGCGAGAAAGAGAGAAAGAGTATGGTCACTGTGTACTGCAAGAGAAAGGGAGAAAAGGAGAAAGGAAGATAAAGGAAAAGAGGTGGACAATGAGAATTTCTTTCATTAGAAAGAGAAAGAAAGAATCCTCTTAGTTTGTCCAGCAAGTCACCTGCCTGAATTTTTGTTGATCTGACATGCTTTCTGAAAATGAACCCCTTGAGGAAAAATCCGATTTATCTGACAAAAAAGAAATTTAAAATTTATTTGCTTGGGTTTGTAAATTAAATATACTTGTTGAGTTTCGTTTTTGAAAACTGAAATGCAAGTATACTGAATTTATGTTACTCTGTTTAAAAGTTAATTTCTTTCTTGGAAGTGCTAATTAGTATCTATGCGGTTAAAACTTCCCAAAAAAGCGTGTATATTGTTGATTGAGTCTTATGGTCATCTGGCTTCTGATGATATAGAAGCATTCAGCTGTGAGACACTTGTTACTTTGGAGTATTTAAATGGTAGAAACTAGAAACTAATTTTGTTGCTAAACTATGGGTTAGTTTGTCTCCCGGTTTCAATTATTAGGCTTCCCAACTATGTTTGTCTTTTCATATTTTAGAATGTTGTGACAACAGTGGTGTTTTTAGCATACATATATTAATGCCTTTGTTATAAAATTATATGTTTAACCACTATAGCCTGACATAAGTGCAGGGTCCATACCTGGCGTCTCATTTGAACAAATGAAACTATTGCTCAAGTTGGGAGTCCCTCATTCTCTCCAACCATTGTTGGATATAGAGAAAGTCAAGTCAGTATTTCCTTAGTAAGTATTTACAGATCTCAAAGTTGGATGCATCATTGTTCATTATTTTGTATTGGATGCCATGTCTCTTATGTCAATTATAGATCCTATATTTTATGCCAGGTTAACTTTTTGCTTTGTGGATGCTTGAAATTAAAGATAATAAAATTCCCAAGTAGCATCTTTGCATTGCTTGTAGGCATTGCCATTCTTTTTTATATAATTCTTTAAACTAGTGTACTGCATTTATATGTACCAATCCAATAAATACATCATATAATTAGCATTAGATTTATTAATAGGTACTTAAAGGCTTAAATCATAGTAAAGTTAGGTGTTTTATTTTATTTTTTTTTTTTCTGTGGACTTAATTATGTTATTCCATCACCTTTGCAGGCTATGCATAATCAATCACTAAAATCTGGAAATGAAATTTAATTTTGAAGGCATGCCTAACATTTTAGCTTCGAATGTTTATATTTAGTAAAACTCACAACTGTCACTGAACCTGTATAAACAAAAGCGATCTTTCATCACTGTTTTTGGCATGATCTAACTAGTAGGTTAAACTCTAAACTAACTAATCTTTAAGACACTTCTCAGTGTCACCGTGCAGAATTTGTCAATTTGATGCTATTTAATATCACAACGATCTGTGGAATCTTTTCAATCTTTGCTAACTTTATAAGTGTGATTTACTGCTTCCAGCGGAAAAATTTTGAACGTTGAGGTCGTGGATGGAGGACTGATCTGCTCAAGCGGTGTTCATGTGGAAGAAATGGGAGATAAAAACGATGACTGTTACATTGTGAATGCTGCAGTATATGTAGGCTACTAATCGTTTTGTAACTCGCTTCTCTCGTTAATAATTTGCTGTGGTTACCAACCTACCGGGCTGTATGATGCCAAATGGGTTTATGCTTGTAGTGAAATTATAATTTGTTAAACGAATATCATTCCAACTTTGAGAAAGAGTTCTTTCACCATGTTCATTTATGCCTACAAAGGTTTGATTGCGCTTGCAGCCTCAAGCAAGAGAACAAGAGACAGCATTTGTGATGTTAACCAGATCAAGACACATATATCATGAATGCTTGTTGAATTGGCTTGTTACAATACAGTAACATCTTCAGGAATTGTTTTGTAATCAACCGAGGCACTAGCTTTAATGTTTCTTTTCTTTTTGGAATTTGTGGAATAGTAAAAACTTGTGAGATCAATTATTAGATATTACTAAATGGGAGATAATAACTCTCACCACAGGGGAAGTAAATTACCTACACAAAATTCTGAATATTTATTTTCATAAGGGGAAACAATGACTCTTGCACAAACATCTTGAATGTGTGGCACGGGGAGCATGCAACCTAAAAAGATCTAAACAGATAAATTTTTTATTTTAGAATGAAAATGGAAATCTTATTTCAAGCGATCAGCTATTAGATCATTTGAAATAGACAAGAACCATTTCCAGTATCAAATAACAAACTCCCTAAATCATCAATAATAAAAAAATCAAAAGAGAACTCATTGCAATATTGGATAGCCCTGATTGCATTTAGTACATCAGATTCAACTTCAGAGACCAAAAATCCAGCATAGGTAACAGCCCTAAGACCTTCTCTTATAGCCAGGAGCTTTTATAACTGATAAATGTTGATATTTACAGATTTAAAATTGTTCACGGAAGGGCTGGTTAGTAAGAGTAACCCAAACTCGAAATACAACCAAGAAGGGAAACTCTAGCAAAATTTCAATAAGGTTATTCATATTGTGATATGAATATATTATTGGTATCACCTGCACAATTTGTAATATAAAATGTTACAACATTGGCCACCTCAATCCGCAGATGAAACAAGCTATTACAAATATGGGGAGATACGTATACTAATTAGGATCCCAACCACTAGGCTTGATTGAGGGGGGAGGGAGAGATGCCCATGGCGGTGGCGTAAATTTAACCCAGTAAGCCTTGTCACATTTGCCGGATTCAACCCAAACAGCAGTAGCCTCATTAGGCTTTGGATTTGTTGCCCAAACTCCTTTGGACTTTAGCTTCTCAAACTGCATTTTGTTGTGCCTCTCAATTATTTTTTGCTCCTCCTCTTCACTTTTGCTTTTCCCTGCCTTGTTCTGTTGTCGACCATGCGTCATCTTTTAATGATAATATTGCAGTCTGTTGATGGTAGAAATCAGAATAGGTGCGGATTTGCATTTGCATCACTTTTATTTTTCATTTTGTTATCTCTGGCATTTTGAGATTACATTTGCTTCTCTGAGAAAAGTGCGGGCATATCCACGCTGCAAGATCCGCGGTGTTGGAAACGGAAATTATGCTTTTCCTTGATTTTTATGATTCCAAATTTACTTATTTCTCGGGCAAGAGATCTATATTAGATAATATGCTTGCATTTTACTAAATACTTGGATTACGTTTGACATACGAAATTAGAATGAAATAGATTTGATTAAAAAATTACTGTCTTCTATTTGATAAAACTTGATATTGGATTAAAATTATATTGTATAGTATTTGATGTAAGTTGAGATTACATTGAAATAAAATTAATTTAAATATTTTATTATATACTTAAAATTAATTTTATAAAAAATCTGGAAAAAAAAGAGAATTTTTTTTATTAATTTAAATACAGAGATTAATTTTAGATACAAATATGTAGATTGAGATTGAATTGAAATAATATTAATTTAAGTATTTTATTATATAACTTAACTTATATTATACATAAAGTTAATAACTATTGAAATAAAATAAATCCTATAAATCATTTTTCTTAAAAGTTATATTGATTTTTTTAGAATTATATTAAAGTATGAGTAAATAAAGATTAAATTTGGAATGACTCTTGTTTAAATAATAACAATGGGTTGTTAGAAGGGAAAAAAAATCAATGTGCAATTATTAAGATTAAAGAAAAAGAAAGCAATGATATTAATGAGCCATTGAATCCAATGGTGAAACTTGAGAGAGGATTGAAATAAAGATGGGAGTGAGTTTTGATTCCTAAATAGACCTCTTCAAACATGGATGAACACAGGATGAGACATTTTTAACCCAATCCCATCATAAAATCCTGTGTACTAAATATAATTTTGGGGTATCGATACACTTGATAAAAACAAATGAGTGATTACATTCTAAAATTACTTATTATAATTTAATATGATTTTACTTTATCAAATTATAATAAATATGTTTTATTACAATCTGTAAATATGATTCTACATGTTGATTGTTGTAAATTTAATATGATTAATTTAGTTGTAATTAGATATAATAAATCATAATCAGTAATTTTAGATTGTAATAACTTTTTTCCTTTTGGGTCAAGTGTATGATACCCTAGATATATTCAGGGGGGACCAATTAGGCATATTATACAATATATTTAGGGTATCACTACACTTGATAAAAAAAAAAAAAATAATCAGTAATTTTAGATTATAATAACTCAATTTAGATTGTAATCATAATCAATAGTTAGTCTGGGTATTGGACCCATCCAAAGTTCCAATTTGGTAAATAGTATATGACTTTTTTTATTTTTTTTTTTTGGGAAAACAATAGTATGATGACTTGATAAGCAGATTTGTTATTTGGATTTAGATTCTGCTATGATTTTTGCTGATATTTTGATGTGAGAGATGGAAACAATAAATAATATTATATTTAAAAATAGAAAAGAGAAATAGTAAAATATAAATTAAATTTATGTATTTATTTCTAAAGTTTGCTAAATGTCAATGAATCCTCAAAATATCAACAAAGTGAGCTTAAAATAAAAAATTAATGGATTTTAAGTTAGTTCAATATTTAATTCAATAAATTACTAGGTAAGAATTGTGCTCTAAAATACTCTCGGCCTGGAATAGTTGACTCCTTGCCTTTTTAAACCACTATTTGATTGACAATCTTGACGGTTTGATTTGTCATTAGCTCTAAAATTTAGTTTTGGTGGATAATGCAATTTGGGGACTGGGGTTCCCTTTGAGGTGGACACATGGTATTTGTCATTTGAGTGTCTTCTGTTCATCATTTTCATTAAGTAACAACACTGAATATTAACAAAGTGAATTTCAAGAAAAGAAAAATCTATCCCAAGCCAAACAAGAAATAAGCACTTGACCAAGTTCACATCAATTATCTAGTGAACAAAAACAACATTGCCTTACTCTATTATAATTAGTTTATTTTTGCAATATCACTATTAAACTCTTGAGTTTTAAATAAGCTGTAGAATGGATTTTTATGTGAATGAGTAGATTAGGTGGGGTTAGGAAGCATCGATTAGAGAAGTAGAAAAGAATTCATCTAATGCACCGCTTGTTTTGTTTCACGTTCATCTCAGTATATGATGTGATACCTCTGATCTAATCATATCTTAATATATGTATAGTGTCAGTTATCTTTTAACTTAACACTTTATTTCAAATAAAATCAAGATTGTATTCTATTTATTTGGAGTGTAGAATTAAATTAATACAACATAATAGTATATCCATTTTCAGCAATCTTGTAAGTTCACTGCATTTTCCTTTCTTTTTTTTTTTTAATATCTACTCTAAATGACACTAGCCAACCTCATTTGAAATCAAATATTCTGGTTTACAGGGTCATCACTTTACAATTGACTTTGCCCCTTTATTATTACAACAATTTTTCCCCTTCCATAAATATACAAACAATGGTATAAAAAGAATGAAAAACATAAACTAGTGTGTAATATTAGACCATCACATAACAAGAGCTGCATACAGAAGCTGGTTCCAAGTATCAGGCAATCCAGGAAGGCACCAGTGGCTGCAATCTGTGCCTGAATGTTCACCACTATAAGTTGATGGATGCGCATCTTTTCTCAATTGCGAAAGTTTCGTGATATCGAGCAGATATACCGGTTTCTTAATCGTACTCAGTACTCTGTTAAGAACACCAACAGCTGGTGGTTCTCCTCCAGGATATGTAGGTCCTTCAAGTGGTTGTAATTCTCCTAAGCAATTCTTTTTTGGTGAATTCCATTCTCTTCCCCTGGTAATTTAAACATAATTAGCTTTAGTATATGCTTCCCTATATTACAAATCAAACTACACAGGCCAACAAAAGAAACAACATAGAAAAGGATAATAATTCTTGCAGTTCTCACTTACTGATAATGGGTTGGAGAAATGCCTTGGAAGAAAACTTTGGTTTTGGCAGGATCAACATTGAGATCAACCCATCTAGCCCAAGTACTCATTCCTTTATAAAATGCGTCCAAACGGTCCATATCTTTAACCAATCTTGATCCATCTTGAATGTAATCCCATCTGCATCACACAAACATGCATAGTTAAGCCTTGATTGATGTACTTGATTAAGAGAATTGACGTCATGAGATGAGAATTTGATCATACGGTTGAGATCTGCCTGTGTGAGTCCACCAATGCCATGAATTGAAGATGAGCAAGTCCATGTCTTTCCAAGCATTGCCAGCTTGAATGGAATCTAGCATCAGTACTCGTGCATTTTGTTGTTTAACTATATCGACTAGGTATGGCGTTCGGTACAATAACAGTGTAACTCCATAGTCCTGTGCATTTACGTATCACAAACTCCTGGTCATTAATGATAACCATTACCAATACCATGTACAATTCAATTAGTAACATGTTGGTTTATCAATATATGGTCACTGATATTCGGACTTGTGATAAAAACACTCAAATAACACACATGATGGGATCGATGTTTTGGGCCCAACACGGCACAACATGCGTCGTTGTTGGATCGTACCATGCAGTGTTCCGAAATCACTCCAAGGTCCAAGCCATACATGACACAAAGCCCAAAGCCCGAAAAATCAGTGAAGAAGGACCAAACCCACCTACTGGTTCCAAAATCAGACATAATGAGCTATTTGAATTTCAAAATTCACACAAAACAAGATTTGGGCCATGCCAATAAATTCTGGAGTGTACAGAAACCTACCCTCCTTGTAACAATTATTCTAGCCATCAATTGGCCGAAAATTATTCGCAACGTGTTCCATACTTATGCGTAATGCGACTGGAGATTTTAATGCTGTGATTAATTAAGTATAAATTGGGCAAAATTATTGCTCGCTGGTCCCCGTATCTCTGCCTCGAGCAAGGTTTGAGTATTGATCCCACCCTTGTGTGCGAGTTTGAGGCCTGTTTTCACTTATGTGTGAGGCCCTCTTCCCCTTTTAGCTTATGAAAGTTTGTTTTGGACCGCGTTTTACAGTATATATCATATAGTCTTATATATAATATTTATATTCGTGACATGTATTTATAAAAAAAAATATTTGGGCAAAATTATTTGTGTCGTAGAAGGACAGGCTGGCAGGTTTTGGGTCACAGCTGTACGAGTCGTGTTGCGGTGACTGAGGATATATATATATATATATTTGAAAATGACTCAAGATCTATTTGGCAAGTAATAATTTAAGCTAGGAAAGTTTTTAAAGCCCCATGTTTCAGACTTGGTTTCTGCCTAGTCAAACCAATAATAAATAAAGCCAAACAAGGTTTTTTATTACAAAAAACAAATAGCTGATTCGGAGTAAAGATTAGTTAATTAAAGTGTAAAACATATAATTTGTTTTGGTTAACCTTTCTTTATATTTTACTCCAACAAAATTCCCATAATTGGAGCTAGGAGAACCTTAGAAATATATATATAAACAGAAAAGACATATTAAAGGAAGAAAAGGGGATCAATCATATTAAATAATACATCGATTGGAATTTAAAGTTTAAATTAATTTGTAAAGGGAAAGTTCCAACAATGACAACCGGTGAGAGAATTCTTAATAATGATTGCGCAGCAAAATAATTAAAAAGTAAGTTTAAAGAAAAAATAATTAAAAAGTAAAATTGAATAAAAGTTGAATGGCCAAGAATTCTCTCAGTATAGATAGGGAGGACACAATTCTATTTACTTATTTTCAAGCCACTTTTTTCCCATATTATAAATTAATTACTATTGTTCTGGCCAGTCCCTAATGAAGGAAGGAAGGCTATTAACGAAACTATATCAACATATTTTACGGGTCTATTATTACGAGCTTTTAGCTTTTTAATGCAAGTACAGCAGACAGTCCTCATGCTCAAGGCACTTATTCAACTAAAATCTAGAAAATCATGTACCCAACAGTATCCATATAAAAATATTTTATAACAAAATTTAAAATACTGCATAAAAATAAGAAAAACAAAAGGAAAAAGTAAATAGTGGAAGATGCAAAAGAGATTTTGAACTTTGAAACATGATCCTTCTGAGAAGGAGAAAAATATAAAATAAAGATAAAAATGGGCAAAGAGACAAACATTCAGTGACGAAAGACTGACTATAATTGATTTTGGAAAAAGAAAAATAGAAAAGAGAGAAAAACTAAACTTACCTTGAAAGTAACAGAAGAGAGTGTCCCTGTCCTCACAAAAGCTGTCTTGGCACCCGGCACCGACGCATGAATCATACAAGACAACGATTCCCACATATTCAAACTCAGTGAGTCACCTACAAACATTATTCTCTTCCCTATCCATCTCTTCAGAAAATCCACCCCATCAAATCTGCTCGAAAAAAAAATATATAAAAGAATTATGAGTTTGCAAATGAAATGAAATCACTACACAAACCAAGTCCAAGTCAAATTATATAGATATATAAAATTTACCTTGGTACAATACAGGAATCAGGCTGCCAAGAGTACTTAAGGTACTGCTTATCAGGTCGACCATACTTTATGCAATCAAACTCAGCATCAATAAAAGGACAGCTTGAAGAGTCATAAAGAGGATAGGATGCATCAAACACCCATTTTCCTTGAAACAGATTGCACCCACTAACTTGCTTTCTTCCTCTCAAGCTGGTCACATTGTAGAAATGTTGTTGTGCTCTTGCTTCTTGTAAAAACAACAAAGGCACAACTTGGAAGAAGAGATAGAACAAAGCTTGAAGACCCCAATAGCTCATTTTTTTTTGGATTTGGGGTCCTAGAGACACGGTTGTGAAGTAAAAGTTGATTGTGTTTTCAGCTTATATAGATAGAAAATGGGGGGGAGAGAGAGAGAGAAGGGCAGGCAGTGGTGGGTTCACATGGAATGAGAAAGAGGACACTGATTTTTATTACTGACATACAAGAGTTGGTAAATCCTGGATGGATTTGTTGTTCTGGTGCAATGTGTGAGAGATTTTTTCAGCTGTTTGAAATTCCAACTTTTGTGCTTTTATGAGCAAATTCAAATGCTGTGACATGGAAAATCGTCTATGAAAGTATTTTACAGTTTGATGTGATAAGACAGAAATAACATTAATTTTTTCTGTTTTATTTTTTATTTTTTATTGATACTTCTCACTCATAAACTGCATAGATTTTTTAGCTGTGTAGTGTGTCATTGAAAAGTTCTTTGACATTCTATTGCCCTGCATGTCACGGGACATGTTAATCATGTACTATAAAAAAATTGTACATGCATAGTCATAAACCATGTGTAACTTCTATCTCAAAACTATATGCAATTATATATTTAAATCAAGCTGCTTTTGGCTTCACAGATTTTAATATAACATTACCTATGCGAGCGTTACAAAACAGCTTGTTATTATTGTCATTTTATTCAGGCTCGCCAACCTAGCAGAGTAGACAGCTCACAGCTGGTTCATATCTTATCACCGTCACCAAAACATTTTCTTAAACTTTAATAATCATTATTTAAACTTCAGGAGGGTTCATATACAGAGTCCGTGCGCAAAAAGACACTGCACACCGGCCCAGAAATAAATTAGGAAAAAAAAAATGGACCAATTAAATTTAAAACTATAACTAGAAGTGATTGAGGGGTTGTAATAATTGATTAAATTACATGTTTAATAATCATTTATGAAATAGAAGTACAATTGCTTGCAAGCAAAAAATAACTTCATTCAGATGATTAAAAATTGACATATATATATCACGGGGTCGATACTTTTAAAGCTGCTAAAACCTTTGATAAAGAAATGAAAAATAAAATATACCCTTTTTTTTCTAAAGGGAAATATACCATGTTTTGGCATTAAATTCGAAAACTTAATTAAACAATGATTCCGGCAGAAACATTGCGTGCAGCTGACCACAGGTGGGACACATGAGATAATAATTCTTGTCTCCAGACATATAATTACATAAATTAGTTACAACTGACTATATCACTTGATTTTGTAATCCATGATTACCAAATTTTAATGCAGTTATATACACTACATAGGCCAAAACTCAGAAAAGACCGAAAAACAAATTAGGAAGCAATTTAGATGGTTTACTCGGTGAAAATTCTGAGTAGGGGTAAAATTTGTAATTGGTTGTAGACCGTAAAGAAAATAATGTTACCAATTTACTCTATTAATTTATACTGCTGACTAAATTATTTTATTTTATGCATAGAAATATGAAAATGTGAAATTATGCCCATTACCAATTTATAAAATGCTTTTAGAAACCCATTTTGATTTATAGTAGTCAACTGGTCTTCGATTTCCAAAACCCCAGTGCTAGATCCAAAAATAATAATTAAGAGAATTACGTATTTGAAAATATAAAACATTTAAGTACATATATATATATTTTAAAAATGGAAACTCTCATCATGCGTTACCAAATCTGCCCGAAGTTTCTGACAAGTTCCGGTAACAGTAAGACAAGATAGTGGGAAGAACACAGAATAGGGAGGTACTTGCCATGCGACCATGCCCAAAAACCCAAACAGTTGACATTTTCTCAAATCTCAAGCATCTCCACCACCGCCAGGCCCACCTCCTTTGGCGGTTGAGTTCGGGTCCGGGCCTAACGACGTGCTAATGTAGGTTGGTGGGGCCCTTCACGTGAATGTTTGACCCACCTTATATCGGTCCTATACGTAAGTTTGGTCCACAGTCTCATTGCAGACCGTTTGCTAGATATCGCAGCTTTTTATTTATTTATTTATTTTTCTATAACTATAACCTATCCAAGTTACTTTTCCCGACCTACATAACGTGAAAAAACTGTCCGTGTGGTAAAAATTTTGTGTGTTGAATCTATAATTTTGAAGTCAAGAAGTAGATTAATTTGGTCTTATCACTAAATTAAAATCGCTTTCTCATATATTATAATTTTCTAGCGTGCAATTAAAATATCTATTTTTATTATTTTTTTATTTATAATATATCACGTAATATAAATATAATATATTAATATAATCATACATGATATTCACATCATCTAATGACATAATATAAAAGGTTTCTTCTATTTCAAAACTCAGAATAATCAGCATAATTTGTACTGTCTTCATATACCTAATTTTTCATTAGTGGAGCTACTTTCCCTAAAAAGAATGAGCATCTTTTATCAAGCTAACGGATTATTAAACTTTGATGGGCATAAAGTTGCTATAGACGGAATAACCTAACAAAGCTTGTCTTCATAATCAAGCTTCTTCTCAAACAGATAATTTTGTTTTCACTTTCGGTTATCAATATCGCAAGAGATTAATCTGATTATATTTTTGTCGAAGATTAAGGGGTCGTTTGTTTTTTTATCTGAAGACTGAACAGTGCTGCTGAAGACTGAAAGCTGAATAGTGACTGAAATCTGAAATCTGATTGACATGTTTGTTTTTTTTTTTTTACCTCTGAATGTATAATAATCTTGTTTGTTTTTTAAAGTTAAAATTATCTGATTACTAGTAATTTGACATTTATATCCTTTTACTATTAATTGTTGTGTAATTTTATTTAATATGATACAAACAATTGTAATAAATTATTTAACAAATATTAAAACATTTATATATATAATATTTTTATTCATAATTAAAATGAGATTAATTATTATAGTAGAATCAATTAAGTTTCTATGTTCAAATAAAAATAAACAAAATAATATTAAATTGAATTACTATTATAATAAAAGTTGAAATTATAACTTATATATAGTATTTTTAGTCATAACTAAAATAAGATTAATTAAAATAATAGAGTTAATTAAATTTATATATTCAAATAAAAATAAATAAAATGGTTTTAAATTAAATTACTATTACAATGAAAATTGAAATGGTAAAATAATATATATTTTCTGATATAATTAAACAAGAATAATCAAATACTTAAACAATTTGATTTGTAATTTGGTCTCTGAGTTGTTGCATAAACATTTTATCATTAAAAATTCTTATTAGAATTTAATTAGAGAAATATAGTAATCTAGCTATAAAAATTTTTTTTGATGTTGAGATGTTTAGGGTTTTTATTTTTCAATGTTGTTTATTAAAGTATTAAAAGAAATTTTTATAATATAAAACTAAAACAAACTTGGAAACATATTATTTTAGGAAGGATAAATTTGGAATAATATATTTATAAATTATTAAGTGATTTTGTATTAAGTGATAAGTAAAAAAATATTACCTTTTTTTTTCAGTGGTTTTTGGGTGATTTTAAGTGGTTTGACCACTTAAAAAAACAAACAAAAATCTCTTAATTAGCCAAATTCAGCACCATTAAGTGATAAGTCCAAAAAACAAACAACCCCTGAGCTTACAAAAAACGAGGGCACTCAGTCATTGAAAACAACAGGAAAAGGACCACTGCAAAAAATACAACTTCAATTCCGTAATGCATAAGCAGTTCTAAACTTTAATAATTACTTGTTCGGTTTCATTTGTCATATTATGGATTCATCTATGCTTAAAACGATTAGCTGAGAATTGAGACATAATTATATAAAATCAAAGTTACATGAAATCAACTTTATTATAAAGACGAGAGATCAACTATTTTGAAGCTTCTATTCTATTATTTCCTGCATCTCATAAACATCGATTCCCTATAAATTGCAAATTTGAAATCTTCCAATCTTGTTTCCTAGTCCAATTATGAGAAATGTCTCTTACAAACTTTTTTCCTTCAATTTTTGAATCCACAAGCAAATTTTGTCTCCAATTTTTGTTTCACTTTATTGAGTAAGGAAAATTTGAATGATGAGAAAGACACAAGATGGAATGATAATAATGATGACAGTTTTGATTATAAGGATCAGATGATGTAGCGGCTAGCTACATTATCTTCGCATTGAGTGCTACCTGGTAACACCTTAATTATTTTCTAAAATAAAAAAAGTAGAAGCAGTCTAGCAAGTGGATCGAAAAAGCCTGGAAGCTTATTAATTGGAAAAACCCTTTTTAAGAGGCTACTTGGGGTTCCTCCACGTGAGAAATTTCAATATGAATAATTAATTAAACAAACTAACTCAATTATGACCCATCCCATTCTTCAATGTCTCCTTGTTTCTTCATCAACATCCAATACAGCTTACAATCAGAAATTTAATGCTATAATTTTTGTATAATCCCTATCTGTGTGGTCCTTGTAATTAAATAATATAAGATGCCATTGTCTATCTAGGATTAGGAAGAATCCTACATTAGATAGATCAATAACTTTCCACCACATAAATTGAAAGGCAATGCATTCTCTCTTATGTATATATCACCTTTTATTGATGAAATATTATACTATTCATCAAATTATTTGGCTTATTAGGGGCCCCCTACAACAACCCTTCATGGCAAATCTGCTGATTCCAAAGCGGACTTCCAATATCTCAGATGGGTGTCACGGGAGTGTTCCCGTGACATTTCATAGCAAATGACAAATAATTAAAGGAAAAAACAAAATCCATGTAAAAGGACATGTCTTTGAGTCAATTCTCATTTTTTTTTTTTAACATTATACTAGAGATTCAATCCAAATAAATTATTTTTATATTTTATGGTAAACAACAAATGAAATTATACATTAAAGTAACCTCTCTTGAGATAAGGTTCAATAGTTTATCAAAAATAGACTTTATATTTCAAAATTTTATAATAGTTCCCATTGCATATAATATCGTCAATGTTACGTCATCGCACTTGCTAGACACCAACAGAATAAGTATAGTTTTTGGTGGACCAAGTAGGAAATCGTGCATGGATGATTATGGTAGGTGAAATAGAAAGAGGGATCACTGTTGATGAAGAGGCAAAGCATGCAATGCGTGACACCACCATGAAATTGTTGTATTTGTGGGCTACAGTTGGCAAAGCAAATGGACTAGTGAAGGCCCCACGTAAATGGCTTAAAAATGAGTAGCTTTTCGCATAAGCAGGATATCGATCACTGCTTCTTCACGGTTTTGGCCCACAGTACACTTGCTTCTGTTTGTCCAAGTCTCAAATGTGAATCTATTTATGATTCCATAATAACAGGTTAAGAAACTCTTCGTTTTTATATGAGTAGACCGTCGGCGGCATTTGCTAGACGTCCACTCATCATGGTTTTTGAGTGATGTTGACATGCAAAACGACATTTACTTGACTTCGACTCTTTATCCTCATTTCTCAGAGGATATTAACATGTCAAAAACGGCAGCCCACATGCATGGTTATATCATGGGTTAGCAGTGACTTGGAAAAAGAAGTGTATGCTGAACCATAATTGCGTTTACCCGATGGTGGTTGTGTCGCGGGTTTCAATTATTTTACGTGTCTCTAATGGGAGGATGACTATTTAAAATTAATTATAATAGTTTATTTTGTTAAAATTAATCATAACTAATTGAATTTCGAAAACTCGAACTTAAAACTTAATAAGATGTGTTTGAGAATGTTTTAATGGATTCATCATTTTGGTCTGACAAAATACTTCTTGTTGTTTGAAAAATCGCTTTTTGGAAAGAGGAATGTACATGTGTACAAACTGCGAGTGTAACTAAAATTTTACTTTGAAAGAGTTAATCTAAATTTATTTTCTGGTGAGTTTAAGTTTATAAATGGTTTCTAATTATGCTCTTGTTATTGAACTATTAAGCTGGAATAAAAGAATTTATTATTGAACTAAAATTATTTTTTTTAAAAAAGCCGACCCTTTTTTTTAAAAAAGCCTCGGGTCCATACGGTATAGCCGACCAAGCCCATGAAGGGCTGCCCTCTCTCTCTCTCTCTCAAGTTTATTATATTAAAAACTATTGATAAATAGAATTCTCTTAAACTATGTATTAAATAAATTTTAAATACACAAGTTATTTAAGATTTATAAGATATTAAATTTGAACAAAAATATATTTATTTTAAAATTTAAACATAACTAAAATCATTTTCAATTCTCTCATGGATTCTGAAAAAATTACATGCTACATATAATAAATAAACATAGAGTTAAGATAAACTTCTTCAATGTAATTATCATTCATCAATATCAAGTAAAGGTGACTAAAAAATAAAAATAAGACATTGTCAATATAATCAACTATTTTTAGAGGGTCTTTCAGACAGTTACCACAGCAGGTCAACAACTTTTTAATTCTAATTTTTAGATCTAATTAAAAATAAAAAAACATGTAAGTATTAAATGAAAATACATGAAAACACTGAAGAATAATTTTTAATTTTATTATTTATCAAATAATATTTATGTTATGTACGAAATAAATCACTTAATATTGATGACATAACATTTTTAAATATATATATATAATTCATAAGAGTATTAAAGATGCTCTAATTAATCATTAAAATCATATCTTTAATTTTTTTTTTAATTATTATGATTAACTCAAAGTTTGGAGAAGACAATTAAAACTAAAATCCACAACCTTAATTTTATTAGCAAAAAATATATGTAGGCATTACTTACCAACCTCATATTATTTACGACTTTCAAGCTTTTATTGGTAAAATAATTTTTAAATATACCTTAAATATTTTTATTAGGACGTGCATGAAATTAATCATTAAACAAGTAATCAGTAATTATCCACGGCTCCACCATTTAATACGACCTATGTGGATTGGAAAGGAAGAAATTATTGCAATCCCATATCGGCCTTTAATTTGGGGCACTAATATTCACTCAGAACCTCTCTTGTAGACATTAATATTAGCACACTATTGGCCATGAAGTTATATAAGTTAACTAGTCCCGTCAACACACTATTGGCCATGAGCTCCTAGCTTTGAGAGAAGGATTGATGTTGACCAAGATGATAGGAATGATTGGCTTTCACTTTGAAGTAGACGCGAGCAATTTGGTGGTCGCAATTTGTGCTAAGGACCGCTGGAGGAATGAGACAGGTATCACATATATATGTATATATATGTATATATCTATATATATTTAGTTGATGATATTAGAAATCTAGTGGCTGAGGTTGAGGTCCAGAGTTGTCAAACCATCCCGCGTGAAAGGGATGGTTTGACCCACGACCTGGCCGCTCTAGCATTCTTGTTTAATAGAGAACAGCTTTGAAATGCTGCTGTTATTGTTATGTGTTAGCGGCTGTCTCTGTTCTACTTGTATGGTTTTCTCCTTTTTAATGAAATTCCAGATAAAAAATAAAAAATAAAAAACTGAACTAGTCCCGTTAGCTGTCCCACTAGAAATTTATAAATACCTTTCCATTCTCATATCTCAAAATTCATTTTTGTGTAATAACAATAAGATCCTTTGGTAAAGCTGTACCGATTCATGTGGTATTGTACAGATTTTGTTGGTGCCAAACACACCAGAATTAGGAAGTATGTGCATATATATATATATGTGTGTGTGTGTGTGTCTGTTAAAATTCAATAATCAAATTAAGAGAGTTGAAATGGTAAATTACAATGACTCCCTTAACTTGTTTATTACCTTGAAATGTTGACGTAATTACACTTATATCCCTTTTCCTTGACCAATAGTTAACCAACCTTAGTTTGAGTGCGATGAGAGGCAAAGTCCATTTTGCTCTTGTTTTTGTATTTACATTTTCTAGCTTCTTTTTCTAAATCCAATTCAATTTTTCCAATTTAGCTTGTTTGAATGAAAAATAAAGAATTGTTGATGTTGTTGGAACGGAACTAGGTTCCAACATAATTTGCCCGATGATTTGTTGTTGTCATTGTTGTTGGTGTTAGTGAAAGAATTGTTGTTGTTGATGAGAGAGAGAATATTGAGGGCTGGCATCGAGGGTAAGGGAAGGAGGAGGTGGGTGGAGGATAAGAGGTGGAAGGATGTATAAAATAAGTAGGAGGAAAAAGGCTACGTACGTTGAAGGGGGTTTGGAGTCTTGGTGGTTTTAGGGTTTTAGAAGATGCCATTGAATATTCTTTGTTTTCTTTTTCCGTACAAATTTATTTGTTTGAGTTGTGTCGGTATGATTTAGTCCTTGTGTTTAGGTAAGAGAGAGAGAGATTTATCTAGTGAGTGGTTAAACATAAATCTTTATTATGATAGAACTCTAAATTTTATAAATAAATGAAGATGAAGATAGAATCGTTCCATCTGAGAGTGACTCTATTTTAAATTATTTGCTTTTAGATATAGTAATTCAATTTAACTAGAGCAATCACTGTATCTTAGATGGAGTCGATTCCATTAGAATAGAGCAAGCAAATTAAGATCGTTTTTGCTTTATTTAGTGGATTGGTTGCTCCAATAGGTGGAGCAATTTCTGCTCCATTTTTTTTAAAAAAAAATTTCCAATTTTTTTTTTTTTTTTAATTTAAGTTTTTAATAAATTAAGTTTTTGATTTTGTTTTGATGAACAAGATAATTTGGATATAATTGATTTGTGTTTTGGTGAAGGAGATAAAGAGGATGAAGATGCATTGTTATAATTTTAATTTTTATAATTTTGTTAATAAAAATTAGATATTCAATGGCTTTTATAAAAAGTTTATGTAAGTGATCCATCTTTAGTCAATGGGTCAAGAGAATATGAGTGCAATTTAATCAACAATTCATGATTGAGCACAAGTACGAATAGAGTTAAGGAAAATTAGTACAATTAGCCCTATGGAAAAAAAATAAGCTTGAGTCGATAGGTAATGTTGACAAGTGATCAATGTCAACCAATGCCTTATCAATGTCAATCAATAAAAAAAAAAAAAATTGATGGTATTCGTTAGCAACCAATAATTGGTTACAAAATGCACCAAACTTTGAAAACTAGTACCATATTCTTTCATTAACTAACTTTATAGACTTTCCACCAATGATGTCAAACGGATTTGGATTACATCCATAGTGAGGATTTCCATAGATAAGCATCAACTTGCGTGTAAGAGAGATACTCATTAGAGAAAGATGCATCAAGTTTTTCAAGAGTGTTTAATTTGAGATTCAGAATAATCTACAAAAACTAATGAAATACTCTACATTATTTAAATTTGAATAGCGTTATAATGAGTTGAGATCAAACTTCGTATAATATTAAACCTTAAATAGAGTACTTTAAGTACGAAAAATTTTCAAATAGGTAATTGTTTTATACTCAAAAATAAAAAAAAAGAAAAAGAAAAAAAATTCGATATTAGACAAAATGTAATTGACTCAATAGTATGCTATTCACGCTTGCATCATTAAGAATTTGAGATTATGAATTCTAATCGCGTCACATAACAGTTATGTATTACAACCACCACCTAAAAAAAAAAAAGGTAAAATGTTTGATGGTTTGTTTTGGTCTATATACTAGGATAATGAAGACATAGATAAGCATTATAAGATATTTATAACAGAGAGTGTATCGAACTTTTAACAAAACTGGTAATTAGACTTTAAAATTCCCTCTTGGTCTCCACACTCATTGATCTGAAAATAATTTGGTTAATGTCTGACCATAATTTTGTTTATGCTAAGTTTGCACAAATTATCGAGTATGTAATCAATGAAGATGTAGTTCGGTCTTCAATGCTATGATCAATTCAAGGGAATGTAAACCCGTCCAAGTTTGGCAAAATAATTAAGGAGTTGCGTTAAAGAGGGTGTATACATTCCTTTTTGTATTTACACCTCATTAAGATTTTTAAAAATTCATATTTTATAAGTACATTCTATATATTATAAATTATGTCAATTTGTAATATAATATAATGTATACATCCATTTTCACCATTTATATTTGATTACTTTTTATCAAAACAAATCAAGTTTTTGATTGAGATTTGAGGTTCGAGTATTCAAATTTAAAAATAATAATAATATAGTTTTTAATTAAAGTGTTAGTAATTTAATTTAAATGTAATATTAGAATATTAAAAATATATAAATTAAAGAGTGTACATACGGTTTCAGAGGGATGAATATATCGTCACTCACAAATCATAATTAAGCCAGATAGGGAGCTGTAAAGTTACACCTAGTATGGGCTTGTGGCCCAGTCCCCATTAATTGGGCTTGTTTAGGTATTGACCTTAGCTGAAATCGTGTTATGAGCAAACTTTTAATCCGACCCATATTGGATTGGATTGCAAGATAACCCAATCCAACCGATAAAGCGCCTACTTCTCTCAGTGGATACTCTAAAAAGCCTGTCCAGTGAAATTAGAAAAGAAGTCGATAAGGCAACCGAGGCTTGAATGAAGATAACAAAACAACCGACCAGAAGAAGGACAGAAGCAAGACCAGTTTGAAAATGGCTTCAGTATCCTTAATAACATCACCATCATGGCTCCCCACCAGACCCACTCAACACGGACGCATTCCTTCGGCTTCTCTCAGTCTCCTCACCGGAAGAAGCTCTGTCTCTATGAATGCAGCCAACACCATCACCACCACCACTCGTCCTACCCTGCTTCACTGCTCCTTTCTCTCTTCCTCTTCTCCCTCTTTTACTTCTTCGTTTACAGGTAATACATACTTTTTTTTGGCCGTTTTGGTTCTCCTCTATTGCTCTTCTCTAAATGTTGACATTCAGTCGGTTTAGTTTGGTGGGACGATATCAATTCTGGGTTTTTAATGTTGTCTTGTTAGTTTGTGTGGTTTTATTTACTTTCATTTTGGTCAAAGCGTTTAATTGAATGATGTAATACTAGTTGTTGTTGTTGTTTGATTGAATTAAGGTTTGTGTTTATAATTTGGTGCTTCCTTTGGTTTTGGTAATTTCTTGCTTTTAGGGAGTAGAATCACTGCGATTTCGAATTCAGAGACCGAAGAGGATAAACTAAACTACAAACGCTACTTTACTGTAATTTAGATTTTCTCACTAGTGTAAAGAGTAATTCTTATGTTTTTTGAGCTAGGTTTCGTGGGGCAAATGTTGGTCCGGTGGCAATAAAAAATTTTCCAAAATGCTAATCAAATTGTGCATTAGTGTTTGTGACAAAATGGGGATAAAATAGGTGGATGTTGAACTTTGAAGATCTTATCATTGTTGTAGTAGTAATGTACTGGTATTGATTTCATTAGCCTTGTTTGAATTATGGTTTTGCTATGTTCTTTTAAACAAGCGGAGCTTAATGCTTAATCTGGTTGTTCTAAAATTATAAGGAAATTTATGTTTGAATTCTTGCATAAGCACTGCAGCTGCAAACTGTTGCATAGTTTCCGTGTTTTGGTTCATTTTCCCTTCTACTTGACTGGGACATTTGTATGTTAGGTACCTGAATATGTTCAATAGTGATAAATTATATCTAATTATTGCTGTAATTGGAATTTTTATTTTCATTTATTTTTATTTATTTATTTTTTACTGTTGAAATAGGCATATAGATCTTGACTTGAGTGAATTAGGTTTACCTGAATTGATATTCCATTGATTGATTTTCTGTTGCCCCTCTTGATGCTTGTTAGTATTTGTGTATTTGAGAGAAATTGTGAAATAAAGAGGGGGAGAGAGATAGAGAAGCCAATCGAGATAAGTTTCAGAGCTTGTTCTGAACTGTATAAACAATTTGCAGGTTTATCTTTGGGGTTGGATGTGAATACTAATGTTGGAATAAGAAAGGAGAGAGGTTATCGCCTAGTGGTTAGGGCTGGGAAAGCTGCACTTTGTCAAACCAAGAGGAATAGGTCTCGAAAGTCACTGGCTCGAACCCATGGATTCCGCCGGCGGATGAGAACCACGTCTGGAAGAGCGGTGTTGAAGCGTCGACGAGCCAAGGGACGATGGGTACTTTGCCCAAAGTCCAACCCCAACAGCGGGAAGCGTAGATTGTAATTTTAATGTTATTCACTAGGTGATTTGTGTGAACTTGAACGTATGCTTCTTTTGGTGTTTCATCTGGGCTATTTTTTTGTTTATTGCTTCACTTTCTTATCTTCATCTTCTAATATTCTTGTTTTCATCTATTATTGTTCTAAGGTCCTTTTATTTGAGACTCTACGTCAAAATTAGGAAATTTGTACCAATTTTACCTTTCCCATTGTCACTCACGTACAACGTGTGGATGCAATATCTAATGATGAACACTGGACAATATGCTGGAAGTTTTTCAGATGCCTCCTGTTCAGGTTGTCATTATGGCTACCTGTTTGTTCTAATTTAGAATTCATTCTGTGTTGATTCTGTGTTTTTGGTCCTAGCTGTCTTTAAGGTAGATATTCACTAGAACAACTTGATTAGTAACTGGATTTCTACTCTGGATCAAAATCTTGATACAAATCAGCTCATATCTCTCTGAACCTTGATAGTGAATTTTGTCTTTGCCGTCATAGTAATATTCTTCCTGTATAGTATATGGTTACAAGATGATTTTAAGTAGGTCATATTTGTGGCATGAATCAGCAGTTGTGCCTGGTTAAGAGTGCATTTCCACTTGGGTTATTTCAGACTTTCGTGATGGTTGTTTGCTATTCCTTGTAGATGTAATAGCAAAGTTACCTTGTGATTTTTAAGAATATTTGTTTGCGTGATACATAGACCACAGTGTGAAAGGCTTCCCTAGAATTTGATATCCAATTGGATTAAGATTCTATTGTGAACTTCTTTTATCTTGTTGGTGCAATTAAGAAACTATTGAGACAATATACAATTTTTGTCAACTTCTTTACATTTGTTATATTTTACTTTTCAAACTGGAACTACTATTTTTCCTGCATTCAGCGTTACCAATTATCTGCTTGTTGAATGTGTGTACTTGTATCAGGTGCTTTAGTTATGTTATTGGTTTATGATAATTGTGAGTACAAAGTAAAAAATTACTAATAGAACTGACTTCTGTTGAGGTTAACAAAGTCCTATTACTGGGGGAGTGAACCACCTAGCTCAATCACCAAGTATAGCCACTTTTTAATTGACACTGAAAATTATTTGCACACACTCAGTAAACTAGTCCTTACTAAACACACTTAGTAGAATAATGTTTGACCGGTTGAAGGGGCCATCCACTCTCTAACTTATGCAGTTGGAAAAAATGGGTTGTTACAATACCACGGGCACCTTTGGGAGCACCAGATTGTCTTATAATCCTCATGTGGCCATTCTCACCCCAGGCCGGGCCCCATGAATTCTTAGAGTAACCAATATTTGATCCTATCTCAAGTTACCCAACAATCAGTAAAGAATATTTGATCCCATCTACAGTTACCCAACAATCGCAACTGCATAACGCAGCTTCCGTGTAATCACCATGATAATTACTATCTCGGGATACACAATCTATTAACGGTACGTTTACTTCATTTAGAGGAATCGAAATGAGAATTGGAATGATCTGAAATCTGAATGATTTGGAATCGGAATGAAGTATCGGAATCAGAATAAGTTATTTACTTCAATTGTAGGAATCGGAATCGGAATCAGAATCAGCAGTATTCCCATTGAGATGTTTACTTTGCTTTGAAATCGGAATGAATTAATTATAAATTACAAAAATAACTTTAATTAAATGGATTAATTATAATAGTGTGTAGTTTTTAATTATGATATGCAGTTTTTTTTAATATCAAATAAAAAGCTGTACATTACAATTAAAAAAAAAAACTACATATTATTTTAATAGTCCACTATGATAATTAAGCAATTGGTGATGAAAAATAAATGATATACAGTTTTTTTATTATAATATGCAGTTTTTTTTTATATATCAAATTAAAAAAAAACTACATATTATTTTAATAGTCCACAATGATAATTAAGAAATTGATGATGAAAAACAAATGATGTATAATTTTTTATTATAGTATGTAGTTTTATTTTTTAATACAAAATAAAATTGGTTTTTCTTTTTCGTCTTGACAAAAAGAATGAGAATGAGATTTCCAAGTAGGTTGGAGGTAATGAGATTTCCATTCCACAACCCCAAATTTGTGCGGGACTTATATTTTTATTCCCATTACGGAATGAATTTTAAACAAGTAAACATTATCAATCAATCTCATTCTCTATTTCAAATTTTCAATTCATGAAGTAAATATACCGTAATTGTCGCTGAGACAATTGTTGTAACTTGCCGGTCTTGATTTCGGTAATCCCTTCCACTTTAGCCACAGCTGAAATGCCCAGCAAAATCCTATATAAATATTCCTAGTACAACTCAAGTTAGGGAAAATATTGAGTAATAAGTACACAACACGATATGAAATAATAAATGTCATTATTACCACATGTTCCTTGGCCCTTGATATCAGTGACAACTCCTCTGTTCCTCCAATCAAGTTTCTCTGGAACATCTTAAGTCAAGCTTTGGTACTTGAACGATGTTTTTTTGGAAAATTTTGGGGTGATTTCTATCCAGTGTGAGAGGCCTGGAATTCTTCATTAGTTAATTAATCTGAACAGCCATTGATGCCTCGTTTGTTAGTATTGTTCTCTGCATTATTGAACCTGTCAATGTAGTCAATCCAAACGAAGCTTTTTGCAACGTTGCACGTGGTGTGCCCTGAGAAGCCCAAGCTAGTAGAATATTCAACATGGTAATGATAGAAGTTTTCTGGAGTTTTTAAGCCATCGCAACACAAGTAGAAGATGGTTAGCTGTGAAAATGTGATGGGACACAACATATCTATATATAAAGAAGTTGCATGTCATCTCTTATGCATCTTAATCGTTATATTTCCTGTTATTAGCATATTGATTTGACACTATAAATTTCATAAAAGCAAGTATATATTAAAACAACATTGCATAGCTTTAAAAAAAAATTAAAAAAAAACATTGCATAAATTTACGATATGGAATTTGTTTTTCTGCATAAGGTGTCCTTCGATTAATGGTGATAAATTCAGTAAAAGCTGACAAACCTCTATGTATGGTTATCTGATCACTCAAATTAATGGTATTATATTAGTTATTCGAAAAAAATAAGGTATAATATATGGTAACAAAAACAAGTATTAAAACACATGTTAGATTACGAACCGATGTGATTTGCCTTGAATTACGATCCAGTGTGGTTTGCTTTTACTAATGATAGGGATTTGAATCCTGCCATATTAATAATTAGCATATATGCGAAGTTTTTTTTTTTTTTTTTTTTGGTATTATAAAAGTCGATATCTAGCTTCTTATATAATGTTCTCTTTAACATTTTGATAATTTCAGGTAAATCTCTAACCGTCGATATCCGATTATCATATATAATAATAAATTTTGGAGGTTTTTTTTTAACTTTTAGGTTTTATTATATAAACACAGTAATATTATATAGATAAAAGACTAATTAACCATTTTTATACTCAAAGTTATTTCTACTTTTTCCCACATAGGTTTTCATAATCTTGAGTATATTGAAGTTGTATTGGATAACACAATTCAATATAAAAGCATTTTTTAATTAAAAAAAATCAGTTATTTTAGTAATAATTAAAGATCAATTCTTCGTATGACCTAACTCGTAGACTACAAACATTATCATCTAAGAGACATGGGAAGATATTGTTGGTTTTTGGCTAAATTAGCCATAAAAAGAATCTCACATCTAAATAATAGAATGTGGTGGGATGTTTGGTGGACTATAAATAAGTCCTTTAGCTAATTGATTTTGTACCCCAAAATAAACAAGAATTGTAAAAGATCCATACATTTGTATTATTCTTGTTTTCTCCCCATATGTTTCTGGGTTTTTGGATCTTACCCAGATTTTGTAATATTTTGCTTTGGAGCTAGTGGAAGTTTTCAGCAGCGCCCGTGGACGTAGGTTTTATACCGAACCACGTAAATTCTGGTGTGTTCTTTCTTTTTTCACTTTGCATTTATTTTTCTGCTTTTCTGCTTTATTAGTATTTGTTATTTATATTTAATAGCTAGCATTAGTAGTTGTGTATTTGTTTAATTTCCGCTGCGTACAACAAGTGGTATCAGAGCCCTAGGTTTCGATTGATCTAGGAAATTGTCTAGGGCATTAGCTAGCTATTAAATATTTGTTTGTAGAGTTTCGGTGTTATTTTGGAATAGTTACAATTTAGGGAAGCTCTGTCAAAAAGACTATAATTGTCTAAAGAGACTGGATTTTAAGTGGGACCGTTTGTGACCCCTCCAGCCTTTCCTGGGAGCTTACCTTTTGAGTACTATTCATTTGATCACCAAGCTATTGGCATAAAAACTTTTGGTGTAAAGCAGAAATGTCTTCATCTTCACATGTAAAAATTGAAGTAGAGAAATTTGATGGTCGAAATAATTTTAGCCTATGGTAAAGCGAAGTTACGGACGTCTTGTATCAACAAGATTTGGATATTGTTCTGGAAGAAACAAGACCAGAGAATATTGAGGAGAGAGATTTGGAGAGGCAAAATGCGAAGGCATGTGGTTTAATTCGCTCATGTCTCTGTAGAGAGCAGAAGTATCCGTTCATGAAGGAAACCTCTGCTAGTAAATTGTGGAAGGCGCTAGAGAACAAATATATGAAGAAAAGCAATGAGAATCGGCTATATTTGTTGAAGAGGTTGTACCGTCTTCAGTTGAAACCAGGTTTGAATATCAATGACCATATTGATAATTTCAACCATTTGTTAGCTGATTTGTTGAATTTGGATGAAACGTTCAAAGATGAGCAGAAGGCCATGCTGTTGATAGGATCTCTTCCTAATGAGTTAGATCATTTGTGCATTACACTTATTCATGGGAAAGAAAAATTGTCCTTTGAAGAAGTGTGTGCAGCTTTGCTTAATTATGAAATTTGCAAGAAAGATCAGAAAGAGAATATGGATGAATCAGCAGAGGCGCTTACAGTTAGGGGAAGAAGTAAGAGTCGAAAACAGGAAAGAAGGGGCAGATCACAGTCAAAGAAAAGACCTGATAAAGATGAATGTGCCTTTTGTCATGAGAAAGGGCATTGGAAGAAAGATTGTCCGAAGCTGCAGAAGAAAGATAAGGGCAAGGGTAAAGCTACTTCCGATGTATATGTAGCCGAACATGAGGAAGAAGATTTTGTGTTGGTTAGTCTATCATCAACATCTGGATCTGGTGAGTGGATTTTAGATTCGGGTTGTACTTATCATATGTGTCCACATAAGGAATGGTTCTTCAACTTCGAAGAGCTAGATGGTGGAATTGTGCTCATGGGTAATGATAACTCATGCAAAACTAAGGGGATAGGTTCAATTCGATTGAAGAATCATGATGGATCGACCAGAGTTTTGACAGAAGTTCGGTATGTTCCAGATTTGAAGAAGAATCTCATATCATTGGGAGCTTTAGAATTTAAAGGCTACACGGTATCTATCAGAGATGGAGTTATGAGAGTGGTATCTGGGGCTTTGGTGGTAATGAAAGGTACAAGGAAGAACAACTTGTACTACTACAATGGTAGTACAGTTACTGAATCAGCAGCAGTAGTATCAGAGAAGGATGTTGATTCAGATATGATTAGGTTATGGCATATGCGTCTGGGACATGCAGGTGAGAAAGCTTTAAGCAGTTTGGTGAATCAAGGCTTGTTGAAAGGAGTAAAAACCTGCAAGTTAGATTTTTGTGAACATTGTGTTCTGGGAAAGCAGACGAGAGTGAAGTTTGCAACTGCAGTTCATGATACTAAAGGTATTTTGGATTATGTTCACTCTGATGTGTGGGGACCCACAAGGACAGCCTCCTTGGGTGGTAAACACTATTTTGTTACATTTGTTGATGACTTTTCCAGAAGAGTTTGGGTATACACGATGAAGAATAAGGATGATGTACTTGGGATTTTCCTTAATTGAAAAAAGATGATTGAGACTCAGACTGGGAGAAAGATTAAGTACCTCAGAACAGATAATGGAGGTGAATATTGCAGTAAATCTTTTCGAGAGGTTTGTCAAGATGCGGGTATTGTACGTCATTTTACAGTTAGACACACACCACAACAGAATGGGGTGGCAGAACGCATGAACCGAACGTTGCTGGAGAAAGTTTGGTGTATGTTGTCCATTGCTGGGTTGGGCAAGAAGTTTTGGGCTGAGGCAGTGACTTATGCATGTCATCTCATTAATCGCTTACCGTCAACAGCGATCAGTGGTAGAATTCCATTGGAGGTATGGTCTGGAAAACCTGTTACTGATTATGATTCTTTACATGTCTTTGGTTGTTCTGCTTATTATCATGTAAAGGAATCTAAATTGGATCCGAGAGCAAGGAAAGCTATATTTGTGGGGATGTCTTCAGGGGTGAAAGGGTATCGTCTTTTATATCCTAATTCGAAGAAGATAATCTTCAGCAGGGATGTTACTTTTGATGAGTCTTCGATGCTGAAAAAGAAAATAGAAGATATTGTTGAGGGTAATCCGCAACAGGTGGAGTCTACTCGGAAGCAGGTGGAGTTTTTTCAGAAACAGATAGAGTCAACAAATAATCCAGCTAGAATTGTTGATGCAGATGATGACACTCCTATGATCGAGGAGGTTACTGAAGAAGAAGGAAAAGAAGAGGTTCCTACCCAAGAACCTTCGCAGCAACAAGAATCAATTGCAATAAATAGGCCAAGACGTGAGATTCGCAGACCTGCTCGTTTTGCTGATATGGTGGCTTATGCACTTCCAATTGTAGATGATGATGTTCCTTCCACTTACAGAGAAGCAGTCCAATGTTCTGAAGTTGATAAGTGGAAGAAAGCTATGGATGAAGAAATGCAGTCTCTTCGGAAGAATGAAACTTGGGAGCTAGCTCAACTACCGAAGAATAAGAAGGCAATTGGGTGCAAATGGGTATTTACTAAGAAAGAGGGATTTCCAAACAAAGAAGATGTTCGCTACAAGGCAAGGTTGGTGGTGAAAGGCTACGTTCAGAAGGAAGGGATTGACTACAATGAGGTATTTTCTCCAGTTGTGAAACACTCTTCCATTAGAATTTTATTGGCCCTTGTAGCTCAATTAGATTTGGAACTAGTTCAAATGGATGTAAAAACTGCATTTTTACATGGTGATTTAGAAGAGGAAATCTATATGACTCAGCTAGATGGATTCAAGGTTGCTGGAAAAGAAAATTGGGCTTGTAAATTGAATAAATCGCTTTATGGTTTGAAACAGTCTCCGAGACAATGGTACAAGCGATTTGATCAATTTATGATAGGTCAAGAGTACACCAGAAGCAAATTTGATAATTGCGTATACTTTCGAAGGCTACAAGATGGTTCCTTCATCTACTTGCTCTTATATATTGATGATATGCTGATAGCTTCTAAGAGCAAAGTGGAGATTGAGAAGCTGAAGACTCAGTTGAGTTCAGAGTTTGAAATGAAGGATTTGGGTGAAGCTAAGAAGATTCTCGGTATGGAGATTGGCAGAGATAGAGGAAAAGGCAAGGTTTGTTTGACTCAGAAGCAATATCTGATGAAGGTATTACAGCATTTTGGTGTATCTGAACAGTCAAAACCTGTAAGTACGCCACTTGCTCCTCATTTCAAGTTGAGTGCATCATTATCTCCAAGTACTGATGAAGAACGAGAGTACATGTCTCGTGTTCCGTATTCTAATGCGGTTGGTAGTCTGATGTATGCTATGATGTGTACAAGACCTGACATTTCGCAAGCAGTTGGAGTTGTGAGCAGGTATATGCATGATCCTGGTAAAGGACATTGGCAAGCTGTGAAATGGATTCTACGGTACTTGTTAAAAACTGTAGATTTTGGTTTGGTATTTCAGAAGGAAGATTCACTTGGTCAGTTTGCAATCGGATATGTAGATTCAGATCATGCTGGTGATTTGGATAAACGACGGTCAACTACTGGATATGTATTCACTCTTGCGAGAGCTCCTGTAAGTTGGAAGTCTACTTTACAGTCAACAGTTGCTTTGTCTACGACAGAAGCAGAGTATATGGCATTGACAGAGGCTGTGAAGGAAGTAATTTGGTTACAAGGATTACTGGTAGAGTTGGGAGTGGGACAGAAGAATATTGCTATTTACTCGAATAGTCAAAGTGCCATTCATTTAGCAAAGAATCCGGTATTCCATGTTCGCACCAAGCATATTGATGTCCGATATCACTTTGTGCAGGAAATTCTAAGTGAAGGGTCGATTCTCTTACAGAAAATTGGGACTGCTGATAATCCTGCGGATATGATGACCAAAGTGGTGACAGCAATCAAGTTCAACCATTGTTTGGACTTGATCAATATTTTGAAAGTCTAAAAGGCATATATGAAGGCATTGCTGAAGGCTAATACGCCAAGGTGGAGATTTGTTGGTTTTTGGCTAAATTAGCCATAAAAAGAATTCCACATCTAAAGAATAGAATGTGGTAGGATGTTTGGTGGACTATAAATAAGTTCTTTAACTAATTGATTTTGTACTCCAAAATAAACAAGAATTGTAAAAGATCCATACATTTGTATTATTCTTGTTTTCTCCTCATATGTTTCTGGGTTTTTGGATCTTACCCTGATTTTGTAATATTTTGCTTTGGAGCTAGTGGAAGTTTTCAGCAGCGCCCGTGGACGTAGGTTTTATACCGAACCACGTAAATTCTGGTGTGTTCTTTCTTTTTTCGCTTTGCATTTATTTTTCTGCTTTTCTGCTTTATTAATATTTGTTATTTATATTTAATAGCTAGTATTAGTAGTTGTGTATTTGTTTAATTTCCGCTGCGTACAACAGATATAATAATTAGCTCCTAGAAATATACTTCTTACTTTCCAATTCTCAATAAGAAACCAAAATTAACCATACCATAATCAACTTTATTTATAATTTAGCGTTCAAGTACATACGACAATAGTGGCATTATCACAGCCAAGAACATGAACGCTGTGCTATCAAAAATAACTGGTTAATAGATTGAACTCCAGAAGAGCCAACCACCATTTAATACGACTTACACAATTGGATAGGAAGGCGCCATTGCAAGCCCACAGTGACCTTGAGGGTTACCTGATCCTCTCAGGATCCTCATGTAGCCACTCTCACCCCAATCTCGTCCCCACGAATTCCTGAGTAACCAGTACAAGGTACCATCCTCATCGCTTTTGCCGTACCCCACTAGAGTAACAGCGTGGTTCGGCGTATCACCACAACTTCCCTGATAGATACCCTCCTTATACTGTTGAAATTCTTGTCCAACACTAATGATAATCGAGACAGGCTGCTGGTGTACGGCAATTTTCAAATCTTTCTCATCGTTGGGAGTTACGTCTTCAAAATTACTGATTGTGGCAGCTGTTTTTGCTTCCTTCTGTTTGTTACAAGTTCCGTCTGCTGCCTCAAACGGGTAATCAGACTCGGCTGCGAGACCTCCGTTTTGTATAATGTATCGAAAGGCATAATCCGGCCAACCACCACTACAGCCATGATTATTTGAGTCGCAATCCACTAGTTGTTGTTCAGACAATATAGGCAACTCACCAGTCTTGATCTTAACAGCTCCTTCCACCGCTGCCACAGCTGAAAATGCCCAGCAACATCCTACACGGAAATTGTTCAAAAGAGAAATCAAGTGAGAAAAACTTTTTAATTAGTTAAAAATGCAGAAAGTACAACACAATATGATAGATATTTAATTTTGATTACCACATTGTCCTTGGTACTTAATTTCGTTGACAGCTCCTTTGTCCCTCCAGTTAAAACTTTCCGGAGTGTCATCAGTCAGGTTCTGGTTGCTGTATGATGCTGTTTTGGACACTCTTCGGTTGGTAGGCATCTTCAATCCTGTATGAGAGGCCACAAATTCTTCAAATTTTTGGTCTGAAAATGGACCCAAACCGAGTTTGTATGTACGGTTTCCTGCGGTATTGAACTTTTCAATATATTCATAATTTTCTTTGAATATTTGAAAGCGCATATCTTTCTCTGTACTATTCAGATAATTGCGTTTGTAATGAGCCATCCACTGCTCATGTTTCTCAGCAATGGAAGGTTCATCCAATGTGCGGGACTTGGCTTCAGAAACCAAAGTCACCAAAATTATCAGAAGTGTAATGGCAAAAGCTCTTTCAAGTGTCAAAGCCATTGTTGACAAGTGGGGGGCACTTGGTTCTCAACAAAGACTTCAATATTAATTTGCTGACTATGAACTGTGAAGAAGTGAATCGCACAAGGTAGTTATATATAGAAGATGGATTTGTACTTCCCAAATATCATCCCCATCAATTTCCTGCCGTGCCCAACAATTCAATTCAAGTTACGGTGCAGAGCTAATAAGTCTAAATCGTGTGCACCCTTTATCTCCGAGATTGTAGGAAATTGCTACTAGCTTGTATGGACCATGTGAGTGCCAACACTTCCAACTAACTTGTTTCAGGGAAGTAGCTAATTAATTAGCTTATGAGTTAATTTGGAATTTGTTGCAAACTTCTTGGAAATATGGTGGGAATTTTGTTTTTGCATGTACAATGAATTAATTAAATTTGATGAATTAAAATCTGTTTTTAGTCCTCTTATTTTGTAGGATGTCACATCAATTAGGTTGTAATTTTTTTTTAAAAAAATATTATTCATCAATTTTCTTTTATTAATTATTTCCTCCTATGTTCGACCATGACACCTTGAAATCTTCTTTGCACCATTTATTTGCAATTTGTACCCAGCTTCATATGAAATTACAATTGCCCTCAAATGCTTCTCAACATGTTGTAAAATTTAATTACTGGCCCTTGAAAATTTATAATCTTTGTCAATTTATTAGACGAGCATGTTTTGTAGGATATATATATGGTGCAACGATTCAAACCTGCAACATTATCATGCAAAATGAGCATTCTCTATCATTGAACTACATGGAGTGGTGATGACTTCATTAGATTTGATTGTTCGTATTAATAACGAATTTATATATTTTTTTTTAAAAAAAGGTTATATGTAGCCAAAACACAGGGAACAAAATTGCAATTTAATATGCTTGATTAGTTACTTTATTATACAACAATAACATAAATGTTTTTAGGAGAAATTTGTTACTCATGCGTAATATAATCATCTGTAAGTGATGTAAAGAGTAATTTAATTATTTTAATGAAATTATTTTGTCCTCATTAATTATTTTGCTTCAGCATATTATTGTATTCAAAATTTAAAAAGAAATTGGTGTAATATTTGCAAAACTGTAACTGAAATAATAAGGAAAATTATGAATAATATTCCAAAAAAGTGATTTTTTTTTTTTAGGTTATTTGTTTTTAGTCTGTAATGAAATTTCATTTGTTTTTAGTTACTTTTTAACTAATGAAAAATATTTCATGTATGATAATGGACGTGAAATGTTTTCAAAACAATTTGCATGGATGATATTTCTAAGTTAAAGTATTTCAGGTGCAATATTGTAAGTAAAATATTATGCGGATTTGAAAATGGTAAAAAACATTTGAAGCTTTGTTCAGAGCTTTAAATGAATATATATATATATATATATATATATATTGTGTGTGTGTGTATATATATATATATATTGGAAGTAAAACAAACTTTTCTCTATTATTTGGACTAAAAATGAACTTGTCTCAATACAATCTTTAACTTCGACTTTTAGTAGGAGTGACTGATTACTTTTCTAAAGCATAAGAAATCGAGAGACACAAGTTTTGACACAATTTGTTGACCATTGGATTATGAAGATTTCAATTGCTTATATTTACTCACATATTTATACACAACTTAATTTTATACTCTACATAAATATGTTTTTTTATCTCTCTTCATCATTAATTACATCATATCTCCTCTCTCCTATCTTTTATTAATTACAACTTTCTATTAATATATTCCTTTCCTCTCTCTTCATTATTGTTTTATCTCTCTCATCTGACTAATTAAAATTATTTATATATATATTTTTAAAACTTCTCCAACTAATATTAAAAATCAATCAATTAATATTATTCTCAATCATTGGAATTTTTTGCATCTTTATTTTTTTTATTTACATTTAAATTATGTTATTCTCAAATATATATATGTGAGTCTTTTTTGAGATACTATTAAATGTATATATGTTTGAAAATAACTTAATTTAAATGTAAATAAAAAAAAAAAGATGCAAAGAATTTCAATGAGTGAGAATAATATTAATTGATTGGTTTTTAATATTAGTTGGAGAAGTTTTAAAAATATATATAAATAATATTAATTAGAGAGATAAAAAAGATAATATAATAATGAAGAAAGAGAAGAGGAATATATTAATATACGTTGTAATTAATAAAAGAGAGGAAAGAAGAGTCATAATGTAATTAATGATGAAAAGAGAGATGAGAAAACACATTTATATAGAGTGTAAAATTAAGTTATGTATAAATGTGTGAATAAATCTAAGCTATTGAAATCTTCATAATCCAGTGGTCAACAAATTGTGTCAAAACTTGTGTCCCTCGATCCTATCTCTATATATATATATTGGAAGTAAAATAAACTTTTCTCTATTATTTGGACTAAAAATGAATTTGTCTCAATACAATCTTTAACTCCGACTTTTAGTAGGAGTGACTGATTACTTCTCTAAATCGTAAAAAATCTAAAGTTTAAGTCTTATCATTGTCCTAATATATAAAGTGTTGATAGTTTTCTTTAAATTTAATCTCTCTCACACTAAATATATATATATATATATATATTCTTTTTCCTTATATTACTAGGGCAGTTAATTAGTCATCCCATGTTGAATACTAGTAGGCACAAACAAATCAACACATTTCCCTACAAGACCTTCACGATTTGATGTCTTCCATTGAGGACGTCATATATATCATCCTCCCGTGTTGTCGATCTCGTCGCGATTGTTGGTGATTGATTGGTAGCCTGCAGTATTCTTGCATGGACCATATGAATTCGAAAAATTCTAACTTGTTTGAGTGAAGTTGCTAATTAATGAGCGGATCAATCAATTAGGAGTTTCTTGCAACATCTTGGAAACAAGATGCGAATTTCAATTTTGTTCGTCAAATGAAATCGGTTTCATAATTATAACGCAAATTATACTCTTCTCCATGGCAATATGCTAAGCTGTTAATCTTGAAAAGATTATTACAGCCAGCTATTCTCCAAAACAATTTGGTTTGGCTTCATTTAGCAGGTCTTTTCATTTGTGTCCCGTTACTTGCGCTTTATCTATGCAAAGAGATCTGATTGGTAATGACTCAGGCAAGGACTACAAACTGATCAAAGTATCTACATCTGACATCTCTTAACCCAATCAAACGTCAGTGACGAAAAGTCAGCAAATCGATTTCTGTCTCCTCCATAATCTAGGCTTGATTTATGTTTGCATTTATGTTTGCAATATGACAAAACCAAACTGTAAGATCAGGATTCTTGTCCGATTGCTGCTTTGCAACTAATTAAGTGTCCCGTACGACAGTTAAAAGAGTTTCATATGTAATTGTTTTATATATTCAGAGATTGCATCTTGAATAATTAATTAATTATAAATTGCCATTATTATGTATATATTATCTTATCAAATGTTTTCGAAATTTGTAGAACAGTTCTATGGCTCACTGATAATTAAACTGTAAAAGATAAGAAATTGCTATTTAACATACATCCCGGTTACAAGAGATTTTAACCTATAATATTTTAATGTTGGTCCTCTTGCAAGTAAACAATTCATATTATTTATCCTTATTTGTTAATCACATTAATATATTCCATGTGTTCTACATTATATATGATGTCTGCTGCAAATTTAATTTCATTATTTTATCTCGACTCGGTTTTAAGTAGGATTTAAAAGAAATATGATTTTTTTATTAAAATTTAATAGTTAATTTTTCATGAAGATTCTCTAATTAATCTACCAGCTAATTAGTAAAATTTTTTAATTTATGTATTTCAAACAAAACTAGCATTACTTCTTCTTTTTCAACAAGTTGGGCATAATTGTTTTTATGATCATCACTTTGGACTTAAAAAAAATCAAAAGTAGTCTTGTTTAAAAAAAAAAAAATCACTTTTTGAGTTAATAACTGATTTTAAATTAAAAACTAATAATTTTAATTAATAAAACATTTAGTAATAACCATGTTATAGACTAAAATGCTTTTAATGAATGCATAGAATGATATTTACTTGTATTTATGTGTTATATCGTCAACTTATTGCAATAAGCTAATTGAAGAAAGAATTCTTTTTATTATATCCGCCATAATTTTAATTTTAATTCCAAAATGATTTGAAATTACCTTTTAAATTATAAGCAAAATTAATTTGTTATAGACAAAATAATGTTGGTTCAATAGTATGAATATTACGCATACAAATTGTGATCAAATCATATCCCCTCCCAAGGCCTCAAATCTCAAATTAATTATAAAAATAATATGTACAGTTAGCCTCCTCAAAGTCATCATTAATTTGCACTTGCAGACGAATATATAAAAGTCACTAAGTTATTGTTTGAGCTTAAGCCTAATGCAATTAATTTTTTCAAAATTGTAGTAAAAAAATTCTTCTTCGAAGATTAGAAATGCATCGAAGTACATAATACAAGAAGTAACGTCAGTTCAATGAAGCACCGTCCACGGAACCCAACTTTTATTGTCTTTGTCATACACCTCCTTGCAATTGAATAAATATTGCTTGACAGCTTTACATCGTAAGTGGAAATACAATTTCTTGAGAGACATTCTTGAACCCATTTCATGTTCTATAAATACCTCCAATCCTCTGCCTAAATAACTCACATCCTACAAACCGACACTTTAGCAGTATCCACCAAACAGAATGGCGTCAATACTGCTAGAGAAGAAACCACTCTTCACAATAGTGTTAGTCTTGGGGATCTGGGTTTCCCAATCCTGGTCACGCTCACTGTACGAAGCCACCATGTACGAGAAACATGAAATGTGGATGGCTCGTTACGGACGAGTCTACAAAGATAGTGCAGAGAAGGAGAAGCGGTTCAAGATATTCAAAGCCAACATGGAGTACATTGAATCTGTCAACAAGGCTGGGAATCGGTCTTTCAAGCTCGGCCCCAATGCGTTTGTAGACCAAACAAATGAGGAATTCCAGGCCTCTCATAACGGATACAAAAGATTGTCCAATCCAACGTCTCCTCGGACAACAACATTTAAGTATGAAAATGTTTCTCCAGCAACCGAAATAGACTGGGAAAAGAAAGGAGCTGTCACCCCGATTAAGGACCAAGGCAAATGTGGTAAAGCGGAACTACCTTACATTAATTTTAAAGAACAAATAACATTAGTCAAATGAACATTTTTAATGTTATATTATGATTTTTAGTAGCCTCTTTTTCTGACTTGTGTTATTGAATACTATACAGGAAGCTGCTGGGCATTTACGGCTGTTGCAGCTATGGAAGGAATTAACCAGATCACAACAGGAAAGTTGATATCTCTTTCAGAGCAAGAACTGATAGATTGTGACACAAGTGGTAAAAACCAAGGCTGCAATGGTGGTTTTATGGATGAGGCCTTCGAATTTATCATTAAGAACAAAGGCCTCGCAAATGACTCCATTTACCCTTACAAAGGAGCTCAAGGATCTTGCAACAAGGAAAAGACAGCTTCGCATGCAGCCGAGATCACTTCTTATGAAGACGTACCCGCCAACAATGAGGCGGCTCTCTTGAAGGCAGTGTCTCAGCAGCCAGTATCTGTCGCCATTGATGCTAGTGGCTCTGACTTCCGATTTTACTCAGATGGGGTCTTTGGAGGAAAATGTGGAACTGATCTCGACCACGGTGTTACGGCGGTTGGATATGGAACGGCAGATGATGGCACCAAGTATTGGCTGGTCAAGAATTCATGGGGAGAAAGTTGGGGTGACAAAGGATACATAATGATGCAAAGAGACGTTGATGACAAAGAAGGTCTCTGTGGCATTGCTATGGAAGCTTCCTTCCCTACTGCTTGACTGAATCAAGCATACTAATCGAGTCCAAATAATTATGATCTTGCTGCATTTGATCAGTCGTTTTCTTATTAAATTTTAGTTGTATGATGTGCACCGTGAGTAAGGATTCTCTACCATCCTTATTTTTTGTTAATCTTTTGGTAATCTAGTGACACATCAACATTTAAAAAAAATACATGATCAAGATTGATAGATTTTTTCTCTCTCATACATATATTACTCAAACTTAAATTGTTCTCATAAAAAGATTAGCACCATGTCAACGTTGACAGAGAATCCCTGTCCGTGCACTGTATTGTTCTTATCTATTAATTAAACTATTATATGTTCCACTGTTTCCATTTTATATTATATTCTTTTCCGGCAATTATATTATCGTTGATGTAATTTAACAACTTTAGGCTACGTATAAAATTGAAACCGAAATCATTCATGATGATCATATCTCACTAAGAACCTATAGAATAGCTGTCACCCAATATAATTTCATGGTTTATTTGTCAGTGCAGTGGTCTGAGCTCATAAATAATAAATATTAACACGAGTGATACATTCATTTGTGTCTATATGTTCTTCGAGACTTTTGAAAACTATTGTCATTGGTTTGATGAACGTGTAACGCAACAACTTAGGACTAAAAATAAACCCGGAAAGCCCATCATGAGTAACTGACAGTTTGAGTTGAGACCGGCGAGCTAGACGTAAATCAAGTCTAGATAACAGAAAAGATAGAGAAATGGTACTGAATTTTCCGTGACAATTGACTTACGTTTAAAAGTCTCTCTTAATATTTGTCTTCAACCATGTGAACAGGACCCATATGTCAACTAATAGCCATAAAACTGTCAAAACTTAGGCTTTGCTAGAATTATTAATAAAAAATATAAAATTGTGGATACTCTGGAGTTTGACTTCTTTAGTGTGAATAATTAAACTTTTATTAATCTTGTTAATTATTATTGCATGTAATTTTGTTTATGGAAGAAATTAATTAATTAATTTATTCTACAAGTTTTAAAACAGTAAAACATTAAATTGATTAATTTTTACATTTTAATTTCGTTTTATGTTTTCCCTTTTTTATTAGGTTTAACTTAACCTCTTATTTATTCTTTTGTTATCTTTTTTATAGCCACAGTTTCAATAAATAGCAATTGGTTACCTTTTAATCATACTATCTCAAATATAGAGTTAAATAGGTTTCGAAGTTTCTTTTTTTTTTTTTTTTTTTTTACAAGTTCATATTTCACTTTTCCTTTGATGAGTTTATACTTAAAAATTTTATTTTTCTTTATTTTTTTTCTTTTTAAATATTGGTTTGAATAATTGAGTTATTCATCAACAATTTCTTTTTCCTAAATCAAACTTAGGAAGAAGCATTCAGCACTTTTTTAATTGTTGAATTTTTCTAATAATTTTATATGGTTTTGTGTTTACAATGATTACTACATTTGAAATTTATCTTAATTTTTATAGTTTTATTACTTAATTATTTTATTTTATTTATTTATATTAACATTTACGTGAATATCAAAATATTATTTTTCTCAGGCTTTTAATTATTTGTCAAAAATAAGTTTTAATACAATTTCATATTTAACAAAATTCTATACTATTAAAATTTATAACTTTAATGTAAAAAATTATAAAATGTAGAAAGTACGGAGTAGAGAAATTAAGTATATATTCAATTATAAATGATTTTTGAGATCTAAAGAGTGAAAAGTTTCATTTTAATTTGTATATATGGACTATTTTTGTTTCATAAACTTTCATTTATAAGTAAGACTAGATGATACTAATTTATCGTTATTTAGCTTAACTATTAATCTTGTTTTATTTATTATATATTACTATCTTAAAATTAGTTCAGGCTTTACCCCCCAATACCAAAATCCTAGCTTCCCTCCTGATTATGTCCTTGTCAATTCCTAATTAGAATTAGATCGCATTTACATTTCCATAATTAATTAAAAGATTTTTTAGGCCAAATTTTGCATATTTTGATCTCTAGAATTTAATTATTTATTCTTACATGAGAGGATAATCTAAGGTAGGAATCCTGCCATGCGATCTAGTCCTTGAGGAAACGCAACAATATTTTCCTTGACTAATAAGAAGAGATTGTCCAATACTGGATCTTTGCTGAAAAGAAGTCACCACTCTGTTGGTTTTTTTTTTTCCTCAATCTTTCATTTTTAAATATTATTTATTTTTATCTTTTATTTTATTTTTTTTTAAAATATTTTTAGACTTTGTAGGGAAGTGATGTAGAGAGAGTTATGATTGATTAATTCAGTTTTTTTATCCAATATATTTTCATTCATATAAATGAAAACCTTTTTCTTAGTGTAACAAAGGGCTACGAAAAATAGAGATGGGTACTTATGAAATAAACAGAAATGTTGCATACACATGCATGCGATATTTCCTAAATTCAAGGCGTGTCAACTCAATTTTTTAATTGGAGGTATGTTAGATGGGTAACCAAATTCCTTCTCTGAACCAAAATCCAAACCAAGGAAAAATCTACCCTCCCATTCTGCAACGGATTTCCTAGTGTTTCCAAGTCAAGCTTTGGTACTTGAACAATGTTTTGGAAAATTTTGGGGTGATTTCTATCCAGTGTGAGAGGCCTGGAATTCTTCATTAGTTAATTAGTCTGAACAGGGATTGATGCCTCGTTTGTTAGTGTTGTTCTCTGCATTATTGAACCTGTCAATGTAGTCAATTCAAACGAAGCTTTTTGCAACGTTGCACGCGGTATGCCCTGAGAAGCCCAAGTCACTAGAATATTAATTCAACATGGTAATGATAAAATTTTTCTGGAGTTATAAAGCCATCGTAACACAAGTAGAAGATGGTTAGCTGTGAAAATGTGATGGGACACAACATATCTATAAATAAAGAAGTTGCATGCCATCTCTTATGCATCTTAATCATTATATTTCCTGTTATTAGCATATTGATTTGACGCTATAAATTTCATAAAAGCAAGTATATATTAAAACAACATTGCATAACATTTAAAAAAATAAAAAAAACTTGCATAAATTTTACGATATGGAATTGGCTTTTCTGCATATAAGTTGTCCGATTAATGGTGATAAATTTAGTAAAAGCTGACAAACCTGTATGTATGGTTATCTAATCACTCAAATTAATGGTATTATATTAGTTATCCAAAAAAAAAAAAAAAGGTGTATTATATGGTAATAAAAATAAGTATTAAAACACATGTTAGATTACAACCCGATATGATTTGCCTTAAATTACGATCCGATGTGGTTTGATTTTATTAATGATAGGGATTTGAGTCCCACCATATTAATTATTAGTATATATACGAAGTTTTCTTTTTGCATTATGAAAGTCGATATCTAGCTTCTTATATAATGTTTTCTTTAACATTTCAATAAATTTCGGTAAATCTCTAACTGTCGATATCCGATTATCTTATATAGTAATAAATTTTGGAGATTTTTTTTTTTTTAATAATTTTTAGGTTTTATTATATAAAAACAGCAATATTATATAGATAAAAGACTAATTAATAATTTTTATATTCAAAGTTACTTCTACTTTTTCCCACATAGGTTTTCATAATCTTCGAGTATATTGAAGTTGTATTGGATAACATGACTGAATATAAGAGAATTTTTTTATTAAAAAAAACGGTTATTTTAGTAATTATAAAAGATCTAACTCGTAGACTATAAGCATCATCATCTAAGAGATATGGGAAGATATAATAATTAGCTCCTAGAAATATACTTCTTACTTTCCAATTCTTAATATATAAGAAACTAAAATTAACCATACCGTAATCAACTTCATTTATAAAATTTAGCGTTCAAGTGTATACTACAATAGTGGCATTGTCACAGCCAAGAACATGAACGATGTGCTAGAAAAAATAACTGGTTAATAGATTGAACTCCAGAAGAGCCAACCGCCATTTAATACGACTTACACAATTGGATAGGAAGGCGTCATTGCAAGCCCGCATTGACCTTGAGGGTAGCCAGATTCTCTCAGGATCCTCATGTAGCCACTCTCACCCCAATCTTGTCCCCACGAATTCCTGAGTAACCAGTACAAGGTACCATCCTCATCGCTTTTGCCGTACCCCACTAGAGTAACAGCGTGGTTCGGCGTATCACCACAACTTCCCTGATAGATACCCTCGTTATAATGTTGAAATTCTTGTCCAACACTAATGACAATCGAGACAGGTTGCCGATGTACGGCAATTTTCAAATCTTTCTCATCGTTGGGAGTTACGTCTTCAAAGTTACTGATTGTGGCAACTATTTTTGCTTCCTTCTGTTTGTTACAAGTTCCGTCTGCTGCCTCAAACGGGTAATCAGACTCGGCTGCGAGACCTCCGTTTTGTATAATGTATCGAAAGGCATAATCCGGCCAACCACCACTACAGCCATGATTATTTGAGTCGCAATCCACTAGTTGTTGTTCAGACAATATAGGCAACTCACCAGTCTTGATCTTAACAGCCCCTTCCACTGCTGCCACAGCTGAAAATGCCCAGCAACATCCTACACAGAAATTGTTCAAAGGAGAAATCAAGTGAGAAAAACTTTTTAGTTAGTTAAAAATGCAGAAAGTACAACACAATATGATAGATATTTAATTTTGATTACCACATTGTCCTTGGTACTTAATTTCGTTGACAGCTCCTTTGTCCCTCCAGTTAAAGCTTTCCGGAGTGTCATCAGTCAGGTTCTGGTTGCTGTATGATGCTGTTTTGGACACTCTTCGGTTGGTAGGCATCTTTAATCCTGTATGAGAGGCCACAAATTCTTCAAATTTTTTGTCTGAAAATGGACCCAAACCGAGCTTGTACGTACGGTTTCCTGCGGTATTGAACTTTTCAATATATTCATAATTTTCTTTGAATATTTGAAAGCGTATATCTTTCTCTGTACTATTCAGATAATTGCGTTTGTAATGAGCCATCCACTGCTCATGTTTCTCAGCAGTGGAAGGTTCATCCAATGTGCGGGACTTGGCTTGAGAAACCAAAGTCACCAAAATTATCTGAAGTGGAATGGCAAAAGCTCTTTCAAGTGTCAAAGCCATTGTTGACAAGTGGGGGGCACTTGGTTCTCAACAAAGACTTCGATATTAATTTGCTGACTATGAAGCTGTGAAGAAGTGAATCGCACAAGGTAGTTATATATATAGAAGATGGATTTGTACTTCCCAAATATCATCCCCATCAATTTCTTGCCGTGCCCAACAATTCGATTCAAGTTACGGTGCAGGGCTAATAAGTCTAAATCGTGTGCACCGTTTATCTCCGAAATTGTAGGAAATTGCTACTAGCTTGTATGGACCATGTGAGTGCCAACACTTCCAACTTGGTTCAGGGAAGTAGCTAATTAATTAGCTTATGAGTTAATTTGGAATTTGTTGCAAACTTCTTGGAAATATGGTGGGAATTTTGTTTTTGCATGTACAATGAATTAATTAAAATTGATGAATTAAAATCTGATTTTTAGTCCTCTTATTTTGTAGGATGTCACATCAATTAGGTTCTAATTTTTTTTTTAAATAATATTATTCATCAATTTTCTTTTATTAATTATTTCCTCCTATGTTCGACCATGACACCTTGAAATCTTCTTTGCACCATTTATTTGCAATTTGTACCAAGCTTCATATGAAATTACAAATGCCCACAAATGCTTCTCGACATGTTGTAAAATTTAATTACTCGCCCTTGAAAATTTATAATCTTTCGCAATTCATTAGACGAGCATATTTTGTAGGATATATATATATATATATATATATGGTGCAACAAATCAAACCTACAACATTATCATGCAAAATGAGCATTCTCTATCATTGAACTACATAGAGTGGTGATGACTTCATTAGATTTGATTGTTTGTATTAATAACGAATTTATATATATTTTTTTAAAAAAAGGTTATATATAGCCAAAACATAGGGAACAAAATTGCAATTTAATATGCTTGATTACTTACTTTATTATACAACAATAACATAACATGTTTTTAGGAGAAATTTGTTACTCAGGCGTAATATAATCATCTGTAAGTGATGTTAAGAGTAATTTAATTATTTTAATGAAATTATTTTGTCCACATTAATTATTTTGCTTCAGCACATTATTGTATTCAAAATTTAAAAAGAAATTGATGTAATATTTGCAAAAATGTAACTAAAATAATAAGGAAAATTATGAATAATGTTCCAAAAAAGTGATTTTTTTTTTTTTTTTTGAGGTTATTTGTTTTTAGTCTGTAATGAAATTTCATTTGTTTTTAGTTACTTTTTAACTAACGAAAAATATTTCATGTATGATATTGGACGTGAAATGTTTTCAAAACAATTTGCATGGATGATGTTTCTAAGTTAAAGTATTTTAGGTGCAATATTGTAGGTAAATTATTATGCGGATTTGAAAATGGTAAAAAACATTTGAAGCTTTGTTCAGAGCTTTAAATGAATACATATATATATGTATATGTATATGTATATATATATATATATTGGAAGTAAAACAAACTTTTCTCTATTATTTGGACTAAAAATGAATTTGTTTTGATACAATCCTTAACTCCGACTTTTAGTAGGAGTGACTGATTATTTTTCTAAATTGTAAGAAATCAAAAGTTTAAGTCTCATCATTATGCTAATACGTAAGATGTTGATAGTTTTCTTTAAATTTAATCTCTTTATCACTAAAATATATATATATATATACATATATATTCTTTTTCCCTATATTACCAGGGCAGTTAATTAATCATCCCATGTTGAATACTAGTAGGCACAAACAAATTAACACATTTCCCTACAAGACCTTCACGATTTAATGTCTTCCATTAAGGTAATATAATTTTTTAGCGTGCAATTAAAATATCTATTTTTATTATTATTTTTATTTATAATGTATCAGGTAATATAAATATAATATATTAATATAATCATATATGATATTCACATCATCTAATGACATGATATAAAAGGTTTCTTCTATTTCAAAACTCAGAATAATCAGCATAATTTGTACTGTCTTCATATACCTAATTTTTCATTAGTGGAGCTACTTTCCCTAAAAGAATGAGTATCTTTTATCAAGCTAACGGATTATTAAACTTTGATGGGCATAAAGTTGCTATAGACGGAATAACCTAACAAAGCTTGTCTTCATAATCCAGCATCTTCAAACAGATAATATTGTTTTCACTTTCGGTTATCAATATCGCAAGAGATTAATCTGATTATATTTTTGTCGAAGATTAAGCTTACAAAAAACGAGGGCACTCAGTCATTGAAAACAACAGGAAAAGGACCACTGCAAAAAATATAACTTCAATTCCGTAATGCATAAGCAGTTCTAAACTTTAATAATTAATTGTTCGGTTTCATTTGTCATATTATGGATTCATCTATGCTGAAAAAGATTAACTGAGAATTGAGACATAATTATATAAAATCAAAGTTAAATGAAATCTACTTTATTATAAAGACAAGAGATCAACTATTTTGAAACTTCTATTCTATTATTTCCTGCATCTCATAAACATCGATTCCCTATAAATTGCAAATTTGAAATCTTCCGATCTTGTTTCCTAGTCCAATTATGAGAAATGTCTCTTACAAACTTTTGTCTTCAATTTTTGAATCCATAAGCAATTTTTGTCTCCAATTTTTGTTTCACTTTATTGAGTAAGGAAAATTTGAATGATGAGATAGACACAAGATAGAATGATAATAATGATGACAATTTTGATTATAAGGATCAGATGATGTAGCGGCTAGCTACACTATCTTCGCATGGAGTGCTAGCTGGTAGCACCTTAATTATTTTCTAAAATAAGAAAAGTAAAAACAGTCTAGCAAGTGGATCGAAAAAGCCTGGAAGCTTATTAATTGGAAAAACCCTTTTTAAGAGGCTACTTGGGGTACCTCCACGTGAGAAATTTCAATATGAATAATTAATTAAACAAATTAACTCAATTATGACCCATCCCACTCGTCAATGTCTCCTTGTTTCTTCATCAACATCCAATACAGCTTACAATCAGAAATGTAATGCTATAATTTTTGTATAATCCCTATCTGTGTGGTCCTTATAATTAGTTAGTTTAAACACACTTGAACAAGATTTCCATTTCTCGTTCCAAATTGGCTGCTTAACTAACTTATAATTAAATAATATAAGATGCCATTGTCTATCTAGGATTAGGAAGAATCCTACATTAGATAAATCAATAACTTTCCACCACATAAATTGAAAGGCAATGCATTCTCTCTTATGTATATATCACCTTTTATTGATGAAATATTACACTATTCATCAAATTATTTGGCTTATTAGGGGCCCCCTACAACAACCCTTTATGACAAATCTGCTGATTCCAAAGCGGACTTCCAATATCTCAGATGGGTGTCACGGGAGTGTTCCCATGACATTTCATATATAGCAAATGACAAATAATTAAAGAAAAAAACAAATTCCATGTAAAAAGACATGTCTTTGCGTCAATTCTCATTTTTTTTTTTTTTTTACATTATACTAGAGATTCAATCCAAATAAATTATTTTTATATTTTATGGTAAACAACAAAGGAAATTATACAGTAAAGTAACCTCTCTTGAGACTTCAATAGTTTATCAAAAATAGACTTTATATTTCAAAATTTTATAATAGTTCCCATTGCATATAATATCGTCAATGTTATATCATTGCACTTGCTAGACGCCAACAGAATAAGTATAATTTTTGGTGGACCAAGTAGGAAATCGTGAATGGATGATTATGGTTGGTGAAATAGAAAGAGGGATCACTGTTGATGAAGAGTCAAAGCATGCAATGCATGACACAACCATGAAATTGTTGTATTTGTGGGCTACAGTTGGCAAAGCAAATGGACTAGTGAAGGCCCCACGTAAATGGCTTAAAAATGAGTAGCTCTTCGCATAAGCAAGATATCGATCACCGCTTCTTCACGGTTTTGGCCCATAGTACAATTGCTTCTGTTTGTCCAAGTCTCAAATGTGAATCTATTTATGATTCCATAATAACAGGTTAAGAAACTCTTCGTTTTTTTATGAGTAGACCGTGGGCGGCATTTGCTAGACGTCCACTCATCATGGTTTTTAAGTGGATGTTGACATGCAAAACGACATTTCCCTGACTTCGACTCTTTATTCTTACAGGATATTGACATGCCAAAAACGGCAGCCCACATGCATGGTTATATCATGGGTTAGTAGTGACTTGGAAAAAGAAGTGTATGCCAAACCATAATTGCGTTTACCCGAGGGTGGTTGTGTTGCGGATTTCAATTATTTTACATGTCTCTAATGAGAGGATGACTATTTAAAATTAATTATAATAGTTTATTTTGTTAAAATTAATCATAACTAATTGAATTTCAAAAACTCAAACTTAAAACTTAATAAGATGTGTTTGAGAATGTTTTAATGGATTCATCATTTTGGTCTTACAAAATACTTCTTGTTGTTTGAAAAATCGCCTTTTGGAAAGAGGAATGTACATGTGTACAAACTGCGAGTGTAACTAAAATTTCACTTTGAAAGAGTTAATCCAAATATATTTTCTGGTGAGTTTAAGTTTATAAATGGTTTCTATTTATTAAGCTGGAATAAAAGAATTTATTATTGAACTAAAATTATTTAAAAAAAAAAAAAAAACAACTTAATACTAAAACACCTGTTTTTTAAAAAGCCTCGGGTACCTATGGTATAGCCGACCAAGCCCATGAAGGGCTGCCCTCTCTCTCTCTAGTTTATTATATTAAAAACTATTAATAAATAGAATTCTCTTAAACTATGTATTAAATAAATTTTAAATAGACGAGTTATTTAAGATTTATAAGGTATTTAATTTGAACACAAATATTTATTTTTTAAAATTTAAACATAACTAAAACCATTTCCAATTCTCTCATGAATTGTAAAAAAATTACATGCTACATATAATAAATAGGTATAGAGTTAAGATAAACTTCTCTAATGTAATTATCATTCATCAATATCAAGTAAATGTGACATAAAAAAAAAAAAGACATTGTCAATATAATCAATTATTTTTAAAGATTCTTTTAGATAGTAATCACAACAAATTAATAACTATTTAATTCTAATTTTTAGATCTAATTAAAAATAAAAAACATAGAAGTATTAAATGGAAATACATAGAAACACTAAAGAATAATTTTTAATTTGATTGTTTATTAAATGATATTTATGTCATGTAGAAAGCAAATCACTTAATATTGTGATATGACATTTTTTTAAAAATATATATATAATCAATGAGAGCATGAAAGATGCTCTGATTAATCATTAAAATCATATCTTTAATTTTTTTAATTATTATGATTAATTCGAGGTTTGGAGAAGACAATTACAACTAAAATCCATCACCTTAATTTTATAAGCAAATATATATATATATATATATATATATATGCATTACTTACCAACCTAATATTATTTACGACTTTCAAACTTTTATTGGTAAAATAATTTCTAAATATACCTTAAATATTTTTACTAGGATATGCATGAAATTAATCATTAAACAAGTAATCGGTAATTATCCACGGCTCCACCACTTAATACTACCTATGTGATTGAAAAGGAAGAAATTATTGCAATCCCATATCGGCCTTTAATTTGGGCCACTAATATTCACTCAGAATCTCTCTTGTAGACATTAATATTAGCACACTATTGGCCATGAAGTTAAATAGATTAACTAGTCCCGTTAACACACTGTTGGCCATGAGCTCCTAGCTTTGAGAGAAGGATTGATGTTGGCCAAGATGATAGGAATTATTGGCTTTCACTTTGAAGTAGACGCGAGCAATTTGGTGGTCGCAATTTGTGCTAAGGACCGCTGGAGGAATGAGGCAGGCAGCGCATATATATATATATGGTCGATGATATTGGAAATCTATTAGCTGAGGTTGGGGTCCAGAGTTGTCAAACCATCCCACGTGAAAGGGATGGTTTGACCGACAACCTGGCAGCTCTAGCATTCTTGTTTAATAGATAACAGGATTGAAATGCTGCTGATATTGTTTTGTGTTAGCGGCTGTCTCTGTTCTACTTGTATGGTTTTCTCCTTTTTAATGAAATTCCAGATAAAAAATAAAAAATAATGAAATAATAAAAAATTAAAAACTGAACTAGTCCCGTTAGCCGTCCCACTGGAAATTTATAAATACCTTTCCATGCATTCTCATATCTCAAAATTCATTTTTGTGTAATAACAATAAGATCCTTTGGTGAAGCAGTACCGATTCATGTGGTATTGTACAGATTTTGTTGGTGCCAAACACACCAGAATTTGGAAGTGTATATATATATGTGTGTGTGTGTGTGTGTTAATATTCAATAATCAAATTAAGAGAGTTGAATATTCTTTGTTTTCTTTTTCTCTACAAATTAATTTGTTTGAGTTGTGTTGGTATGATTTTGTACTCGTGTGTAGGTGAGAGAGAGAGAGATTTATCTAGTGAGTGGTTAAACATAAATCTCTACTATGATAGAACTCTAAATTTTATAAAAAATGGAGATGAAGATAGAATGGTTCTATCTGAGAGTGACTCTATTTTAGATTGTTCTCTTTTAGATATGATAATTCCATTTAACTGAGCAATAATTGTATCTCAGATGGAGTTGATTCCATTAGAATAGAGCAAGCAAATTGAGATCGTTTTCTGCTTTATTTAGTGGATTGGTTGCTCCAACAGATGGAGCAATTTCTTATCTATTTTTTTCAATTTTTTTTCCCAATTTTTTTTTTAATTTAAGTTTTTAATCAATTAAATTTTTTATTTTGTTTTGATGAACAAGATAATTTGGATATAATTGATTTGTGTTTTGGTGAAGGAGATAAAGAGGATGAAGATGCATTGTTATAATTTTAATTTTTATGATTTTGTTAATAAAAAATTAGGTATTCAATGGCTTTTATAAAAAGTTTATGTAAGTGATCCATCTTTAGTCAATGGGTCAAGAGAATGTGAGTGCAATTTAATCAACAATTCATGATTGAGCACAAGTATGAATAGAGTTAAGGAAAGTTAGTACAATTAGCCCTATTGAAAAAAAAAGCTTGAGTCGATGGGTAATGTTGACAAGTGATCAATGTCAACCAATGCCTTATCAATGTCAATCAATAAAAAAAAAAAAATTGATGGTATTCGTTAGCAACCAATAATTAGTTACAAAATGCACCAAACTTTGAAAACTAGTGCCATATTCTTTCATTAACTAACTTTATAGACTTTCCATAACGGATTTGGATTACATCCATAATGAGGATTTCCATAGATAAGCATCAACTTGCGTGTAAGAGAGATACTCATCAGAGAAAGATGCATCAAGTTTTTCAAGAGTGTTTAATTTGAGATTCAAGAATAATCTACAAAAACTAATGAAATACTTTACATTATTTAAATTTAAATAGTGTTATAATGAGTTGAGATCAAACTTAGTACAATATTAAACCTTAAATGGAGCACTTTAAGTACGGAAAAATTTCAAATAGATAATTGTTTTATACTCAAAAATAAAAAAAGAAAAAAAAAATTCGATATTAGACAAAATATGATTGACTCGATAGTATGCTATTCACGCTTGCATCATTAAGAATTTGAGATTATGAATTCTGATCACGTCGCATAATAGTTATGTATTACAACCACCACAAAAAAAAAAGGAAAAAAAAAGTGAAATGTTTGATGGTTTGTTTTTGTCTATACACCATGATAATGAAGACATAGATAAGCATTATAAGATATATATTTATAACACAGAGTGTATCAAACTTTTAACAAAACCAGTAATTAGACTTTAAAATTCTCTCTCGGTCTCCACACTCGTTGATCTGAAAACAATTTGGTTAATGTCTGACCATAATTTTGTTTATGCTAGGTTTGCACAAATTATCGAGTATGTAATCAATGAAGGTGTAGTTCGGTCTTCAATGTTATGATCAATTCAACGGAATGTAAGCCCATCCAATTGAGGAGTTGCGATATTTCCAACCACTAAAGAGGCTATAGACGTCCTTTTTGTATTTACACCTCATTAAGATTTTTAAAAATTCATATTTTATAAGTACATTCTATATATCACAAATTATGTCAATTTATTTATTTACCTTTTAAATATTATTGGTAAATAATCATAAAAATAATTAAATTAAAATATTAAAAAAATCAAACTTTTTTTTAAGCTTGTTTTGGTGATTTGTTTTATTTTAATGATTTCTTCATCTTATATCATTTCTTAGTTTCACTTAAAATTATTGTATTTCATCAAAAGCCTATATATGAAACTATCAAACAAAATTAAAAATCTCCATTTTTACTCAAATTAAAAAAAAAAAAAAAACACACACACACACACACACACAAAACCCTTCAAATCTAGACCTCCATTTTCACAATTTATAAAACCTTAAAAAATATAATTCGAAACTCTAATCTTTGACCATCCTTTATCAAAACAAATCAAGGTTTTTTATTGAGATTTGAAGTTTGAGTATTCAAATTTAATTATAATAATAATATCATTTTTTTAATTAAAGTGTTAGTAATTTAATTTAAATGTAATATTAGAATATTAAAAATATATAAATTAAAGAGAGTACATACGATTTTAGAAGGATGGATATAGCGTCACTCATAAATCATAATTAAGCCAGATAGGGAGCTGTAAAGTGGGTACACCTAGTATGGGCTTGTGGCCCACTCTGCCATTAATTGGGCCTTTTTAGGTGAAATCGTGTTATGAGCAAACTTTTAATCCGACACATATTGGAATGGAATGCAAGATAACCCAATCCAACCGATAAAGCGCCTACTTCTCTCGGTGGATACTAAAAACCAATCTAAAAAAGCCAGTCCAGTGAAATTGGAAAAAGAAGTCGATAAGGCAACAGAGGCTTGAATGAAGATAACAAAACAACCGACCAGAAGAAGGACAGAAGCAAGACCAGTTTGAAAATGGCTTCAGTATCCTTAATAACATCACCATCATGGCTCCCCACCAGACCCACTCAACACGGACGCATGCCTTCGGCTTCTCTCAGTCTCCTCACCGGAAGAAGCTCTGTCTCTATGAATGCAGCCACCACCATCACCACCACCACTCGTCCTGCCCTGCTTCACTGCTCCTTTCTCTCTTCCTCTTCTCCCTCTTTTACTTCTTCGTTTACAGGTAATACATACTTTTTTTTGGCCGTTTTGGTTCTCCTCTATTGCTCTTCTCTAAATGTTGACATTCAGTCGCTTTAGTTTGGTGGGACGATATCAATTCTGGGTTTTTAATGTTGTCTTGTTAGTTTGTGTGGTTTTATTTACTTTCATTTTGGTCCTAGCGTTTAATTGAATGATGTAATACTAGTTGTTGTTGTTGTTTGATTGAATTAAGGTTTGTGTTTATAATTTGGTGCTTCCTTTGGTTTTGGTAATTTCTTGCTTTTAGGGAGTAGAATCACTGCGATTTCGAATTCGGAGACTAAAGAGGATAAACTAAACTAAAAACGCCACTTTACTGTAATTTAGATTTTCTCACTAGTATAAAGAGTAATTTTTATGTTTTTTGAGTTAGGTTTCGTGGGGCAAATGTTGGTCCGGTGGCAGTAAAATAATTTACCAAAATGCTAATCAAATTGTGCATCAGTGTTTGTGACAAAATGGGGATAAAATAAGTGGATGTTGAACGTTGAAGACCTTGTCATTGTTGTAGTAGTAATGTACTGATATTGATTTCATTAGTCTCGTATGAATTATGGTTTTGCTATGTTCTTTTAAACAAGCGGAGCTTTATGCTCAATCTGGTTGTTCTAAAATTATAAGGAAATTTATGTTTGAATTCTTGCATAAGCACTGCAGCTGCAAACTGTTGCATAGTTTCCATGTTTTGGTTCATTTTCCCTTCTACTTGACTGGGATATTTGTATGTTAGGTACCCGAATATGTTCAATTGTGATAAATTATATTTAATTATTGCTGTAGTTGGAATTTTTATTTATTTATTTATTTTTTTACTGTTGAAATAGGCATATAGATCTTGACTTGAGTGAATTAGGTTTACCTGAGTTGATATTCCATTGATTGATTTTCTGTTCCCCCTCTTGAGGCTTGTTAGTATTTGCGTATTTGAGAGAAATTGTGAAATAAAGAGGGGGAGAGAGAGAGAGAAGCCAATCGAGATAAGTTTCAGAGCTTGTTCTGAACTGTATAAACAATTTGCGGGTTTATCTTTGGGGTTGGATGTGAATACTAACGTTGGAATAAGAAAGGAGAGAGGTTATCGCCTAGTGGTTAGGGCTGGGAAAGCTGCACTTTGTCAAACCAAGAGGAATAGGTCTCGAAAGTCACTGGCTCGAACCCATGGATTCCGCCGGCGGATGAGAACCACGTCTGGAAGAGCGGTGTTGAAGCGTCGACGAGCCAAGGGACGATGGGTACTTTGCCCAAAGTCCAACCCCAACAGCGGGAAGCGTAGATTGTAATTTTAATGTTATTCACTAGGTGATTTGTGTGAACTTGAATGTATGCTTCTTTTGGTGTTTCATCTGGGCTATTTTTATGTTTATTGCTTCACTTTCTTATCTTCATCTTCTAATATTCTTGTTTTCATCTATTATTGTTCTAAGGTCCTTTTATTTGAGACTCTACGTCAAAATTAGGAAATTTGTACCAATTTTACCTTTCCCATTGTCACTCATGTACAACGTGTGGATGCAATATCTAATGATGAACACTGGACAATATGCTGGAAGTTTTTCAGATGCCTCCTGTTCAGGTTGTCATTATGGCTACCTGTTTGTTCGAATTTAGAATTCATTCTGTGTTTTTGGTCCTAGCTGTCTTTAAGGTAGATATTCACTAGAACAACTTGATTAGTAACCGGATTTCTACTCAGGATCAAAATCTTGATACAAATCAGCTCATATCTCTCTTAACCTTGATAGTGAATTTTGTCTTTGGCGTCATAGTAATATTCTTCCTGTATAGTATATGGTTACAAGATGATTTTAAGTAGGTCATATTTGTGGCATGAATCAGCAGTTGTGCCTAGTTAAGAGTGCATTTCCACTTGGGTTATTTCAGACTTTCGTGATGGTTGTTTGCTATTCCTTGTAGATGTAATAGCAAAGTTACCTTGTGATTTTTAAGAATATTTGTTTGCGTGATACATAGACCACAGTGTGAAAGGCTTCCCTAGAATTTGATATCCAATTGGATTAAGATTCTATTGTGAACTTCTTTTATCTTGTTGGTGCAATTAAGAAACTATTGAGACAATATACAATTTTTGTCAACTTCTTTACATTTGTTATATTGTACTTTTCAAACTGGAACTACTATTTTTCCTGCATTCGGTGTTACCAATTATCTGCTTGTTGAATGTGTGCACTTGTATCAGGTGCTTTAGTTATGGTATTGGTTTATGATAATTGTGAGTACAAAGTAAAAAATTACTAATAGAACTGACTTCTGTTGAGGTTAACAAAGTCCTATTACTGGGGGAGTGAACCACCTAGCTCAATCACCAAGTATAGCCACTTTTTAATTGACACTGAAAATTATTTGCACACACTCAGTAAACTAGTCCTTACTAAACACACTTAGTAGAATAATATTTGACCGGTTGAAGGGGCCATCCACTCTCTAACTTATGCAGTTGGAAAAAATGGGTTGTTACAATACCACGGGCACCTTTGGGAGCGCCGGATTCTCTTATAATCCTCATGTGGCCATTCTCACCCCAGGCCGTGCCCCATGAATTCTTAGAGTAACCAATATTTGATCCTATCTCCAGTTACCCAACAATCAGTAAAGAATATTTGATCCCATCTACAGTTACCCAACAATCGCAACTGCATAATGCAGCTTCCGTGTAATCACCATGATAATTACTATCCTGGGATACATAGTTCACTAATGGTGCGTTTACTTCATTTAGAGGAATCGAAATGGGAATCAGAATGATCTGAAATCGGAATGATTTGGAATCGGAATGAAGTATCAGAATCAGAATAAGTTGTTTACTTTAATTACAGTTTGCAGGAATCGAAATCGGAATTGGCAGTATTTCCATTGAGATGTTTACTTTGCTTTGGAATAGGAATTGATTAATTATAAATTACAAAAATAACTTTAATTAAATAGATTAATTATAATAGTGTGTAGTTTTTTATTATAATATGCAGTTTTTTTAATATCAAATAAAAAACTGTACATTACAATTAAAAAAAAAAAAAGGAGCAAATTAAAATTTAGCTATCTGGTTGAAACGTTTTTACAGAAGGAGCAATATTTTCATCTTTATTACAATTCACTCTCCTACCGTTAATAAATCCAATTACACTTAACTGAGAGAGAGGTAAAATTATCTTTTGATATTAATTTTATTTTTTTTTAATTTTTAAAATAAATTAAATAAAAAAATATATTAAACAGAGATTGATTTAAAAATATATATTAAAAAATAAATAAATAAATAAAAATTAAACATTTTAATTTCATCATCCCGTTCAAAATCATAATCCAAAAATCATAATCTCAACCAGTTCAACAAATGATTGAAAACCCAAAAAATGGTTCCAAACATCATCAATCAACTAGTCAACATCATAATCCACTCCTGAAAACCCAAAAAATGACCTCAAACATCATCGATCAAACCCAACATTATCAATCTCCCATAAAACCATCAAATCCAACATCATCTAAAATCAAAATCACCAATCAAACTGGAAAATATATATATATCTGGGTTCATACCCAGAATTTCTGGAGGAACCCAATCTGGGCTCCTGAGAATCCAGATCTAGGTTAGTCAGCGAACCCAGATCGGAGTGAACCCAGATCAGGTTCACTCCGAGGAAGAAGAAAAACAGAAGAAGAAGAAGCGGAAGAAGGGAAGAAGAAGAAGAAGAGGCGGAAGAAGATGAGAAGAAAAAGAAGAATGAGAGGAAGAGAGAGAATGACAAAATGAGAAACTAATGAGTTGACCAGACTATATATTTGGTCAACTGGTCAACTTCAGTCAAATGCTAATTTCATCTTTTTGCTGTTTTGGTATTGTTTACCGTTAAATGTAACGAATCTTACTAACGGTAGGGGGTAAATTGCAATAACATTGAAACATTTGCTCTGCATGTAAAAACGTTTTAACTAAATAGTTAAATTGTAATTTGCTAAAAAAAAAACTATATATTATTTTAATAGTTCACTATGATAATTAAGCAGTTGGTGATGAAAAAATAAATGATGTACATTTTTTTATTATAATATGCAATTTTTTTTTATATAAAATAAAAAACTATACGTTACAATAAAAAAAAAAACATATTATTTTAATAGTTCATTGTGATAATTAAGAAATTGATGATGAAAAATAAATGATGTATAGTTTTTTATTATAGTATGTAGTTTTTTTTTAATATAAAATAAAATTGATTTTTCTTTATTTTTTAAAGAAGGGTATAAAGAATTTTTCGTCTTGATAAAGAGAATGGGAATGTGATTCCCAAGTAGGTTGGGAGGAATAGGAATCCTATTCCACAACCACAAATTTGTGCGGGATCCACATTTTCATTCTCATTACGGAATGAATTTTAAGCAAGTAAACACTATCAATCAATCTCATTTCCTATTCTAATTTTTCAATCTATGAAGTAAACACACTCTAATTATCGTTGAGACAATTGTTGTAACTTGCTGGTCTTGATTTCGGTAATCCCTTCCACTCTAGCCACAGCTGAAAATGCCCAGGAAAATCCTATATAAGTATACCTAGTACAACTCAAGTTAGGGAACATATTGAGTAATAAGTACACAACACGATATGAAATAATAAATGTCATTATTACCACATGTTCCTTGGCCCTAGACATGACCACGGTTCTGTTCGAACCGTGCGGTTCGAACCGAACCGTAACTGTAGAACCGGAACCAGAACATAAGGTTCTGGTTCTGGTTCGAAACCGAATCGGAACCGTCACTGTAGCGGTTCTGGTTCTTTTAAAATTAGAACCGGAACCGTCGGTTCAAGAACCGGGGGAACCGAAACCGACTTGAACCGGCGGTTCCGGTTCGGTTCCGATTCTTAAATAAATAAATTAATTAATTAATTTAAAAAAAAAAAAACGTTGGGGCGAACGTTCGGGCCGCGTGGCCCCAACGGCCAACTACAGTCAGTGGTCTGACTGCTTGCTTGCAGTCGGTGGTCTACAGTTAGACCACTAACTGCAGTTGCCCGTTGGGGCCAAGCGGGCCACGCGGCCCGACCGTTGGCCCCAACGGTTGGGTATTTGGGTTAGCCGGTTAGTAAAATTTAGCCGTTTAGGCTAAAAACGGTCACTTTTTTTTTTTCCTATAAATTTCTCTCCCATTCTCCATTTTTTCTCACATTTATCTCTCTCAATCTCAACTCTCTTTATCTCCATTAATCTCAAGTTCTCAACTCTCTCTCAATTTCAAATTATTCTCTTATATTCTCTTAATTCTTAATTTTAATTTTCTTTATTTTTTTTTACTTATATCTATACATTATAATTTTTAGTTTATTGTTAGTAGTTTTAAATTCTTAATTTATTATTTTTAAATTTCAAATTATCAATCTATAATATTTATAAATTTCAAAATTTTAATTTATAATATTTTTTAACTTAAATTTTGATTTCAATTTATATTTTTAAATCTAAATTTTTAATTTAATAGTTATTATTTTTAAATATTAAATTTTCAATTTATTATTATTAAATGATTTCAATGTCTAGTTCTAATTCAAGAAAATCATTTTCTAGGAATAAGGGTAAAGATCCTATTAATATTGAAGAAACACCACAAGATCTACAACCAAATGCAGATATTTTAAATCTTGGTCTTTTCAATGAGGAAAATTATCATGATTTTATACAACGACAAGCAGATTTTTTAGAAATGTTTGGTTCTCAAAATCCTCCTAATCTTAATCCTCCTCATGCTACTCCTCAAATCCCCCAACCCTAGGAGGACCAACCTGAGACGCCGACATCTCGTCAGTCTAATTTTGGAAGTAATTCAGCTAATATGTCTAGCATTGGGCTTGAGAATTGTTGATAACTCTATTTTTATAGAGTTATCTTATCTTTTTAAACTTGAATTCTTGTTTAATTCTTGATGTTTTTATTATTATTAAGTACATTATTTCATCATTTTGTATTTTTCATTTTCAGAATAAAGTTTGTGAAAATCGTATGTGGACCCCACCAAATGCTTTCGCTCGAGACAAGATCATGAATTTCATTCGAAGCAGTTCATCGCCTCAAGAATTACTCGAATCAGAAATCGCATCAAAAAGATTATCGCAATTTAAAGATCGAGTATTCTAGAAATAAATATTATGTCATGCTTATGTAAGGAATGATGTAATCAAAATTATGATGTAAGCAATGATGTAATATTAAAGTTGACTTTGAATGAGGTAGGTGAACGATGATGTAAGCAATGATGCAATTTGAAAGTTGACTTTGAATGGGGTAGGTGAAAGATGATGTAAGCGATGATGCAAAATGGTGGAAAATCAGGAAACGATGATGCAATCGATGATGTAATTGGAGGTGAATTTGGCCTATAAATAGGCCTTAGAATCACCATTCTAAGCATTCCATCACAAACCAAAACAATAAGTAGTTTAGAGAAAGAGAGAGAGAGCTTGGAGAGGAGGAGCAAAGCAGAGGAAGAAATTCTATGGTGAAGCTTCAATCCACTAAGTTTTCCTATCTCTTGTTATGTTTAATTTTCTAGTTTTTGTAAATTCTATTATGGAGTAGATTTGTTTTCTAAGGTTATGATGTAGCCTAACTTTGATGTTCCAAACCTTTGTTCAATTCAATTAATGATTTTCTATCTTGGTTGATGCATTTAATATTGTTCTTAATGCTTCTAAATAATTGGCCACTATTTAGTTGAATTGTTAATCATAATGATAGCGGAAGCTGATTTATGTGTCTAGTTCATTGTATTTAATGTCATAAATTACATGTAGGATAGGAATATACCTGCATGATTTGTGTAGTCTATAAAAGAGATCCATAAATCTTAATGAATCCTTTAATGTTTTGACTTGCATGGGAACATAGCAGTTAATCTTTATAGGGTATTTTCCTTAGACCTCGGGAGGGGTTATGTGAATAATTCAGGGAATCTCGACTAGCAACTGGATAGTTAATTTTTGTTAAAAAGAACAAAGGGGAGGAACAGATTAGTTATGGTGAAATCATAATCTTAGAGTTTTTATTCATTGAATTAATTTTCATTTATTTTCAATTGCAATTAAATTTAATCATAGTTATCAACTCATTCACTCAAATTTTATCTACCAAATAAAAGTTGAGTTATTTTAATTTTGGGAATTAATTAACAACAATCCTCGTGGGACGATACTTTTCTCATCATTTTATTACTTGTTCGGCTCGTTCACTTGCGATTTTGCACAACAAGTTTTTGGCGCCGTTGCCGGGGATTGTTTGTTTCAATTAATACTAATACTACGTAACTCAATTTTTAATTTGGTCATTTATTTATTTATTTATTTTTATTTTTTTTATTTTGTTTGCTTTATTACTTGTGAGTTTTATGGTGTATGAGAAAGTCTGGGGGCGAAGTGTTACCATTTGACCCAGAAATAGAGAGAACTTGCCGTAAGAACAGGAAAGAAACAAGAAAGGCTGCTAGTACTGCACTCATGGATATGGCTGAGGGATCAAACAACACACAGAATATCGTACCAATAGATGCCGAAATTCGAGCATTACGAGATTATGCTCTACCCACAATGGGTAATACTTCGGCGATACGGCGACCAACTATTGCTGCCAATAACTTTGAGATTAAGCCGGCAATCATCCAGATGGTTCAAAACAACCAGTTCAGTGGGGCTCCGAACGATGATGCAAATGCCCACATTGACAACTTTTTGGAGATCTGTGATACCTTCAAACATAATGGTGTTACTGATGACGCCATCCGATTGAGATTGTTCCCATTCTCTCTTCGAGACAAAGCCAAAAGCTGGCTCAACTCGTTGCCATCAGGGAGTATTACTACATGGGACATCTTGGCACAAAAATTCCTGGCCAAATTCTTTCCACCAGCCAAGACTGCGAGGCTGCGAACCGAGATTGCCACCTTCAGACAGCTTGAGGGAGAATCATTGTACGAAACGTGGGAAAGATTCAAGGATCTGCTAAGACGGTGCCCACATCATGGAGTTGCTAACTGGTTGCAGCTACACACATTCTACAATGGTTTGGGGAGTTCCACGAGAACATTAGTAGATGCCGCAGCTGGTGGAGCACTTTTGGGGAAACCCCATCAAGCCGCTTGGGATTTACTAGAAGAAATGGCTGCAAATGCCTATCAATGGCCATCAGAAAGAGCAGTTCCGAAAAAAGTTTTCGGAATACAAGAAAATGATGTCTTAACCAGACTTTCCACTCAGGTCGAGACATTAGCCAAGCAACTCGGAAACTTGACAGCAAATGCAATTCATACTCAGTCAGCATCCTGTGATTTTTGTGGAGGGGACCATTCCAACGGACAATGCGATGAAAACCAGACAGATCAAGCATTTTTTGTGGGCAACAGACAGCAAAATAATCCGTACTCCAACACATATAACCCAGGATGGAGAAACCATCCCAACTTTTCATGGAAAAACAATGATCAACCCAGACAGTCATATCCGCCACCACCTCAACAGCAACAGACCAACAAACCGTCGCTTGAAGAAGCACTTGCTCAGCTCACCGTAAGCACTACTCAATTTATGACGAGAACAGACACCACGCTCTAGAATCAAGCAGCTTCCATTCGAAATCTGGAGGTACAAATGGGTCAAATCTCGAATTTGCTGACTGCAAGACCTCAAGGATCCCTACCAAGCAACACAGAGACCAATCCTAGGGAGCACCTGAAGGCTGTCACGTTACGAAGCGGTAAAATTCTAAAAGAACCTGTCAAAAGAGCAGACGAGAAAGAAGAAGAAGTGATGGTTGAACAACAAGAAGCAGAGAAGCCAAAGTCAAAGTTATTCCCAGACAATCCGCCACCATACAAACCACCATTACCCTTCCCTCAGAGATTTCAAAAACAGAAATTAGAAAAGCAATTTTCTAAATTTCTGGAAGTTTTTAAGAAGCTGCAAATTAATATTCCTTTTGCAGATGCTCTGGAACAAATGCCCAGCTATGTGAAGTTCATGAAAGAAATCCTCTCAAATAAAAGGAAGCTGGAAGAGCATGAAACGGTAGCTTTGACAGAAGAATGCAGTGCAATCTTGCAAAAAAAGCTACCACCCAAACTCAAAGATCCGGGGAGCTTTACAATTCCTTGCACCATTGGTGATTCATTCTTTGATAAAGCATTATGTGATCTTGGTGCAAGCATCAACCTAATGCCATTCTCCGTTTTTAAGAAACTCGGCTTTGGAGAAGCAAAACCCACTACAGTTTCATTGCAGCTAGCTGATCGTTCAATCAAGTATCCAAGGGGAATCATAGAAGATGTACTAGTCAAAGTGGATAAATTCATATTTCCTGCGGATTTTATTGTGCTAGACATGGAGGAAGACCAAGAAATACCCATCATCTTGGGTAGACCATTCCTAGCAACAGGGAGAACCCTTATTGATGTGCAGAAAGGTCAACTCATACTCAGAGTTCAAGATGAAGAGGTAACCTTCAATGTGCTAAAAGCTCTCAAACATCCACACGATGTTGATAACTGTATGAGGGTAGATATGGTGGGTGAATGTATCAAAGAAGTACATCAAATCACCACTCCAAAAGATCCACTTGAAGCTTGCCTATATGGAGCACCAAACTCAGAAAGTCCGAACATCACAGAATGTGTTAACCAACTGGAAGCTTCATCTCCCATCTTTTTCAGACGACCTTTCGAGGAACTTGGAGCAAGTAAGAGACAACCGGTACCATCAACAGAAAAACCACCAGAGTTGGAGCTCAAGCCACTGCCAGTTCATCTCAAGTACGCATTCTTAGGTACCTCATCTACACTACCTGTCATTATTTCATCTTCTCTAAGTAGAGAACAAGAGGAAAAGCTTTTGAGAGTACTACGAGAACACAAGATGGCTATTGGATGGTCAATCGCAGACATTAAAGGAATCAGCCCATCTATATGCCAACACAAAATTCTCATGGAGGATAAGTACCGGCCATCCATCGAGCACCAACGACGTTTAAATCCAAACATGAAGGAGGTTGTCCGAGCAGAGGTACTTAAACTTTTGGATGCAGGTATCATTTATCCTATTTCGGACAGCATATGGGTAAGCCCGGTGCAAGTGGTACCAAAGAAAGGAGGCATGACAGTAGTCACCAATGAAAACAATGAGCTGATTCCAACACGAACAGTAACCGGATGGAGAGTGTGCATTGACTACAGGAAACTAAATAAGGCGACCAGGAAAGATCATTTCCCCTTACCTTTCATTGATCAGATGCTCGACAGATTAGCAGGTCACCCTTATTACTGTTTCCTATACGGTTATTCTGGTTACAATCAGATCTCTATAGCACCTGAGGACCAAGAAAAGACTACATTCACATGCCCATATGGAACGTTCGTGTTTCGGAGAATGCCGTTTGGTCTATGCAATGCACCCGCCACCTTCCAACGGTGTATGATGTCAATTTTTTCAGATATGGTGGAACGCTTCATTGAGGTATTTATGGATGATTTTTCAGTATTTGGCTCATCATTTGATTCTTGTTTGGATAACTTAGCACAAGTACTGAAAAGATGCGAAGAGACAAATCTGATTCTTAACTGGGAGAAATGCCATTTCATGGTACAAGAAGGGATCGTCTTAGGTCATAAAGTTTCAGCTAAAGGCATCGAGGTTGATAGAGCCAAGATTGAGGCAATTGAGAAGCTGCCACCACCAACATCTGTCAAAGGCATTCGAAGTTTCTTAGGGCATGCAGGGTTTTACAGAAGATTCATCAAGGACTTCTCGAAGATCACAAAGCCATTATGCAATTTACTCGAGAAGGGTGTTTCATTCCACTTCGATAATGCATGTAAAGAGGCATTTGAGATACTGAAAAAGGCCCTTGTGACAGCCCCAGTCGTTATTGCACCTGATTGGGCTTTGCCGTTCGAGCTGATGTGTGATGCTAGTGATTATGCCATTGGAGCCGTGCTAGGACAACGTATTGGTAAGATTTTTCATACCATTTATTACGCTAGCCGTACACTAACTGATGCACAGGTCAATTATGCTACCACTGAGAAAGAGCTTCTAGCTGTAGTCTTCGCATTCGACAAATTTCGACCGTACTTGATCGGTTCCAAAGTCATTGTATACACGGATCACTCAGCCATCAAATACCTTCTGGAGAAGAAAGATGCAAAACCACGCCTGATCCGATGGGTCCTTCTGTTACAAGAGTTTGATTTAGAGATTCGAGATAAGAAGGGAAGTGAAAATGTGGTGGCCGACCATCTTTCTAGACTAGAGCAACGAGGGGATAAGGAGGATCTTGACATAGACATTAAAGAGACTTTCCCTGATGAACAGCTCTTTGTTCTAGATACAAGCAATGTTCCATGGTATGCTGATTTTGTTAATTTTCTTTCTCACAAAGTTTATCCACCTGACATTTCATGGCAGCAAAAGAAGAAATTCTTGGCAGACGTAAAACATTACTATTGGGATGAACCGTTCCTGTACAAGTTATGTCCAGATCAGATCCTTCGACGATGTGTCTCAAAAGATGAAGCACGAGATATTCTCCACCATTGTCATTCTTCTGATTATGGTGGACATTTTGGGGCCAATCGAACTGCTGGCAAAATTCTTCAATCTGGATACTATTGGCCTACCATTTTTAAGGATGCTCAATCATATGTTGCTGCATGCGATCAATGCCAACGCACAGGTAACATTTCGCGAAGGCATGAGATGCCCTTAAACAACATTTTGGAAGTGGAGTTGTTCGATGTTTGGGGTATCGATTTCATGGGACCATTTCCACCGTCTTTCAAGAATCTCTATATTCTGGTGGCCGTGGATTATGTGTCAAAATGGGTTGAAGCCATTGCTGCACCAACCAATGACTCCAAAGTAGTGGTGAATTTTCTGCGTAGAAATATCTTCACCAGATTTGGAACCCCTAGAGCAATCATCAGCGATGAAGGGAAGCATTTTTGCAATAGGTATCTTGATGCTCTTCTAGCCAAATATGGAGTCAAACACAAAGTTGCTACAGCATACCACCCGCAAACCAATGGACAAGCTGAAATCTCAAATCGGGAACTGAAATGGATTTTGGAAAAGACGGTAAGTGCATCTCGAAAAGACTGGTCGAAAAAGCTTGATGATGCATTATGGGCCTACAGAACAGCATTCAAAACACCGATTGGGATGTCTCCATACAAGATGGTATTCGGAAAGGCATGTCACTTACCCGTTGAACTAGAGTATCGTGCATACTGGGCTATCAAAAAGTTGAATTTCGACATAGGAGCATCAGGAGCTCTGCGAAGATTGCAACTCAATGAGATGGATGAACTTCGTCATGGTGCATATGAAAATGCTAAGCTGTATAAAGAACGCACCAAAAAGTGGCATGATCAACGGATCTTAAACAAGGATTTCACTCCAGGACAGAAGGTTCTTTTGTTTAATTCAAGATTACGTTTGTTTCCAGGTAAGCTACGCTCTAGATGGTCTGGGCCCTTCACAGTTGTTCAAGTGTTTCCACATGGTGCTGTTGAAATTCAAAGTGCAGATCGTCGATTCAAAGTCAATGGTCAACGACTCAAAGTTTACATGGATGGTGGAGAACCTCAACAGAAATCCACTATCGCGCTTTCAGACCCGACTTAAGGCGTTTCTCAACAGTCAAGCTAACGACTATAAATTAAGCGCTTCTTGGGAGACAACCCAAGTTTTTCTCTTTTTAGCTAGTTTTTCTCTGTTTGTGTGTTATTGTGTTCTTTGTGTGTTTTTGTTTTTTCTTTGATAATTTTTCTTTCTCTTTCAGAGATGGAGGCAAGTCTTGCAGCACTGAAAAATCATTTCCCTACTCTACCCCAAGATGTACTCAGAAAGATTTACAAGTGCAGACTCGAAAGAATGAGGGCACTAACATCTTTAGGTCTTCCAGAGCATATTCGATGGATCATCGAAGCTAAGGTACGTTTAGCAGGTGAGTTGAATGATTCATTAATTAAACGTTTACCAGGATTAGGAAGAAGTTCTTACTCAAAGAAGAGGAGAGCTAAGAGAATGGAAGTCTGTCATAAGTGTGCGAGATGTAACTGCGACACAAGCTGTAAAAATCTTGGATATTTATCTATAAATCGAGAAGATAAAATCAAATGCATAAAGGATGGACTGAGTAAGGAGTCTCTGGATAACATCCGTGAGACTCTTGAGACGCATCCTTGTGGGAAAGTTCAACGTATTCTTTTAGATTTATGGGAGTTATTCAGTAAAGAGAAACAGCGTTATAGTCTTGGGAATCTGACTGTAAAAGACCCTGTTTGCCAGTTTATAAGAAAACTGGATGGGAAGCCAATCCTCAACTCATAGAAGTTGTTTAAGCCGTTTCTGGACGTAAAACCAGAGGAAGATGTGAGCCACAATCACAACTACTGTAACATCAATTTTTTTCTTTGTTTAGCAGTCTGTTTCAAATTTTTTGATAATTGTGTTTACTTTTCCTTACCTGTCCTTTTGGATTTTTAGGTCGTTTCAAGCTTTCTTGATAAGTGTGTTTACTTTTGACGTTTCATCACCGAACATTTTTATTTTTAGCAGCTATTTTCAAAATTTTTCGATGTCTGTATTTACTTTTTGACGTTTGTGTCTACTTTTTCGATGTTTGTGTTTACTTTTTGACGTTTGTGTCTACTTTTTCGATGTTTGTGTTTACTTTTTGACGTTTCGTCGCCGAACTTTTTGAATTTTGTATTTGTAGCGGCTTAACATTGTGCTTTCTTTTTGACATTTCTACACTTAACATTTCCTTTTCCCTCTGACCAATACTGTTTAGCATCGTAAAACTGTTCTTTTACTCTTTCATCTTCTTTAAATAAGTGTTTATGACTGATAACAAATAATTCGTTTTCTCTGAAAAAAAAAAAAAAAAAAAATGGCAGAGTCCTCGAGCAGTAAATTCAAAAACATCTGTGTTTTTTGTAGCCCAAAGTCTGGTATGAGTACACAATATTCAAAAGCAGCTGCTGAACTTTGTACGGCTTTAGCTACCCGAAAAATAGATTTGGTGTATGGAGGAGGCAGTTTAGGACTGAGGGGCTCTGTCGCAGTAACTGCAATTGTTGGAGGTAGGCAAACCCTCGGTGTCGCAGTAAAGCCTTTGGCTGAAAGGAAAGACATCATCGGTACGAGCATAGGTAATGAGTTTCAGGTTATAAGTATACACGGACGAATGGCGTACATATTACTCAATGCTGATGCCTTTATCGCGTTACCTGGTGGTTTGGAAACATTTGAAGAAATCTTCAACATTGCGTCCTGGGCCCATTACAACATTCACAAAAAGCCATTAGGTTTGCTTAACACTAACGGTTTTTATGATGGTTTATTGGCTTTTCTTGATCATGCTGTGGAACAGGGTTTTATGACTCAAGCAAACCGGCGTATTCTAGTCTCAGCTTCCAGTGCTGATGAACTGATTGACCAACTGCAAGACTTTGTACCCGAAGTTGATCCAATCATGTCACAGGTGGTTTGGGCTCCTGAATCAAGCGGTAGCAAGAAGCGTGCACTGGATCTTAATCTCCGGTTGTAACTTTCTTATCCTATGGTTTTATTAATAGCATTTCCATTTAAGTTTTTCTTCTTTTTATCTTACTAGACATTGGGGACACTGTCTCAAATAAGTTTGGGGGTAGAGTTTGCTATTATTAAAATCATAAGATTCAAAAGCTGGTCCGAGTTGAAACTAAAAGATGGCAGAGTAAGGAGTACTTTTGTGCTCTTGAGACGCATCTTTGTTTTCATTTAAAAAAAAATAAAAAAAAATAAAAAAAAAAAAAAGCAAAAAGATTTTCATTATTTGTTTTATTATTTTTCTTTCTGCCCTAACAAGTCGACTACTTACTTTGTATTTATTAATGGAGTCTTAATGCATGTTTTTGGTTGAATATCGTTACTAAGGAATAGTCATGAACATCTTTGCATGATTTGAGACTTTTGAATGTCATGATCTTAGTTAATTGAGTGGATAAATATTATGTTTACATGAACTGTGGACTATTAGTGGAGATTATCCTTGGTGAGGATTTGAGCCTTTTAAACGTTTCATTTTGAGAGATTTATTTGTTTCTACTCTTAAACACTCTTCACTTTGTTCTTAATAGATGATCTCTATAGGTTTTGCATTGAATACTGAGAACAAATCATTATTGTAGATAACATGAGTTGCTTTGATTTGAAAATTGGATCGACTTCTTAGAAGTAATATAGGTTAGTTCTACTCTACAAAAGCCTATTTTTCTACTTTAAATTGAGACACATCATAAAACCTTTGAAGCCAAACACTTTAAATATTTTTCTCTGTTTACCTTTACTAAATGACCCTATTGAGCCTTTAAATTTAGTCATACCTTATGAAGTTTGGGATCATGCGATGAAGTAAAAGAGGAGAAGGGAATTGAAGTGTTAACATTTACACAATGTGTTTCTAAAAAAAAAAAAAAAAAAAAAAAAAAAAAAAGAAAAAGAAAAAGAAGTTGTGATGAAGTAAAGAGAATAAATGAAGTACTTTGGTATGATCATATGTTCTTGTTGAACCTGTACCTTAAAATTTCTTACATGTCAATTAACCATAGCTCAAATACAATCTTTAATAAAGCCTATTGATCTTCAAAAGGAAGTCTAATTTGAAAGTTGAAGTCTGTCATCATGCTCTATCTACGTTCTTAGTATTCGATTCCAATCATGAGATCTATTCACTTGAAAGTGCGGTTCTTTTAAACGTCTATATTCATATGTGATGTAAATGACGCTTGCTATGCCTTTACATAACCTCTATCACATAAGATTGCATGAGTGTTTGCTTTAGGATTCATGAGGGTTATGAGAGATATCTTGTGAGAATTAGAGTCGAAGCGAAATAAGTCCATAACATGTGAATATGATGTTTTGAAATGAAATTGCTTTGAAAGTGGTGTGAGATTGTTGATGATTATGTTTTAGATCATTAGTGACTTATCCTTAGTCCTGATACAAGATCATACATGTATGAGACTTCTGTTAATTTGTATTTAGTGAGATGTTGATAAGTTATGGGTGGAATCTTTTAACGTTTGTGGGTATCGTTGCTGGTAAACCCTCAGGAGACACAACTCCTCCTACTAGGGACACCTAGGGGTTTAAAGGCTTGTGGCATACGCTCAATGCCATCGTGTTTACCTACGAAAATGGATTGTGTTTTTATTTTCTGTGTTTTTAACTTAGGTTATTATTTTTAGTTTTACTTGAGGACAAGCAAAATCTTAAGTTTGGGGGTGTGATAACTCTATTTTTATAGAGTTATCTTATCTTTTTAAACTTGAATTCTTGTTTAATTCTTGATGTTTTTATTATTATTAAGTACATTATTTCATCATTTTGTATTTTTCATTTTCAGAATAAAGTTTGTGAAAATCGTATGTGGACCCCACCAAATGCTTTCGCTCGAGACAAGATCATGAATTTCATTCGAAGCAGTTCATCGCCTCAAGAATTACTCGAATCAGAAATCGCATCAAAAAGATTATCGCAATTTAAAGATCGAGTATTCTAGAAATAAATATTATGTCATGCTTATGTAAGGAATGATGTAATCAAAATTATGATGTAAGCAATGATGTAATATTAAAGTTGACTTTGAATGAGGTAGGTGAACGATGATGTAAGCAATGATGCAATTTGAAAGTTGACTTTGAATGGGGTAGGTGAAAGATGATGTAAGCGATGATGCAAAATGGTGGAAAATCAGGAAACGATGATGCAATCGATGATGTAATTGGAGGTGAATTTGGCCTATAAATAGGCCTTAGAATCACCATTCTAAGCATTCCATCACAAACCAAAACAATAAGTAGTTTAGAGAAAGAGAGAGAGAGCTTGGAGAGGAGGAGCAAAGCAGAGGAAGAAATTCTATGGTGAAGCTTCAATCCACTAAGTTTTCCTATCTCTTGTTATGTTTAATTTTCTAGTTTTTGTAAATTCTATTATGGAGTAGATTTGTTTTCTAAGGTTATGATGTAGCCTAACTTTGATGTTCCAAACCTTTGTTCAATTCAATTAATGATTTTCTATCTTGGTTGATGCATTTAATATTGTTCTTAATGCTTCTAAATAATTGGCCACTATTTAGTTGAATTGTTAATCATAATGATAGCGGAAGCTGATTTATGTGTCTAGTTCATTGTATTTAATGTCATAAATTACATGTAGGATAGGAATATACCTGCATGATTTGTGTAGTCTATAAAAGAGATCCATAAATCTTAATGAATCCTTTAATGTTTTGACTTGCATGGGAACATAGCAGTTAATCTTTATAGGGTATTTTCCTTAGACCTCGGGAGGGGTTATGTGAATAATTCAGGGAATCTCGACTAGCAACTGGATAGTTAATTTTTGTTAAAAAGAACAAAGGGGAGGAACAGATTAGTTATGGTGAAATCATAATCTTAGAGTTTTTATTCATTGAATTAATTTTCATTTATTTTCAATTGCAATTAAATTTAATCATAGTTATCAACTCATTCACTCAAATTTTATCTACCAAATAAAAGTTGAGTTATTTTAATTTTGGGAATTAATTAACAACAATCCTCGTGGGACGATACTTTTCTCATCATTTTATTACTTGTTCGGCTCGTTCACTTGCGATTTTGCACAACAATTGTGATGCAGGGCCAGCTGATGTTGATGACGAGAAAAAGTACAGATCCAATCTTTTTAAGGTACACATGAAGAATGTTGAAAAAGAACCAGGTACGATCAAGGCTGTATGCAACTATTGTGGAGCAGAATTCAAGTTGAACAAATCCGGAGGATATGGCTCATATTAGAAACACATAAGATCTCAACATCCAATCGAAGCGAATCGTTCATGTAATATGCCATCCCTATTTTAGTATTATATACGTATTGTGCACGTATGTCTCATTTATGGAATAAAATAATAATTTAGAGTGCCCAAATATAAAATTGGATTATGATGAAATTTATGGATGCGATTTCGAGCTCAAGAAATGGTAAAATAATTGATTTAGAGGTATGAAAATAGTATGAAAAGAAATATTGAAGAAAAGGGTGAAATTGAAAAATGTTATAAACATTGGGCAATAGTGCAAGGACTAAAAAGTTATGTTTTTAAAAGTTTAGGTTGAAATCGTAATTTTTACAAAGTTGAGGGGGCAAATTGCAATTCGACCGGATTATATCATCATCTTCTTCCTTCGGCCGACTCACTCCTTTCTCTCTCCTCGGATTTCCAGAAATTTCAGTTTCGCGAGCCCAACTTCAATCTCTCGTTCCGACCTCATCCGAGCTCCGTTTTGGCCGATCTTGGTACCGTTGGAAAGCTCGTGCGACGTAGATTCTATAGGTACCAATTTTATCAATTTTTATCACCGTTTGGGTCTTCGTTTCAGTAGACAAAGTAAGGCGGTTAACCAACTTTTATTTTCTAGATTCCGGCAAAACGAAGCGATTTCGACGCCGATCGACCTCGTTTTCGTGATCAGTGTGTCGAGGACAACAAAACCCACCTAACCATACCTCCCACCACCGAGGTCGCCGGAATCCGACGCCGGAAAGTCGCCGTCGGCCACCACGTACGGCGGAGGTAAGATTTTCGACCTCCCAAACTCGAAATTTAGCTCCCGACGTGTCTACGGACTCGTTTTTAAGTGTAGAATTCATTTTTAGGGCTATTTTTCCAATATGGCAGCCGTACTAAAATTTTATATATTATATTACTTTGTAGATTTAATTTAGGACGGCGATAATTATATTTGGAATCGAGGGAACCCGAAAGCGTGTGATTTTGTGAATCAATAATAGGTGAGTGTTATTTAAAATATTTTGGATATAATGTTTTAAAGTTTATGTTATGATATGTTATAGTTTGATTTTGAGATAAATGAAATTATATGAAAAATATTTTGCATGGACTATAAATGATAATATGAGATGTGGATTTCTTAAATTTGAAAAGTTTATACGAGATAAGTATTTATGGTGAAAAATTATTTGATGGAAATATATATTGAACATATGGTATGCTTGGTAGATCTTACAGATATTTCCGGTTGAGGTTGAGTACCCGAAGCGTGCATTGGCAGTGTTGGGAGTGTCTGTCACTAACAGCGGGAGGAAACCCGCAAGGGGGGATTGTATCGAGTTAATTGTTCAGTTTAGTGTATCGCCTAATGCACGTATAGGGTATATTATTAGCTAGCTTCCACCTGAGCGAGGAAAAATGCCGCTCCGTAGCGAGGGAAAAATTCCGCTACGTAATACCGGTTAGATGGTCTGAACGAGGAAAAATTCCGGGAAGGCCGGAGCGAGGCAAAATTCCGCTCCATACCTAGGATACCATATGGTACGGACCATTAGTGGTTGGCTCGTTTTATTCAGAGACTTTTCAAAAATAATAATGCCACCACTATTTATATTTTATGTAGAAAACTGAAATTATATGATAATTTATCGTATTTTTTAGTTTTATAATGGAATTGAATGATATTTACATAAATAAGTTATCCATGCATTTATCTGAAAAATGGTTTTGAGAGAAAAATTGATTTTTCATATTACAGCGATGAGAGGTTTATAAAGTATTTTAAAACTAAGGGAGGAATTTTTATAAAGATAAAAACTTACAACACTCACTGAGCTCGTTTAGCTTATACTGTTTTATGTTTTACAAACAAAACCTCCCCAGGGGCAGATGCAGGTACAGGTACAGGTATATCAGGATCAGAGACTCCAGTTCAGGACTAGGTGGATGGAGTCGGGAGTGCTTGTACTGCTGTGATTGTATAAATGTAGTTTATTTTGGGAAATACTTAATTAATTGTATATGATATAATATATAAGTTTTTCTTATTTTTGAACATGTATGAGTAAATATAAATGCATGACGTACTATTTTGTGTTTTAAATTATTTTGAAAATTGATGACATGCTTGTGGTTGCTTGTGAATTGATAAATTGAAGGCCTGAGGCCCAGAAGTTTGGGAAAAACCAATTGATTTTAGAAGTGTTTAAAGTTTTTACCAAATTCGCAGGGTGGTAATTTTAGAAAAATAGTCGTTATGCTGCCCAAATTTTTACTAAGTCTATTATATAAATGTGTAATTAAAAAAGTTTTCAATAGGGAAAAACGGCTTAGCTTCACGGGAATCTTTCAGTCGGATTAAATATAGGCTGGAGGGTTACCGTGGGGTTGCCGGCAGGCTGCCGTCTGTACGGAAATGGAAGTGCAGAAACGGGGTCTGTCAGTTCACGCGGACAACAACAAATTTCCAGGTTTGCAAGTCCTACTAATCAATTATTTAATTATAGTGATGCACAAAATAGGGAAGAATTAGCTAGATTTGTAGCAACAGAAAGTTTATCTTTTAGTTTTGATGAAAAAACAGGTTTTCTTAATTATTGTCGTAAAGCCTTAAATCCTGCTGCATGTAGGGTACCTAGAACAACTCTCACACGCACATTATATGATATTTACAAAAGAGAGAAAAAAAGTTTAATTAGATTTTTTAAAAAAATATGAAGGTCGTATTACAATTTGTGCTGATATTTGGAGTGATAATTTGCAACAACATTCATATTTAGGTGTTACTTGTCATTTTATAGATAATTCATGGATTATGCAAAAAAAAGTTCTTGCGTTTCAAGTTTTGATGATTCTCATTCTGCACAAAATATTTATAAACTTATGAAAATTATTTTTGAAGAATATTCTATTGAAAATAAAATTTTTGCAATTGGTTTTGATAATGCTGCAAATAATACTGCTGCTATTCCTCATTTAATTAATTTATGTAACCCTTATTTTGGCGGTAGATTTTTTCACCAAATATGTGTTTGTCACGTTTTAAATTTATGTGTACAAACCGGTTTAACTTTACTTAAAGAAAGTATTACCCCAATTAGAAATGCACTTTATTATTTATGGAAACATCCAAATATCATGAAACAATGGGCTAAATTTTGTAAATCTAATAGAATGCATCCTATTAGATTTTCTCGTGATGTTCCACATCGTTGGAACTCAACCTATAAATTGCTTTCTGAAAGTTATGAATATAGGGATTTATTAGTTACTTTTATGTAATATAATTGTTCAGAAATTGTTTTATTTCCTCAACATTGGGATGTTTGCACAAAAATTTGTGAATTATTAAAAGTTTTTAATGATAGTACTCATAATTTATCTGGCATTTATTATCCTACCACCAATTTATTTTTTGAAGAAGCTCTTAATATTGTAGGTGCATTTTCTGCATGTGAAAATGATGAATTATTAGGTAATGTTGTAGCAGCTATGAAACAAAAATGGTTAAATTATTATAGAGAAATTCCTTTAATTTATTCAATTGCATTATGTTTTGACCCACGATGTAAATTTGAAAATTTATTTATTTTTTATAGCAATTATTATCAATGTTTAGAGATAACTAATGTAGATCCAGTTGTTCTAGCTAATAATATTAAAACTTTATTTCATGAATTGTATGATGAGTACCTTACACTATACGGTCCATCAATGAACATTACCGGCGTTCAGACATCTGAAAATGCTTCTGGTTCTAAAAGTCGAGAATCCTCTTCATCATTTATGAAGTTAGGTTCTATGTTGATGTCCAAACAAACGAAAAAAGGTCGAACTTCATCTTCATCCTCCACCACCGAGATTGACGTCTACTTAAAGACGCAGTTCGAGTTTATGGACAATAATAACATTGAATTTAATATCTTAGAGTGGTGGAAGGAACATGAGAAACATTTTTCAATTTTGTCTATAATAGCAAAACAAATTCTTGGGACCCCCGTCTCAACTGTGGCAGTGGAACAAGAATTTAGCTCTGACGGTAATATTCTAGACCTCAAACGGTCCTTAATGAGTCCAGAGTCTGCACAAGTTGAAGTTTATGTCCACGATTGGACGAAGGCACAGTTGAGACAGCAAGAGATGGATGAAGTGAAAGCTTAAGGTGAAAGTTATGATTTTTTTGAAGATACCGATCAAACCACCACTGGGGGCACTGGAAACACAAGTGACGATTAAGTGAGTCACAAATTTTCATAAACTCCATCTTCATGTAATAAAAGGTAAGAGAACTACGTGAGCTTTGATTCCTCCAAAATTTGAGAGGATACGTAGGCAACTTAATTATGGTAATAAATTAAGTACAAGTCCAATATTTTTATTTTATTTTTTTATTCAATCAAAGTTTAAACAATGAATAAATTACTATAAAGTGTAAACCCTCTCCACTATATTTACTTTATTATAATCGAAAATCACTTTTACCTTTTGTAACAATGATTTCCTCTCTATTAATGTTTAACCATGATTTACCGTCAAAGTTATAAACTTATATGGATATTTTGATCAATTTATTTGATTTTTATTTTTTTTTAAAATTATATAAATAAATAAATAATTTAAAATTATAAAACTTAATATATTTGAAAATTAAATAATTTAAAAAATTAAATTTAAATTATAAAAAATTAATTTAAAATTTTTTTAAATTGATCTAGATCGTCCATCAAAATGGACGATCTAGATCAATTTATATTTTATAAGAAAAATAATATTTAAAAAATTAAAAATAAAAATTTGACGATAATTTCGTTCATTTGTTCATGCAGTTGAAGGATATCTCATATCTGTCTGAATTTCTAATTCTGGTTCATCTACAATTCAACACTCAACAAACATTAATCCAGGTTATCCAGCATCAAATAGACCCAAAATATCAATTCCATGTACAATAAACACAATCATCATCAACGGTACACAATCATCATCATCAATAAATAGTATAAATCAATCCAAACGGAAACCTAGAAGATTTGCCCAGATCTGGGCTTCCCGATCTAGAAACCCGATATGAGTTTCTCCGAAACCCAGATCGACATCATGGAAACCCAGAAACCCAGACATCATGGGAACCCAGAAACCCGATCTGGAACCCAGAAACCCAGATCGACATCATCATCGTATGGTACCCAGATCGACGGGGAAACCCAGGAAAGGAAACCCAGACGATCTGGGTTTCCAGACGCGACTGGAAACCCAGACGTCGAGTTTGGGTAACCCAGACGCGACGTCTGGAACCCAGACGTCGCGTCTCTGGAAACCCAGATTCGCGTCACTGGAAACCCAGATGCGGATCTGGGTTCCAGAACCCAGATCTGGGTTGGAAACCCAGACGCCGATCTGGGTTTCCAAACCCAGATGAAAACCCAGACGTCTGGAAACCCAGATCGGCGTCTGGGTTTCCCCCCAGACGCCGATCTGGGTTCCCAGACGTACCCACCAGAACCCGGAAACAAAAAAATCAAAGAGAAGAAGGAGAAGCCGAGAAGAGAGAGACTGAGAGAAAGAAGAAAACACTAGTGAGTAGTGACTAGTGAGGGACGTGAGTCACGTGAGTGATGACTCAGACTCAGTCTGTGACTGTCAGTGATGAGGGACCAAGGTAAATCAGTAAATGAATAATTCGATAATGGTAATGGTCCTAATGGATTTTATAAATTAAAGTTAGTAATGGTAAGTAATTTGACCTTTAAATAATTAAATTTTTTATTTCGTTTGTATACGAGTGTATCCGGTATCGATTTATTTTTTTAATTTTAAAATATATTTTAATACTAATTTTTAAATTTTAAATTATCATTTTAAAAAAAGGTTCCAGAACCGGAACCGAAACCGAAACCGTTATAAAACCGACGGTTCCAGAACCGAACCGGAACCGTTTTATTTCGGTTAAGGTTTCGGTTCTAGCTTTTTAAGAACTGGAACCGTAGGTTCAGAATCGGAACCGGAACCGAACCGAACCGTGATCATGTCTACTTGGCCCTTGATATCAGTGACAACTCCTCTGTTCCTCCAATCAAGTTTCTCTGGAACATCTTAAGTCAAGCTTTGGTACTTGAACGATGTTGTTTTGGAAAATTTTGGGGTGATTTCTATCCAGTGTGAGAGGCCTGGAATTCTTCATTAGTTAATTAATCTGAACAGGCCAATCCTCGTTTGTTAGTATTGTTCTCTGCATTATTGAACCTGTTAATGTAGTCAATCCAAACGAAGCTTTTTGCAACGTTGCACGTGGCGTGCCCTGAGAAGCCCAAGCTAGTAGAATATTCAACATGGTAATGATAGACGTTTTCTGGAGTTTTTAAGCCATCGCAACACAAGTAGAAGATGGTTAGCTGTGAAAATGTGATGGTGCACAACATATCTATATATAAAGAAGTTGCATGTCATCTCTTATGCATCTTAATCGTTATATTTCCTGTTATTAGCATATTGATTTGACACTATAAATTTCATAAGAGCAAGTATATATTAAAACAACATTGCATAGCTTTCAAAAAAAAAAAAAAAACATTGCATAAATTTTACGTTATGGAATTTGTTTTTCTGCATAAGGTGTCCTTCGATTAATGGTGATAAATTCAGTAAAAGCTGACAAACCTCTATGTATGGTTATCTGATCACTCAAATTAATGTTATTATATTAGTTATTCGAAAAAAACAAGGTGTAATATATGGTAATAAAAACAAGTATTAAAACACATGTTAGAGTACGATTTGACGTGATTTGCCTTAAATTATGGTCCGTGGTTTGCTTTTACTAAGGATAGAGATTTGAATCCCATCATATTAATTATTAGCATATATGCGATTTTTTTTTTTTTTTTTTTTTATTATAAAAGTTGATATTTAACTTCGGAAAAAATCATTTTAGTCCCTAACTTTTAGGAAAGTGTCAATTTTTTAACTATATTTTCTAAAAAGACGAAATGAACCTTAACTTTTTAAAAAAATATCAAATTAGTCCCTTCCATCGGTCAACTAACGGTCAAACTTAGCTGATAGTATACTAAATGGGAGTAAATTTGGTATTTTCAATCATAATGGAGGAAGATGTAAAAGGAAGATAAAATAAGGGGAAAAAATCATTTAAAACAAATGAGGAAAAAAATTCAAAAAAAAAAAAATTCTTGTTCGACAAAATTATTTTAAAAAAAATTATTTTGTTAAATATGAATATCATCTCAAAGCATATACCAATTATACAATAAATATATAGATCTCAAATATATAATATTATAAACCGAAAAAAATTAATAGATGCAACAAAAATATTAAACAGATAGAGCAAGAGCAGAAACTATAAAAATATTAAAAGCTAGAGCAAAAATTTTGAAAATAAAAAAAAGCAAAAATTACAAGCTAAAGTAGAAATTAAAAAAATAAAAATAAAAAAATCACACTCATGAATAAAGATTTAATGAAAAATTTTAATTGTAAGAGTAAAATGGTAATTTTACAATTAATAAATTTACATAAGATCCTCAAACAAAGCTACGCTCAATCAAAAATTTTCTAAGGGTAAAACTGTAACTTTATGAAAATGATATGTAACTCATTAAGGGCATTTTGATAATTATATATTATTGTAATATTTTACTTTATTTGAGGGTATAATGATATTTTTATTTGTTTTAATAGTGTCCAAGGTTAAATTAGTCTTTTTATGTTTTCCATTAGATTTGACCGTTAGTTGACTGATGAGAGAGACTAATTTTACACTTTTTCGAAAAGTTAAGGCTCATTTCGTCCTTTTAAAAAATATAGTTAAAAATTTGATACTTTCCCAAAACTCAGAGACTAAAATGATTTTTCCCCTTTAACTTCTTATATAATGTTCTCCTTAACATTTTGATAAATTTCGATAAATCTCTAACCGTCGATATTCGATTATCTTATATAATAATAAATTTTGGAGGTTTTTTTGTAACTTTTAGGTTTTATTATATAAAAACAGTAACATTATATAGATAAAAGACTAATTAACCATTTTTATACTCAAAGTTATTTCTACTTTTTCCCACATAGGTTTTCATAATCTTCGAGTATATAGAAGTTGTATTGGATAACATGACTGAATATAAGAGAATTTTTTGATAAAAAAAAAACGGTTATTTTAGTAATTATAAAAGATCTAACTCGTAGACTATAAGCAATTAAGCATCATCATCTAAGAGACATGGGAAGATATAATAATTAGCTCCTAGAAATATACCAATTCTCAATAAGAAACTAAAATTAACCATACCGTAATCAACTTTATTTATAAAATTTAGCGTTCAAGTACATACTATAATAGTGGCATTGTCACAGCCAAGAACATGAACGCTGTGCTAGAAAAAATAACTGGTTAATAGATTGAACTCCAGAAGAGCCAACCACCATTTAATACGACTTACACAATTGGATAGGAAGGCGCCATTGCAAGCCCACAGTGACCTTGAGGGTAGCCAGATTCTCTCAGGATCCTCATGTAGCCACTCTCACCCCAATCTTGTCCCCACGAATTCCTGAGTAACCAGTACAAGGTACCATCCTCATCGCTTTTGCCGTACCCCACTAGAGTAACAGCGTGGTTCGGCGTATCACCACAACTTCCCTGATAGATACCCTCGTTATAATGTTGAAATTCTTGTCCAACACTAATGGCAATCGAGACAGGCTGCTGGTGTACGGCAATTTTCAAATCTTTCTCATCGTTGGGAGTTACGTCTTCAAAATTACTGATTTTGGCAACTGTTTTTGCTTCCTTCTGTTTGTTGCAAGTTCCGTCTGCTGCCTCAAACGGGTAATCAGACTCGGCTGCGAGACCTCCGTTTTGTATAATGTATTGAAAGGCATAATCCATCCGACCACCACTACAGCCATGATTATTTGAGTCGCAATCCACTAGTTGTTGTTCAGACAATATAGGCAACTCACCAGTCTTGATCTTAACAGCCCCTTCCACCGCTGCCAGAAAATGCCCAGCAACATCCTACACGGAAATTGTTCAAAAGAGAAATCAAGTGAGAAAAACTTTTTAATTAGTTAAAAATGCAGAAAGTACAACACAATATGATAGATATTTAATTTTGATTACCACATTGTCCTTGGTACTTAATTTCGTTGACAGCTCCTTTGTCCCTCCAGTTAAAACTTTCCGGAGTGTCATCAGTCAGGTTCTGGTTGCTGTATGATGCTGTTTTGGACACTCTTCGGTTGGTAGGCATCTTCAATCCTGTATGAGAGGCCACAAATTCTTCAAATTTTTGGTCTGAAAATGGACCCAAACCGAGCTTGTACGTACGGTTTCCTGCGGTATTGAACTTTTCAATATATTCATAATTTTCTTTGAATATTTGAAAGCGCATATCTTTCTCTGTACTATTCAGATAATTGCGTTTGTAATGAGCCATCCACTGCTCATGTTTCTCAGCAATGGAAGGTTCATCCAATGTTCGGGACTTGGCTTGAGAAACCAAAGTCACCAAAATTATCAGAAGTGGAATGGCAAAAGCTCTTTCAAGTGTCAAAGCCATTGTTGACAAGTGGGGGGCACTTGGTTCTCAACAAAGACTTCAATATTAATTTGCTGACTATCAAGCTGTGAAGAAGTGAATCGCACAAGGTAGTTATATATAGAAGGTGGATTTGTACTTCCCAAATATCATCCCCATCAATTTCCTGCCGTGCCCAACAATTCAATTCAAGTAACGGTGCAGAGCTAATAAGTCTAAATCGTGTGCAACGTTTATCTCCGAGATTGTAGGAAATTGCTACTTGCTTGTATGGACCATGTGAGTGCCAACACTTCCAACTTGTTTCAGGGAAGTAGCTAATTAATTAGCTTATGAGTTAATTTGGAATTTGTTGCAAACTTCTTGGAAATATGGTGGGAATTGTGTTTTTGCATGTACAATGAATTAATTAAATTTGATGAATTAAAATCTGTTTTTAGTCCTCTTATTTTGTAGGATGTCACATCAATTAGGTTCTAATTTTTTTAAAAAAAATATTATTCATCAATTTTCTTTTATTAATTATTTCCTCCTATGTTCGACCATGACACCTTGAAATCTTCTTTGCACCATTTATTTGCAATTTGTACCCAGCTTCATATGAAATTACAATTGCCCTCAAATGCTCCTCAACATGTTGTAAAATTTAATTACTGGCCCTTGAAAATTTATAATCTTTGTCAATTCATTAGACGAGCATGTTTTGTAGGATATATATATATGGTGCAACGATTCAAACCTACAACATTATCATGCAAAATGAGCATTCTCTATCATTGAACTACATGAAGTAGTGATGACTTCATTAGATTTGATTGTTCGTATTAATAACGAATTTATATATATATATTTTTAAAAAAGGTTATATGTAGCCAAAACACAGGGAACAAAATTTGCAATTTAATATGCTTGATTAGTTACTTTATTATACAACAATAACATAACATGTTTTTAGGAGAAATTTGTTACTCATGCGTAATATAATCATCTGTAAGTGATGTAAAGAGTAATTTAATTATTTTAATGAAATTATTTTGTCCTCATTAATTATTTTGCTTCAGCATATTATTGTATTCAAAATTTAAAAAGAAATTGGTGTAATATTTGCAAAACTGTAACTGAAATAATAAGGAAAATTATGACTAATATTCCAAAAAAGTGATTTTTTTTTTTTTTTTGAGGTTATTTGTTTTTAGTCTGTAATGAAATTTCATTTGTTTTTAGTTACTTTTTAACTAATGAAAAATATTTCATGTATGATAATGGACGTGAAATGTTTTCAAAACAATTTGCATGGATGATATTTCTAAGTTAAAGTATTTCAGGTGCAATATTGTAAGTAAAATATTATGCGGATTTGAAAATGGTAAAAAACATTTGAAGCTTTGTTCAGAGCTTTAAATGAATATATATATATATATATATTGTGTGTGTATATATATATATATATTGGAAGTAAAACAAACTTTTCTCTATTATTTGGACTAAAAATGAACTTGTCTCAATACAATCTTTAACTTCGACTTTTAGTAGGAGTGACTGATTACTTTTCTAAATCGTAAGAAATCGAGAGACACAAGTTTTGACACAATTTGTTGACCATTGGATTATGAAGATTTCAATGGCTTATATTTACTCACACATTTATACACAACTTAATTTTATACTCTACATAAATGTGTTTTTTTATCTCTCTCTTCATCATTAATTACATCATATCTCATCTCTCCTCTCTTTTATTAATTACAACTTTCTATTAATATATTCCTTTCCTCTCTCTTCATTATTGTTTTATCTCTCTCATCTGTCTAATTAAAATTATTTATATATATATTTTTAAAACTTCTCCAACTAATATTAAAAATCAATCAATTAATATTATTCTCAATCATTGGAATTTTTTGCATCTTTATTTTTTTATTTACATTTAAATTATGTTATTTTCAAATATATATATATATGTGAGTCTTTTTTGAGATACTATTAAATGTATATATGTTTGAAAATAACTTAATTTAAATGTAAATAAAAAAAAATGCAAAGAATTTCAATGAGTGAGAATAATATTAATTGATTGGTTTTTAATATTAGTTGGAGAAGTTTTAAAAATATATATAAATAATATTAATTAGAGAGATAAAAGAGATAATATAATAATGAAGAAAGAGAAGATGAATATATTAATATAAGTTGTAATTAATAAAAGAGAGGAAAGATGAGTCATAATGTAATTAATAATGAAAAGAGATATGAGAAAACACATTTATGTAAAGTGTAAAATTAAGTTGTGTATAAATATGTGAGTAAATCTAAACCATTGAAATCTTCATAATCCAGTGATCAACAAATTATGTCAAAATTTATGTCCCTTGATCCTATCCATATATATATATATTGGAAGTAAAATAAACTTTTCTCTATTATTTGGACTAAAAATGAACTTGTCTCGATACAATCTTTAACTCCGACTTTTAGTAGGAGTGACTGATTACTTCTCTAAATCGTAAGAAATCTAAAGTTTAAGTCTTATCATTGTCCTAATACATAAGGTGTTGATAGTCTTCTTTAAATTTAATCTCTCTCTCACTAAAATATATATATATATTCTTTTTCCTTATATTACTAGGGCAGTTAATTAGTCATCCCATGTTGAATACTAGTAGGCACAAACAAATCAACACATTTCCCTACAAGACCTTCACGATTTGATGTCTTCCATTGAGGACGTCATATATATCATCCTCCCGTGTTGTCGATCTCCTCGCGATTGTTGGTGATTGATTGGTAGCCAGCAGTATTCTTGCATGGACCATATGAATTCGAAAAATTCTAACTTGTTTCAGTGAAGTTGCTAATTAATGAGCGGATCAATCAATTAGGAGTTTCTTGCAACATCTTGGAAACAAGATGCGAATTTCAATTTTGTTCGTCAAATGAAATCGGTTTCATATTTATAACGCAAATTATACTCTTCTCCATGGCAATATGCTAAGCTGTTAATCTTGAAAAGATTATTACAGCCAGCTATTCTCCAAAACAATTTGGTTTGGCTTCATTTAGCAGGTCTTTTCATTTGTGTCCCGTTACTTGCGCTTTATCTATGCAAAGAGATCTGATTGGTAATGACTCAGGCAAGAACTACAAACTGATCAAAGTATCTACATCTGACATCTCTTAACCCAATCAAACGTCAGTGACGAAAAGTCAGCAAATCGATTTCTGTCTCCTCCATAATCTAGGCTTGATTTATGTTTGCATTTATGTTTGCAATATGACAAAACCAAACTGTAAGATCAGGATTCTTGTCCGATTGCTGCTTTGCAACTAATTAAGTGTCCCGTACGACAGTTAAAAGAGTTTCATATGTAATTGTTTTATATATTCAGAGATTGCATCTTGAATAATTAATTAATTATAAATTGCCATTATTATGTATATATTATCTTATCAAATGTTTTCGAAATTTGTAGAACAGTTCTATGGCTCACTGATAATTAAACTGTAAAAGATAAGAAATTGTTATTTAACATACATCCCGGTTATAAGAGATTTTAACCTATAATATTTTAATGTTGGTCCTCTTGCAAATAAACAATTCATATTATTTATCCTTATTTGTTAATCACATTAATATATTCCATGTGTTCTACATTATATATGATGTCTGCTGCAAATTTAATTTCATTATTTTATCTCGACTCGGTTTTAATTAGGATTTAAAAGAAATATGATTTTTTTTTAATTAAAATTTAATAGTTAATTTTTCATGAAGATTCTCTAATTAATCTACCAGCTAATTAGTAAAATTTTTTAATTTATGTATTTCAAACAAAACTAGCATTACTTCTTCTTTTTCAACAAGTTGGGCATAATTGTTTTTATGATCATCACTTTGGACTTAAAAAAAATCAAAAGTAGTCTTGTTTAAAAAAAAAAATCACTTTTTGAGTTAATAACTGATTTTAAATTAAAAACTAATAATTTTAATTAATAAAACATTTAGTAATAACCATGTTATAGACTAAAATGCTTTTAATGAATGCATAGAATGATATTTACTTGTATTTATGTGTTATATCGTCAACTTATTGCAATAAGCTAATTGAAGAAAGAATTCTTTTTATTATATCCACCATAATTTTAGTTTTAATTCCTAAATGATTTGAAATTACCTGTTAAATTATAAGCAAAATTAATTTGTTATAGACAAAATAATGTTGGTTCAATAGTATGAATATTACGCATACAAATTGTGATCAAATCATATCCCCTCCCAAGGCCTCAAATCTCAAATTAATTATAAAAATAATATGTACAGTTAGCCTCCTCAAAGTCATCATTAATTTGCACTTGCAGACGAATATATAAAAGTCACTAAGTTATTGTTTGAGCTTAAGCCTAATGCAATTAATTTTTTCAAAATTGTAGTAAAAAAATTCTTCTTCGAAGATTAGAAATGCATCGAAGTACATAATACAAGAAGTAACATCAGTTCAATGAAGCACCGTCCACGGAACCCAACTTTTATTGTCTTTGTCATACACCTCCTTGCAATTGAATAAATATTGCTTGACAGCTTTACATCGTAAGTGGAAATACAATTTCTTGAGAGACATTCTTGAACCCATTTCATGTTCTATAAATACCTCCAATCCTCTGCCTAAATAACTCACATCCTACAAACCGACACTTTAGCAGTATCCACCAAACAGAATGGCATCAATACTGCTAGAGAAGAAACCACTCTTCACAATAGTATTAGTCTTGGGGATCTGGGTTTCCCAATCCTGGTCACGCTCACTGTACGAAGCCACCATGTACGAGAAACATGAAATGTGGATGGCTCGTTACGGACGAGTCTACAAAGATAGTGCAGAGAAGGAGAAGCGGTTCAAGATATTCAAAGACAACATGGAGTACATTGAATCTGTCAACAAGGCTGGAAATCGGTCTTTCAAGCTCGGCCCCAATGCGTTTGTAGACCAAACAAATGAGGAATTCCAGGCCTCTCATAACGGATACAAAAGATTGTCCAATCCAACGTCTCCTCGGACAACAACATTTAAGTATGAAAATGTTTCTCCAGCAACCGAAATAGACTGGGAAAAGAAAGGAGCTGTCACCCCCATTAAGGACCAAGGCAAATGTGGTAAAGCGGAACTACCTTACATTAATTTTAAAGAACAAATAAAATTAGTCAAATGAACATTTTTAATGTTATATTATGATTTTTAGTAGCCTCTTTTTCTGACTTGTGTTATTGAATACTATACAGGAAGCTGCTGGGCATTTTCGGCTGTTGCAGCTATGGAAGGAATTAACCAGATCACAACAGGAAAGTTGATATCTCTTTCAGAGCAAGAACTGATAGATTGTGACACAAGTGGTAAAAACCAAGGCTGCAATGGTGGTTTTATGGATGAGGCCTTCGAATTTATCATTAAGAACAAAGGCCTCGCAAATGACTCCATTTACCCTTACAAAGGAGCTCAAGGATCTTGCAACAAGGAAAAGACAGCTTCGCATGCAGCCGAGATCACTTCTTATGAAGACGTACCCGCCAACAATGAGGCGGCTCTCTTGAAGGCAGTGTCTCAGCAGCCAGTATCTGTCGCCATTGATGCTAGTGGCTCTGACTTCCAATTTTACTCAGATGGGGTCTTTGGAGGAAAATGTGGAACTGATCTCGACCACGGTGTTACGGCGGTTGGATATGGAACGGCAGATGATGGCACCAAGTATTGGCTGGTCAAGAATTCATGGGGAGAAAGTTGGGGTGACAAAGGATACATAATGATGCAAAGAGACGTTGATGACAAAGAAGGTCTCTGTGGCATTGCTATGGCAGCTTCCTTCCCTACTGCTTGACTGAATCAAGCATACTAATCGAGTCCAAATAATTATGATCTTGTTGCATTTGATCAGTCGTTTTCTTATTAAATTTTAATTGTATGGTGTGCACTGTATTGTTCTTATATATTAATTAAACTATTATATGTTCCACTGTTTCCATTTTATATTATATTCTTTTCCGGCAATTATATTATCGTTGATGTAATTTAACAACTTTAGGCTACGTATAAAATTGAAACCGAAATCATTCATGATGATCCTATCTCACTAAGAACCTATAGAATAGCTGTCACCCAAGATAATTTCATGGTTTATTTGTCAGTGCAGTGGTCCGAGCTCATAAATAATAAATTTAAACACGAGTGATACATTCATTTGTGTCTATATGTTATGCGAGACTTTTGAAAACTAATATCATTGGTTTGATGAACGTCTAACGCAACAACTTATGACTAAAAATAAAACTCGGAAAGCCCATTAAGAGTAATTGACAGTTTGGGTTGAGACCGGTGAGCTAGACGTAAATCAAGTCTAGATAACAGAAAAGATAGAGAAATGGTACCAAATTTTCCATGACAATTGACATACGATTAAAAGTCTCTCTTAATATTTGTCTTCAAGCATGTGAACAGGACCCATATGTCAACTAATAGCCATAAAACTGTCGAAACTTATGCTTTGCTAGAATTATTAATAAAAAATATAAAATTGTGGATACTCTGAAGTTTGACTTCTTAAGTGTGAATAATTAAACTTTTATTAATCTTGTTAATTATTATTGCATGTAATTTTTATGATGGAAGAAATTAATTAATTTATTCTACAAGTTTTAAAACAGTAAAACATTAAATTGATTAATTTTTACATTTTATTTTCGTTTTATATATGTTTTCCCTTTTTAATTAGGTTTAACTTAAACTCTTATTTATTCTTTTGTTATCTTTTTTATAGCCGCAGTTTCAATAAATAGCAATTGGTTACCTTTTAATTATACTATCTCAAATATAGAGTTCAATAGGTTTCGAAGTTTTTTTTTTTTTTTTCACAAGTTCATATTACACTTTTCCTTTGATGAGTTTATACTTAAAAATTTTATTTTTCTTTATTTTTTTTTCTTTTTAAATATTGGTTTGAATAATTGAGTTATTCATCAACAATTTCTTTTTCCTACATCAAACTTAGGAAGAAGTATTCAGCACTTGTTTTAATTGTTGAATTTTTCTAATAATTTTATATGGTTTTGTGTTTACAATGATTACTACATTTGAAATTTATCTTAATTTTTATAGTTATATTACTTAATTATTTTGTTTTATTTATTTATATTAACATTTACGTGAATATCAAAATATCATTCCTCTCGGGCTTTAGTTATTTGTCAAAAATAAGTTTTAATACAATTTCACATTTAATAAAATTCTATACAATTAAAATTTATAACTTTAATGTAAAAAATTATAAAATGTAGAGATTGCGGGGAAGAGAAATTAAGTATAGATTCAATTATAAATGACTTTTGAGATCTAAAGAGTAAAAAGTTTCATTTTAATTTGTATATATAGACTATTTTTGTTTCATAAACTTTCATTTATAAGTAAGAGTAGATGATACTAATTTATCGTTATTTAGCTTAACTATTAATTTTGTTTGATTTATTATATATTAATATCTTAAAATTGGTTCAAGCTTTACCCCACAATACCAAAATCCTAGCTTCCCTCCTGATTACGTCCTTGTCAATTCCTAATTAGAATTAGATCGATTTTACATTTTGATGATTAATTAACAGATTTTTTAGGCCAAATTTTGCATGTTTCGATCTCTTGAATTTAATTATTTATTCTTACATGAGCGGATAATCTAAGATAGGAATCCTGCCAAGCGTTCCAGTCCTTAAGGAAACGCAACAATATATTCCTTGACTAATCAGAAGAGACTGTCCAACACTTGATCTTCGCTGAAAAAGAAGTCATTGCTCTGTTGGTTTTTTTCTCCCTTAATCTTTCATTTTTAAATATTATTTATTTTTATCTTTTATTTTATTTTTGTTTTAAATATTTTTAGACTTTGGAGGGAAGTGATGTAGAGAGTTATGATTGCATAGTTCAGTTTTTTTATCCAATATATTTTCATTCATATGCATAAAAACCTTTTTCTTACTATAACAAAGGGCTACGAAAAATAGAGATGGGTACTTACGAAATAAACAGAAATGTTGCATACATATGCATGTGATATTTCCTGAATTCAAGGCATGTCAACTCAATTTTTTAATTGGAGGTATGTTAGATAGGTAACCAAATTCCTTCTCTGAACTAAAATCCAAACCAAGGAAAAATCTACCCTCCCATTCTGCCACGGATTTCTAGTGTTTCCATAATTCATATTGACTGAGCTCATATATCACCAATTTAACTGAAACACGCTATATTTCGAGTTCATGTAGTGTATAGTCCACGTAACAACACAGGCTAGCTAGCGATCTTCTACAGTCACGGTGATAAAACATTAACAACGATTACATCCATCAGCTTTCTTGGCTCCAGAAATTGATTTTGAAGAATGAAGCACAACATTAAAATCTGGTCCCTCTTAAAGGAAGGATTCATGTTATGTGTATATAGCTACGTCGTGTGCTTAAGAAACATCGTCCACTTGGAAACAATGCAGCTAGCAATTGGGAAAGGAGAAAGCATTTTTCATTTCCTCTGTTGACGATTCTGGTGACCTTTGACTTGTTGGGCCACGTACCGCCTACTATAGCTACTGCTTAAAAGGTTTTGTTGAAAACTAATTCATTTTTAATAACATATTTAAAAAATAATCTTTATTTTTAAAATCTTAACTTTAAGGTAGAGAATCTCAACCTCTAGGTTTGAAATCCCAACTTTCAGGTTGTGAGTCCTAACATTAATTCAAATTATGTCAACCTTAGGGTTGAGATTTTTTCTTCATAAAAAAATAAAGGTTATTTTTTAGATTGATATTTCCAAATGAATATTTTTTACAATTGTTTTCTACTCAAAAACATGAGCAGTATTGGGCCGAGATGGAGAAAATCTTTCCTCAGGAACGAACCTAGTTTACATTCAGACAGAGCACGTGTCCTTGAAATTTTATAAAGTTTATTAAGTTTGTAATGTTAGTTGGTAAATATTTAAATATCTAGATAAATTGGTATCTATGGTTTCAAAGTGAGACGTGGGAGGTTTGTTTTACTTTCTTCCACCACTATGACACCACGTTCGATACTTTACACATTTGTTTTTCTCATTTTTTTAATTTAGGGATAATCCCAAAAAACCGATTCTAGATTGTAAAAATGTCTATTTTACCACTTTAGTTTCATTTTTATCCAAATTACCCCCTACCGTCAGTAAGTTAACAAAAATGTTAGAAAAATTGTAAAAAGACAATTCTACCCTTAATAAAACATTTTTATTTAACAGATAAAATAATTATAACATAATATTTTACATAAAATAATTGATTAAACTGGATCTGGGTTTCCAGTGTGACTGGAAACCCAGAAAATGTCACTGGAAACCCAAAAAAATTCTGGGTTTCCAGTCATTGGAACTTGACTGGAAACCCAGAAAATCTGGGTTTCCAGTCACTGGAAACCAAAAAAAGTTCTGGGTTTCCAGTCATTGGAACCTGACTCTGGGTTTCCAGTGACTGGAAACCCAGAATTACTGGAAACCCAAAAATTCTGGGTTTCCAGCCAGATTTTTTGGGTTTCCACAATGGGTTTCCAGCCAGATTTTCTAGGTTTTCGGTGTCACTGGAAACCCAATTATCATCAACCCAAAAAAATTTTGCTACATTAACTTCATCATCTCGATCATCAACACCATTACTAGCAATCATCAACACAATTACCAACCAAAATCAAAATCATCAAAAATCAACAACCAAAATCGAGCAAAGTCAGCAACCAAAATCAACTAAGGAAAGCACAGCACAGCACCGCAACCAGCCAACACCAGTGAGGAGAAGTAAGGCGAGAGGATACCGAGAGGGAAAGAGTGCGTCTAAGTGATAGATCGGTGAGGGAGAATGACAGGGAGTGAGTCGTCCGTGTGAAGGACCGGCGATGGCGAGGACAGACTTTGAAGAAGGACAACAACCCAGGGTCATCGGCGGTGTGGTCTGGTTGTGAGAAGGAAGTGCGTCGACTCGACGATGGCGGAATGGGTGCGTCAGAGTCATCGGCGGTGAAGATGGGTGACAGTCGCGATGAGATCAGTGGAAAATAAGAAGAAGAAAAAACGAGAAAGGAAGAAGAAGACATAGAGAGATGGTGTCGTCGGCGGCGGCGATGAGGAGAAGAAGAAGACATGGAGATGGTGTCGTCGGCGGCGGCGATGAGGAGAAGAAGAAGATAAAGGAAAAAAAAATAGTTTCCAGATGGTTTTTTATAAATAATGTTTCAGATTTTCAGATTTTAATTTTTTAATTATAATATTTTAATCATTTTTATTTTTTTTTTTGTATTTCCCTTTTTACCCTTAAAATCAACCGGTCAACGTAGTCAACTTAACGGAATCCATGACCGTCAGGGGTATTGTCGTCTTTTTACGTGTCTTTAGGGGGTATTTTGAATGTTTTCATTAACGTTAGGAGGGATTTTGGATAAAAATGAAACTAGAGGTGGTAAAATAGACATTTTTACAATCTAGAATCGGTTTTTTGGGATTATCCCTTTAATTTAAATAACATACACATTTGCTTGTGTAGATGTTCGAACCAGGGATTGAAAAAAGACAAACTAAATACTAACCAACTGCGTCAATGTTCAAAATTATTGCACTGGGATTTTCAAAAATGATATTATGACTTTGTAAATAATTTAAAATAAAAATTAAATTTAATAAAAAAGTATAGACGTGCACGATTTTCATTTTATTTAGTTTTCACTTTAATCAAATAATTAATTATTAGTTTGCAATATCTATTCAATAGATATGAAAAATTAATTTTTCTCGTAGTATATTGAATGTGTTTAAAATTATAACATTTCAAAATCTATCATGAAATATCCATATAAACAGGAGATAAATATACAATTTTTCAGAATGCAAATGCCAGCGCACTTTTTATTCTATTAGCAGGCGGGTGGCATCATTGGTTAAAGTGCCAACTGCTTTCTGTCTTAGTGGTACGGGTTCGACGTCCATTTTCTATCAATTTCATCCTCTCCGGTCTCCCCTCACTTAATAAAAAAAAGAATGCCAGCGCGCGTTTTCCTTTACCGGGCTAATTTAAACTGCGCTTGAAGCCAGCCTCGCTGTGACATATATGGGCTCCACTCCTGTCAGTGTGAGGGGCCCAGAATTCTCATTAGTTAAGTCATTGCAAGCATTCAAGTCTAACTTGAAACTTGTAAGGATTTTTTTTTTTTTTTTTAAATAGATGTAACTTGTAAGTGTTGTTCCCATATTATTGAACATTTTTTATACAGTCATTTTTTTTTTTTTTTAATATTTCAATGTCCCTTCTTTCTTTGTATTGTCCAGATAAGATATAATCATACTAACGAAAAATATTTTATATAATTGTTTCACTGCTGATATTAATATAATATAGTGAAAATTTTTGAAAATGTTTAAATTAACATGAGTTTTAAAATTACTAGTGGACTGTAAATTTTTTTTTTTTTTTTTTTAGATTCTCTTTTCCCAATACTAGAGAAGAATATACCCTAGAAATCGTGTTTTGCCGTCAATTATGAGTTAAATTTGCCCTTTCCCATCAACGTCAAAATCAGTCTCCTTAGTCCTTAGTCAACAAATGTGTTTTTCGCTTTGTCTTTGGGGGAAAAAAAAAAAAATCCTTCTTGCTATTGTTCCATTCTCGATTCTTAGCTCATTAATAAGAACCAAGTCTTACTCCTCTTGGCAGTAATAGTTACCACTATTGGATCAAATTCTGATCCTAAGTCTCCTAACACATAAAACACCAAATCCTGTTCTAAGACAACTTGCCCTGCAGCTTGTAAGGGATCAGGCATGCCCTTCATTTTCATTACATATTCATTTATGCTTAGAGCCCCTTTCATCTGAGTTTGCAATTGGGACCTCAAATGCATTATTCTAGCTAATGATTGCTGAGAAAACAATTGAACTAACATACACCATACCTCATAGGCCGTAAGATAACAAGTCACCTCTCCTAGAACTGTCTCACTAAAGGTTGACAATAACCAACAAACTAACAGCTGATCGACTTTCTTCCAACTCAAGTACTTATCATTGAAGATTTGAGTGAACTCACCTAATTCTTCATATTCAACCTCCACATACTTTTCTGGACATTTCACCGAACCACAAATATAGTCTTCAAAGTCAAAAGCTCGAATGGCCAACATGATTTGTGCCTTCCAGTTTATGAAGTTGTTGAGGTCCAGCTTGATTGGAAGATTGAAGTTCAAATTCTTGGAAATTAGTTGTGCTTGAGCTTCTCATTGTTTCTTGGTGAGAGTTGGAGTCTTGAAACCGCCATTCTTGATTCCTTTTGGTTGCTCCAAGGAAGAACCTGGTGCTGTAGACAAAAATGTTGAAGAATCCATGCCTCTAATTGCAGCAAAGCTCTGATACCAAGTTAAGATCTACTTATTCAAGAAAATCAAGAATCATAAAGATATCTTGATTGAGAGAATTTGTGTGATCAAAATTTCCTTATTCTTTTTCTGGTTTTTCCATTCATTTCTCGTGAGTTTTACTAAATACAATACAGTCTTATATACTCAGATAAAAGCTACTGATCTATTAACATACGTCCTAGGCTCCTAGCTATACCTCTGATATGTTGCCACCTATCTTGAATAACATGAACATTGTTAACTACCATTTGTTTTAGGCAGGAATGTGAGCAAACAAGGTAGCCAGGTTGGGCTGATAGCTTAGTGATGGTGAGCTGATAACGCTGAGTTCAAAACACTTGCTTACCAAGATCAATTCTCTAAAGTATGCTCAACACCGAGCCATTAGGTCCAGAATACTTTTATTAGCTTTATTTTAATTAGGTTTATATTTATGTGAAATAGGAAAACTGACTTTGTCTTGAAAATAAAATTTAGAGTGACGATATTTACGCCCCTTAATTTAAAGATCACATCTGCACCCCTTTAATCAATTCACCTTAATAATGTTTTTGAACTAAATATAATTTTAATACACCCAACTTGGTACCAAAAATAGCCTTTATACATTACTTAAAATCGTATCTGCACCCCTTTAATCAATTAATTTCATTTTTATTTTAAATGATTTTAATTAAATTTTAATGGTTTTCAATTTTCTTTAAACATATGATAATTTTTAAATATTTTTAATTTTGATAATTACTATACTGTCAATCTAAATTTATGACTTAAAATTGCACCACTTATTCATCCCCAATTCAATAAGTGAGACAAGTTGACATCATATGGATTAGGAGTAACGAATTTTTTCTTGGGGAAATTTTAATTTAATCCCTAACGTTTAGTAAAATATTACTTTTTTACTAACGTTTGTATTTCGAATTCCCGTCATCTCTAACGTTTTGAAAATACATCAATTTAGTCCCTCTGACCAAAAAGATAACAGTCAAACTAACTAGACGGGATAAAAAAATAAATTTACCCCTAATATAATTTAAAATAGTTAAAATGACGTAATTACCCATTTAAAAACTGATAATTACAAAATAATCATCCCTATTATTACAAAATTGTCATTGATCACCTTCCAATAAAATTGTGACACATTATTAATTTTTTATTATAATTTATTGTTAATAAATATTTTAATTAAAAAATAATATTTTGAATATAAAATAATAAAAAAAATACTTCTTCATCTTCATCTTCTACCTTTCATCATCTTCCTCATCTATAAGTTCATCTTCTACATTCATCAAAATCATCATCTTCATTATTCTCATCAAATCAACATCATCCAAATTAAACATATAACATCAAACCAAATATCTTCCAAATCTAAAAAAAAAAAAAAATGTTTATCTAAATAAAAAAAAAATAAAAAAATAAAAAAAAAAAAGACCTTCTGGTCTTCATCGCCGGAGACCAGATTTGGTCTCCGACGATGGAGACCAAAGGTTCTCCATCGACTGGAGCCAGAAAACTGGTCTCCAACTCAGTTGCTGGTGTCACCAGCAACTGGTCTCCCACTGGAGACTAGAAAAAGCCCAGTTGCTGGTGTCTCCAGCAACTGGTCTCTAGCGAGGCTGGTTTGGTCTCCAGCCCAGTTGCTGGTGTCTCCAACAATTGGTCTCCAGCGGCTGGAGGCCAGAAATTGGTCTCTAGCGAGGCTAGAGACCAATTGGTCTCCAGTCTCCAGCGAGACCAGGCCGGAGACTTGGTCTCTGGTCCAGCGATGGAGACCAGTACTGGTCTCCATCGTCGGGAGGAGAAGGTCTTCATGACCTCCTCTTTTTTTTTTTTTTAACTTAATTTTTTTTATATATATTAAATTAAAAATATAAAAATATATATTATATTAAAATTATATAAATATATTCAAGTTAAAATAACCTAATTAACCCTTGTTGACTAACATTTGACTAACAGAAGGACTAAATTGATGCATTTTCGAAAAGTTAAGGATGATAGGAATTCGAAATGCAAACTTTAGTAAAAAAATAATATTTTGTCAAACGTTAGGGATTAATTTAAAATTTCCCCTTTTTTCTTTTAGCTAAAATGAATAGTTTTAAAATTATAAATGTAATTCGGTATAATTAATAAAAATAATAAATGATACCTAACATGGGCATAGATCCAAAAGTAAAATCATAATATATATTTTTTTAACTTTAATATGTTATATTTTACATTTGTCATAAGTTAAATGATTATACATCTCACTTTTCCCACTTACAATGAGATTACAATTTGCACTTGCACTTTTGGTCCTATAACTGCAATGGTTATGAATAGATTTCTCCTTTTGTGCTACCTTAGTTTTTAATAAACTTGTGTTTAAAATCATCGCATTAGATTCTGATAAGTTCAAGATCTCTTTAACGTTGCTACAAATTAATTGAATGGTCAAAGATAAACAGATTTTTGACAGTGGTCAAAAACAGAGATAGGTACTTATGAAATAAACAGAATTTTTTTTTTCAAAAATAGAAATAAACAGAAATGTTGCATATATATATATTTTTTCAACATTTTCCCTTTCTACATTCAAGGCATGTCAGCTCAATTTTGCTATAAATTAATTGAATGGTCAAATATAAACAGATTTTTGACAATGGTCAAAAATAGAGATGGGTACTTATGAAATAAACAGAATTTTTTTTTTTTTTTTAAATAGAAATAAACAGAAATGTTGAATATATATATATATATATATATATATATATGCGCATGCCTTTCTGAATTCAAGGCATGTCAGCTCAATTCTTTGATTCAAGGTATGTTAGATCAATTGCCTTAAAAAAATTAAAAAAAAAAAAAAAAAAAGTCGGACAGTGACTTGGTTGGTCAGCCACTTACCTTTGTGGTTTAATGTCTCAAGTTCCACTCTTAATATAAGGAAGCTTTTCTACTATCATATAAAAATGTGTGGGTTGTCATCCCATCTTATATAGGCCTTTCTTTCCATCTATGTATGAATTGTTCCCTCCTGCATGTGATTGACTCCCGAGTGATGTCATAAAATCAAACCTCGCTTAGTTTTTTTACTTGATTTCTGAATTTATCTTAACCATTAAAAAAATATATATTTCCTTCTCAGAACTAAAATCCAAATCAAGCAAAAATCCACCCTGCCATTCTGCAACTGATTTCCTAGTGCTTCCAATTCATATTGACTGAGCTCATATATATCACCAATTAACTGAAACACGCTATATTTCGAGTTCATGTAGTGTATAGTCCATGTAACAGTACAGGCTAGCTATCAATCTCCTACAATCACGGTGATTAAACGTAAACACCGATTACATCCATCAGCTTTCTTGGCTCCAGAAAATGATTTTGAAGTATGAGACACGACATTAAAATTTGGTCCCTCTCCAAGGAAGGATGAGAACAAATTGATGTTCTGTGTATCTAATTACACTTACAAATTGGTCCAATGTGTTATCGTTCCTAATCTGGATAAGCAGATAAAGGAGGAGGCTTTTAAATATTCAAAAATTAAAAAAATATGACTATATAAAAAAGTTCAGTAATATGCAGGGAACAACACTTACAAATTAAACTTGAATGTTTATTAAGACTTAAAACTAATTAGAACTCTGGGTCTCTCACACAAAAAAAATATTTCATAAGACTATCCTACCGTTGCTGTAGTACGACAGGTCAATGAAATATTGACATCTCCTTTTCTCTTACTTTCCCATTGGTCATTTCTTTTTCTCTTACTCTTTCCATTAGTCTGTTGCATCATATTAACTGTGGAACAGTCTCATAAAAAATTTTCTCTTTACACAAACAGGAGTAGAGCCCATATATGTTCGACTTGTCTAGTTTCAAACTCAGTCTTATTGTCAAAAATGGTTTGTTTATCTCTTGTTTGTATGAGTGCCCCATGAAATGTTATAATTTGCAAACACACACGATATACTACCAAAATTGTTAATTTTTCTTATCTATTGAAAATATATTGTAAACTAATAATTAATTATTTGATTAAAGTGAAAACTAAATAAAATGAAAATAATCTTCTCCCAATGCACCTCTATACTTTTTTATTTAATTTAATTTTTATTTTAAATTATTTTAATTAAATTTTAATGGTTTTCGATTTTTTTAAACAAATAATGGGTTTTAAATATTTTTAATTTCGATAATTATTATAAAAAATTTCCGAAAATAAAAGGTTAATATTTTTTATAAAAAAAAAATAATAAATGTTTACAATATTAAATATTATATTAATATGATATAGTGAAAATCTTTTTTTTAAAAAATGCTTAAATTAATGTGAAATTTAAAACTAATAATAAATTATAAACTTAAGTTTTTCTTAGCATCATTTTTCTTAAGACCTGAGCTAAGAAGAACATACCCTAGAAATTGCTCTTTGCCATCAACGATGAGTCAAAATTGCTCATCCCCATCAATGCCCAAAATCAATCTCCTTAGTCTAAAAATGTGTTTTTAGCTTTCTTTTTGAAAAAAAAAAAAAAAAAAAAAAAAAAGAAGAAGGTTATTGGTTGACTAATTTTACCTAACAATTAGAACTATTGAACTTACTTTAATAACTATTATTACAATTAATTCAGTAAATATGATGTAATTGTTAAATAAGGTTATTCAATCAATAAGATAATCAAATTAAAAAAAAAAAAAAAAAATCTCTCTTTTTCTTTTTGTTGTTTGAAAAACGTTATTCCTTTGTCTTTTGTGTGAAACCGCTGCAATTCATTTTTTTTAAAAAAATAAAATAAAAAAAAGGGTTGTTTGAAAATTGTTTGGTTTCAAATTTGCTTTTATAGACTTGGAAATAATGGGTAAATGATCTTTAAAATTACTATATTAATGGTGGTGACTTCAATTTTCCAATATTAATACATTGTTTTGTCCGAGTGTTTCAAATTTAATATCTTTGCATTTTATTCTCGTAGTCCTTTTACTTTTAATTGCCTTGTAAAATAGCTTATATTGAATACCGCAAAAGGAACTAAGTTGCAGGGAAATCATTTTAAATCTAATACGGTGACTTTGTATCATAGTTTTAGTCTCAAATAAGAAGATTGATTAAAGAAACAGAATTCCATTTGATGTCTTCAATTTGTTATACTTACAACAATTTTTATAATTAAAGCTTGATTAAATTGGCTTGGTCCATATATCGACTATTTCTATATATATGCCCCTTGTCAAATGTTGATCTGCGCTTGGAAAAACTTCAAAACAATCACCAAATTAAATTAATAAGACTTGAAATAGAAACAAGATCAGCGGAACGAAAAGAGAGAATACATGCAGTTTAATTTACTAAATGAGGGTTTAATTAATTTATAAACACAATGCGTTATAAGCATTTCTTTACACAAACAGAATCAAGAATAATCAAACCCTTCCCACATGCACCACGCACCACACACAGTTTAGTACATATTCTGATACACATGACCAAATCCATCTCTGAACACAAGGTAATATTGTTGATTAATATGATTCAGCAACCGCCCTTAATTTGCTATAGTGATTCAATCAAGCAGTCGGATAGGAAGGTTGCATGGCAATGCCGCAGAGGCCTTTCTCAGCATCGATGTCTCTTTGCATCCTAATGTATCCATTCTCACCCCAACTAGTCCCCCATGAATTCTTGACCAGCCAATACTTGGTGCCGTCATCAGCTGTTCCATACCCGACTGCCGTGACACCGTGGTCTAGGTCAGTTCCACACTGTCCTGTGAAGACCCCACTTGAGTAAAATTGGAAGTCAGAGCCACCAGCATCAATGGCAACGGATACTGGCTGCTGAGACACTGCCTTCAAGAGAGCTGTCTCATTGTTGGCGGGCACGTCTTCATAACCAGAGATCTTGGCTGCAGGTGAAGCTGCCTTGTTCTTGTTGCAAGATCCATCAGCTCCCTGGTAAGGGTAATTAGACTCAGTTGCCAGGCCTTTGTTTTGAATAATGAATTCAAAGGCATCATCCATAAGACCACCATTGCAGCCTTCGTCTTCCCCACTTGTGTCACAATCAACCAGTTCTTGCTCTGAAAGTGATATCAACTTTCCTGTTGAGAGTTGGTGAATTCCTTCCGTAGCTGCAACAGCTGAAAATGCCCAGCAACATCCTGTATATGTTTTTTACATGTAACAAATAGTTAAGTAAACACATGTATGTGTGTGTCTATATATATATATATATATGTATATATGTATGTATGTATGTCTCCAAATCTCAAACTTAAAAAGATTTTATTTGACTAATTTTATTTGTACTTCAATATACGCGTGAAGTTGTTGCACTTACCACATTGGCCTTGGTCCTTAATTGGCGTGACAGCTCCTTTCTTTCTCCAATCCATGCTACTTGGTGCAGTAACATTTTCATACTTAAATGATGTAGTCTGAGACAATCTTGCGTTGGATAATGTCTTGTATCCATTACGAGAGGCCTGAAATTCTTCATTTGTTTGGTCTGCAAACGAGTTGATGCCTAGCTTGTAAGACCTATTTCTAGCCTTGTTGACGGATTCAATGTACTCCACATTACTTTTGAATATCTGGAAACGCTTCTCCTTCTCTGCACTATCTTTGTAGACTCGTCCATGGCGAGCCATCCACATTTCATGTCTTTCATTCATGGTGGCTTCATACAGTGAGCGTGACCACGATTGGGAAACCCAGATCCCCAAGACCAGTACTACTGTAAAGAAGAGTTTTCTCTCAAGCAATATTGATGCCATTTTTGTTTGTGTAAAAACTGGTGTGTAAGTGTAAATTAAATATTTGCAATTAGTCTGTAGAATGTGTGATGTATTAGGAAGAAAATTTAATGTATTTATAGAACATGAAATGGGTTGTTGGAGGAAGTTTTAATTCCACTAATGATGTAAAGTTGTTGAAGAAATTCAATTGCCTTGGAGAAAATGGCAAGTTGTGTATGATTAAAAAAAAAACAGCAAAAGTGGGGCGGTTCCGTGGACGTTGCTTCATTGAACTCGTGTTACTTGGCATGTTCTATATGTTGCATTTTTGTAATCTTCGAAATGGATATTTTTACTGCAATTTTGGAACATATACTCCAAAATATATATATATATATATATATATATATGCTTGCAATGTTGAGTACATGAGGCAAAAATACGAACAATAATTCGGATTTTCTTTTTGTTTGCAAGTGACAATGTGCCAAGATAGTTATCAAATGGTGCAAATCCATAAAGGAATTGTTCGTGCTATCTACTGTTTATGCTTTTGACTAAATTACCATATAAAGTGATAATGTTTGAAGCTTATATTAATTATTATATCGTTTCATGATTTATAAGATGTTAATAAATTATATGTCATATTATTTAAATATACATTTAGGAATTCTATGATATTCAATAATAATAAATTGTCCTGCAGCACACTCTTTCGTTTTAGAAGAATTTTAAATCAGGATTTCAAAAAATAAAAAATAAAAAAAAGTGCACATTACTTAAAGGTAAAGGTTGCCCATCTGATGTGGTCAACGTTTGTTTTTGCGCATGACCAATGTAAGTTTAGAGGCGTCAAACAAGTGTGTTTGGGCTGGCTATGACCGGGCCTCAAATATTTTTTGTCAGGCTTGAGCTGCTTGGTCCTGCCCTTGAACCCAGTCAAAAGTTAAGACTCTTTTTTTATTTCTTTCTTTTTTATTTTTTAAATATATATAAATAATAAGTTAAGACTTCTATTTTTTCTCAACATAACTACATTTACATGGTAATAAAACATTAATGATTAATGATATGTTGGGATATATTGAGATTAAATAATATAATTAATCTATAAATATTACACATCCACTAGCAGATTAAAGTAATTAGTGTACTTTTTTTTAAAAAAATATCCACTGATATGATTTCAAGTTTCCCCATTCTTCTTTATTAACATGTAGGATAAGTTCTCTCCACAGTTTAATAATTTTCTACTGGTTCCAATTTAATTTATAGTTTGTATTTTAATTTTCATGAGCTAAAATTAGGATGAAACCTATTGGATTAATTTTTTATTATTTATTTGTATTTTAATTTTCATGAGCTAAAATTAGGATGAAACCTATTGGATTAATTTTTTATTATTTATTAATTTCCAATCACTGAACTTTTTTTTTTATAGTTTTTATTACAATTATTGATTAAAGATAAAACTTTGTCTTCGTTAATTAATTTGTGCTTAAGTTTTTATCATTAACATTATAAATTTTTCATTTAAATAAACACATACAATATTCAAAATTATATTGCATAATTAACAAAAAACCAATTTAAGATTTAATTAGTGGAGCTTGTTGCTAAAAATTCATGAGATAATAATAAATTAACTTTTAATTGTCATCTAATTTGAAAAAAATAACAAATATATACTTAAAATTTTTAAATTAACGGTGGTAGATTCTAACACCTTGACACTAGTTTATGACTGTTTCGATGTGATTTTAATATCTTTATTATATTGGTACGACGCTTGCAATTTTTTTTTCCCCAACAACATCATAATTTAAGTATGTTAGGTTAAAATTAACTTTATATTCCTTTTCAAGCAATCCTTCTGGAATTGATTTTAATTTAAGTATGTTAGGTTAAAACTATGCTATTGTAGAATCGTGCATTGGAGATTAATATAAATTCAACAAGTTTTTAATGCACAAGAAAATAGAGAAAAAGAATCGTAAACTTTCAAGTATGATGAAATCAAAATTTCTAAATCTCTCTCTTATATTAAACTAATTGAAGAATCAAGTGCACACACTGGACATTAATGCAGTAAAGTGCAAAAAAAGGGACAAAAATTAGTGAACACTAGACCAGATAATAATGATTGGTCACCATTATAAATTGGCTATATTATATGATTCAATCAAGCAGTGGGATAGGAAGGTTGCATGGCAATGCCGCAGAGACCTGATTTGAGTTTGATACCTCTTTGCATCCTCACGTATCCATTCTCGCCCCAACTAGTCCCCCATGAATTCTTGACCAACCAATACTTGGTGCCATCACTAGCCGCCCCATACCCGACTACCGTGACACCATGATTGAGTTGATTTCCACATTTTCCTGTGAAGACTCCGCTTGAGTAAAACTGGAACGCATAGCCACCAGCATCAATGGCAACAGATACTGGCTGTTTGGACACTGCCTTCAAGAGGGCTGCCTCGTTGTTGACAGGCACGTCTTCATAGCCAGATATCTTGGCCGCTTTTGAAGCAGCTCTATTCTTATTGCAAATTCCATCAATTCCCTCGTAAGGGTATTTAGATTCAGTTGTGAGACCTTTGTTTTTGATGATAAATTTAAAGGCATCATCCATAAGACCACCATTACAGCCTTGGTTTACACCCCTTCTGTCACAATCAACCAACTCTTGCACTGAAAGAGACATCAACTTTCCTGTCGTAAGCTTGGTAATTCCTTCCATAGCTGCCACTGCTGAAAATGCCCAGCAGCATCCTGTATATCATTCATACCACAACACAAGTTTAATTAAAAAATAGAGTATTTATATAAAATTTACTTGAATTTAAAAAAATAATAAATAAAAATTGGTCCTGAGGCAGGACTCTATATACTAAAACATTTCAAAGTATATATACAGTGAAGTAGTTGTACATTACCACATTGGCCTTGGTCCTTGACCCCAGTGACAGCTCCTTTCTTTCTCCAATCCACTCTACTTGGTGCAGTAACATTTTCATACCTAAACAATGTCTCAGTAGTACTCTTAGGATTGTGCAATCTCGTGAATCCATTGCGAGAGGATAGGAATTCTTCATTTGTTTGGTCAGCAAACTCATTGATGCTTAGCTTGTAAGGCTGACTTCCTTTCTTGTTGAAAGACTCAATGAACTCTACATTGTCCTTGAATATCTTGAAACGCATCTCCTTTTCTGCGCTATCCTTGTAAACTCGTCCGTAGTGAGCCATCCATGCTTCATATTTCGCAGTAATGGTGGGGGCATCAAACAGTGAGCGTGACCAGGATTGGGACACCCAGAAGCCCAAAACTAACGCGACAGCAAAGAGTATATTCTTCTCCAGAGCCATTCTCTTCATAAGCTGGAAAGTTCAAAGCTATCAATTGCTATATATTGTGAAATAGTACTATTGTTTCTACAAATGATGTGTGATATCGAACAAAGGCACATTGGCATTTAAAGAATTTGAAGTGGCTGTCCTCAAGTCTCTCACTCTCTCTGAAATTGCACTCCCACTAATGATGGGAAGTTCTTGGGCGGGCAGGGATTCAATTGCCTGGTAAATCGGGCAAGTTGTGTATGAGAAAAACTATGCAAAACTTCAGTTCCGTAAAACCTGCTACGTACATTGCACTCTTGTTATTGCATTTTGTAATTTTCTCAGAAACTATTTTTAACATAATGACGGATAATCTACCTAAATAATTTGTGAATTCTGCTAATTGTGAGTGTTTTTGGCATAAATACCAAGGCAAATTTGGATTTTATTTTTTTGTTAAAGCCGATATGGAATAGATCAAAAGTTTTTTCAAATCTTGTGAGATTAAAAGTTATTTTCACATATGATATATCTAATTTCATGAATATGAGATAACTACTTTCATAATGAATTGACAATATTATTCAAATAAATTATAATATATGTTAGGACTTAAACTCCAAATTTTAGAATTATTTTTTTTCAAAATATATATTTCGACATAATATTCAAAATGCATTACTTTAAAATTATGAATATTGACAAAATTAGAGTATTTTCATTGATATTATTAATGTTTATGGAGTGCATATCTAAAAACTGAGTTGACTAGACAACTTTATCATTATAGTAAAAAATAAAAAATAAATCCCAAATTATGGGATGGAGCCGGGTCAAAGCTGTCCCCGCCACTAGCAAAGCATAACAATAGTCCTGGAGTGCATGTGGCGCAAAGGCAGGATCAATATTTCACGGGACGTTAAACGTTGTCAGACCCAAACAATTAAACGTGCTTCTTTATCAATTTTGTCGTATGTTTCTTTTTTTTTTTCCCTTTTTTAAGGAAAATACTTTACATACATGCCTAAGAAGCAGCAATGGTTTTCTTCCAAGTACAGTACGTGGGGGTACCTGTGGGTCGTCAGCAGAAAATCTTTGGTGCTTTGAGCAGTGCCTCTTGTGGGTCTTCGGTTGAAAATCTTTGGTGCTTTGAGCATTCACTCCTATTGAAATCACATTATTAGATGGCATGAAAGATGAAAAATATTAAACACAGCAGTGATTGCAATAATAGTTGAATATACTTATGACACGTGGCAATTTATCTTGATATTATGTTTTAACCATAATCTTATATTCTCTTATGATAATAATATAAATAAAGACATGTGACCATAGATGGAAGAGAATGTTATAATCGCTCACTGCGCCACTATGGCAAGCACCCAACATGAAAGCTTTCATTTGATGTAGCATCAAACCATTAATGGACATTCTCATTCTTTTAATAATATAAAAATATTTCTACGCTGCACTTTTATATGCTTCTTTTATTAGATATCATTGTGTTAAACATGATCCAAACTTCAGTTATTCGCTGATTAAAGTAACAAACGGATGATATACTAATTTGTCAAATTAATAATAATAATAATAAAATCATAAACCATGAAGTATCTTTCAAAAAATAATGAAAATAGTAATAAGCAACCACTACATCACCACATCAGAGATATAATTTTGAATTTTAGACTGTTGCCCCTTTTTTGGTTGGCTCCAAACTCTCTGATAAAATACTCGTCCCGTATTTATGTTTAGTGTGTCAATATTACCACAAATAAAAATAATATACATACTCAGTTGCTCACATTTTAACATAGATTTTTTATTATCTATTTTTTGAATTATCACTTGAGTGCAATACCTCAAATTTAGAACATTATCGATTTGACTGAACATATTCTACCATTAAGTTATGATTTTTTTTTAAATTGATCCAAATGTGTTAAAAGTCTATCAAAACCTACCTATCAAGATTAATAGTTATTTTTATAATCTAAGACTCTAAATATCTACTTCCATAATAAGAATCCCACAACAAAACAAACTATTATACACAAAAAGCTTATAACCACATTGGGCAGTAATTAGAAAAAATCTTTAATTATAAAAATGTTCCTACATAAGTAATCAATAAACACAAACTAATATAATTTAATTGAAAATAAATCAAATATCATGTATATCCGTTTACTTCATTTACTTATTTCCTATATGTTAAACTCTTTATTAAAAAGATATAAATACGTTAAACCTTAACTTTATTCCAATTATTAAAATCCCCCAGTGAAATGTGATTAGCAGAAAAAACAATCCTCCCTCGAAATACAAGAAAATGTGGAAAGAGTTTGATAACACAAAGGAACATATTACTTAAAAATTTTATGATAACACAAACGTACATATTTCTTTAAAATTACAATTTGAACTTTCATTTTACAGATTTTTATTTCATATTTAGTTATTAACCCTGTAAATAAACAAAAAGTGCAATACTGAAAGGAGTTAGCGGTAGATTGATATTACTTATGAACTCTTTTCTGTCTTCTTTTAATATTTTAGCATATTATATGCTTTCATCACAAATATTGGCTTATTTATTGGTGAAATGTTTTGTAAGTTCTACAATGAGCAGGGTTTAGGTGCATTTGAAAACTTCCATCACTCATTTAAGTGTTGAAGATCAGTGAAAGTTCTCAGGTCATCTTTAAGATGCTGTAAAATATTTCTGATCCACAAAAAGAAATATTGCTTCACTATATTTACTGTAGATGTTTGTTCATTCTTTTCTATCTCCAAACCAGCAATCACTGAAATCCAGAGGTCAACTGTTTGCCGATAGGTGATAATGATTTTTGTCCAACTTTTTCATTCAATCTAATCTTACGTAGATATATCATTAAATATTTGGATTTGTGATTGACAAAACAGTTGACATGGTAATGATATATTGGTTGGCACATAAGATTGGATAGAAAAGTTGATAACAGTTGTTGGATGTTTATTTTTATAGTTTATATCTAATTTTGAGTGTATAATTGTGTATAACTTCAAAATTGAAAGGGGAAAAAAAAAAATCTAACTGCCAAGATATGCCATCAAATAATAATTTGCTATTGTTATGTACTTCCAAAAAAAAAAAAAAAAGAATTGCTATAATTATACCTCCAAACATAAGAATGAAACAAATAAACTGATGAGTTTTATGTCCATGTCAAAATTAATTCTCTGGCACTTCGGTGCATTGTCAGTTTGATTAGGCCCCCGTAACATTTGTACTCATGTACCGGCGGATCAAATGGGCAATAGCGTCTATTAATGACTGGGGGTCAAATATTATGCCCACTTTTGGATCATGTACAGAATCAACAGTGACCTGCGCAACACGCATCTGGTTATGTATTTTAGTGCTCATGGGTAGCAGTTTTTATTTTCTATTCTTCTCTCTCACTCTCTTTGACAGAATGAAGCAGTTTGTTCTTGTCAAAAGAAGGAAACGAAAAGTTTGTCCCAGATATCAATCAGATCAACAACAGTAAGCCTACATACCAAATCAAATATTCCTTGGGAAGCCAAGCATTGAAGGTCCAAGGGAATTGCACCCTCTTTAGGCACCAAAAGGGTGTTGATATACTGACTTGGCTGCACAGAATTACAAACTGCATAAGTGGCATGTTGCCGGTTCAATATACTCCTATCTTCTATTCATATGTAACATCTAATAATCAAAATCTTAGCCCTTAATAATTTCAATAATTGCGGAGTAGACCTTATATGCTTGCAGGAGAAATTATTACCAATTTGGCACTGCTCCCAAACCACTCAAGAGAGAGAAAAAAAAAAACCATAATTGTCAAATGAGCAAACGCCTGTGAGTGCACCAGTATGGAGGAATAATTTGATCAAAGTAGGAGTATCAAAAAACAAATCAGCAAAAAAGAACATGGATAGTAGAAGTGAGAAGAGGAATGACATGACTAACACTTTTGCGGCCCAAGACAAGTGGCAAGGTTAGATTCGAGTAGCCAAAGATTGATTCGCTCTTGTAGATATTTAAAACAACATTTTTCATGTTTACTCCCACATCAAACATCCATGGCCTAAACATCATTATTTCATCAAGTAAAAAGGGCATTCCAGAATTTCGCATGCTGATTTTCTTTCTTCTTTTCTCACAACATTTTCTAAGTTCTACACAACTGATTGAACTCAGTAAGAGTTGAAAGATTAGACCATATTGCCTGAAGGAGTGTAACAAGAGGCAAGACAAATGAAGATAAACCTGGTGGACCTAGTACGCTTGCACTTATATTTTGTCTCAGTAATACTGATGACAAAAAGCTTCAATCTTTTCAACAAACAAATAAGATTTTCATATTGATTTCAATTAAGTAATTAATGAAACATTTCAGTTGCCTTCATTACAAGTTTCTGATAACAGTATTCATGTCGATCCATCTAATTTATTTAGTTTAAAGGGTAAATTTAGCATTTCTCTTATTGGTTAATTGAGCATTGACTTCTATATAGAAGTTTTGATCCATTGTGTATGGTTAATTTAATAATTAAATGGAATTCAGTTCCTCACAATCACAACCTCATGAAATTTGCCTATTATCTAAAGATTCATAATTAGAACTATGATTACGTCATCAAAATCGATTCATTTGCCAAATTAGTACTATGATTACGTCATCAAAATCAATTCACTTGCCAAATTAGTATCCATACTCACAGAGTTTTTGAGAGAATTCTGAGGATCTCCATATGTTCGATTTAGAGCATCTGTAATAGCAGTCACAAAAGAAGAAGCAGAGAAGCCACTTGTTTCTCGATCTAGAGAGCCATTCAACAGAAGCACCTGATAATGAGAGGACTAAATCAATAAGACAATCTATGTCCAACAACTCTGTTAAAACAAAAGGCAACATTCAGTTTTAGCATATATGATCCAAATATGAAACTATGAAAGGCCTATTCAAGAGAAAGCAAATCCAAGTCTTTGGCAATGTCTACCTAGAAGAAATCACTAGGTTTCAAGGGGGAAAAAGTTCAATATATATACATTCTTATATTAAAAACATTTTCATATTTAAAAGGTCAAACCAAAGAGAATGCAAATTACAATTTTCTGACATGGTCCATCTGAAAAAATCAATATCAATATTTTTCAAGGAGAAAGTGAGCAAGCAGCTAGAGGATTCTTCAATTCAATGACTTTCTTGCATCACATAAAAGATTATTAAAAGCACCTTAGGACAGGACCTTGAAGAAATTATCTCCCCAATGCCACGCAATACCTAAAAGTGGAGAATATCAACAGTTACAAATAAGCAAATCATGTTGCTATCAACAAATCTACTTGCTACTGACTTCTCTAAGCAAGCAAACAAAAAATAAACTGCAACATGCTCATTAATTGATAAGAATTTACCAATGATGGGCAGATGGAAGTAAAAAGGGATCCCATAGCATAAATAATGCAATCCACACTACTCAACTGCTCCAGGACAGCAGGGTTTACAGTAGGGAAGACCTGATTAGTCAGAAGTATAAGTTCCTCAATAGTTTCAGGATCATACACATACTGATACAACTCATGCAATGTCAAACAATTCTCATTTTTCTTCCAGATATAAGTTCTGACGTATATTACTTAGCAATAAAAGAGAATAAGGTTGGTGGTACATACAGATTTATAAGAATGTCTAACCAACAAGATACCAGAACAAACTTCACTACATTATAGTCTCTCATGGTATTATATGCAACAAATTAAAAAATAACACAATTCACCTCATGCAATAGGTTACTGCCTTCACTAGACATGTAGAACACCCGCTTTATTCTTGAAGGAAGTGCTGGAACTGAAGACATTTCCTATTCACAATAGAAAAGCATTAGTATAACAGAAAAATTACTTCCTAAGGAACTCAAGAAAGTTACCAGCATGATGTCATAAGTAATTAAAATCTCACTTACTAAAAAGCTTCCCCAGCCAAACATTAATTTTGCCTCCATCAAGTGCATATAGATTTAAATTTCCATCATCATCAAAATTCACATTAATAATTTGGAAAACCCAAAAAAATATTATGAATTTCAACGTCATAGTGAATTTGATTCATGTGCCAATTTTGGTAGCAACATACTAACACACAACTACAGCCACCAGAACACCACCACAAGGAAAAATAACAATATTAATTTCTGAACATTCTTAGTTTATAAGTTATGAAATCTGAAAAAATGTGATGGTAATGGACGATGTGGACTTCCCAGCATAACCATGAGGATGGCATACCTTTTTTACAGGTTCCATGAATCCATTGGCTGGATGAGAAATTTCGTTCTGACCTCTTATTACAGTCCCATCCTAGAAATAAATTGCACAATAAAAACAACAAAAGAATTTATAAAATCATTATGATAGAAGGACACTGTGTTAAAACATAACATAAATGTCAACATATTTACCAAGAGTCATAGTGTCATACCAAGAGTTCACATCCTAATGTCAGTCGATCATTTGTGGAGATCACTGGGAGAACCAGACTTTCAGAGGGAATATCTGAAACACGTGAAAATAAAAATATTGCAGCATCTAAAGACTGAAAAAATATGCGTGCTCCTGCAAAGAAGAAATTCCCAATGCTGCAAAAATGACAGGTATCAGTTAAACTAGGATAATATTGGTTTTGTCGAATGAACAATGACAAAGAGTTTTGCAATGGTACAGCTCTAGGTAACATTTACATAAAAGAAAGCAGATTAGCTGATTCCAACTGAGCAAAAATTAACGAAAAACAGTAATAATAATAATGTAATAATGTAAATTGTTTAGGTCATAATCAGCGACGAAGAAGAAGAAGAAGAGTAGATATGTAAATTGTTTAGGGCATAATCAGCGACAATCAAAAAAGAAATGAAGGATACTTGAAACCTTAATAAATTATAATCCAATGCTGAACGTAACTTTTACTGTTGAATTGATATTGATAAATAGCATCCTATGCTATAACAATTCACATATTAAATTTAGAAAAAAACTGGTTGGCAAAAAAGCAGTGAGACAAAGAAACTGTATGTCAATTCCATCAGGCCCTATTGCATCATTCCCAAGCTTGAATCTATTGCTCTTCTAATGAGTCAGTTGACCATTAGTCTAGTGTTTAATGTAGCAAATGAATATTATTATGACACATTCAAGCCTCTTTTGGCTTCTTAAGATATTCTACATGTTCAATATCTGAACATCCACTCCAACACCTTGAATTTCAGATCCATTTCAGCTAATGATCATATAACAAATGTCTTAGATGATCAGTATGACATCTCTCATCATAGTGATTTTCAACCTTTTTCCGTCAGGTAGAAAATTTGTTTTGAGCCAGATGAGACTTGGCTTCTTGGGGAGCAACTTCGGCCCCTTGATCCTCTTTTGTTGGATTAAAGTATCACTCGCTAATCAAAATAAATCATTGTTTTGGTAATTGTTTTGTTTAGGGAACTTCCATATTTGTGATAGTTTGGGCTTTGCTTATTAGAAGTAGGTTACTTTGACTTATAAGCATAGATTTTGACTTCCTTCTTGTTTAAGATTTGAACACTATTAATAGACACAGTGTTCATATTCCTTTAGAAAGCTTGACTGATCATTGAAATACTGGAAACAGTTTTTCTACATACACCCTCTAAATTATTTGCTCTTGCCTCATCCAACTATGTCTATCCATTTTCTAGTCTCTTCTGTCTTTTACTCCTCCCTTGTCTGTCCTTCAACATTTGGCCTTTCAGACTAATGAGAAAACATACTGAAAGAAGCTTGCACTTTTGTACTGCATCACCATACCATTCATGAACTATACCTCAACGTGAGCATGCTGCATGCCTACTGATGCAACTGCCTCCTAAAACATGCATATCAACGCAATCACTCAGAAGTGATAGAAATAGAAAACCTTTTCTACCATTACGCTCTAAGGGCACAAACATTGTAATTTTAAAATAAAGCATGCTCCAAGAACAAATCAAATAGAAGCCATACTTTAATAGGGATTGACGTAAGGTACAAAAAAAAAATACCTGCCGTTACTGAAACAAAATGATTCCTTAGGCCGTCGGAGGATCTGCATCCACAAAACATGTGCATTATAAAATTGAGCACTTAAAAAGTTCCAAAAAACATTTAATAAATCAATAGTTCCTGAACGCAGCTATAATAGAGAAAAACAGAACATCAACATTCGTCTAACAAATAAACAAAACAGAAAGTAATGTTCGTGCATATGTGGACAGGTATCGCATCAGAACATTTATATATGAAGCAATGAATAATTCACTGCTTAAACGTCGACAACGAATTATTACAGCTTTCAATAAAAATCCCCCTAAAGTGCTTATAATTAAAAAGTGTATAGCCCTAAATGTAGAAAAAAATTAGTGTTCCAAACTGAACATTAATGCAACACACTATATGATAACTACACTAGAAACCACAGGCTAGATGTTATGAATTAAAGAAAATTATGCACATGTCTTCAAAGGCGGAGTTAAAAGACACACAAAATGCATATTCAAGGGTTGAAGTAAAACGTAAATTGTGTTTGACAATAATCATAACTATTAATCTAGTATGGGCTACCAGAACAACATGCCTCATTTTGGAAATAAACAAGAAATGCTTGGATCGTTTCACTGTAGGGTCTTGATACACCTCTCCACAAAGAATGCTCTCCTTCCACTATACTGTACCTGCCAAATTGTCAGCTCATATAGTAACATCAATCTCATTTATTGGTTCAAAAGTGAAGTGCATTTACATAAAAGCAAGTAAAATGTGAGAAATTACCACTCCGATTTGGCTTGTCGCGGATCGAGTGGCAAACGATGACCAAGCAGCTTTCGAACCGCAAGCGCCTCAGAAGAGCTCTGGTCCGACAATCTCAAACACCTGGACCGTATATCTCCAACAGCTGGACCACCTAAGAGACAAAATCCACAACAGATTTCACCAACAGAGAAACAAACAACAAGCTGCAAATCGCCTCATCATGCATGACAGCAAAAGAAAATAATTATTACCGAGGACGCGAACAATTTCGGCCGTACTTCCGCCGTCGTCAGAAACAGGAAGCACGTGCGCGACACGTGTCGTTAACCTCTTCAGCTCCTCTACGACGCCGTTGAACGCAGTGCCGCCCGAGAAGACGAGAAGAGAGGGAAGGGTAGGGTTGGGATTTGAATTGGAGAAACAATGGGAGTGAACGGCAGACATTGGGAGGGATTTTGTGGGACGGAGTTGGAAATTTGACTTGAGATTGAGAAGGGGAGAAGAAGTAATAGTAGTACAAGAAAAGGAGGGGCCCAATAAGCTGTCCGCCATATTCCCGCAACAAGCAAGTTACCAACCGTCCACCCCCCGAACCTCACTCGATATTTCTGCACTTCCGTTTTAACTGTAGCATGCTCCGCTATAGGAAGTTCAACTGTCCATGTCAGCTTGGAGTGGGGCCCAATATAAATACCTTGCTGAGTGGACCGTATCTGTGCATTTCAAAATTGGTACAGTTTTTTTTTTTTCTTCTATTAGTAGGACTTACTCAAAAGAAATAACTGTAATCAAACAAAATCAGATATTTATGATATAATCCGGAGAATGACCCATATATGGATAGAGAATAGACCCATAGAAAAGTGAAATATACACCAATTTAAGGGTGAGGATGTCAAATCATGATCTCACGAGCGACCATGGGTGGGTAATTTCGTTTTACCCATTGTCGTCCAGGTGACAAATAGGTGCAAATGTGCAATATTTATATGGAATGAAAGATGTAGTCTGATAGTCAATCGCATGTGTTAATAAAAATTAAATTTATGAGTTCAAATATCCCTATCTAAGTAAACCAAGAAAAAAAAATTGTATTTATATTCATTTCATTTATTCAGTTCACCACGTCAAAAAATATATTTATAATTTAGAAAAACTTAATTTTCGTCTATATATATTACTATTTTATTATTTTTATAACAGTGAATTTGCTTTTAATTCAAGAGGTTTCTAAAATTTTGAAAACTCTTTCATTTTAGTAAAAGAGAAAGGAGAAAAGTGGAGAACAAAGAAAATTAAACTTTTTTTTTAACAATATAGAGAAAAATATCTTTTGATGTGTTACTAGATTGATCATCAAACTAGAAACCAAATCAACGGTTCATGTGGTTGGAATCAGATCAACTATTTAGTTCTACAAGATCATTTAATGATTTGAAACCCAATTGAGATGATTCCTATCACAAGATGGAGATGGGTCTTCCGATGCTCGCAATGGTGGTTCCTTATAGGATTTCCATCATCGATAATGGAGGTGCAATAAAGATCCCTTTAGTTCTACATCGGTCATTGATGGAGACTCCTATTTCCACCGATGATTGAGGGATATCCATCACCAGCTGATGGAGGTCCATCTCATCAATAGATGATGGAGATTCAAATTGTACTATCATCATTCATCCATGTAAATGGACTTATGGACCTCCACCCTTGTTTCATTCATTCTTTTTTTAATTCTTTTGTGTTTGAATTTCTAAAAAAAAAAAAGAAATATTATCATCAATTTCATAGATGGATAGTGGAGATCAAATAATATCATGTTTTCAATTTCTTTTTTTAGTTTAATTTTTTGTTATGAAATCCATCATCCATCATAACTTGATGGATATTAGAGATCTATATTTTATTAACATTCATAAAAAGTAAAATAATTATTTAATTATTTAAAGGCAAACAGTTTTTATGTTTTTAACTGTTAAAATTTAAGTCAGAAAGGCTAAAACGAAGAGTTTAAAAAAATCTTGTAGGGACCCGCTGAGCCAAAAAAAAAATTCGTAGTTAAAAAATTAATATAGGTAAGAAGTGTCAATTTGTATAGGTGATCAATTGCACCACCCAGCATGTTACGCCTAAGATTTTCTCTTTCACGTGGCAACAGTAAAATGCAACAGAATCATAAGCACAAAATAAAATTTGCAAGTGCAAGTGGTAGGAAATGGAAAACTCAAATTTGCGTAATACATAATCAACTATATCTAGCAATTCATATGTAAAGTTACGCATGTCAAAATATCGAAAAACTTCTATCTGCTACGTCCAAATATTCAAAAAGGAAATACAAATTAATCCATGTCCAACAATTCAAAATTATAATCTCCCCAGTTGGCAGTTAAAAAAATAGTACTAAATTCTCTCTTTATCCGGTTAGAAACTAAACAATCACCCAGTCAGAATCTTGATTTGTTGTTAATTCTTCTAATTTTTGGATCACCTCAGCACAATCAAACTCTGGATTTATTTCCGATTCTTTTGATTTTTCTTCTGATTTTTGGATCACCTCCACCGCGAATTCATGATCAGCCTGCTTTGATTCATGATCGGCTTCTTTTGACAATTGACGACAAGCTTCTGACTGTATAATTGCTACCTTCCGCTTCCTTTTCTTCGGTGTTGCTGACGTCCGTTCCTATGAAAAATAAACAACCGAACGAAAATGCATAATTCAATTAAAATTAACTTATATCATCTTATATGAGAAACAAGGGATACAATCTTTACCTCATCAATGTCATCATAAATTTCACCAAAAATCGCCTCGTTAAAACCATCAAAAGTCGCCTCGCCAATATCATCAGAAATCACCTCTTCGAATGATCGATTAGTTTCCATCTTTTGTTCGGCAATCAAATCATTCTTTAACTTCATCATCTCTTTGTCATTCTCCAACATACGTTCTGATTTAAAGACGTACGGCTCCAGATCATCCATCGGTATATCTGCTAACATAGAGTTAAACATATCATCATGCTCTAAGCTACCTAACATGGTAAACTCAATCAGCCATATCAGACTTCCTACGTTCTACTATCACTATGATCAGCTAAATCGCAGAATAAATCATAATCAAAATAGAAAAAACACCATGAAAAAGATGTTTACTCCATTTCAGCTTTCACTACTTTTCCTGCCATATATCTCTCCCATTACAAGAGTATATTTAAGTGTATGCATTGTACTACTCTAGCAATTCAATAAAATTAACCCTTGCCAAACCAGTCCATAGACTTATATTAATAGAATGACACATTCACAATATATTATATGCCCTCAAAAATTTAAAATTATCAAGATATGCAAACTTAACAATATGACATGAAAATATGCAAGTGCAATAAAACCAAAAAGAACCATAGGTCAACACAAGAAAAATGAAAAAGAAGCAACTTATTAGTAGTTTCATGCAGAAACAAAATAGTGAGCATATGCTCAGTTAAAGTCAACCTAATTGTAAGTGACTCAGTCATAGACATAAAATACTTACCGATGGAAAAACATTCTTCAAGTAAGGATTCTGCTTCTTTCACGCAATGGTCCCCATCATCACTTTCCAAAAAGTCCCTAAGATTACTTTCTGAGGGTAATATTTCTTCTTTTGAAGCAAGATGAATTTCCTCGTCAGTCACCCCCAAATTCTCTTCAGTTCTACTGTCAATATTTTGCTCCACAGACGACTCAATATTCTCAACCTTTTCAAAAGGTTGCACAGAACATGAGCCGCGAGAATTATTTGCATCACATGAATCGTTCTTGTAATGGTGTTCATTAATACTACCTATATTTGAAGCACCAGAGTCCACCATAGCAATGTCAGACTCTTTTTCTTCCTCTAAAATCTGAGAGACTTCTTCGTCCACCGTGTCGATGTTAGACTCTTTTTCTTCCTCCAAAATCTGAGAGATTTCTTTGTCCACGTTCGAGCAGATTTGTGCAACTTTGGCACCGAAACTCTGCAATTGCTGTTCAACATGTCCTAATTCCTGTCCACGATTCAGGAAGATTATTGTAACATGGTAAGTAGCTAACTATATATGAGTAAAATACAACTTAGTAGAACAGGGCCAACGGAAAAAACATCACAAACAACCAATCATCTGAGAAATAATTCAATATTTTTGAAAGCTTAGTGAAGAGAAGCTTGGGACAATATATACATACCTGCCTCACGACAACATCCATGTCGCAGCACAGACTTTCAAACTTCCGAAGTAAGTCCCCAACACATGATATACCTTCACCTCCGTTGTCCATCTTGAGCATAATCAATGACACTCTACACCTGGCTAATACAGAAGAAGATTTAAGTGCTTCACTTCACAGACAGAGTAATGATCAGCTATATTCAATCACATTATTAAACAGTCACAGCTTGAGAAAATCCAGTAGCAAAGATTTTCAAGATTGCCAGATTATCAAACAACACACTACAACAAAGCGAATGCACAATCAATTAATTGAACACGTTTAAAAAGACCTGCACACCCATAAACAAAAGTTAGCGTATCGCCATACTAACTTAAGAGTAATCTAATGGAATTAAGCACTTCAAAAAAAAATTGCTACGTGATGATACATTGTAATAATACTATCATAGCCATTACAAAATTTGGTTTTTCTTCTACTGCACAAACCCAAAACTCTGTATTATATAAATTCACATGCGGATTATCTGAATTTTGGTTGGTTTATTTGTTCGAGTCTCTAGTAACACAAAGGATTATCAATCAATTTGATGAGTACTAATTTTTAAAAATCAAAACATTCAAAATTTTGAAATTTTATTCCTTCTCTTTCTAACGTTCTCAGAAGACAAACTGAAGCGGAGAAAAAAGAAAAAAAAATTTAATTTACATGATCATCAACATGCAAAGCACTCTGAAATAAAATTTATATGATCATCAACAAGCAAAGCACTCTATGAGTCAAGGCAAAGCAGCATTGGTCAAAATTACAAAAACTGTGAATATGATCAACTAACCTTCTTAGTCATTGATAAAAAGACTGAAACTAACAGAGAAAGAAACCAAATTATGTATCGATAAAAAAACAATATTAATAAAAAAATAAAAGCCAAAAAAAAAGAAAAAACCCTGAATTTCCTATGATGAAATAATGTTAAGAATTATTCTCCATGTGTACTAACATAAACAGAAGAAAAGAAACTACCACATAAACAAAACCAAATTGTGGGAAAAAAAAACACACACACACTCATAAATTTAAAGTTTGCATAACATACCGGTTAGAAGAACAAATGTCAAGAAACTAAAACCTTAGAAAATTTGACAAATAATATATTTTTGCAAAGGAGAGTGACTAGCTACTGATAGATAGTTAAAGTAAAATTAAAGAGGTGCGAATTAAATAATACCTTATTATTATTGAAGTAAAACTGAGTTTGTTGTAACTAGTAAATTTTAATCCAAATAGAAAACCGCGTTTGTTGCAGTCAATCCCAAATTTGTAGAAGTAAGAAAAATAATAATAATTTTTTTTTAAAAAAAAAAGAGAACAAAACAAAATAAAACTCCTTTTCACTTAAATTCTACGTCATCCATACATCTCTTCTTTGATAGATGGAAACTAAATTAAGTATTAAAACAAAAAAAAAAACAAAATTTTGAATTTTCTATGATCAAATAATGTTAAGAATTATTTTCCATGTAAACTAACAAAAACAGAAGGGAAAAAAAATACCGCATAAGCAAAACCAAATTATGAAAAAAAACACACGTAAATATAAAGTTTGCACGACTTACCGTATATTTTTATAATAGCAGGGAGGAGAGGGAAAATGAAGAGAAGTACGGGAGAGCTTTAAATGGAATATATACTTGTACACTAGTACGTAGAGGAGAGTGAAAAAGAGAAGTATAGATAAGTTTACTAAGATGAAGTAGAGTTTAAAGTGAAAAGGAGTTTTATTTTGTTTTGTTCTCCTATTCCTGTTTCATTATTATTTATTTTTCTTATTTCTAAAAATTTGGGATTGGCTAGAACAAACTCAGTTTTCTATTTGGATTACAATTTATAAGCTACAACAACTATGGAGATTTCTTCATTCAAAATTTGAAAGATTTCTTCATCCATGTTTGAACAAATTTGTGTAATTTTGACACCTAAATTTAGAAATCATTAAAACTCTCCCATAATTTATAAAAATAACTAAAAAAGATCCTACTGTTTATAAAAATAGTTAGGGTTTTTTTAATTATTTTTATAAACTACATGGGTTTTTAATAATTTTTGAAGTTAGGGCTTTTTTGCTTACTATGTCAAACTAAGGAGGAAAATTAGAATTATTTCATGTTTATAATTTGAAGGGTAAATTGTACAAACCAACCACCCCCCCCACTCCGGATGTTTAGCATGATTATATAAAAATGATTGTTTGAAAAATTTACACTGCCCTCCCCTAAAGTTTCTAAAACTCAATACAAACCTCTTCTATCAACATCTTGTTATTGATGAATAGTTGTGAAGTGCCATTGAATAAGGGTAAAATCATCAAATGACATTAAATCATATGAGTATAAAATTTTTAATAATATATACTTTTAATTTAATTAAAAAAACATATATATCATTTTAAAAAATAAATACAAAAAACTCTCCGATTTTTCAAGTTCTCTCATTTTCTTCTTCCTCTCTCGTATTCTTCTATTCTCTCTCTCTTTTCAAGCTCTCTCATCTTCTTCTTCCTCTCTTATATTCTTCTTATTCTCTCTTCTTCCTCTCCGTCCTCTCTCATCTTCTTCTTCCTCTCTTATATTCTTCTTATTCTCTCTTCTTCCTCTCCGTCCTCTCTCATCTTCTTCTTCTTCTTCCTCTCTCATCATCATCTTTTTCTTCCTCTCTCATCTACTCTCTCTCTCTCTCTCTCTCTCTTTTTTTTTTAATTTCTAGTTCAATTTCCTTGTGAATTTTCTTATGAGTCTAGTTGAATTTTTTTTCTTAGTTTTATGTTTTGAATTCCTTAGTGAATTTGCAATGACATATTGTGATTGTTGGTTGGTGAGAAAATGTGGTTGTGGGTGGTTTTTTGTTGAAGATTTGGGTTGTGAGATTGATTAAACACGGGTGTTATGTTTGAACTGATGATGAAAAAGAATTTATGTTGATGATAGTATGAAAAATGACGAAGAAAATTTGATAGAGGTGATGAAGAAGATGATAACATCTTTTTAAACGATTTTTAATTATTTTTTAAAAATAAAATAATAAAATAATAATTTTGTTATGGATTTTTTTACTTTTGCTCAAATTAACATTGACTATTTGTCTTAATTAACAGTTGACTCAGGAGGTTTGTACTGAGTTTTAGAAATATCATGGAAGGGTAGTGCGAGTTTCCCAAACATCATCATTTTTATATAATTATGCCAAACTTTAGGGGAATGTGTGCAATTTGCCCTAATTTAAAATGGGAATTACGTGAAAAATGTGGTTGGAGGCAAGTGAAACCTGATAAATTTATCTCCTATTTAAAGTAGTCTAGTTTAAAATGATAAGGGTAGTAAGTTTTATACATTGGATATTTTGAAATATTTTAAAATTTTTGTTAATATTTTGGGTTCACTTTGGTGTATGACATTGGAGCTACTATCATGCATTAAAGGGGAGAATCTAGTGCTTCCCCAACTTAAAAATTTTTGGTATTTATTGCTCACGATATACAGTTGTCATCATCTCAGTTACTGCACAAGAAATACACTCTCATTATACTTCAATCACAATCTACAACCATCAAATATCTTCGCAAAACAATTGCATTTCATAAAACTTTATCAAAGGTGTTGTAAATAGTTCAATAAGGCAAACTCTTAGAACTTGTACTAATTACTAAGGCCTTGAGCTTGGAAGAATCATCAGAAGCATTGGCTCTTCTAGTTATCATTTCCATGTTCTTTTGCAAACTTTGTTTCACTAAGTCCTTCATCATTTTTTGCCCCTCTAGAGCCTCTCTTGGATTCACAGGTGAACCCATTGCAATCCTCCCTGTTTGTGGCCCAGAATGAGGGCCCATCTTGAGTTGCCTTTCATCTTTAAACCATTGTAACAATTTCAGTGCTCTCTTCTGCGCTAGAGGACTCCCCAGTAAGGCCACTTCAAGTATGACATGGACAATCCCTGACTTGGCCATTTTTTCCCTTTGTGCTGAGCTTTGATGAGCCAAGATCATTAGAATGTAAGCTGACAATTCCTGGCATTTCGGCTTGTCTTCCCATGTCAAAATCTCGATCAAACTCTGGGGTACCAACGGACTATCCTCCATAGCTTTCTTTCCCATCAATGTTACCACCAAGTTCCCTAATGTTGCAAGTGACTTATCGGAGAGTTCCTTTACGGTAGAGAGCTTCAAGAGTGTTTGTACCACCCCATTAGAGACCAAGGGTCCGGCATTGTCGAGCACTGCAGAGAGATTATATAATGTTCCTATACACAAGTCTTTAGTTTCAACACTTGATTCCGATTCAAGAATCCCAACCAGAAATGGTAAAATTTCGGATGACGAAACAGGGAATTGTGCGTTTGCCAATGAAGATAACGACAGTAGCAACTCTGCAAACTCATGCCTTGTTGATTCATCTACTTCTTCAACATTCTTTGGTAGCTTTGACAGGATTCCTGACTCCACCATCAGAGCCTTGTTCCTGAAGCAAGAACGAAAAAATAAAAAATTAGGAAGAGAAGCACAAAATAAAGCGGTTGACTTTTACCGAAGTAAAACAAAGGTCTAGTCAATAATCAACCAAAAAGTATTTCATTATTGGATACATCGCTATAAAATTATTTAAACTAACCTAATAAATAAAATAAGTACAAGTTGTGACACGTAGAAGTCAATGAGATTTTAGATCTGTGTTGTAAAAACGAAAGTCAATAAATGAATTCTTTAAGGATTAAACAATAGTTTATGTGGAATCTGATCAACTGCGATACATATGGTGGGCGGGATTTAATTTCTTATTAGAGACAAAGTATCACGTGGCTAACATAATTGTCTCTCTGACTCTTCTTGCCACAACGGTGCTTAGTGGACAATCAGCGCACCTGCGGCCTATTGATTCAAGGGAGTATGCGTGCATTTTGCAAAATAATTAGTATTAGCTAGTGTGGTAGGCAATAAAGGGCACAAAGTTGCTCTCTAATTTGTATTGTGATTCTATTTATGCTTCTTCTGTGTTGCTTCCTATAAACTTCAAATGTTTTATTTTTTTATTGAAGACACGGTGATTAAAAAAAATAATAAATCTTTGATATTTTGTTCTAAAATCGACTTAGAGAATATATAAAGCCTTAAACAAGTTATGTAGGGGTTTATCTTAAATTGAAAGATATACTTTGAATGTTTTATGAACATGAGACAAAGCACCTTTGTGGTGGAAGTACTTTCTATAAAAGTACTCTAAAACGTACTCCAAATGAATCCTTGTAGTGTAATTGAAATCCAAAATTTAACTAACTCCAAAAAGGGCTTTGGCTACTACCCTAAATAATTGAAATTCAAAACTTAACTAACTCCAAAAAGGCTTTGGCTACTATCCCTAAATTTTTAGGGTACCTCCACTGTGACTAATCAAAAGCATCAATATGCAGAGACAAACATCAATGGCAATTAGCGCCGTTGGTGTTAGGTGGATCTCTTCCATTTGGGAGTAGTCCCCCAGGTTGCATCACTGTGTTTTTATCTCGGTTAGCCTCAGTAGTCTTCTAAATCATTCCTAACCCTTGGCAGAAAAAAAAAAAGAAGGAAAAAAAATATGCAGAGACAAACTTTGCCCTTACAAAAGGGAAGTCCTCTTGTCCTAGCTTTCATAGAATTCATTTTATTGAAGTTGAAAATAAGTCATATAATTATATGTTAAAAAGCGAGAGTATGGGTTCAAATACGATGACCATGGTAATAAATCCAAGACAACTACCCACAAATACCAAATCTACATAAGAAGTCAAATAATGCTGATGGACCAAAAGGGCTCCACTCAGCTTAATTTCCAAGTTTCTAATGTATTGAAATTCCCCATATCATTATCAAGCAGCTGATGGACCTATTAATGTACTAAAAAAAAAAAGGCGGATGGGCCTATTAAAATTTCCAAATATAAAATTCACATGTCGTTTATTAGAGCACATATAGATTTAAATGAAACCAACAAATTGAGATGATGGTACGTTATAAGACCTACTAATAAACAAGATCCAACCGTCTAGCCTGGGTGATCTTATTGTTTTAATTAACTTAATATTCAATAATGAATTTAACAGATCAACTGTATGGGTCCCCTAATTCCTTACTACCTATCAACTGTAGATGACCTACAAAAATCCAAAACAGAGCCCCATTATTTCAAACACCAATGAAACCTCAAACTTCCAAACCCAGCAACCTTTAAAGGAAGAGAAGAGTTTCTTTCCACTCTCATCATCATATGTCATATAGAACAAGTTCTTATAAATTACTCATTTTATTTTACATGATGAGATGTGAATGACAACTACATAATATATCCAAAGGCACTGACACATTTTCACGAGAAAAAACTGTTTTCTTGCTAAAAGTAAGCTAGTACTTGTCAGTAGTTGTCAACTCCACTAGGCCACCATGGACTCAAAAGTGGAGTCCCATCTTCAAAATGCATACCATCTTTACCTAAAAATCGTAATACTAAAATTCGACAAAATAATTATATAATACAGCTTAAATACATGTTACCAAAAAAAATAAAATTAATCAAAACTAAAGCATTAAACTTGTAAAAACAATATATCAATAATTATCGATATCAAATTTTATCTTAACAAAACATTTGCACAACTTACATGCAATGGAAATAGATCATTAGACTAAAATCAAGTATTAAAAATTCTACAAAGGATTGTACCAAAAAAATTCTACAAAGGACACCAAAAACAAATCAAAATTAGATTCAATATTTTTCTCTTCCATAGATATGGAATATCGAAACTTACGTGTAAGTTCCATTAGCAAGCTCGATCAAGGCGTTGACCGCCGTCTGCCGGCGAGCAACCACCTCGGTAGCCGCCATAGACACCAGCATCTGTATAACACCAAGCTCCGCCATCAACTTCTTTATCTTGAAATCTTCCTTAGCGAGTCTTTGTATCTCCATAGCCGCCATCTCCTTCTCTTCCCAGCTCCCAAAGTGAAGCCTCTTCACTGATTTTTGCAAGTCCACACCACAATAGTCCTCGGTCTCAATCTTTTTGGTCTCCATGACCTGCTCTTCCTGCTGCTGGTTAATGACGACGCCAGTGGTTTTGGTCTCTGCGCATCGTTTTCGAGCAGCTTTAGATTGCAAGAAGCGACGGATACGAGAAAAGAACTGAAGCTTCATGTAAGAAAGCAACCAAACAGAAGATGATGAAGAAGAAGAACTGGACATGTTTTGTGTTTGTGTAGGAGACATATTGAGGGACTGTTGATGCGTGGGTGTAGTTTTATAATACTTGTATTTGAAAGTCTTGACTTTGTGAAGAGAGAGAGAGAGAGGAAAAAGGGAATTTTTATGGATGAAATTAGGGACAAGCCAGAAGAAAAAAACTGAGAGGAAGCACATGCAGAGGAACACTGTTGTCTTTTTTAAGTTTTTAACTCGAAGACAGTGTAACTCTGTATGGAAGATACTTAAGACCATGCCACACTAGATTATTCTGTCCCTTTTTTGCCCCCATTGCCCATTTTGCCCACGTGTCAAGAGTTTTATTGCTGACATGCCATTTATTATAAAAGTCAGAATGAAAATGATTAATTTCGAGGATGAATTGTCATCGCCTTGTTTGATTTAGATTTTACTTGTGTTTAATAGAAGGGTATTGGATACACGTTTATGATTCAAATTCTATTCCATACGCTTCTAATTAAACACCTTTTTTCAGACAATTTTTTGTATGTTATTGAACAAGCTAGTATATCTCAATCATGATTATATAGACTTAGTATTTGATCATCTTATTAGAACATGCCTTCTTCAATCATCTCTAAACACCTAATTATTTAGATAATGAAATGATAGTTTTCACTCATAGTTTTACTGTTTTAGCAAATGAATATATTATTTAAGCATAAGGAGATTTTTATAATTTTTTTAAATTTATATTAAAACTCTCTTATATAATTGTTTTTATTATATTTTAAAATAATGAAAGGAATTTAATATACAATAAAGAATTTTCATTTCGCAAAATAGGATCAGTGAAGTGATAAATATGCAACTCTCACCCCTGCAAATCATTGGTTCCAACACGTACTCCACTACAAATATGAATTTCTTTATCTTCACACACGATGGGTTACTTTCTCTCGTATTGAAAGTTGTTTCTCTAGTAATATTTCAAAATTATCTATATTAATTCTGATTGTCTCCTAGGTTATGTATTAGTAAAAAAAAAAGGTTTCGTTCTAGATCGAAATCAAGAAACTGTTTTCTGAAGTTAAACCTCATCAAGTTTTGCAATTCTCCGTCTCAAACAAAATAAGAATGACGTCGAAGTTTTTCCATGAGAAGACATTGGTTTGCAATACCATCACGTAAGTCTAATCAGGGCCAAAAAAAAGTGGTGTGTTATAGGGCCTATCAAGTACCAACTCCAATTTAGGGTAGCTTCTTGGATGAAGCAAAACCAGACAGCTAATATGACTCCTAGTTGACTCTCCAATGAGACATGGCTTTTTGAGCATTGCGCTAACTTTGTTGGTTAAAGAGTCGTTTAAGTGTAAAGCAATTTTTTTTTTTAATCTACCGTTAATGGCAATGTGGGATTCAGGGAGCATCAGCCTCGATAATCTCATCAGATTTATATACGCCTGGCACTCATGCAGTGAATTTTGGACTCTTAGGTCAATCCTTAAATCATATATAAATTAATTTTTTCTTGTAATTGCTGTGACATTCTCACATGCATGGTTGATCGTGTAAATTTTGGCAGCAAGAAGGGTGGATCACCACGGATTTTAATTAGAATAATTGTGATCTCTACAAAAACATATATATCTCAGGTTTATTTTTTATGGTATGGATCACATTAATAACAAATAAACGGGCATGGAAAAACAATAAACAAAAATTTTATGGTACGAAATTCTTGTCTAGAGCAACAGATGTGGCAGTTTGTTATTTACTGTGACAAGATTTTATTAATCAAATGAAGAGGTTATTTGTTAGGTATTATAAGGTATTAGGATTACTAACCCAAATTAACCAAATATTTAATTAAAATAATGTCCATGTCGGTACATGGTTTCTATTATTTTCTCTTAAAGTCCTACAAACAATGCCTACCAAATTTTACCCAACATGGTAGGGAAGATAAAAATATATTTAAATTCATTTAAAAAAAAAAAAAAAGACTTATACATTTATTGACTAGTCACTCTAATGAGTTTGGCTAGTTTGACATGTAGAATGTCATAGGTTTATATTCATTCGATAAGAAGAATACTACAATATTAAACTTCAATTTCTTTTTTATTTAATGAATGCTTAAAGTTAAATCACTACATTGTTTTTTAATTTTTTTCATCTTCTAATTATATGACTTCACTTAAGTTTTTGAATTTCTTTCTCAGTTTCTAATTATCTCACTTCACTTTTATTTCCTAAAATTTTAAAAAGTGCGTTTATATTATTTATTTTTATTATAATAATTTAACATAAATCAAATCTTCCAAATTAATGTAAATACAGTTCGATTTCAAAATTTCAAATGCAATAATGAAAAAATATTTTGATTACATAATTGCATTGAAGAACTCGATGGCTAGATTATTTATTCATCTTTTGTCAGTGTTAACGTATTCATAATCTTAAGTCTCAAATACTGTAGTTGGGTAATTTTTCTATCAACATAAGCTTTTGGGTTTTGTGTTGCACGTAAGGAAATGTGTTAATATATCATAATATCAAGTTTTAAATTTGAACTTTTTCCTATTTATTTAAACTTTTTAGTCATCTAAATAGATAATTACATTACAGGCCTTCTTAGACATCTATTATAAATAAAACAATATACATCAAACAGAATTTTTTTCTTTTTCTTATTGCCTTAACCTCAAATTTCAAACAGAAAGAATTTTGATGACATGAAAAGCTTGTGCTTATCGTCTACACTTTTTTTTTTTTTTAATTTGAATTAATAAAATAACCAGCAATTGTTTAAGCATATTAATATAGCAAGTGGATTACATTTCACACAAAGTACTTGGTTTTGATAATAGTAACAGTCTAACTAATCACCTGCATAAACTAACCAAAATAGCTAACTCATGTTTAAGATAAACAATAATCAATTTAACTAAGAGCACATAGAAACTTACCAGACACAAAATTTCGTTATCTTCGAACTATTGTAGTAGATGAACTGATGAACTGCCCTCGGCAACACTCTTGTCATTAGATCGCCAACTAATTACTTTTAGGAGGATCATTTAGCTGAAAATTAAACTTGATGCATGACATCAAACTAACAAGAACTAAAACAGTAATTAAACACAGTTACCTTGGACCATTGATGGACAAATCAAGGTACTGCAGACAAATTTAGGCCACAAATTGGAATCTAACCTGTCAACAAGTAGACTTCTCCAGTTGATCAACAAAAACTCTGTAGATATAAAATTGTAATGATTTGCAATTTGGGTGGTTCGGGTTTCCCCGTATGTCAAGGAATATTTGTTTGGAGGCGGCTTATCATGTTTGATCTGAAATCAAAATTCAAACTTTTATTTTTCAAAAGATAAGGATAAAATAAAATATGAAAATTATTTACACAATTTTAATTATCAGTTATTTGTTTAATAGATATAACTTTACTATGAATTATACTCAAATTGTTTTTCATGACTCAAATTTTTAAATTTAATTTATTGCTTTTGATTTTTAAACTATTATAATTTATTATATATTACTTTTAACTTGTCATAATTTCAACTCTTAAATACTATAGTTAAATTTTTTTTTAATCAACTTAAACTTTTGGATTTGATAGTAATTAAAATATATGTTTTTAATTGATTCAATCTCTTTCTTTTCCTTTTATCTCGAATTTCTATTGTATACGTTTTATGGTCTGAGAAGTTTAGTATATATTGTCATCTATCCACATTATACGTGAGAAGCTGTGTCAATGATTGTGCCATTTATCTCGAATTTTTGTTGCACATATTATACGGTTGGAAACGTTTAATATATTTTTATCATTTGTTTACATTACATATAAGAGACTTTATAATTATTAGATTTTTTTCTATTAATTTCAGCTTTTTAATCCGATTGTAACTAATAATTACGAAGCCAAAAAAAAAATAAAATTCTAGTGTTGCCTACTACTCAAGAATTCAATTGGCACCTAAGGTTTGTTAGTGCAGCACTTTAGAATAATCAAAATTGACCTTTCAGTCCTCTTCTCTTCCCTGCACATTTTTGTTGAAAAATTCAAAGCTTAGTGGAATTGCAATATTGGTCTTTGGATGACGTGGCGTCAATTTCCTTATCATATTCCACTGCAAATTTTATTCATCCGCAAAAGTGTAGGTCTAGCGTGAAATTATCAACTATGTATCACACGTGTGAAAAAATATAGGGATATTATGAAAAACTTCCCTAAAAAGTAAATTAATCATGATTTACCCTCAAAATTTTTAATTAGATGAACCACTCCTTACCATTAACTTTCTATCTAAAATGTTAACATTTTCCATCCAAAACTCTAAAATGACCAAAATACCCTTATTAAAATTATGTAAAATATCTATCATACCCTTTAAATTTATATAATGACTGAAATACCCTTTAAATTATTGATTAATAATAATATTATTAATTAAAAATGAAAAATGAAAAACAATACTAATTAACAAAAAAAAAAACTAATTGATTTTTCTAATCTTTTAGGTTTTCAACCTACAAAAATGGGTTTTCAGGCTAAAAACTCAGATTTTTAGATTTTCTCGCTAACAACAACCTGGAAACACATCTTTTTCTTGGGTTCCCAGCAATGGGTTCTAGGTTGCTGCTTCCTGGAAACACAAATTACTGCTTACGGTTTCACCACTAAGAACAACCATAAACCACTCACTCACCCATCATATCCATTCACTACCACCACAAACCACCTAGAACATCCCTAAACTACCTCCCACCATATCAGATCCACCGAACTCAGAACTAGATAACAACAACAACAATAACAACAAAAGGAGATGGAGGAGAAAGGTGCGGGTTGGTCATCGATGATAGAGGAGGAAGTAGGGGGCGAGAGAAAGAGAGAGATGGATGAGTGAAAGAGAGAAGAAAATGGTAGAGTGAGAGATAGAATGGTAAAAGAGAGAGATGGAGGAGTGAGAGAGAATAGTAGAGAGAGTTTTCAAAATTATTTATTTATTTATTTTGTTTTTAATTATTTAATAAAACAATCGAGAAAAATCTTGATTAATTTACTTTTCAGGGGTTTTTCATAATATCCCAAACATAAACCACTTAAAAAGTGATGTAGTTGTCGTTGAAATTAATTATCAATTATTGGTTATGTGTTTAAATGGAAAACGCAAGAAATTTGGTGCTTATACGAGATGCTCCATATTTGAGACTCCAACTTATATTGTCATATGTTGAAAAGTACTTATTAGTGCTGGTAAAATATCAATCAAATTGTGAAACACGTAGCTTCTTCAATTTTATTTATTTTTATCTTTTAGTGAACATCAACAACATAATGATATTTGCCTCAAAAAAAAGAAAGTAATGATATTATTTTTAAAAAAAAAAAAAAAACATAATGATATATAATCAGCTTTACTTTTAAAAGAAAATATTAAATACAAAAGACAATTGCATATAAAAGTAGTAAGAAATTTTTAATTAGTTATTAAAACCAAAAGAATAAATATTCAAGTTGTAGAAACTCAACTGAAAATTAGGTAGTTGTGCGAATCTTTGAAAGAGTGACTTTGAATTTGAATTGGTGCAAAATTCCACCTTATTAAACGTTTTGCGTCAATCATATAATAAACAATTAATTCGTTATCAACTTGAGTAAAAATTTGTTGTTAATATTTTGTTATTTAGAATTTTATGAAAGAAATTTATATTTTGATAATGTATAAAAGAGAAAAAATTTAATAATGTTGATTATCCACTTTTTACATATTGATGTGTTATTAAATTATTAGAATATTATTAAAACAAAAAAAAAAAAAAAGTAGAGAATCATTGCTTCATGAACTTACCTTATTTATAAATACGAGAAAATGAAACATTTACATGATTGAAATGATATAAACAATACTTTTAGGGATTCTCCAAATTTTACGAATAATTGAAACTTTTAATTATTATTCAAGCAAGAGAAGCCCGCCATTAATCACATTTTCACCAAAAGTCATGCTAATTTCCATGCACAAAAATTTCAATAACATAGATAATTGCAGTGAACTCTGTATTACAAGTAGTTTGATAATTTAATATTCTAATGGCAAAGCATCCAAATATGCCACCAACAGATCTAAAAACAATTCTACAAGTGAATCGATCTAAGTTACTTTATATTTATATCCATTTCAAAAAAGAAAAAATAGATAAATTACTTTATATCAAGATTAGTATTTCTTTCTTTTTATTTTTTGACATAATACAGTATATATTATATGTATAAATACCACAGCCTACTAGACGACAAAGGCAGACCTAGCGTTGGTCCAGGTGAGGCACGTGCCCCCAAATGTTTGTTGCTTTTTCAACACAAACAAGGGAAGACATTGAATTTGAAACATTTTCATTTCATTAATTATTATACTCACTTCAAGAATTATTGAAAATAAAACATATAATATTATTTAATTTTAATAGATTTTGGTTTATCATGAAAATTAGTATATGAATTATTTTTCTTTTACATAAATTATTTTATACAATAAATTTCACAAATAATAAAACTTATATGAACTATAATTGTTTTTATTTTTAATTTTTATTTTATTTTATTTTCTTATAAATCTACAAATATTTATTAGATAAAAGACTACAAATATGACTTGATTAGTAACTTTCATAATAGATATATATAGTTTGATTGCATATATTTATTTACAATCTGAACAGTAACTCTTATAATAAAGGGGATATATACCCAAAATATTTTTTTTAACAATATGAAATTCAATTTTCTCTCACTAAGAAAAATGGAGCTAGTGTACAATCAACTAACAATTAGTAAACTTTTGTTTTTATATTTGTATCAAAAATGTTAATTTTAAGAAATTTTTATTTTAATCTTATAAGATGTAAAACTACATATTTCATACTGATTATGCATTCTAACTATTTTTATTTCATATAATATCCTTCTAGCAATTGAAGAGAATATTACAAAAAAAATTTCATATAATTTAGTTTCTTGACATTATAATTATTATATTAAATTGTTCACTCTCAAATAAATTTTTGGATCCACCACTGTCAGAGGAGGAAAGGAACTGTGGCTCCTAAACCGCAGCAAGGCTAGCTGAAAATCACTCACACAAAGGGCCGCAAGAGAATCGAACACCAAACACGTGTTCGTGAGTTAGGTCTAACTTTAGCACTAAGTTAAATCACAATTCTCATATATATATATATATATATATATATATATATATATATATAAAGAGAATTCTCTAGTATTTCTTTCTATTCTAAAAGAATATACATCCTTTTAGATGTGTTCTCTACTGTGTCTTTCTCAAATTTACTAGAAACTCTTGTATATATAGCTAGCTCAGCTTGATCTTTTGCTAATGGATGAACACTTCCATATTGTCAAAGCATATAGACGTCTCAAATCATTCCATTGGCTATGGCAATGCCTTGACATATCTCACAAGAAGCTCGGATAGCTCAACATATTTGACAAGCGGCAAATTCATTGTACTGCCACGTGGGTTGCGGCACTATCACACGTGGGATAACTATGGAAAAACTGGAACTTAAAATGGACACCCCACTAGTGTATAAGCATGAAGGTGGAACCAGTCAGATAAGTCCTGAGGGCTTAATGTCCACAACCAACTTATGCATCAATGTCAATAAATGACACTGAAAATTATATATATATTGTGGAACGATTATATCATCCGGAACAACAACATTGGTGTATCATTCATGATCATGATTGTCTTGGGACCCTTTGGAACAAAAAAAGTGTAAAAGTCACTACTAGCTAGCACATTGGACTTGTTGCAACTTGCAAGACTTGTGGGTGGCAGTAGCAGACTTAGTCCACCACAACTGTTGCTTTTCCGCTTGAATTTTTTGTTGTAATGTATTGTGAAATGAAGCTTCTCATCAAGTTCTATCATGTAATGGATCGTGTAGTGTGTCTCATGGGCAAATAGCTGAACCTAGTATAGGGGTTGAGAGTTGACTCATCATTTGAATTTGACATTGAAAATACAATAGATTGTATGCATAGCGAGGTTGAGATGCAGGTTCCACATATTTTACAAAATTAGACTTCGATCTTTTGCTGTTAAACGGGAATAAATAAGACTTCCGTCTGAGGAGTTTTCTCCTTTGATTAATCTATACCGAAAAGAAGCTCAGATTAATAAAAATAAAAATAAAAATAAAAAAACCACATGCACCAGCCGGGAATCGAACCCGGGTCTGTACCGTGGCAGGGTACTATTCTACCACTAGACCACTGGTGCCTGACATCCTGAAGGGGCACTCTTAAAATATATGACGTATAAAAGTTATCAAGTTTTCAGCTGCTACAAGCGTTCGCACTATGCTACTAGACAAATGAAATTAACCGGGTCAGTTTGACTTGCTAGTAGAGGTCATGATCATCAGATAATGCAGTAGCAGAAAATTTTCTTTCAGGAAACTCAATTAGGTTCAGATGCAAATGGTAATCATGGTGGGCCTCGATCAACCCTAGTAGAGCTTTAAAGACCAATCTCCGCCCATCTTCTTTTTCCACCCTATAATCCTGGGTATTTTGAATGTGTCAATAAAACAAATCTTCAGTGACTAATCTTGAATAGTTGAATGTGTCAACTTCTTTCTTCCAATGATTAATAATCTTCAGTGACTAATCAAAATATTTATTTAAATTTCACACTTCTGCTCTCAAATGTTAGTAAAATCCAATGGATCAATTCAATTTACAGAGGCTTTACAACCAATTATGAATAGGATATCAACATAGATTATATGTATATAGCTTTAACTATAGTTTTGTACAGTTGGTGAATTATTTAAAGGTAACAATCTAAACTAAGAGGAACTTGTCAGATTTCTACACAATCTTCATCGTCGTTTTCAATATCCCAGTCTAGTTGAAAAGAATTAGCTGACTCCTTCAATTCTGTTAGTCCAGTTAGATCCTCCAGATAGGTCGGATGGTTAATTGCTTGGAGTAAGAATTCTGTCCCTCTTTTCCGATATTCCGACACCACCTGAAAAATTCAAGCGATCAGAATTCAAAGCTAGAGAAAGCATTACAATATGCATGTCAGAACAAATATTCAGTCGCGACACAAATTTAATTTGACAAATTTATCTCATAGTTAAAATTGTTCTTTCGCTAAAATATTATCTTCCAAGAATGAAGTAACTTACAGTGCTGCAACAAGCTGTGCAACTATTCGAGGACTGACCGACAAGTGTCATCTGAGAAAACTGAGAAAGGGAACCTCGAATCTGGTGGGGTATGATACCAAGAGGTTGTTCACTGCTTCCACTGTCACTTGAGTTCAAAAACTCAGCTTCAACATATATGCTGTACATGACAAGATGGACATCAAATGCTATGTGAGTGAAATGCAAAAAGGAGGTCAAGTGAAACGTCTAGTTAGCTCTTTAACTATTGCAACTAAAATTATAGAACATCTTCCACAGGACATTTCGTAAACTTTTGCAGGATTTACCTATGAGGATGATGAAGGACCCCCATTAACAGTTCAACCGCTAGAGCTGAAGCAATAGGAGCAAGACCTGGCCGTGTAACAGTACATTGCTGGTCCAAGGTGCGGTTGGCAGTTGACTGCACAGAGAGCATAAGAATTATTGCAGAGCTTAATACACATAAAACCAAGTATCAAATATTTTGCACTCTAGAACTTTACATCAGTAGGAGCAACCACATCATTGCAGAAGTAACAGCCTAATCTCTGCCCAGCATCTTTATTAACTAGGGCAAAATTCCCCACATCAGCAGATAAAGCATTCGCATCTTCAGCTTTTAAATCATGGCCAGATCTGAAAGGACCAGGTCCATGGCGCATAACTAAGAAGCTATCAAACCCAAGAGCTGCAGTTATAGCAATCTACAAAAATATAAATGCCATCAAATTAAGCAAATATTCAATAATAAACAAATCACAAAACATGTTGGTATCTATGATCAAATCATCATTTATCCATGTTGACAAGCATGATATAAAAATACCATGCATAATGTCACAACTATTCTACCAAGCAGATAGTAATCTAAATGGTTGACCTTGTTAGAATTGGCACAAAGGAGCGTAGGAAGCCATCGACTTTCTCTCGTATCAGTCAACAAAAAAATTGCATCATGTGAATGAATCAAATCATGTAGGCGTCTACAGTCATCAAGAACACTATCCTCTTCTTGGTTAGGAACTGGATGCCCAGGCATTGGTATAGCCATCACAGCAGCTTCTGCTTCCTGAGAAAGGGTTGACAGAACAGAAGGCAGAGTATGAATAAACAAAGGTTAATTTGTTTGGTTGGCCCTTTCATATAGAGATCTCTGGTTAAACCAATTACCACAGCTGGGAAAATCCGCTTGAGGCTTTTAACTGCTGCCGTCGCTTTAAATTCACCTCCATTGAGACAGTCATCTAATGTATATAGTGACTGCCTCAGCGGATTAGACATTGTCACCCTACCATTGTCGAGTAGTGTAATTTTCCGAACACCCCAGGCCTGAAATTTGTGCATATGATTTTCAATTACCATTAGATAGAATCCAAAACTTTGACTACAAGTTTCTGAACACTCACCATAAGCATGCGGGCAACCTGGCATCCAAGTGTACCAGCCCCAAGCAGAAGACACTTGACAGAAGATAAGATATCCAGGTTCAAAGATGGCAGCTGACGCCATCTCATGAGTTTCAGATTCAAATCTGCGGCAGATATGGCCAACCTGTAAAATTGAGTCAAAAAGCTCAGCATAAAAAACAGAATTACATTATTCAGGAGTACAAAGTGACTTGTGAGACAACATACCTAGTTGGATCCATGGACTTAGCAAGGCTAATACACCTAGGTACTCTCTTTCCTTTGTTAAGTTCCCATCCAACAACATTAGGCGCATGTTGATTTTCCTTCCATCCTGAACAGATATGACAACAGTTATATAATAACTTAAACCAAACAAAATTTTATTAACAAGAAGAAAGCAATTTGAACAAGTAATCCACTGCCTTCCCAAAAAGAGCCTCTAAAGACCAAACAGAACACTGTAATAAATTGTATCCCCAAAAATAAAAAAAATAAAAAAAAGAACACTGTTATAAAACAGCGCACAAAAGCAGATTGAAACTGTAAGACGTAAACTATCAATAAAAATGAGCAGTTACCCAATATCTGCCGCTCTACCTTGTGGAACTGTAATTAGAGCTTCACCAACAAGGGACAAACTCATATCAGCAAAGCCACGATTTTCTCTATAGCATAAAAACCGAACTGACTTGATATTCCATCTTGAATATATCAGTGCGAGGAAATTGCGTAGAGGCCACCCGGGATTATTTTGTAGATGGCAAGGATCATAGAAACCAAACAACAACTGGAAACAAGTGTAGTAACTTAGAAGCATTCTTAGTATTGTAATTTGATAAATAATTCTAGTTAGTCATTCAACTTATAATTCCATTAGAATCACATATAATAAGCAGTTCTACTTTCACAGACAGACCTTTTGTCCATCACCTTCGCAGGCTTCCCACTCCTTTAGATGCCTAACAGTAGCACGTGAATCCGTAGCAATACTAACCAAAAAGAATGGCACATCTGCAGTAGACTTGTATGGTTTAGGTTTAGATTTAAAACATGTAAAAGAAAAAAAAGGAAACAAATATATATGTATATATATAAATCACAACAGAATAATATACCGGCTGTTAAGCTTGTGTTACGCCACTCATTACAAGCTGCTGACACAGAATCAGCCTACAAATTGCAGAATATTTAAGTAACAACAATCTACAAAAACGTAATTACTGTAATTCCAGCAACAATCAAAATTTCGAATACCTCTTGTAAGCTAAACCATTGTGAAGCTGGCCTCAAATCAACTAAGGTTGCTGGAGGATTAAGCACCAGAGCAGGAAATGCAAACCAGTAATGAAAGCTCCATTTCTTCAAGTCAGCAAACGAGATAAGCAAGAACCTTGATAGCACCTTACTATCATCTACGGCTTTACCAGAGTGAATATCCTCCCAAATCTAAATATCACGAAGCAGCACATTTGACACATCAGATTTCTACTGCATTCAGTTAATAAAATTACGTACAAAATGCAAAACCAAGCTAATTGACGGAAACTAACATATGTATATAGAAGCAAACAAACTAACGCCCCACTGAATTTCCATATAAAGCAACCTATTCAATAAGTTACCTTCTTTGCTTCTTCTCTTAGCAAGCTTTGTTTATCGATGGCATGGAAACTTTCCAGCGTATTTGTGTTGTACAATACACCTGGAACAGAGCATCTGTTACGACTGCCATGACTGATAGCTGTCACTGACGATTCCTCATCCAAATCAGTCGGCAGCGATTCAGTAATAAGAGTCAAATAATTAGACACTCGCAAATGCGAGCAAGGTGCATAGAAACCTGCAACAACATCAATTACAGCTTAGTTTCGCATCAATTTTCTTCCCGATTCAACGTCTAGAAAACTAGCTTCACGCCCGAGCCACATTTTATGATTTTTATTTTGTAAACTAATATTCACTCCAAAACAGAGGACAAAACTGATGTCTACAATGTATAAATATAAAAACACACTAGTCACAATCTTTTTCAAACAATTAACAGTAAAAACTACAATACAAGTAATTAAATTTGATTGCTAAACACTTTTCAAATACTGAACAAAAATCAAAATTGATTACTAGAAGGTACATATATAAACAAAAGCAAACAAATATACCATTTTTTTCCAACAACTACAACAATACCAAAGAAAATTAGTTTATGATAAAATGAAAGAGATGAAAATGAAGTCTTAAAGTGAATTATTATAATAAAAGTAAACGGAGGTACCGGAGATGGGGATGGGAGAGTCGTCGATGCCGAGCTTGTTGAGCTTCAAAGAAGATAATCGGTGCCAGAAACCCTCGTCAACGGAGCTTTGAAACGGTGCGAATTGAAGTATAGATCCGGTGCCTTTTTCAGCCATGCTTTGTTTTTCTGATTTTGTTGGGAATTTTTATGTTCACTTTGTCAGGTGAAGTTATTAATGAGCTATAGAGATGGAAGAATATGGTTGGAGAAGATACCGATACCGTGTCGTGTTGTGTGTGGCAGTGGTTCCTATACGATGCATCACGGTGTGCTTTGGTTATGCCAGCTTTATGAGCTCGCTACGTTGGTTGGTTTGAGTTTTTGTAGTGATTATGATGGGTTTGAATTGGAAGAGGCCCATGGGCTTTTTGGGTGTTGACAAATCTACATTTTGAGTTTTTGTTAATTTTATAACTATTTTGCAATTTTAATTTAAAAAAAAAAAAAAAAACTATTTTGCACTTTTTATAAGATTGTATTATGATAATATGATCCTAATATTTTAAAATTGCATCATTTTTGTTACTTAATTAAACTTCAGTTTGTCAACGCTAAAGGTCAAAAAAGTATGTTGGTTTTTTTTTTTTTTTTCTTTTTCAACTTTGTAAGGAAATTTTTTAATAAAATTAAAAGCTAAAATATGAAATTATGAAATTATTTTAAATTCCTAAAAACTAAAGAAAAAAAAACAAATCGCATGTAACGCAATTATGCAACGATTTACTTCCCCATGGAAAAGATCTTCAGGCAATATATCTTCCACGGGAGGAGATCAAATAGTGTTTGTTCTATCTAAAACATATGTTAGAGGAGATTGTTGATGTCAATTTTCTTTAATATGGATATGGAGGAGCATCGACAATCTCTTCCCATTGAAAGAAGCTCATTTGGCCATCTGATTTCCACCATTGATGATGGTGAAACCTTTCTCTATATTATGAATTTATTAACTTATTTTGATATATTGATTTTTATTCAAATTTGTTTATTTTAATATAAATGACTATATAATTTTATAACGTTATTTTATCTTTTTATATGTAAATCATGGCCTATGATTGAAATAAGGAAGATTAAGAACAAAATAGGTTTTTCTTCATTTTTTTTAAATATAAAAACTAAGAGATTGTTTATTTTTTCTAATAGTGCTGAATTGCATTTATTAAATTATTGTCGTTTATTTTTTTAAGTGATCAAACCACTTAGAACAATCGAAAAAATTAAATAAGAATTTTTAAATTTTCACTTAATTACAAATCACTTAATGATATTTAAAGTTTTTGTTCTAAATCTATCATCCCTAAAATAACATAATTTCAAATTTATCTTAATTTTATATTACTCAATTTTTTTTCCCTTGATAATTACAAAAAATACATTTGAAAAAAAAAATTTAAATGCATCTCATTTTAAATTGTCTTGAAATTGAACTAATATATTTTAATTTACAATTTAAACATTCATTTTTTTGTAGTTTTCTTGAATATATTAATATATTTAAATATATAAATATGATTAATACTATTATATTTTTAATCATATTTTAATTATGAATAAAATATTATTAATATATATATAAAATGTTATAGAATTTATTAAATTATTTATTTTTATATGTTTATATTAAATTAATCAAAATTACGTAACAATAAATAATTTAAAATATATAAATGTTAAATTACTAGTTTTTAAATAATTTTAATTTTAAAAAATAAACAAGTTTACAATATATTCAGATATAAGAAAAAAAAAAAAAAAACATGTTATTCAAATTTCAGTCACTATTCAGTTTTCAGACTTTAACGACATTCTTAAGACAAAAAAACAAACTACTCCTAAATTAATATTCTAAAAAGTCAAAAACTAATTTAATCACTTTTATAAACGACATTAAATATTTGGAATTCAACAAAGTCCTAGACTTTTTCAATAACTATTCTTTACAAAAATAACTATCACTCATAGATTGAATTTCATACATGATTCCTTGTTCTTTTACTTTCATTTCATGGAATGCCACTAAAAGTGGCAAGTAATACAAGAACTGAGTGGATTGCCTTTCAAGTAATGTTAAAATTTTAATACACAATAGATCAGTTATGTACTCGACTGGACATTCCATAATTAAACTGATTCAAGCATCTTCATTGAAAGTGTCACAAAATATGATACAGAAATACTGAAGGATATCATACCCTTTTAGACATTCAAGTTTATGATCACAGAGATACATCCCACTCTACTCGCACCAGAGCAGTTTGTGCTTATTCATAATACAGTGTATCTAAATATTACAGGAAATGAAACTTTCCTTGGAACAGGTCCATGCCTGCACTTATACACACATATTCACTACAGTAATTGTGCACTTTGTCAACCAAAAGCACCTAATAGATAAAAGCTTTCAAGAAGACGAGCTTAAGGAATTGAAAAAGGAGCTCCTCTGCCTCTTGTTTGGAAGTGTTGTTCGTGGTGAGTATTCTGGTGAGGGAGAAGCTTTGTCCAGGACAGAACTCAGGGCCTGGTGAACAGCGCTGGCGAGAAGTTGGGATGTCTCAGCATTATCAGCATTCTCTTTGCTGCAACTGGTAAAAACAAAAACATTTTTCAACCAATCTCCCAGTGTTGATATTTCTACCTTTATCATCTTTAATGGGAGAGCATCAAGAGTTTGTCTTAGATCGGACAGCAGCCCAGGTCGGTACTCGCAACACACAGAAGCCTTGAATAAGAAAGTTCCATATCCTGATTCATCATCATACGGTTCAACTTTCACTTCATCAGCATCCATTGGAATGAGACAGCCTTTGCTTGCCTCTGTTGCATTCTTCTTCAGTTCTTTTACTTGGGTTATGACTTCAGCAAGCAAGGTGGCTTTGTCCATCTATTAACAGGAGTCAAACAACAAGTTAAAAGAGATCATTGAACTAGCCATCGATACTGACACTTTTTTAGATGCATTAATGATAAAACTAGTCAACAATAGCAATTAGCAGGAAAGCATAACCGGGGATTAGAAGAAAACAAAGTCGCAACTCCTGGTCAAAGCATGCTTATAAAGTATAAACCTGACTTTCATAATATGCGGCGAAAGATGCCGATGAATTCTGAACTAGTTCAGCTTGAAAGAAACTCTTAACACTAAATTTTTCATCTCCTTGTGCCAGGGATACCTAAAAGCTTAATCTAGTCTCATATTAGAAACCGATGCTTCTTCCACCCATTACATCAATTTAACCATAGTTTTCCAAGTAGATTCTCGAAGCTTGGACAAGTTAACTAAAAATTTTGGACATGGACTTGGATCAAACCATTAACCTGGTAGCATAGACTTGAGATGAACATACTAACTTTAATCAGATAACAAACTTGGTAGAAGAGATTCGGAGTAAGAGGAGTTCTTGTAATAAGATATACAATAAGAAAAAAGTTGGCATAAAATTATTTCTTTGTATTATAACAGAAATTTAGTTTAATTATTCATTAATTTTCTTATCCCAGACTTTTGTTCCTTACTTCCACTACCAAAGATGATAAGCTATCTTATGATCAGTTGACAACAGACATCTAAACCATCTAAAATAAACCAAGGCATAAGACATCTTGAGGGATTCTCAAGAGAAGAGCTGGCATAGTACCCCACAACCCAATCATCATCGTTGATTGTCACTTTCAAAAACACATACTCAGTCTCCTAACAATTTGTAAGCTTTGACAACAAGATAATATAATATAAACGATCACAGATCATACATGAATATAAATATTGTTTAACAAACTGTAGTATCATGAAATTCAAAGGTCGGTCGGGTTTAACTAGCACAAAATAGCTTTCAAATTTATTAACTATGTTAGGAGCCTTTGACGCAATCAAAAAAATAAATAAAAATTACAGACGGTTCTCTGTCAATTTCATATTTTGGTTTTTAATTAATAAAAACATTAGAAAACATCAACAGGCGGCATATGCAACCACACAAGTAGTTGCCACACCAACAAATACACCATGGTCCTTTTCTTTCCCCCTTTTCACTTACCGTAGGCATAGTTAATAGCGGGCATGTATGCCCATGATGACCGCTTCCTCTTTTCTTTTTGTAAACTTCTAATTAATTTCAATCCAGATATCTCCTGTAGACAAGCTTGAATGAGTGATTTCAAAACACAGACCAAATTCACTCATTCACAATCATGAACATCCAGCTGACAATGCACATAGCAATACAATACATTTCAACTGCACTACACTAGCTAACAACAGACTACTTACTTTAAAATTTCCAAGTTGGGACCGCAAAATATGTTCAAATAAAAGAGTTATATATCCATCTAACCATAATCATAATTATCATATTCTGAGTTTTTTTTATCATATGAAAAGCTACAATATCTCCCATCTGACTTTTGCATTTTCCAGACGAAGAGTTGACCCTAACACAAATAATGTCATAAAAAACAATAATGTAATTTGATGTAAACAATGTACATTAAGGGTCAATAATAAATAGCAATTTTTTGCATAACCTTCAAAACCTGATATCCTTTTGAAAAGCATAATGAGAATTACATAACAATAATCTCAAACTTAACAAGACAAAGTGGAATGTAACTTCTCAGAAATCAAAAGAAGTTATGAGTTTAGTTGAACAAGGTAAACAACAGCTTACATTTCACATAGTTGCGGAGCACAAGATCAAAGATTTTGCCAACATTCTAAAAATTGAAGCGAAATTTAAACATGTTCTCAAACACAACATGTCATGTTTTGAATGCACTTTTGAAAATTCAAGTCCTCACTTAAGCAATGAAAAGACTAGAAGCTTGCTTCATGTTCTTTTCTTAGCAACCAAACATGATGTCCATACACAAAAGCTAAATTTCTATGTCAAATACAGCAGTAAGCATCCCCACAATTCAAAGAATACTTAATAGAATCCTAAAACATCTCCCAATTAGAATAAATAATCATAAAAGCCTTGAAACCAGCTAAATCAATATGCTACAACAAATAACTAAACAAAATAAAATAAATTAACTAAAAACTGATCAAAATCTCCATGGAAGAGAAAATAACCTTTGCAGTGCAAGGCACGAGACCACGAAGTGTATCAAGATGAGCATTGATTCTCTCTCTCCTCCTCCTCTCTGCTTCACTGTGACTCTTCAAAGCAGCAACGGTCTTGGCCTCCGAAGCATCCTTCTTCACAGCTCTCACAGACGCTTTAACAAGCTCTCCTCTCTCACTATCCAACACCAGGGACTGTGACACCGAACCACCTCGGAAAACACCACTAAAAGCATCTAAAAACGGATCATAAAGTGAAGAGTTGGCGTTAAAAGAATAGGCAGCCATGCAAAGAGTTTTTTACGACCCAGAAACGAAAAAGAAGAGTAGACCAGGAGGACGAATTGTGGGGGCGAACCAAAAGGAGAGCTTTTGTGATGGGAAGTTTCGTAAGTTACAGACTTTGAGGTTGTTGACGACACTTCTTGTTGTTGTTCTTCTTCTGCTAGCTGTGGCAGTACCTTCCATTACGAAAAAAAAAAAGACCAACGTTTGGAGTCGTTCAAGGGAGGTGATCAGTGTAAAAACATCCACATTTTCTTCTTGAAGCTCTTGAATTCCAGCATTTCTACTGTGTCTTTGAACGCACCGAGATTCTTTGGTGTTTAAAACAGAGACAGATACCTTAAACTATGGACACTTTGTGGATTCCAATGAATATTCAAGGACAAAACAGAGGATATTATGGTGGGTCAAAGGAGATGGAGTTTGTAGACGGAGGATTTGGAAGAATCAGACAGACTTTTGTTAGAGAGTTGTGATCACAATCCACAAATACAAAATGACTTTTTCATTTCTTTTTAGAGTTTCAGACACCAAGGCTGTATAATATTTATACAGGTGAGTGTCAACTTAAATGCTACACAATACAAACTGGCGGATGTAGCCAAGAGGCCTAAAATAGCAATTTTCTAGGTGTCCGGAGAAAAAATTGGATGGTATGCTCGCGCTGCGAATTTACGGATAAGTTGTCACGTATTCATGACATTCAATCAATTATATAGTCTGTTATGTCATATGTTGACTTTTAAATGAGAAATTTACAGTGAAATTGATCTTTTCGATGGGATGATCTCCACGTGAATATGTTGTTATGTAATATAATTTGAATATTTGCAATCAATCATATATCACATTGAATTACCTATTATTTTTTTGATTATAATTAAATATATATCATATCGCGTTATATATTATCTTATAAATCATTGATTGGTTCTGATATTGTATTATTCAAATATTTTTTAATATATCATATCATGTTATAGATTATCTTATAAATTACGAATCGGTTCCGAGATTATATTTTTTAATTATTTTTTATGGGAGAGAATCCTGTAAATTATTGAATGAATAAAATAAATGACGTTGAATTTTGGCATTTCTTAAGGTAGTATGTGGTGCTAAATGCCCCACTGATAATCGGTGACTGATGTAAGAGGTTGACTATACAAATGGTAATTGAAGTCAAATGATTAAAAATAAAGCGAGTACTACATCATTAAATATAGGCGCTATTATGAAGACGACCATTAAACATTGTTTTTACGAGTGATTGAGATCCAAATGAATGAAGATCACTAAAAATTAGATGAAATACATTTTTTTTTTTTGGGGTTGGGGCGGGGGTGAGGAAGTTTAATCGTGGATCACATGTATATTAATATAAATATAAAATACTCTTTCAAAATTTCCACAATGTTAAAAAGTAGGATTAGTCAAACTTTTATATGAATAAACTAGACTATATTTCTTTTTTTAATTAATGATTCAAAAAGAGATAAATTTAAAATTCCATGACATTGAAGTATTAATTATGTGAAGAAGTAGAATTCACAAAATAATATATTCTTAAACAAATAAATAGAATGTATTAATCGATGTTCTTGTTTGTGTCATAAACGTCCAAGGTTCACAAGATTCAGTCAATTATAATAACTTGCACATATTGGTAATGTAATTGGGAGTCTATCCTAAGTGGGCAAATTCATTTGATTGGAAGTCTAATCGCCTCAATCCTCTGAGGAGTGGGCAAAAGACAGAAAAGTATTTGGAGGTCAAGAAAAGCTGCCACAAAGTTTTGTGAGGGCAAATATATTTATGTTTTCTATAACAACTTTTCATTGACATCAAATGTGCCGACTATAGATTAATAGCAACAAGAACTAAAACAAAACTTTGCTTCTACAAATAGCCAATTGTTTATGGGGAGACTTGTTTTTGATAGGCCAAACCAAGGCCTTGCTTCGTCACTACCTTTTGAAGTGGTCATGACTTTCCAACAATAGCATTTTCTTTTCTGAAAAATTAGGGTTATGTTTTTTTAAAATCAAGGTGTCTAGATTCAACTCATTGAAGATAAGACTAAACTATATTTATATTTAATGTTGAGTTATTGTCAGAAAGTGAGTCCACATATCACCTACTTTTGTATGGGTTAAGCTATTGTTCTGTGATTTTACTTCCATGACACGTAGCTAATTTTAATTGTTTATATGATACCGTGTGTTTGAAATACCAGAGGAGCAAACGGTTAATGGTGTGAAAAAGATACTGACTTCATTTGATACAACTCTTCGAGTGGATCTTTTAGAAGTTGATGTTTTATTAATAAATATTTTAAATTATAAATTTATCAAAAAAATTAAATGATTTTAGGGGTATAATAAAATTAATAAAATTATATTAGATATTTCAATCTTTTTAAAAGCTCAAAAATATATACTTAAAAAAACTCAAAATTTAAGTTTCACCAAGTAAATCTTTTTCAATTTTTTTAATTGTCAAAAAGCTCTACTAAAATGACAATTAAACGACGTAAAAAAAATCAAGTAGAACTTTTATCATTAAAAAAATATTTTTAATCAGTACATAAATTATACCAAATGTACACACAATCTAATACATAAATACTTTCACTTCAAAATGCCTTTGGTTAGAATTCTCTTGATACAATTAGTAGTCTACCAAGAATTCAATTGATTCTTTAGCTCAAAAACTATATTTAATTCTTTTGATTAATCATTATAAAATTGATTAAAAAAAAATCAATATTATTCAATATTTTGGTAGACTTCTGAGTTTTGACAATTTAGGTATCCTTTGGATACATTAAAAGCACTATTAAATACTCCCCCCCCAAAAAAAAACTATCAAAATACTCTTTGTTGCATTTCTTTATATTAAAAAATTTTATAATTTTGTTGTTTGTAAATATTAAATACTAAAAAAATGTTTTTTAAATTATTACAAATTCGAAAGTCAGGAGAAAAGGAAATGATCTGAACTTTCACTGTCAATACAAGGATTTATCATTGAACCACTTTAACTTTTATCAAAAGCAATTTATTTGACATGATATGAGAAAAATCAAATACAAAACTCGGTCTCCCTTGGCCTACTTGCGTTGGTATGTTTACACACACACCCCCGGAACCTCTTACTTATTTTCCGTTTGCAAACTTCTTTTATTTTTCCTTTGATCGACACAATCAGCTCAGTTCTCTCCCTCCTGTAGAGAGAATTATAAATATTACAATTCAAATGCAAAAGGAAGAATTCATCGTAATAATCACGATTTATACATGACAACAGGACAACACAACAACTGATCTATTGATGCATATAGCTATCACATGCCACTTCAAACAAAGCTTTGATATTCATCAATGGTCTTCTTCATCTCTTCCAAATTGGAAGAGAAATATTTCAGTTTCTGTAATTCGACATTCTTTATTCATAATCACACTTCCACTTAAATGTCCTTGTATCATTTGAAACACAAAATGCACAAGAAACTTGAAAGAATGAACATTTTCAAATTTCTAATGTTCATTTTAATGCAAGTGCTCTTTTTCTCGCATTATCAATAGAAAGGACGAGTTACAAGAATCCTTATGCACAATGGATTTGACAAACAAATGCCACTATATGTGCTCGGCTTCTCACTAATTTAAGCACAATGTATTGAAAACTTTAGCAATGGTGGTGCTAGAGAAAAATCAAGGCCGCCATAACTGGTGAGTAAACTGGTCTGGTTAAATATTGTTATCAAGCAACAAGTTGTGGATTGTGACATTGATGGTAAGAATTAAGGTTTTGAAGGTGACCTGACGGACCGACGTGCCTTCGAATTCATTGAAAGCAACTATGGCCTCACAAGCTAATTTTCTAGCAAACAGGGCATTATAATTACCTTCTCTACACTTCAAAGGCAATTGCAAGTTTGCAACTTAATAAATTTAAGAAAACTCGAATTCGATTAGTAACTAAATTAATCAAAATAATTGTCTATTTGTATTCGACATTGTTTTCGCAAGAGTATTTTTATTTAGAATAATATTAAATTATCAAAAAAATTCGTTTGAATAATGTGTAACATAAGTTGTCATTATCATGTATATAATAAGATAATATGATAAATAGTGTAGTACAACATGTTACAATATTTGAACAATATAACGATACTCTTATTTTATACAACTATTATTTTCACTTTAAATCCATGTAATAGCATCCCAATCAAATTGATTCCATTTTAAGAAGGTCATCTTACTAGATAGTTTCTATATAGTTAAAGTGAATATTAGTGATCGTTGAATTCAAATCTAAAGGTCCAAAAAATTGAAAGTTTAAAAATAAATTAAAAATAACTAAACCAAATTATTCCCATAACTATTGTATAACTAAACAAATTTAAAATACCAAAATTCATAAAAACAATAAATAGATAATAGCGTAATGATAAAATATTATCCATTTGTGAGCTTCTCAAGGTCATGAGTTTTATATCCCTCTTTCCCACTATATGTGGGTCTCCCTCTCATCACTGTAGGCTACCCCCCACTTAATATGGGTTACTCTCTTCTGCTCAGTCGTGTCGTCTTAAATCTGATCCCATTTGATTCTGATCGTTTCTTAGACTAGTGTTAATACTAAAAAAAAAAAAAAATCATATTAACTAAGACAAAAATCGTTCGTCTACAATGACGCCGTTCCATGCCATGGTTTTTTAAAACTGCGAGCAAAATCTCCACTTCACTTGACCCTCACAAGTCACACCACACATGCCATGAACACGAGGTTATCGGTGGATTCCTTGAGCAAAGATCAATTTCTTGGACATTCAAGCAGATAATTTGTTTTAAACTTATTAATATGCTTTTAAGCTAGCATGATAGGTAGGATATTCTATGATTTTCACATTGATACCATACATTTAAGACATAAAGTAATATAATTAAATAAAATCTTAATTATTAATCTAAGTAATCCATATATATATATCATTATTACAAAATCGAAAGAGTAATGCTATATTTTCTTATCCTCCATGTTTATTTTATAATTAGGATGAAAAAGTTGGGAAAAAAATGTATAAAATTGCATTCTCATCTCCCAACACAATTTAAACTTTCAAACGAGGATTTTGGATAAGAATATAAAGTTGAATAAAGGATTATCCTTTTTCTAATTTATTATTATTATTATTTACTTTTGTTCATTACTTCTCTATTATATTTATTAGGTTACGTGACATGGGCAATAATCCCATATCGCATTCCAACAGCCATCTTGAAATACTAATTTTGTTTAATTTTATTGATTAAAGACAAGTTACACCCAGAAAAAATCCAAAAGATGGTGTCAGTGCATAGCTCTAATGACTATGCACGGGGCAGAACTTGCAGACGGCACAAAATATTGTTTAATAAAATTAAACTTCAAATTAGTTTTTTTTTTTTAAAAAAAAAAATCAAACTTTAAATTTTAAAAATAGGATAAGTACAAAAATAACATATTATATTAATGACTCAATATTTATATAATTTTTTAAAAAATATATAAAATTAATTCATACTTTTTTCTATTACATTTTATACTGCTAAAAACTTATTTATAGAATTGTAAATTTGGCTTTGTCCCTGTTTATAATTTAAATTGAGATAAACTTAAGACGGTTTGTTTTTTTTTTTTTTCCTAATAAAATTTATTTTCACTAGAATCTTAATTTAAGTGAATTTGATGAGGGAAATGCTAAATAGTCTTGATCTCCTCCATGGAAGAGAGAGAGCAACTTGTGATCTTCTCCCATTAAGAAGATTACTAGTCGATGACCTCTATTAGGAGTAGATTGTACATGTGACTCTCGCAATGAAGGGGATCAGAGATGTGATTTCTCCTAATTGAGATGATTGCAAACACTATATCCTCTAATAGAAATAGATTACCTACTGATTTGTAAATCTCGCCTCTGGAGGCCACCTCCACTAGTGGTGAAGCACTCTAGATGACAAATTAACTTTAACGTAATAAAACATAAAATCAAATAGAAATAACCAAAAATAAAAGACACGACATGAAAGAAAAAATAGAGAGAGAAAACATTAATGGAGAAAAGAAGAGTCGTAGTCTCCATGGAGTCACGTTGGAGGCAAATTTTGCTTCCATCAAAACTTAAAAAATTACCGTTTATTTTTTCCACTTAGGACTTAATAATATCGAATTACAACTATTAAATTATTTTTATATATTTTTTAATTGATCAAACCATTTAAAACTACTGAAAAAACAACTGAAAAAATTAAGTAAAAATTTTTAATTTTTCATTTAATTGTAAATCTTTTTAGCTTATCACTTAATTGCAAATCTTTTTAGCTTTTCACTTAATTGCAAATCACTTAATGATATTTAAAAGTTTTTATTTTTAATCTATCCTCCCAAAATAACATAATTTCAAATTTATTCTATTTTTATATTACTCAAATTTTATTTTCTTTTTTCCTTGATACTTATAAAAAATATATTTGAAAAGTAAAATTTAAATACCTCTCATCCTAAATTATCTTAGTATTAAACTAATATATTTTAATTTATAATTTAAATATTCATTTTTTAGTTGTTTTTTTAAATATATTAATATATTTAAATATATAAATATGGTTAATACTACTATATTTTTTAATCATATTTTAATTATGAATAAAATATTATTAATATGTACATAAAAATATTTTTGAATTTATTAAATTATTTATTTTTAAATGTTTGTATTAAATTAATTAAAATTACATAATAACAAATAGTAAAAAAAATATAAATATTAACTTACTAATTTTCAGATAATTTTAAATTTAAAAAATAAATAAGTTTATAACATATTTGATATAAGAAAAAAAAAACATATTATTCAGATTTTAAATTTCAATTACTATTTAACTTTTAATCTTTAATAACACTGTTTAATCTTCAAATAAAAAAAATAAAGAATCTCATAGTCATTATAAAAGCAATTTTTGCCTTTACCATGACTTAATAGTACCAATAAAGGTAATTTTTACCTTTTTTGTGACTTAGCAAGTCTTAATGAGGCAAACTTTGTCTCCTTCGCGGCCTTATAAGGCCCGATGATGGCAAATTTTGCATCCTCCATGACTTAATAGCTTAAGGCAAACTTTGCCTCCTCTATAACTTAATAAATGCTAATGGAGGCAACTTGCCTCCACCAAAACATAATATAATTCCTTAACAATTATTATTATTATATTATTATTTAATGATTTTCGAGTTTTCATATAGTTTTCAGCTTTGTTCTTATTATTTTTAAATTTAAAAAAAAAAATAATTAGATGGTGAAAAATAGTAAGAGAAAATAAATGACAGCTGGTGAGACAAAAAAGTTTTTTTACATGTTTTATGAGGGTCATTTTAGGTAATACATATACTTTGGTGCAATAAACTTAAAATTACTAAGTTATTTATTTATTATATTTTTTGCCATGCTACTTACGATTTTTTGCCATATATGTATGTGTATATATAGAGAGGAAACATGTAATTATAAGTTTTTTAAATATTTTTTTATTTATTTAAGCATTGATACCGTATAGATTAAAGCTCTGATAAGACTTATCAAGATTATCGCTATTTACGCTCATATTAGAAGATAAACTCATTCACGATAAAAACAAAGAAAAAATTTTCGTAAAAAAATTGTAAAATATTCTCGATAAAATTTAAACACATACCACTTAAATGAGAAAGCACACAACCATTTGTTCTTAAAAATGATATAGTTTTTTTCTTTTTCTTTTTTTTCGGTTGCCAATTTTGGTCTTCTCTCATATGGTTCCCATTATTCTTGAGGTTCTTCCAATTACAGGTTTAGCTAATTTTTCTCTGCTTATCATGCTTCTAGTGTTGTTTTGTTATTGTCTTTCTCTGCTTATCATGCTTCTAGTGTTGTTTTGTTATTGTCTTTGTTGTTTCCTCTTTTTTTTTTTTAAATAATTCAGACTATAAAATCTAAATTATAAAGATGGAGTAAACATATATTAAAGTCATAAATTAATAAGTAAATATTGATACTAATTTAACCAAATTCTCTTTCCAAACAGTTATGCTTAAAAAATGGAAATTATTAAAAATATCTCAAAAATGATGAAAATATAATTTTAACCCAAATAGATTGTTAATCACTTTTAGTTCCAAATGGAACTTCATTTATTTTAGCCCATTTTCATCCGATGAAACATTTTATGTGCATAAAATCGCTTACATGAAGTATTTCATGGAATAAAAATGGTTAAAAAATAATTAACATTTTATTTGAGGCTAAAAACGAATAACAATTTATTTGTGTTAAAATAATATTATTGTTTGGACCAAAACTGAATTTATCCCCGAAATAATCCTACTTTGTACATTAAACTAGGACAAATTCAATTTTAGCCACACTAAAAAAATTCGTTTTTATCTTAAAGTTAAAAATTACTCATTTTAAATTCCAAATAAAATTTCAATTATTTTTAATCCAATTTTATTTTACAAAACATTTTATCCGGTTAATCATATCGCGCCGATGACTCTACACATGTAAAATATTCACTTGCATGTAATATTTTATAGAATCAAGACATTCGAAGACATTTAAAATTTTATTTCACACCCAAACAAATAACTTTTTTTGATCCAAAACGAATTTATTTTTAAGCACACTTTTAATAACTTCCACTTAAGAACCATTAAACTATTGTACTTATCGTTTAATAGTTCTTAAGTGGAAATCATTAAAATATTCACTTACATGTAATATTTTGTAGAATCAAAACGTACCAAGACATTTGAAATTTTCTTTTACACCCAAAAAAATAACTTTTTTGATCCAAAACGAATTTACATTATTTTTAACCACACTTTTAATAATTTCCACTTAAGAACTATTAAACTATTGTACTTATCGTAAATGACAAATTAAAAAAAAAAAACGCAAAACGACGCAGTTTAAACCCCAACTTGTCTGCTTCAACAGTAGAACACTTAAACCTCGCCGCCGCTCTTTCCACTATATAAACGTAACAAGTTGCACCTGCTCACACACACCAACGCAACAGCCATGGCCGCCACTTCACTAGCAGCAGCCCAGAGCTCCATCTCCTTCTCTCACAAAACCAAAACCCTCGATTTGATACCCCAATCCTCTTCCTTATCACCCTCCATAAGCTCCTACTCTCCCACCTTCAAGTCTCTGATCGCCCGCGTCCCCACCAGCAATGCCTCTTCCAACGGCCGATCCTCTCTCGCCGCCACCATGGTCTCCTTCTCCTCCGTCACCCCCACCACATCCCTTGAGTTCGACACCAGCGTCTTCAACAAGGAGAAGATCTCCCTGGCCGGCCACGACGAGGTACTATTACTATTACTATTACGTTCACATTTTTCTCTATAAAACGACGTCGTTTTAGTTGTTTAACTATCGTTGTTTTGTTGCGTAGTATATTGTGAGAGGAGGCAGAGATTTGTTCCATTTGCTGCCAGATGCTTTCAAGGGTATCAAGCAAATTGGAGTCATTGGTTGGGGCTCTCAGGTTTTCATTTTTTTTTTAATCTAAATTTATTATTATTTTTTTTTATATTTTTGGTTCTTATTTTGAATTTATATAAAATTTGCTAGGGGCCAGCACAAGCACAGAATTTTAGAGATTCTCTTGTGGAGGCAAAATCTGATATTGTAGTGAAGGCAAGTTGTTTTGTTTGTTTGATTTATTTGATATTTTTGGTGATTTAAAATGTGAATGTATTGATTGTTATTGTGATGTGCGTGGCAGATTGGGCTGAGGAGAGGCTCGCGCTCATTTGCTGAAGCTCGTGCTGCAGGGTTCACTGAAGAGAGTGGAACTCTAGGAGATATATGGGAGACTGTTTCGGGAAGTGATCTTGTGTTGTTGTTGATTTCTGATGCTGCACAGGTTGGTTAAATTTTGATTTTTTATAGTTGTGGTCAATGCCTAGGATGGAATACAAGTATTTATTAATGTAGTAGTAGCTTGTTTGAGTGGTATGTTGTTGTAATGGTGGTCTGCAACGGCTGTGGTTTGTGGTACTGTGGTGTTCATTCATTGTTATTTAAGTTGAGTAACCCCTCATTTTGGTAACAATTCACTGTTGTTTAGTGATAGTTAATGTACACAAGTAGGGGCTCTGCTAGTTTTGTTGATTTGATAAGTTCTCAAGCCATTAGTATGGAATTGGAAGAAAAGGCTTTAAATATAGTTCCTCTGTTTAAGTATATTATATGAATGGATATAAAATTTAATAGTGAGTATATATTGTAAAATTCATTTTGAACAAAGATGTCTGTAGTTGTTTGAATTTCCAATGCAAGTAGAATTTGATGCAGCTTAACAGCATAACATAAGGATTTGCAACCTTACTGAGATTATGGATGTGTTCACCTGGACTGCTGATTTAATTTCAAAAACCGCTTCTTATAAAATGCAACATGGTAGTAAATATGGACAAGGTCCTTTATGTGTTTGTATTTTAATTTAATGTCCTAGTTGTTAACAATGTCTTAACTACTGCAAGGCTTTAAAAAATTACACGAACTTAGCTGGTAATAAATGTTGTGTGTGTGTATATATATATGTATATATATATATAGGCTTTAGTTCAGATGTATTTTTGTTTTATAGAAATCTTTGGTATCATCATATGCTACAGACATGAGATTAAGTTTTATTTTGCTTTTAGTTAAATATTGTATGATAGGTATGTTTGTAGTCATAATGTTGAGGCATGTTTGCTTTTGCTTCCAACACTGCATTATATACAATTGTTCTTTAAGTAATTGCACTTATTTCCATCTGTGAACCGCAGGCAGATAATTATGAGAAGATTTTCTCGCACATGAAACCAAACAGCATCCTTGGCCTTTCCCATGGATTTCTTCTCGGTCATTTACAGTCTCTGGGGCTTGATTTTCCAAAGAACATAAGTGTTATTGCTGTTTGCCCAAAGGGGATGGGACCTTCTGTTAGGAGGCTCTATGTTCAGGGTAAAGAGATAAATGGAGCTGGAATCAATGCCAGTTTTGCTGTGCATCAGGTCTCTCTTGCACTCTCTAATTTCAGCATATAATTTTGTCATAACAAGCTGGGGTAATCTTGGAACCTGTGCAGGAGGAAACTGAATGTTTTGTTCTCTTGTTTCTTGAGCAGGATGTTGATGGTAGGGCTACAGATGTTGCCTTAGGATGGTCAATTGCTCTTGGTTCTCCTTTTACCTTTGCCACCACATTGGAGCAGGAGTACAGGAGTGATATTTTTGGGGAGAGGGGTAATTTCAGTAGTCTATTTGATTTTTTTCAAAATGTTGTCTTGTTTAGTTTATAATTTTTTAAGGCTTATGGCATCTTAGTTTGTTTTATTCTGGCTTGTAGGCATATTACTTGGTGCTGTTCATGGAGTTGTGGAGTGCTTGTTCAGAAAGTATACTGAGAATGGAATGCCTGAAGATTTGGCTTACAAGAATACTGTTGAGTGCATAACAGGAATTGTATCCAAGACCATCTCAACGAAGGTATTTTTATCTTCAGATTCTGCGTGGTGATGTGTTTTTTCCTGTTTGTTGGACAATACACTCATTTTGGTCTCTGCTTTTGGTCTATTTTATGTGCTTTTATAGGGTATGTTGGCCGTGTATAACTCGTTGTCGGAGGATGGCAAAAGGGAATTTGAGGCTGCATATAGTGCCTCATATTATCCTTGTATGGACATCTTGTATGAGTGTTATGAAGATGTTGCCACTGGGAGTGAGATTCGCTCTGTAGTTTTGGCTGGACGACGGTTTTATGTAAGTTGATATCATATGATGGGAATCTCTTATGATTTTTTATAATCATTAAAACTAGTCGTTAGCACCACAATTTTGCTTGGTTGGTTCATTGATCACTTTTTAAACAGGAAAAGGAGGGTCTACCGGCTTTCCCAATGGGTAAAATAGATCAAACTCGGATGTGGAAAGTTGGTGAGCGTGTTCGAGCAACACGTCCAAAAGGCGATTTGGGTCCATTATATCCTTTCACTGCTGGGGTTTTCGTGGCACTTATGATGGCCCAGGTATTAAAGTCTGTCATTATTGTTTGATTAGTCAGTGGATATGGTGTGCTCATTTTTGTTAACCTACCATTTGTTCTTGCAAACTTCCAGATTGAGGTCTTGAGAAAGAAGGGGCACTCATACTCAGAAATCATCAACGAGAGTTTGATTGAAGCAGTGGATTCTTTGAACCCCTTTATGCATGCTCGCGGTGTCTCATTCATGGTTGATAACTGTTCCACAACTGCAAGATTGGGATCGAGGAAATGGGCCCCTCGCTTTGATTACGTCCTTACCCAACAAGCTTTGGTAGCAGTAGATGCCGGCGCTCCCATCAACCGGGACCTCATTAGCAACTTCCTGTCCGATTCTGTTCATGGAGCCATCAAAGTTTGTGCTGAGTTGAGACCAACTGTTGACATCTCTGTGCCCCCAGATGCAGATTTTGTTCGCCCAGAGTTGCGTCAGTCCTAGTTGTTAGATTGGGATAATCCAGAACCCCACTTGTGAGGTCCAGGAGCAGGGAATTTACAATTTAGGTAGAGTCCGAAGTTTTATAATCTATAGTATTATCGAGTCATGTCTCTTTGTTGTTATGTTTCATCAGCACGAGGATGTCTTTCCATTTTGACACGTTAATTTAACTCTTCCAGTTTTCTGAAAATTATGTATGGCTTTAGCCGATGTTGAATGTTTTTTCTGCTTAATTTCTATTTTCGGGTTCATTTCATTTAAAGTTGCTGCATATGTGTTTCTTGAGTGGAGAAACCAGGAAATCACTAACTAATCAGTAATCATAGTAAAAGGGTTCATTTATATTTTTGCAAAATACAAATGACTGAATTAGAGTTTGCACTGCTCCAAGAAATTGATATGGCTAACCTTCAGATTGTTTAAACTGCCACATTCGTAAAAATGAACCGAAAATGATAGAATCTTTTTGCTGCACCGTGATAAATGCTGAGCATTACTGGCGCCTGACGTAGCAGGAAAATAAGTGTGATTTGGACTGCCCCATGATTTTCGGAGTTGATGTTCTGATTGTCATAGTCAACAATTTCAGTACGCTAAGTTTCTTATTTAAAATTTTTGTTTTTATTTGTCACCATATATAATGACATAATTTAAGTGAAGACTAGATAAAACTGAATCATTATCGATATGGTATTCTTTCAGTGAATATTGTTAATAAGTGTGACATGATGTTCGGATTCTCAAGATTAATCATTTCAAAAGCTAAGCAAGAAATTACAAAATATAAATAGAGAATTGTCTGTAAGAACAAAAATAATATTATTCAAACAAATTTAAATGAAATAACATAGTTTTTGCTACAATCTCATCGAATGATTGTCCATGATCGATCTGTTAAGTAAACTGCGACATTTATAAAATCGATTCATAAAATATATTATATTTTTATATATTGGTTCATAAAAATATATAAAAACTGAATATAAGTTACTTATATGCGAAGTTACATAATAACATTTACATTAACAAATACATAACATGGTGTTTATAAAGAATAGATTCTTTCAAAAAAAAAGTTTATAAATAATAGAATTATATCCTTATTTTTATTCACAAGACTATAACAACATAACTATTGATCGACTAAAGTCGTTATATAAGTTAAGCTTAGTGAGGTCCTGATCGGAACATCATTTGGGGCACGTAAATTGCGAAGTTTGTTCATTACACATTGGAAATTACTGAAAGCCACCTTAGATTTGCAAATGGTCACAATATATTGATGAGTTTAAATTCTTTAGAATTGGTTACAAAAGCCTCTCACATTTTGTATTCCTCTTTACATACATACGTCAATAAGAATATATCTGTGCGCAGTTTCTGGTGTTACAGCAATTGGTTTCTCCTCCCATTATTTGTTTTCCAACTCTGGGAATGTTGTAGAGGTTCGTCACCATAAAACTTGCATCCTGCTTTAATATTTATTACGTTATCATATGCTTATATCAACACATTCATTGCAGTTTGATCTAGCATGTCAAATGAACACTAAAATGTAACAAACTACGTAAAACAAGAATTCTATATAGACTAAGAGGCTTCTCTGTTGAGGGAGTGCTTTCTCCTGCAAAAGCAAATATAGCATCTTCTTAGTAAACAAATACACTCAAATGAGTGCAAAATACTTTATAAGTTGATATGGGCATTTTTATTTTTCAGTTATTACTTTCTTTCTAGCTAGATATTTATCAAAACAGAAAAAAAAATACAATATTTTTATTCATTCTTTCATCAAAACAGATGTTTATTGTAAGTATCTGAGTTTGGTTAGTGTGGATCACCAAATTTCGACCTCAGTAAAGTGTTTCTAAAATAGTTAGTGTGTCTTGGTATCCTTTTTTAGTGTAAATGTCTTTAAGTCATATGATTGTATAAAATGGAACAACATCTGCAATAATTTCACCTATGGAAACTTCATGTCTATCTCTTATTTTGTTGATTTAATGCTTCAGTACTTGTGTGAACTCTCTTAATGAGGATGAGGGTTCGAAGAAGAGACAACAAGGATCAGTATTAGACTGGTGTCACTTTCTGCATAGACAAATCACATCCTCTTAGGAGATAAATGGGGACCCTTTTAGATTGGTCTGAGTCCATCTACATGGACAGCTACAACAGTCCCAAGAGAACAAACCATAAGGAGCTATCTTGAATTAGTATGAGCCACCCAAATCAACGGTCTGTGGAAGCCTTCACAATTATCACATTACTTAGGTATATGAATAGCGTGATGTCAGGCTAATGTCCAGTTGAACTCAAGCTCACACATAAAATTCAGGCCGGTCCCTTTTCAGCTATAGTCGGTTTCAACCATATAAATTTATTGCAATCTGATGCAGACCTCGCAGACTTATTGTTTTCTTTGCTATTTTTCGAAAACTGATTTTGTTGTTTATACTTACAAGTGTTCATGCAATTCACAAAAGCTTATAGTATCCAATAATTAAGTACAAGCAAGAACAAAGGAAGCTCAACACCGAGAGTGCGAGCCGAATAAATGAAATCAAAAAACAATAAAAGAAATGTATTGCTTAGTATTTAGTAATTTAAGAATACTTTTTGGCTTTTTCTGGATTTTTTTGGTACATGTATGATTAGTATTTTTTTTCCTGCTGCATTTGGAAGACAAGGAAATATAATCATTGAGCATGGAGTTAATTTATTTATTAAAGTACTGTCATATTGATAGAGTGACTTGTGTTTGGTTATGGCACTTTTTCTAATGCGTAAAACAAATGATTAATCATGAAGAGTCTTCACGAGTCCTCTCTCCAGAGAACTCTAGAGTTCGTCGTGTAGATCGGATATTCTGCAGAGAACCTAGCCATTTTCTTCTCCGTTTCTTTCCCTTTTGATTTCTTCCTCTTCTCAATTTCTTGTAATAGGTTTGGGGTTTTAAGGGATGTTTCTAGATATTAAAACCCAACATGATTTGTACGATTGGTTGATGATGTTCCAAGCTTTTGGGTGGAGATCAGCAGTCTCAAGCTTTATTTGCGACTAGTTGTGGTGGTGAATCATGGAATGATTCATATGGGTTATGGGGTTGTAATTAGGGATCTCAAAGGCTTTATTATTGTGGCTCTCACAAAGCCTATAAAGATAATTTTCATCAGCAATAGATGATCCGATTGCTATATGGGAAGGCACTATTATGATTTGCTGTTTCCGTTCCAGATAGTCGTTTTGTAGTTATTGTCGTTTTTAATTCAAGAAGGTTGATTTCTGTAGATTCATTTTGCATTGTTGCTGATATGTAAACTTTTGTTTTAATGCTTTATGTGGGTTAACTTCTGCTTTTAAGGCTTTATGTGGGTTGGTTGGATGTCAATGATGTCAAGCCATTTCTATGTTTTGGGAATCGTTTGACATTCCATCTGATCACCTTAGTTTTTCATTTATTGAGAATTTGAACCGATTGTATTCTCTGTATTTTCAAATTTGGTTGGGTGTTAGATGTTAATAATCTCTACGTTTCCAAATCTATATGGTTGTTAATGAATATCAATACATTTCAAAAAAAAAAAAAAAAAAGATTAATCCATCACTTTGGAGCCTAAAAGCCATATTTGTTAATTAACAAACCCTCTATACACCATGTGTCTATTGAATGATCCTCTTTTTTATTTATTTATTTATTTCTTTTTATTTTCATTTCTTGTCAATTCAGCATGATTTTGGTAAGCCCAATCAATTCCCCAACTGTGACATGCCTGTGTACAGAAGAACACATACAACAGGACCAAGTATGTTGAATAGAACCTTAATTCTCCCAGAAAAACAAAAGATTAGAAACTTAAATATAAGCAAACTTTTTTAGCTGAAATTTTACAGATATCTATAAATGGAAGATACATAAAACACAAATATACAACAACACTTCCAGACTGTGCATATCCCTTTCTCTCTTTTTTATTTTTTCGGCAACAGAAAGAAAGGTTAACTTAAGGTACATGATATTGACATGTGGAGTTTCATGCAACAACAAATCACTTAAGTACATGATATTATATTCAAATTATCTAGATGACCCTTGAAACACTTAAAACTACTACTAGAACAACACCACCTTAGATGTCATTTTCATTCATGCAGTTGGATAAGAAGCCATCATGGCAAGCCCACAGAGGCCCTCTTTGGCTGTGGTGTCTCGTTGGATCTTCATATATCCACGTTCACCCCAACTGGTTCCCCAAGAATTCTTGATCAGCCAGTACTTAGTGCCATCAGTATTAGTACCATACCCAATGGTTGTAACAGCATGGTCCAAAGTTGTGCCACAATCGCCGGTGAAGACACCAGTTGAGTAAAACTGGAAACTATAGCCACTACCTTCAATTGCAACAGAAACTGGTTGATTTGCCACGGCTTGCAACAAGGCCTTCTCGTTATTGGCTGGAACGTCTTTATACCCCGTTATTGTGGCTGCAGCTGCCTTGTTTTTCTTGCAAGTGCCATGATCTGTTCCCTTATAAGGGTAATTAGCCTCAGTTGCAAGGCCACCGTTGCGTTTAATGAACTTAAAAGCACTGTCCATGAGACCACCACTACAACCTTGATTCTCACCGTAGATGTCACAGTCCACAAGCTGTTGCTCTGATAGCGAGACTAGCTTACCAGTTTTGAGCTTGGTTATTCCTTCCATAGCTGCCACAGCTGAAAATGCCCAACAACATCCTGTGTATTGAAAGTAACAATAACTAAGTGATAGTGAATTCGAAAATATACATTGACTACACATAAAATGACAATACAAGCTTGTTATAGCTTGTTACTTACCGCATTTGCGTTGGTCCTTGATAGGGGTGACAGCACCATTCTTTCTCCAATCCAAACTAGTTGGAACAGCAGTCCGGTTTCCATATTCAAAAGATGTGGCTTCTGATGTGGACTTGACTGCTTTGAAGGTTTGTTTCTTGTAACCAGTATACATGCTACGAAATTCATCATTAGTTAGGTCCGCGAATTGATTAATAGCCAGCTTATATCCACGGTCCACGTCTTTGTTAAAGTTTTCGATATATTCCAAGTTGTTTTTAAAAATATTATAGCGTCTCTCCTTCTCTAATGCATCTTTGTAGACACGGCCATGTTGAGCCATCCAGTCCTCATGCTTCTTTAGCACGTATTCCTCGTTCAGAGGGCGGCATAGAGCATGAATGGCCCAAATGGTTAAAAGAAGGAGAGAGGCTAAGCATTTGTTTGTGAAAGCCATTATAGTTACAGAATCTAAGAGAGGAGAGTCATTGAATGGGTACAACATGTACAAAATGTTTATTGGTATTTATAGACAAGGATTCTTGTAATCTATCTATTCTTTCGATAACGCTCGAAAAGACTTGCCCTTTCTACGCTCCGTGAGAGATGTTCCGACTTAGACTCCAAGTATTGGAATTTATCGCTCTGTAAATGTTGTTATTCTCTGCATCGGTAACATGTAATTTGCTTCTTTGTCAAAAGGTTTTCTGTTATCGTGATGCTTCTGCATATGTTTTTGTGCGTTTGGTGTCAAATTATTTCGCTTGACAAAATAAACTAGTTTCAAAGGGTCATAATCGAGGATTGTGGCCTAGTCTTGGGGGAGGAAATTTGGCTCACCCACGCCTTGTCTCCAAGTCGTGGGTTGAATCTCACGTCATACCATATTTATGGGCAATTGTCCCCATACACAATGGGTTGTCCCCCCTCATTTGATGTGAATTATTCTCCCTGTTTTGTAGAGATGTTCCTCAACCATACCTTAGAGTTATATCTCAACTAAATTGCTCTCTCTCACTTCTAAAAGGTGATCCCTAAGCTATATCTCAGAGTCATATCTCTACTGATCTCGATTGTTATCTGGGCATATATACCAATGCTAAAAAAATGGTCATGATCAATAGTAAAATTTCCTGTCTTGTAACATTAAAATGGAATCATGTTACAAATAGTGAGAAAAGAGGCTGGGGTAATCAGCACACGAATAGACTTTATAACACGTATGGGACATATTTTCTTCTTTGTTGGACCTAAATGTCTGCAGGCAGCAAGTAATTATCCAAGGATGAAAACTAGAAGACACTGTTCATAAAGCATTAGAGAGGCTTTAATTATTCTGGTAGTGAACATATCCATTCTCATTCAGGGCCCTTCATAGATTGTCAAGGCTGATGGGTCAACTGAATTATAATAATTTGAAAAAAATTATTTCCACAGAAGCAATGATGGAAGAAGATTCTACGATGACCGGAATTTGTTAAGTTGAATTACTGAGAAGGGATTATTCTGCAAGTTGGATGATTCTTTTGTTTGGTCAATTACAATCAATAAAAGCAAGAAAGAGGCAGCAAGCGATCATCATGGAACTCTTCCTAGTTGCAGCTTAGCTATAATGATCACCTTCTCTATTCATAAACCTGAAGAAGGTCAAATCATGTCTTATATTTCAGGAACTACAGGACAAGATAAACCATCCCTTGGTACAATTTATTAGTCAAAATTGGTTGATTTGAAAAATTTATGTGCCCAATTCAAGTACCTCCTGCTAACCAGTATTATCACACAATAACAAGAGGAAATTAGAGTGAACAAGATGCCAACTTCCATTTAATGATAAATTAGGAACTTTTATGTCTGGTCTGAAATCTCTAACCTTAATAAGAGAAGTATGCTGATACAAGTAAAGAAAAGACCACCCATCTTAATTCTTTCATAAAACTCTATGGGAGAAATATACCATCTTGTTTATTGATAAAGAGATTTTCTCTGTTAAATTGGTGTTTGCAAAATTAGTTTAATTTTAATTTTTTTTAGTAAAATTTAATTTTAATTTTATATAATAAGGATAACATCGGAGAATACAAATTTTGATATAATTTATTAATCACTTGATGATGAAAATTTTAATGATTTAGATATACTTATACCTTTATATATAACTTAATTTTACACCTTTATATACATGCGTTCTCTCTTCTCTCCTTTCATCACTATATCATCTCTATTATCTTCAATAAATATTAAAATCTCGCTAATTAAATTATATTATTTTTATATCATCTCTCCGCTCTCTCCAATTTCCATATCAGACATTAATTGCGGCATATTTTGACAGATTACCTTCTTTAACACTTCTCAATAAAAGATTTGGTTCAATAGCAGTGAGAATCAGTTGCCATTGCAGGCTAGGGAAAAGATTTTGACATCATAAGGTGTAAGATACAGAATATGTTAGTTACAAGAATGAATAACATATATGTCTGTCTTAGCACAAATTATACACCAGATGATATTTATCTTTTGTACTTGTAAATAATGCATGCAATCTCTGTTACATTCAATCTGTTAACTTTATTAGACCGAACCAAAATACGTACCTGTATGGCAGGTAAAAATACCCACTTCATTAGTGCACTTACAGAATTTTATCTTATAATTTCAATTATTAAAGAATTTATAAAACATTAAACAAAGATAGTACAGATATATGTATATGCTATTCATTTTCGCAAGTCGAGGACCCCCAATCCTGTGTATGTGATGGTCACAGCTTTTGCAAGTGGAGGATTGCGCTTCACGTTTTCTTTTATGTTCTTTATGAAGGGAGTTTTGTTACTTCATGTGGTGACTGAACTGTTGTTTAGTTGAATCAGACATCAGATTTTGGTTTCTTTAAATCTTAATTATAGTTTGTGATTCTGTTAGATTTTTTTTTTCCCTTGTTAATCACATCAAATATGAACAATGATGTTTAAGTTAACAGATTTTGTGTCAATAATAAAACTCTTAAGTGATAAAGTTTCACTATTATATTTTATCCTTTAAAAAGAAGAAATAAGATCTGATAAAGAAATTGTATAGACAAGGGAAAAAGTGAGATAAAAAATATAGATAAATCAAACATGAATAATAAAAAGAAACGTACAAATAATATTATTTGAAAATGAATAAAAGGATATAAAGATGCAAATAGTTGGTGAGAAGAATATTAATCGGTAGGTTATTAATATTAATTGGACAAAGAAAATATAATATAATAATGAAGAGCGAGGAAAGATAATATATTTACGTATAATGTAAAATTAAGTTGCATATAAATATGTGAATAGATCTAAATCATTAAAATTATCATCATTCTATGGTCAATAAAATGTGTTAAAATTTGTGTTTTATGATCTTGCCCCATATATATATTAATTCTATCATTGATGTCTTATAACTTTAAAAAGTTATGACCAAATAATATCATCAATTAAGAGAATATATTGATGAATTTAATTGGTTTGTTATAATTTTTTTAAAATTATGAAATACTGATGATAGAAGTACTATATATATATATATTATTTTTCTCATATAACTCTACCTTATGTATGTACAAAACTTATACAATGATAAAAGAACTTAACAGTTACGGCATTCGATGCTTATTTTTGTGGTGTGTGAAATCACTACCTTGATTAGAAAAATAAGAGGTGTGTTGACACAAGTAATAAAATGACAACATACTAATACTTTTCTGTAGAATTCTATAGAAAAAATTATCGAATCTTGTTCAAGAAAAATGAGAAATATGTTGATATAAGTAACAAATTGACGACATACTTTTCTTGTTTTTGTAGAATTTAACGAGCGTCGACACAAGTAATGAAAGGACAATATACTTCAATGTTTTTTGCAGAATTCAACAGAAAAAAATCTTCTCATTGATATCTATATTTCAAAGAGAAGAAGTATAAAAATCTTATATAACAGTTAAAGACTTTTACAAGTTCAATCAGTCAATCCTTACGATTTTGATTTGATTTCATGTAAGTTGATCATAAGAAGACAAAGCGCATTTAAACATCATTTCTTTTTGTGTAAACCCCTAAAGAATTCCATTCCTATGCAATGACCAACTCAGCTAGTGCTCCACAGTCCAAGTGTCTACTCCATTATTTGTTTTTCACAGTGATTCGCTGCCTAATATGTGTCAAAATCATATAGCAGAGATGCCAATTAACAATAAGATTCTTTGTTTACTTGGACTAAAATAAAGATTCCTTGCCTCAGCAAAGTTGGATCAACCCGGCGCGTCCATATCGGATATTGTCTCTGTAACTGCAAGTTGGAATAGGATGAGGATTTTGATTTCCCACCCATTTGGACTCAATTGAATCGCTAGCAAACTTTATTACGCTAAGTATTCTTCCATCACATGGGACGGCTTGGTCGCTACATTGTCTGTGCCGATTTTTATTTTTCCTATTATAAACTATTTTATGAATAAATTTTTAAACTTAATTATGATTGTGATAAATTTTTAATCCGTTTGATGTATTTCAAAAATGAATTGAACTTACATATAAAAATCAATTATGTATTTCACCCAAAGAGAATAATACATAATTAGATAATTAGTAAGTCATTAATCTTAAAAAACATCAAATAAGTACATATACATGTAGTGACAGATCAAGATATTTATGTGAGATGAGATGCTATAGTAAAATATAATATAGTAGTGATAAGTTCCAACTATGATGTAAGTATTATTAATTGATATATATATATATATATATATAAAGTAAGTACATCAATAGTTAGGACTTGTTAAGATCGGGTTTGTTGAGATCAAATATATATATAATTGTAAGTTCATCACACTAATAATTTGTTGGGATCTGTCGAGATTAAACATACATATAATTACAAGTTAATAACACTAATGGTCTGTTAAAACCTATCAAGCTTAAATATTATATGTATAACTTGAAAATTAACTTAGATAACATTATAAACTCTCAAAATAAAAAAAGAAAACTCTGTACACATACTTGTAAATATGCATGAATGAGATGAGTGCATTAATTACTCAAATTATAAATTGATGTGAATTTTTAGTGAATGAATAAATTATTTCACCGTTGATTTTCATAGTATTGCTATTTACAATAAATAATAATTATAACGTTGAAAAGTTATTATCATAACATAATATATGTGATTTTATAAAAAAAAAAAAAATGAATGGGAAAGTTTATATTAAATTGAAAGAACACACATGATCAATAACTTGGATAATATTATACTTATATTGTAATTACAATATATTTAAAAAATAAATCAATAAAATAACAAAACTAATGTTATTGTAAAAAGAAAAAATTGAGAGATAAAAAATAATTGAAACAATCAAATCTAACAATTTTGATGCCATCAATTTAGATGGGAAAAGTTCACGAATTAGAAGTTGCTTAAATAAAAAAATATGACAATCTACAAAACCAAAATATATGAAAAATTGTAACAATAGAGTATAATAATTTAATGAAAAATTAAGAATTCAATCATTTGTATAAATAAATATAAAATATAAATACGTTATTGTATGGAAAAATATAGAGAATAAAAGTCTAATACGTACATAAAAATATTAAAAAATAAAAAGTACTTAAACTTTTAATTTTTAAAAATAAATTGAGCATATTAATTTATTTTTTGAGGTGGGGCACACTGAATCCATGATACATTATACATTTGACGGGCCAATTATTGTTTGCGTGCAGAGTTCTCCGGTTGGACTGACGACTGAAAATGTGATTCCAGAAGCTGGATTCATCATTCTACCATTAATGTAGTGAAATAGTGTGTGGATATTTTCAGTCAATTAGGATTTGTCTGATTTGTGATCGATTGCCATGTAGATAATTTTTGGTTTTCAAGAGATGTGTTTTTTATACCAATCCCTATAGAGCATATCTGAAGTTGACATATTATTAAGTTAAGTAAAAAAAATTATCACCAATAGATTAAAAAAATATATCACCAATTATATTGTAATAATATAATGATATTAACATCTTTTTTGTAAGCAAAAAAAATCTTTTCAAATTATAATTTTTTTAAAAAATTCTAAATTTCATAATATATCTCATTTCATATTCTTCAAAATTTTAATATAGATGAAATTTGAATTTAAAATCTCTTACTGACATAATATATCTTATATCTCTTACTATTTGAACTTTCTAGTATTTTATTTCTAAATTTATTAAAATATAAATATTTTAATAAATAAATTTTTAATTTAATAAATAAATTTTTAATAAGTTAATCTAAATGGTTAGATCCCTTGACGGGGAAGTTCTAGCAAATCAATCCTCCTTAATTCAATCTAAGTTTGGAGGAGGTTTTTATTTTAAATACACTTTTTTTCAATGGGATGGGTTTGATTAATATGTCGTTAAACTATTTAAATGTGGTGATTTATATATATTTACAATCTACAGAGTCTGAAAGTGTATGCACATTCCAAATTATAATGTTTTTTTCTTTTAAAGTTTTAATACTACCTTTTAATGAAACTAACTAAAGAATTAAAATAATTACGAATACATCGTATATATCAAATTGCACTAATATTAATATTTTGAACAAGAATTATTTCTTTTGACAAAATGTCAACTATTTTATATAAAAAAGAAAAGATATTTATTAGTTAAAAAAATTACCTACAGGTGATTTAAATAAAAAAATGTTAAAAATATTTTACCTTTAAAAAATAGAAAAACAATAAATTTATTTAAAAATAAGTTAAAATGAAAAAAAGTAAGGGGAAGTACCAGCAGAATAGGGAAAGCACGGTCTAGATTTTTATTCTCAAAATATAGGAGATGATTATTCATACAAAGATGAAAGAATTACCTACACATTTGTGAAACTTTAGTGAGTCAAACTCACCACTTAGAGATAAATGGTGAGTGAACTTGATCTTATCATTTGACACAAAACGACTTTCCTCGTTGCATTGGATGTATGTATGAGTTATACTAACAAATATAACTTTTAAAATTTAAATGGGTCTACATGCAAAGAGCTTGTATACACCAATGCAAATATCACCAATTAAATTTTTAAATATATATATTAGATGTCCCACCAATTACATTTTACAAATATATATGGATAATTGTCTCCCATAGTCTCTTAATTATGTGAATACTTTTTTTCCCTTTATTATAATAGTACTTGTCTCCTAATAATGATAATAAATATACAAATTATGGTATTAGTGGTTTATCTTGATAGATCACAGTGAACTTCTCATTCATTACATGTTTACTTAAGAAAAACGTAAAATGCAATCAACCCTCTCAAATTTTGCGTTTTCACCATAAAATAAGCTTTTCAAACATTAGACAATGAAAGTTATCCGCCTTTTTAGTTACGTAACTTTTAAACATAGCAGTTAGAGATGATTAACACTAGTTAAAAGGTAATTTAGTTATTAAACATAATGAAATAATAAATAAATATTTTTAAAATAAAAATTGAAGAAAAAAAGTTCAATTAAAATACTACTGTTCATCTTTTAAGATAAATGATTGAGAATAATTTTTGTAAAAAAAAAAAAAATATTAATTGAAATGGAGAAAAAATGGAATTAAAAAACAAAAAAAATGATGATGGAAATCCGTTGACGAGAAAGCCTTATTTGTTGTGAACAAACTATGATGAGAGGTGGCAAGACTTGCCTCCCCCACCGCGAACAAACATCATTGCAATGGAGAGGTTTACCTTTCCCTAACATTAGATCTACATGAATCTCCATCCATGGAAACACGATATGGAGACGGAGATAATCTCATTGATCTTCACCATCTATTTTTTTTTTCATTTATTTGTTTTCTTTTCAGTTGAGTTTTTTAATTAGAGATTACCGTCATCCACCTTTAATATATATGCTTGAGATCAATTGTTTTCATTATTATTATTATTATTTTTAAGAAAATAGATGGTGAAGACTATTTTTTAAGATTAGGAACAGTATAATCCTTTCATTTTTTATTAATGGTTAGTCCTAACTTCTTATAGTCAACCATAAAAATAGGGAAGATCATTATTCTATTTTTGAAAAGTTGATAATGATGGTAGAAAGACAATATTAGGGAAGATCATTGATCTGTTTTTGAAAAAATTGATTATATGATTGTAGAAAGGCAAAATTGGACCGATTGGGTGTATTTTACTCTTTAAGAAAAGAGAGGCGATATTTCCACCCTTCAAAATTTCTATGTTCAACCCAAATTGTTTTTTTTTTTCTTCTAAGATATACATACAATATTATCTTGAGTAAAATTATTAAAAGGATAAATATTTTATAAGTACATCTGCAATTATCAATTAAAATATCATTTATATCATAAAGTTTTTTTACTATCTCAAATCATATATATATTTTAATCCAAAATTGGATAGCATCGTCACCTAATCACAACGTTTTCTTAAAAGCAGGAGCCAATAATTATCATTTACCACTAAAAACCTACAAACATAACTCAACTAATCAAAATTTATATTGCTTAAATTTCCTTGCGGCCAAAATCATTGCTTTGATGACCATTGCAAATTGTAAGATCCCACCTAAAATGCTAAATATTGCAATCACTTGCTTGCTAATAAGATGAAGAAATTGGAAGAAATGAGTGATATTTTTGTTTGGTTTGTTAGAAAATCGTAGAAGATAATGGAAAATACTGATATGGTGACCGAATGTTTGATGATATTTTTGATGATTATATTAAGATTATATTAATTATTGGAGATTTTTTTTTTTTAATTTTTGATGGATAAAAATTCGGGTTTGAATGAGTTAGAAAAATTTAGGGATTGAAAGGGTTAAAAAGGTTTAAAATATAAATGATATTTTAATTAACAATTACTAGATGTACTTATAAAATATTTACCCTTTTAATAATTTTACTTAAAGATAATATTCTATATTTAAAAAAAATGCTAATTTGAGTGTTAATACAATTTTTGAGAGGTGAAAATACCGCTACTCAATTTATAAACTTCAGCTAAACATGGACACAGCCCAGTTAGACAACAAACCTAAGGCCCAAAGCCCAAAAGATACAAGAATGGGAGTGAGAGTCAGTGAAACGCCATGGGAGTGAGAGTCAGTGAAACGAAAGGGACGACGTCGTTTTGCTTCTGATACCATATTAAGTAGATTCGGTACGTGGAGGAGGAGGCAGGAGAGAAGCTGCACTGTAATTCGTTTAGGGTTTACAACGTCATCACTCACTCAATTTCAAAATTTGATTCCCGAGCAGGTAAAGTCACATCCAAATTCTCATCTTCACCACTTATTTTCGTCAACTGACCTAAGCGGTTATATCTTTATTTAATTTTGGACTATTATTAGTTGATAAAAAAACTAGTTATTGTGTTGATTTTTACATACTCGAGTCCTATTTGTGAGGAAAAAAATCCAATTGTTGTGAAATTCCTTGATGAAGATTATTATAATTTCTTCGGAAATAGTAGGATCAAGTCAAATGATAGACACTACTAGTGGAACTGAACATAGGAATCTGTTGATTTATTTATGGTGATGTGATTTGAACTAGTCCTTATCTATGGTACAATGCCTTATGTGATTTGGTTGAAGTCTATATTTTGATTATAAGAAAAAACCAGAGGGTGTTTCTAGGTTCTTCGAAATGTAACCAAATTTGTTTTGTTATAGAATCCTAATTTAGTTCTAAGGTAAATGTGTTTTTGTCACTTGTCAACGCGGTGAAATATACTAATCAATGCCTTTTTTTTTTTTTTTCTTAAAAGTTTTTTAGGCATTGGTTAGGTTGTTGAAAATGTCCAATAAGCAAATGCAAATGGCAGCAGCTAATAACTCTAATTCAGCAGAAACTGTCCCTAGACCTCAAGTCATATACCGATGCAAGAAATGCCGGAGAATCGTTGCATCAGAGGAGAACATAGTTCCCCATGAGCGTGGAAAGGGAGAAGAATGCTTTAAATGGAAAAAGAGAAGTGACATGGACAAGGAACCACCTGAATGTTCGTCGATATTTGTGGAGTCAATGAAGTGGATGCAATCTGGTAATTGCAAACTCTGAACTGTTGTCTTTCCTTTTTCCAATTATATCTACATGCACTATAAAATACTAAGCTAGGTTTGATTTTGACTCACCAGTACAAGAAGGTTTTGTGGAAGAGAAACTTCAGTGCATGGGCTGCAAAGCTCGTCTGGGTTCCTTCAACTGGGCAGGCTTGCAATGCAATTGTGGAGCTTGGGTGACCCCGGCATTTCAGCTGCACAAAAGCCGATTAGACGAGTGTCGTATATGAGTGAAGCAACTTGTCGCACATGATAGATAAGTGAGAAGTCAGGGAGTTACTGATATAGTAGAGACCAAGAGTCGTTGCATATAGTCTATGGGAGTTTAGATGAGCTATCAGTCAATCATAATCATCCGTGATCCTTGTTATAAATTAAGTTCTAGCTACTTGATGGAACATCAGTGGAATTGGTAGCCAAATATCAATATAGCCTGTATTTTTGTCTGCTTTTGTTGTTAGTTTTGGTTTTACAATTTGTATCATCGTTTTTCCTGGGCGTTTCTGGCAAGCAACACTCCTTATGATATAATACAATAATAGAAAATTTTCTTCATAATTAACCTTTTTGTTCAAAAGATCTTTGTAACTAGCTTTATTATATAATGGCAGATGACTGTTGGTGTAGCCCATGAAAGTTTGGCCCATTTGGATCAGACGTCTATGATTTGATCTGCATCCGAAATCTTTGAGTTAAAGATAATTTTTTCATACAATGTGAACATTTCCTCCTGTTTCTGAGAGTTTCAGTTTCTGATTACGTTTCAGAGATCCTGATCAAGAGTGTCCGATAGGTTATACAGTATTTAATATACTCATGATATGTATAATAAAAAAAAAATTATTATATAATGGTTAGCATTAATTTTATAGAGATTTCAAATGCTATTGTTGTTGGTACTTGATGCAATACAAAGTTATGTTTGTTACATGAGTTTGGATAAAATCCAATTTAAACCCATACTTGGTAAGAGTGTGGGATTGGAAAAACCAATCTCCTCACTTTTTTTTTTTTATCCCACTTTGGTGGTGTAAAATGAAACCCAACGAAAATGTGGGATAAATTAAACTCACCTCTTTCGTTTCTTTGATGTGAAATTTAAATCCTAAATCGGCGAGGTAAAGCAGTGGAGGAGCAAAAGAAGGAGAGAGAATTAGGCATGACGGTGAAGGAGAGAGAATGCAACGGGTTTCGATCTTTCGACATATGCAATTAATCGGTGAGACAGGCCAATTGTTGGCACAGTCAAGTTTGGACAAGGTGAAGGCAACGACGGGGCTATTTTCTTCTTCCCTTTGAGCTCACCATTGAGCTTTATCAGCTGCGACGGTGGCACTGCTTCCTTCACTTCCTCTTCGTCCGGTGCTGCTTCATTCACTTCCTCTTCGTCAAGCGCTGCTTCCTTAACCTTATTCGTCGTCCGACGTTGCTTCCTTCACCTTTTTCGTTGTCCAGCGCTAAGGGTTTTGTCTTCTCAATTGTTGTCAAGGGTTTTTTTTTTTTTTTTTAAAAATAATTCAGTTATTTAAAATTAATTTTATTCAATCCATATTACATCAAACATATCATAGTACTAATTTATCCGATCTGATACTGTATCAAATATATCATGACACTAATTTATTTAATTAAATTTTATTTTATTCAATACAATCATGCGTGTGAAACGGGACCTAAGGACGGAGTGTGGTGCATTATGGCTGCAGAATGGGCGTGTTTAAATTATTCAAATATCAATTTCACCTGAACATGGGCTCAGTTTCTAAGGCTTAAGATGGGCCGAGCCCGTCCCACAAACTCAAGTAGACAAGAAGGAAGTGGACCAAATTTGTCGTTTTCGCCTAGACTAATGAATACAAGGAAAACGGAAAGGCACGACGTCGTTTTGTTTCTGTTACCAGCAAGTAGAACGCTGCGTTTGTTAACGAGAAGATCTCTCTCTTTCGTGAGATTGATTTAGGGTTTACGAAAATTCAATCTCTGAGCCGGTAGGGGACAGATTTATCCGATCAACACTCAACCATGGTGGACCGGAACGCCACCAATTCCAAAGCAATTTGGCTCAAACAAGCCGAAGAAGCCAAACTCAAAAGCGAAGCAGAAAAAGCCGCTGCCGCAAAAGCAGCTTTTGAAGCCACCTTCAAAGACCTAAACAACAAAGATCGTCAAAAACAAGCATCCGCAGCCACAGCCGATAACGAATCCGACCAAGACTTCTCCTCCTCAGATGATGAAGACCTATCAAACAAACCCATAGGACCGGTCGATCCTTCAAAATGCACGGCGGCAGGCGCCGGCATCGCGGGCGGCACAGCCGGCGCAGCCTCGTCGTTCATGGTAGTGACGAAGGACTCGGACGGAAGGAAAGTCCCTCACGGTGGCGCCGAAATCAGGGTTAAGGTATCACCTGGTGTAGGCGTTGGTGGGTCTGATCAGGAAGGTATTGTTAAAGACATGAATGATGGAAGTTACACAGTGACATATGTAGTGCCTAAGAGAGGCAATTATATGTTGAGCATTGAGTGTAATGGTAAACCCATCATGGGCAGTCCTTTTCCTGTATTCTTTAGTGCAGGTACTTCTTCCACTGGGGGGCTGTTGGGGATGCCTCCTGCTTCATCCACTTTTCCCAATTTGGTTAACCAGACCATGCCCAACATGCCCAATTATTCGGCTTCGGTTTCTGGCTCGTTTCCTGGTTTGCTTGGTATGATTCCTGGGGTTGTTTCCGGGGCGTCTGGTGGCGCCATTTTGCCTGGTGTTGGAGCTTCGCTTGGGGAGGTTTGTCGCGAGTATCTTAATGGGAGATGCGCGAAAACTGATTGTAAGTTGAACCATCCGCCGCATAATTTGTTGATGACTGCTTTGGCGGCTACTACCTCCATGGGAACTCTTAGTCAGGTGCCTATGGCGCCTTCTGCGGCTGCTATGGCGGCTGCTCAGGCTATTGTTGCTGCTCAGGCTCTTCAAGCTCATGCTGCTCAGGTGCAAGCTCAACAGTCTGCTAAAGATTCGTCTGGTATTTTTGTTTTCGTTCCTTTGGAGGGTTTTTTTTTTTTTACTCTTTTTCATTTTGGTTTTTATGTTGAATTGAATGTATTTTGTTGTTAGGTTCTTCTTCCAACAAAGCTGGGAAGGATGATGCGCTGAAAAGAACTCTACAAGTTAGCAATCTTAGTCCGCTTTTGACAGTGGAACAGCTGAAGCAACTTTTTAGCTTTTGTGGAACGGTTGTTGAATGTACCATCACTGATTCTAAGCATTTTGCTTACATAGAATATTCGAAACCTGAAGAAGCGACAGCTGCTTTGGCGTTGAACAATATGGATGTTGGGGGTCGGCCGTTGAATGTTGAGATGGCTAAAACACTTCCACAAAAGTCAGCTCTTTTGCATTCATCGCTAGCTTCGTCTTCTCTGCCCATGATGATGCAGCAAGCTGTTGCCATGCAACAAATGCAGTTCCAACAGGCTTTGCTTATGCAACAAACGTTGACTGCTCAGCAGGCAGCTAACAGAGCTGCATCTATGAAGTCTGCAACTGAGTTAGCTGCAGCAAGAGCTGCAGAGATAAGTAAGAAGTTAAAAGCGGATGGACTTGTGGGTGACGAAATGCAAACAAAAGATAAATCGAGGTAAATAACTTGTTATTTTCTTCATAAAAATTCTTATTGGTTATATGTGCCAACTGCCCTTGTTGTTGCGTTGCCAATTCCAAAATTTGTATAACATTGTTTTTTAATCAGAGACAGAGAATTGATTGAATAAAAGAGCTAATGTACATAATTTATGAGTAAAAGAGTTAATATAGTAAGGCAAAAACCTTGTCCAATTTTTGTTTTGTTGAAACTTGGTGCCACATATGTATATGCTGGATAGATATTAGTTCTCTTCAATATGTATGGTAATTCAAATCAAGCATATAATTTGAAGTTGAAAAAACCTAGCTACATTTTGAGAGCAGGATTGAGAAAATGAAATCATTTCTACAAGGAAATTAATTTTTTTCTTGTTGCGAGTATGTTGATGAAATTAATCATTTTGACAGTTGATTTAAATGCCATAACACATTATATCGTTGATTTATGCTTGATTTCATATTTCAATAAAAAATTTCTCAACTCTTTTGCCGTTCCTATCATGATTCTGTTGTAGCCACTGTTCCTTTCTTGCATCAAATGCAACTTGTGTATTTATCTCAAGTATATATATATATATATATACATACATACATACACACACACACATAAACACGCGCGCGCGCACACACACACACACACACACTCACATCATGTATTGTATGTATATTTAGAAGTAATTGCACGAAACCCCCCTGAGGTTTGTCAAAAAACAGATAAAAACATATTTACCCTTTTATTACACCAAACCCCCATGTCATCGGTTGATTTCTGTCAAATTTAACAGTTTGACCAGGATTTTAGACTAATACTTATAATACCCTCAACATTGTAACTTGAAGATCTGGATTCCGAATCTTCAATTTGAAGATCTGTCCAGATCTTAAAAAAAATCAACGTTAAGTATGGGGGTTTTGTGCAATAAAATGATAACTATGTTTTCATTTGTTTTTAGACAAACCTTGAGGGAGTGTTGTGCAATTCACTCTTTTAAAAAATTCGTCACCTGTGGTGAACAAGAAATAGAAGTATAAATTTGTTGGTGCTTCTATTTGTTTGTGAGTGTAATTCAGTTAGATTGTTGCATCTGTTCTGATCCTGCAATGGAATTTGGCATATGCATTGTGAGAAAATTTTCCATATGAGGTGTATAAGAAGTCAAAGTATAAATTTGATACTTGTTAACTGATCTTTTGTTGTGGAAGTTGTTGAAGCCTTAATTTGTGAGTGTGTTTTGTTCAGAAATCGATGATAATCAATTTCATTTAAGTAATTTTGGACGTCTCATTTTTGAGAACTGGACATCTTTTCTATAGAAATTTGTTATTTATTATTTATTATTATTATTATTATTGAAGATTTGATTGGTCAATCACATTTACAGATCACCATCCCACTCTCCTACAAGGTCAAGATCCAAGTCCAGATCACCTGTCACTCATCAACGATCCTCTCGTGCAAGGTCAAGAACCAAGTCAAGATCTCCACTTAGTTACCATCGAAGGCGACGGTCTCGCTCTTATTCACCTCTATCACGCCGCACAAGAGATCGTAGATCTAGATCACCGCTGAGATCACGCTATCATTCAAGCTATGACTATGAAAGGCGGTCATCCAAGGATGTTAGGGATGGCAGTGATAGATCTAGAAGGCGGGATTTGGATAGATATCATGATCATCATTCCCCTGTTTCAAGGAGAAAAAAGAGTAGGAGTGTGAGTCCTCATAGTAGAAAATCATATCGATCTAGTTCAGACTCTCCAAAACATTTCAGAGAGAGTTCACCTAATCGAGCCAAGAAATCTTCTCGTGCTCGCTCACGATCACCAAGGTATCAAAGAGGAAGGAGGACATCCCCAAGAAACAGTGATGTCAAACTAAAATACAGAAAGCGCTCTAGGTCAAAATCCGTAGAAGAATTCAATGACGAAATGGATTCCCAGGATGGAAAAGAAAAGCATCATGCTAGAAAACGATCTAGGTCAATGTCTGTGGAAGGAAAGTATTCTGGAAGAGGCAGGTCACCCCGAGGAAGTTCTGATGAAAACAGATCAAAAGACAGGGGTCATTCTAGGTCAAAGTCTGTTGTTGATAAACGTAACCAGAAGGAGAAAGTAGATTTGTCTAGAGATGATAAATCCAAACATTCTCATAGGAGGCGTTCCCGGTCAAAATCTGTGGAAGGTAACCATCAGACAGAAGAAAAGGGGGATGAAAACAAGGATAGGAAATCAAAACATCGTTATAGGAGACGATCCTGGTCAAGGTCGGCAGAGGGGAAGCATAGCAGAAGAAGCAGATCTCCAAGGGGTTTGAGTGAAAGTAAAAAGAAACACAAAAGGCGTTCCAGGTCCAGGTCTTTAGAAGGCAAACATTGCTCGGATGATAGAATAGATGAATGTAGAGACGAAAAATCAAAGCAGCGCATTAAGGAACAGTCAGTATCAACAGAAGGGAAGTGTCACAGAAGTAAACTGTCACCAGCAAGCTTGAAGGGAAGTGAATCAAAATGCACAAGGCACTCTAGATCTCAATCTCCAGAAGATAAGCATAACATGATTGATGGAAGCGCCGAAACAAGAGATGATAAATCGATGCATCGTAACGAAAGTGGAGAAAACATAGAGGGTGCCATTCAGGAACCTGATTCTGCTGTAAAGGATTTCAGCATCATTGAGGATGATGGGTTGTTGATTTCAGACCACAAGAATTATGACGAGAAGAAATCAGTTGTAAATATTTCAACGGAACATAATCATGGTATGAAAAGCATAAATTTGCCTAGTTAACAGTAATGAATTTTGCAGTAACCAAATTGTGGGATTTTCCTGGATGCAGAGGAACCTAGAAAATATGAAATGCCAGATACTCTGCATCAGGAGCCATTCAGCAATGGTAATGCCGACAACATGAAAAAGGTATATAAAGATCTGAGTTTTTTCTTTTCTCCTTGATGAGTGATATTGACTCATGTTATATTAGGCTGTCTACAGGATTAGAAGATCAGGATGATTGCAAATGGTCAACCATGGTAAAACAGTGAACCAGATTATGGCAGTAATGATTTAAAAGCGTTTGCTGGGAACAACTGATTCTGTCTCCTCAAGGTTGAAGGATCACAAGAGAAGCTCCATCAGCAATGCAGAAGATACAAACTAGAAGTTCAAAAATGAAATAGATGGGATAATGGGGGTTTTCCAAGTTGGAAATGTTGATGTGTGTGACCTTTCGTTTAAAGTTATGAAGCCTGTTGAGATATAACAAGCTTATTTGGAATTCGTGGGACTGAGCTTCTGGTTCTTGTGAAAGGCTGTTCTTTTAGAAGGCTGGTTTTTTTATGTTTTGGTGCTAGGATGTTACTTCTGGTTGTTGTCTTTTTTTAAATTTGGGCACTTTGTGTTTGGTTATGTGTTGCAGGTTGATGTGGAAGAAGACATCAAGGACTCAAGTCTTTGAGCTTGGCTTGATATGGATAAGTGTCTCAACAAGTGTTTTGCTTTCATCTGGCTCAGCCATGGATTTGTAGTGAGCATCTTATACTGCTAGATGTATGTTGGACTATATTTTCTATTGCTGCATTATGAACATTTTTCTTTATTATTGAAGTGTTTATTTGAAGGATTATTGCAAGTTTACATTTTCTTTTCTAATTTTTATATAATTAGTTCATATGCTTTTAAAGCAATTAGGGTTTATGACATTTGGGTCCTTATTCCAGGTATATATAGGGTTTGATGAACTGTTATTGTGAAAGTTAGCTTCCACATGTATGTGCTATGCTTGAAGAAAATAAGCATGTTTGATATCTAGGAAGGCAGTTCTTACTGTCGATATGTCAATTCCTATGCACTGCTTCAGTTTGGTTTTTAGTCGTACATTTCTAAAATCAAATCTTGCTTTTTTTTGGGGGGTGGGTGGGGTTTAAAACTTATGGTGTATTTGGTAGGCTTTTCTTTGATTTGTGATTGTTGGTTCTGTCTTTTACATATATACAATGGTGTAATAAAGCATGGTATAAGTCAAGCACATGTATACTGTGACATCAGTTAGAATTAATTCTATTAGTTTTAAGTTCTAACAAGAGGTATGCAGTTATTGCCTTATTGGTTATGTTGATATAAAATATTGGGCATGTGCAATAAGTGCTCAGTTCAAGCTTTCAATTTTTTCGCTAGTGATTTATTAATACAAACTGTAAACTATGAAGTTTCATTAATGCAGTTTGCATAGTTTAATTTCTAATGATGTCATGAAAATGGTGTATCTTATACCTTTCCCCATCTCTCTCTCTCTTTCTCTTCTTTTTTTTTTTTTTTATTTTATTTTTCCCCTTCCCAAGGAATTCTCTTGGTTTGGCAAAGCTACTTTTGACGTTGAGTGAGATCAGATGTGGCTGGGATGAGTAGCATCACAATTGCATCATGTTGAATATGTGCAGATTGGCTGACTCAAAAAAAGAAAAAAAAATACTTAGTTTGATGGTGTGCGAATGTTGGTTTTTAACAGGTAATGTTTTATAAAATTTCTAGGCTCAGTTTTATGCATTGATTGAAGCTTTTTCATTATAGTAGCTATTTTGTTACACGTTATGCGTGACACATATGATACTTGAACTTAATAAAAGTAAAATTGCTTAATGAAGTGAAATGATTACAAATAGTTTATCATCAAATCTGTATAGCTGTTTATCTAAGGTCGTGTATGTTTCCGGTCACTTGTGGATGTATGGTATTTCTTAAATAGAAGCTGATCATACACAACAATGTGCATGTATTAACTGCATGATTAGGATAATATTATTCCCTGTTCTAAAATCACTAGATCCCATAATTCGTTGACTAGAGTGATGCAAATTATGCATGTGTTTGTATTGCATTCCGGATTGACCTCTGTGATGCATAGAAGTATGCACCTATTTATTTCTGGATAATTTTATTGGTTAATGGAGTGGCCTGATTGTTTAGATGGTAGCTTGGTCAGTTGGTTTTAAATGCAGAATCATGAAAATTGAACTGTGAAGAAATGTGAATGGGATTAATTTTTTGATTTACCAAACAGTGCCATATTTAGTTTCAAATTTACAAATTTACAGTCTGAAATCTATCCAATGTTGTTTCTGTTTTTCTTGTTTTTCTTATCTGTTTCAGCCTATGGTTTCAACTCTTGGACAGACATAGTTAGTTGATGTCCAAACAATTTGGTTTGTTTTTCATGAGAAAACCAAAATGCTTGTTATGGATGAGGATATTTGCAATTGCTGTAAATTGTTGTTGTACACTTGTACTCTATTGGAAAAATGATTTATTAGAACATGCGCGAGTTTAGGCATTTTATCATTCTCAATACTCAAATGTAGCCTTCAATAATGGTTTTTTTGGCTACGACAGCAGCAGGAGAGGGTTTTTTTTTTTTTTTACGCTGGTGGTGGAACTAAGGTTTTAATTAATTCTCGTAATTTTGTGTTTATAAAATCAAAAGATATCACATATTACAAAGAAAAAGATAATCTATTATTAGGTGCTTATTATTATTAGTATTTATTTTGTCTGTAATTAATTAAGGATTATGCTGACAAAAATGATGTGCATGTACATCATGGAAGAGTAATGTTAACATTCCACTCTTGCATTCTTATTTTCTCATATGATTCGAACTCATGATGAAACAATTGAACTAGCATAAGGTAAGTGAATTAAATTATTATCAATGTGTGTCGATTTGTCAGTTATTGTAAGTATTGAAATTTGAAGGTGGAATAGCTTCAAAAGATATATATATATATATATATATATATATGGAGGTAGAATTAAAATTTGAAAATTATTCTGTAAGGTAAGGAAAGTGGTGTATTAGAAAAGGGAATTTGAGTTTGTTGTATGAAGGGATTTATTTTTAAATCTGTATTAGGTCAATTGTTAATGGTTACCTAGTCTCTAAAATTTCAAAAATAAAGTCATTTTAGGCCTATTAATTGCCCTTTTATAAGGTATTAATTTCTTATAATACAGTCTTTAAAGCGCTTGGGGGTGTTAGTACAGTGATTGCATCCGCATGCCAATCATGGGTTCAAAAACAGCCTTTATTAATAAAATATGAGGTTTTTTACACATGTAGATTGTCTTTTACCTAGGTACGAGAGTGATTTTTTACCCAGGTACGAGTGATTTTTAATAGAATCATTTATTTGGGTTGCGCTATCAATATATTATTAGTTTGATTTCGGTTATCTTTTGAATGGGTTTCGATAACTTAAAAAAAAATAAAATCTTAAAATATGCTAGATGTCCCCACATTTAAAAGAAAAATTACGCACACAACCAAGGCTGATGGCTGCAATTTGGATCTCCACCTCAACCAACAAATCTACATTTGCTATGATAACGAGTCAAGGAGATTGCAATTTTGTAGGTTTGCGGCTGTTTCCCTAGATCGGCGTCGTGAGAATCTATGCTTCATCTGCAGACTGCTGTCAAGGTCTCCATTGGTATTGGGATTGCTCATACTGGTTTAATAGCTTCAAAACGTCCATCAACTGCATTCACAGGACTACACAAATCATTTAAGTTACTGTAGTTTTCCCGTAAATCATCAGTGATGAGTGCTGACACACTCGAAAATGAAATTACAAGCTCAAATTATATGTTGACTTCCCTCTTAACCTTTTCTTTTTATTTCCTGAATATTGCTCCTCAATATGCTAGTGTCCTACATGGTACCGTTAGATGTTCACTTTATGTCTGATTCATCTATTAATATAGCATGACACCTGATAGCAGGTCGGCCTTAATCAAAGTGAGATTCTAGGTGAAATTATAATGTGATACTTTTTTTTCTAAATAAATTACTTTTATTCAAATGATAAAATTACATAATGCAAGTAAAATAAAAGAAATAAATAAATAAAAAATAAAGTGATTAGATCTTAGAATATAATTACAAGAATCAAAATATTATACTATTCAGAAGAAAAATATTAAACTCTCATTTATTATTTTAGAGATAAAGTTAATTATTTTTAAAATAAAATTCTGATTTATTATAATAACAAAATGATATAATTTTTTTTTTTTTTATAAATGAAAAAAAATAAAATTATTTTGGGCCTCCAAAACTTGGATAAACATGGGCCCTAGGCGTAATTCAAGATGAATTGAGCCCGGCCCAATATAAGAAAGGAAACCATGTTCGTCATCGTCTTCCACTGCCCATAATACGATAACCATTAGAGTTGAAAAGAAGTATGAAATCTATGATCTGTTGATTTAGAGATTTAGATCTCTTTTTATACGCAAGATTGGATTGGATTAGATAGAATGAGATATGATTGAATAAATTAATATTTTAATATGTTTGATGTAATATTAGATGAGATAAATTAATGTCGTAACGTGTTTGATAAAATATGAAATTGGATAAAATTATTTTCAAGTAATTAAATTAATTTTAAAAATAACAATTTTTTTAACTCATCAAAACCCATCCCTCTCTCTCTCTGATGGTGTCCGATCTCACTCTCTTCCTCTCCGCCAAATCAACGTCGCCGACTCGCCGTGCTTGTCTCTGGTCTCTCTCACCGTCGTTTCTGCCCAACTATCAAGTGAGTCTTAAACCCAACCCCAATCGAATCATCTCTCTCCCTCTCCTCCGACACTTTACCTGGCACTCCTTCTCCACAGTGCTCACCAACGCCGTCGTCGCCTCCATCTAGCCCGAACTTGGTCGCGTCATCATTGATTTCCACAACTCCTCCAACCGGCTTCTTTGCACACATACAACACCACCTCCAAACTTTCATCTCCTCCACTACTCATCGATAACATCTCTATTTTCTCTCATTCTCTTTCTGCTCCCTCGATTCTTCTTCTGATTCAGGCAAGATCACCAAAAATTAAAGAAAAAAATCAAATTGTAGATGGGATTAAATTATCTCATCTATCTTGATAGGTTTAATTTAACCCACTACAGTGGGATAAAAAGTTGAGGTGGGATTGCTTTTTCCAATCCCATGTTGTTTTCAAACGTGGGTTTGGACTAAATTTTAACCAAAGCCAAGTAACAAACAAGGCCTTAGGGATTACTATCCATATCAAACTTCAAATAAATACCAAGTTTTTTTTTCAGCATTGTTACGTCGCAATGCTTTTCAATATCATCCCCCATTTTAGTCACTTGTTGGCGGAAGGTTACAAATAGGCAAAGCCTCGACAGCCGTAGGGGGTGCGGCCGTCGCGTCTTCCCCATTGCTTCTCAGTCTCTTGTTGCAGCTTCTTCTGGTAAAATCATAGACAGGATTGAATAAATATTTATAAAAGTTAAATTTGTCGTTTTCTCTTGTTTTGTTAGAAAATTTATTGACAATCAAGATTGGGTGATAGGATCTAACAATATGCCGTGCACGAATTGTGGTTCGAGTGCGCTGACCCGTGAAGACACCACTGGTGGACTAGTCTGCACATCATGTGGTGTCCTCCATAAGTTTGACAACTTTGAAGAACAGACATACGGGCGTGATGGCCCCATTGGAACCTACATCCACATTGGCTCCTCAGGTACCGGTTCTGTTCTCAATTACAAAGACAAGAAAATCTATGAATCTCGTAAAATAATTGATGATATAGCTTCTAGGTTAGATTTGACTGGTCAACTGTCTGTTGAAATAGCAAATATGATTGATCAAATCACTAGTGGTGAATTTGGGTTGGGGGATTGGTTTCCGATTTTGGTAGGTGCATGTGGTTATGTTGTTAGGAGAAAGGCGAATATGTCGTTACCTATTGCTGAGATTGTGTCGGTTTTGAACTGTGATGTGTTTGAATTGGGTAGAATGATCATGCGGGTTGTTCGGTTTTTGGATTTGAAGTTGCCTGAGGTTGATATGGTTGTTATGTTTGATAGAGTGATTAGGAGTTCAAATTTGCCTCAGTTGAGTGATTTGGAGAGTGATAAATTGGGGCAGATGAGGAAACAAGGGGTTTTTTTGTTGAATTGTGCAGTGAAGTGGTTTTTGAGCACCGGGAGGAGCCCAATGCCAGTGGTTGTGGCTGTGTTGGTGTTTGTGGCAGAGTTGAATGATGTTGGTGTGGGAAAAGGTATGCGGAGTTATTGGAAGCGCTTGTGAAGGTGGCTCATGCCTTGCCATGGGGGAAGGATGTAAATGTGAAGAACATTTTAAAGAATGCGATGTATGTGATGAGTTATGTGGAGATGAAGTTGATGGAGAAGAAAAGAGAAATGAGGAAAGGGCCCAATTGTAGTGGAGTTGATTTGGGTGATGTCGTTGGTGAGTGTTTAAAGAAAAGTGTTGAGCATGAGATTGGTGGGGATGGTGTGGGAAGTAATACTCAGTATTTTGAAATGGATGATGGAAATGGGTCTGCAATGAGAGTGCCTGGTATAAGTAATGGGATTCAACTTTCTCATGAATGTTTGCAAATGATTTATACTAATTTTTCAAATGAGATTGATGGTGAAAGGTTGTCAGGAGAGAGTGGGGAGCTACCTCAAAGAAAAAGAAGGGGAGAATTTGAGTTTAGACATGTAGGGAGTGGTGGAATGGTAAGTCAGAATTCAGCAAGAAGCTTTTGCTTAAGAAGATATTGGAGAAAGATATCGGATTAGACATTATGCCTCCATCTTTTGTTAAAGGTTGCATGGACAATGAGAGGAGAAGAGCAAAGATAAATTCTGCTAAAGTACGGATTGGTAAGATTATGCATTCTTCAGGAGCTGATACTGGTGAGAAAGACCTTTGCTTCTCGGAATGTGAACATGCTTGCAGGAGAACAAAGAGAAAACGAATTGATGAAATTGATTGGGAAGATTTTATCATTGAGACCCTCCTATTGCATCAGGTTAAAGAGGAGGAAATTGAGAAGGGGCATTATAATACCTTGTTGGATTTGTATGTGTTCAACTCCGGGATTATGTGAGGGGTTCCAGCATGGAGAGCACCTGAATATACTTGTTCATTTTATTGACTGCAAGACTGAATTGATATTTTTGGAACATTAATTTATTGAACTCTTACAGCAACAAGAAAGTTGATGTACAATTTTGTCTAAATATATACAAAATTATTATACTATATTCAATTTGGTTGTTTACGTGATTACGTAGTCCTGTTTGTTCAAAACATTTTACTAATTGTAAAAATTGATTTCTTAAATTATTATCGTTACAAGATCCCTAATTACGATGCAACAACTGCTTCGTTCTTTGCAACTTACGAAATAATCATTGTGGCTTTGTGTGTGTTAATCTTGATTAAAATTTCTAACAGCAAGGTTTTGAAAACTTTTACATTCCTGTTCTGTTACCATCAATTTAAATGATGGTTCTGTTATTGCTGTGTCCTAGCATTCTATTGGTTTAATTTCGTAACGCTGAGGGATGACGTGCTGCCTATGTTCTTGTTATTGCATTGGAGGCTACATGAGGAAACTCTCAATTTCATCACATTTATCATTTACATTCTTTTTCTGCCTGGTCTAATTGGGGCTACTGAATGAGGAAACTCTTCTCCCACAGAAACATAAATAGGTTTACTTGCATTTTCAGCTGAGAATGGTGGGCAACTATTTGCATGAAGAAGGAAAGTCATGAATTCCTTCTGGATGGTGTTGAAATAATCACATTCAATGTCTTGAAAGGCGAAAGGTTAAACGAAGGAGCCTCTGCGCAAGGCGATCAAGGTGGCCGCCTCGATCCAAATGAAAAAATAGAAAATAAAATAAAATCCTAAGTTAAATTGTTTAATGGAGGAAATGCATTGAAACTTAAGTGATGAAGATGATTTTATTTTATTTTTTATCATTATATATAAAAACTATAAAACCTCAGCTCACTAACTTAATTTTTATTATTTAAAAAAATTATTTATCATTATTATATATATAAACCATAAAACCCATCCCACTAACTTAATTTTTATTTTTTTAATTATGTATATAAAATATAAAAAATCCCACCACACTAATTTATTTATTTGTTTTTTTTTAATTTTCATCAATACATATAGAAACAAAAAAAAAAAAAAAAAAATCTCACCTTAATATAAAATATGACCTAAAAACAACGAATATAGAATAATAATTAAATAAGAGGATTAAGTAAAAGCTGGAGAGAAAGAGAGAAAATAATTCAATTGATGTGTATTCCAATAGTTACAATATAGACCTATTTATAGGCAAATTATAAAATTATTTCCATAATGAAATATCAATAAATAAAATAATAGATATTATCAAAAAGGAAGTGGTGTTAAGACCATATATTTATAACATTCCCCCTTGGATGTACACCACTTGATAATACTTTTCAAGATTTTTGAATATACCAAATACTGTCTCATTAAAAACCTTACCAGTAAAATCCAATGAGATAAAAACTGGTCAAAAGGGAAAAATAGTGCAGGATACAAAATTCCAAAAAGAGATGACATTTTCCCTTGATGAAAGCAAAAGATATGTCATGATCTGCTGGATAAAAAATTCAATAATCTTATGAATTAAATAGTATTTGGACGTGCTTAAAAGGACTGTCTCATTAAAAATCTTGTCAGGAAAATCCAGTGGACAAAACTTAATCTAAGGAAAAAAGAGTGCAGTGAACATATGTCCATATTGATATAATATACTCTCTCTGTAAGATATACAACTATTACTCTTGTAGTTCTTCGAAGATATTGAAAAATATGTTTAACTCTATTCCAGTGTCTTCGAGTTGATAGACTAATATTCCCTCTGATTTGTGCTTGATCTTCAAGCTACGATAATATCTTATTTTCTTAAAATCTTACATCTCAAATTTTCTTTTAAAATATTTAGCAGTTTTTAAGAGTTTTTCAGGAGTTTCAATTTAATTCATATCATCATCATATATTGGTACAATTACAAATCCAGATTTTAATTTTTTTATGAATACACAAGGACATATAAATCATTAATATATCATTCTTTTGTGAGATATTCACTGAAACAATTATATGACATTCATTTGGATTGTTTTAAATCATATAAAAACTATTGTAACTTTATTGAATACAAATTACGAGAATTTGAATTATATACTTTTGACATTTTAAATTCTTCAGAGATTTTTATGTATATATTAGTATCTAAGGATTCATATCATTATCACATTCAAAAGGCACGTTTAAAGTTTTTTGGAAACTACCAAACTAATTAAAAATTGAAATGTAATCGTATCCATCACGGATAAATACGTTTCATCTTATTACATTTGCAAATACCCATTTATATTCAATGAGTTTGACATCTTCAGGTGTTTAAACTATTGGTCTAAATGCATCACATTTGGCTAATGAAGTCAATTTTGTTTGAATTGCTTCATTCTATTTAAGTCAATCATACATTTTTCAACAGTCATTAATATTATGTAGTTCATAATCATCATTTACAATCATGACTCCACAATTCTCAAAAGAATTTTTTTTTTTATTTTCAAGATTTTGTATCTCTTCAGAGGATTGTACTGCTTCTAGGGTACTAGCCTCTGTAGGAACTATTAATTCTCATTATATGAAATTAACAATGAGACAATTTATTTTTACATTATCAATATTAGATTTCTACAGTAAACCTTTGAGATATAATTATACTTCAGTGTCTCAATTTTCACATGAGTAATTATTTTGATCAAAACATATGACGTCTTCAAGCGTTCATATAACAAGTTTAATACAACTACATAAGTATAACTCTGTTTTTGTTTTGACCAATAATTTTTATATCGATATTTATTTACAATATGTTATTCAATATCCTCATCATTTTTCTGTAACATGCAGAACAATAAAATATAAGATATTAATTTTCTTTAAGTTTTCAGTACATATACCTCTTCAGGGACTACTGTAAACTTTCACATATTCTTACGACAAACTATAATATTTATAGTTTGAGCACATGCATTTTTTCATATATAATTAAGATCTCTTTTGAATTTCATAGGGAGCGATTTAAAGAGTTCTATCTCTTCAAAAACATTTAACTCTTCAAAAGTTGTATTAATGAGAATTATATATAGTTCAAACGTGATCTTTAAAATGATCATGATATTTTATTATTCACTTCAAAGAATAATAATTTTACAATCAAATTTGCTTTTCACACTTCTATATATAATGAATGATTTATTTGTTGTCATTTACATAAATTATTCTCCAAGAACAACCACCCGAGTTAATATATTGTCAATGAGTATAAAATCATTCGGGTATACAATTTTCAAATAAACGATCTTTTGAACTTCAGGTTATTATGACTTATACAAAAATCGTCATAATGAATGATGAATGCCAATTGTAATTTCACGTCATTAAATTTTATAATTTTATCCTTTTTCTTCCCTTAACGACGCGAAAATTTATTCGTTAGCATTATTTTTTTTATCCTTTTTTAATTTATTTGTATCATCATAATGTCCTTTTAAGACTTATTTATATCATTATAATGTCTTTTTAGAACTTAATTATACTGTCTTACCATCCTTCAGGGATATATTAGATTATTGTATTATTCTTCAATAACTAAAATATCACATAGTGTTCTTCAAGGACCAAATTGTGATATCAATTATTGTCCTTCAAGGACATTTACTAGGTAAGAATTTTCAGATTCTATAATAGATATCTATATTACTTCCAATAATTTGATGCATCATTTTCTTTTTATTATTGATGAAAAACAAACTTTTGATTCATCATAATTTTTGATCATATTATACTTATGATCGTAAAATATGCTTTTGGTATATGATATTATAAATAATACAAATGCGATATACTTTTATTAATATATATCTAAATAGATTCCTCCATGATCCATTAAAATAATAAAGTTTCATATATATAACATTGTTGTTTTTCACTTTGTAATATGCATATTTGCTTTTCTAGAGCCTTTATACATTGGTAAAATATTAATATAATATTTATGTATACTTTAAGTACACAATTATTAAAATTACTAACCATTTTTATTTTGGCATGAATTCTATTTTAGATAGTTAAAATTTGTTATGATCACTGAGGTTTTATTGACCATAATCACCGTCATAACTATTAAATAATTTAACATTCACTTAAGGGAATGATATTAATTAATTTTATCATGCAAGATAAATGATTTTTTACCCCATAATCATTAACATTGCTACTTCAGGAGAAAATTTGAGGTACAAATTATTTTAATCATCTAACTTCATTTATTTGGTAATCAAATATACATATATATTTCTTTAAAAATACAAATTTATCCTTTTATCAAGATATATAAATTGTAATCACAGTGAATTAATGAATAATTTCTCAAAATTCTATTACAACGAATTGTAATAAATATTTAATAATCAAATAAGGTGTAAGAAAATATATGTCATGTACCTTATTTCGTATCTTACTTTGAGGAACGAAAATAACACGATATTCGCTAACCAAAAATTTTATGAAAAATAATAATAATTATATAATTTAATATAAGAATAATAAAAATATTGTACATTTTCTTTTTAAAAACCCAAATCTTCAAGTTATGATGTCGTTGTATATCATAATTACATGTTCAATATGATAGTAACTCAAAACTTCAGGTTTTGATAGAATTGAGAATGAAATTCTTTTCCAAATCACGTCAATCACTATAATTAGTATTAAAATTTCAGGTTCTAAGTAAATTACAATAATACTTTAATTTTATGATATATTTTAAAAGATCTCAAATAAAATCAATATCAAGAAACTCTAATTATCGTTGTTACCTAATTTTCACATCTAACAGCTCATGCCACTATCAAACTCATGTCGTCACTAGAAAGGTAACAATTTAACCATAATACAAATAGATTTAACTATGTAACACGAGACATGAGATCGATATTGTCGACGTCTGGATTTAGCCAACTAGATTCGTTTACAGTTTTGGGTTGTAGTAGTATAGTAAGTAAAACAGAAAGCAAAGAAAGGAGATCAGGGAAGAAGAAAGAACACCAAAGATTTTTAAGTGGTTTGACCCAAAAAGATATCTACGTTCACTGTTCACTCTCTCACTATTTTGGCAGAGTAACGGTACTAAAGAAAAAATGTCATTTTACAAAGAAAGTCCTCCCCCATTTATAGAGAAGGGGAGGAGCTACAGTAACACATAATAAGACGATGTACACTAAATCAACTTGTAATGATAGGTTTACATTTAATGCAGCTGACAATGTCAGGTCTAAATCTGTCAAAACATGGGTTTAGGTGGCTAATCCATGCGGGTTAGATGAGATTTTCGTAATTCAGACTGTAATCTCTGACGGGGTTGGTGTGTATGGCACGTCTTGAGCTGTAATCGGCCTGATAGCTCTGACCGTAGTTGACTTGCATTCTAAGAGATGCGACAGAAGCGAACACCTCGGCAGGAAGGATGCTCTGTCAATATGATGAGTGGATAGGGTTCCGTCGAGCTTATCATGTTAATGGTTGCTAATAAAGGTAATAAGTGAGCTGTCCAGCGATCTGATGAATTAGCAGATAGCTGGCATCATAGATGAGCTGATAAGTGAGTACATGCAGTACAGACCGAGTAGATGGCCAACCTCTTAGGCGAGCTCATTTACGAGTTGATAAACGAGCACCTTAGAAAAGCTGGTAAACGATCACCTGGACTGGCAGACTGCCGAGCAGATAAGCCATCAGTTAAACGAGTAGAGGAGGAATGCTAGTTAGCGAGCACATATACACGGACGACAAGGGGGCGAACAGATTAACGAGCAAATAGTCGAGCACAGTGCTGGGCTTTCTGGACTTTTGGTCATTGGTTTCATCATTTGGGCTTTCTATGGCCTATTTGGCCTGATCGATTAAAACACCCATAACAGATATATATATATTCGATCAAGTAATTCGTATTAAATATATAAGTATGAAAATACATACATCGATGCGTTGAAATTCATAAACAGAAAAATAGAATAGTTTAATGTATTTACGAATCTAAATTTCACAATCTGTATATCCTGAAATCATAAACAGAAATTGGTATAAAGATTTTCAAGTCTCTATTCACCCTTAATAAGGAGACATGTTTTCAAATATATATGCTTGGTTCAAGACGAATTTTTTTTTCGTATCAAATTCAAATTGATTTAGTTTTTCTAAATTTTTTTATTTGTAATTTTAAAATTTCTGATTCCAAAATCTTAATAAATTATAATCTAAAATTGAAGTAAGGATATAAAACTTCAAGTATTAAGATCCAAATAAAACTGAGAATAAAGTTATTGAGAATCCGAAACTTCTGGTTCAAATTTAAAATGCAAAAATTCGGATTCAAATAATTTATCGAAAATTCAATCAATTAAAGCAAATTTGATGGAATTATTATGTCATATGCAAAAAGTAAGAATATAATATCATAAGATCAAATCTGTTCGATCTTTATTTAATTTTTCATAATTCGAAAGAATCACATTGCTTTCTGTCTATATGTATATGCATAACATTGGTTTCATACATGTTATGAGTGTTTTTACGATCAGACCAGTTGGGCTATCAAAAGTCTAAAGAGTAGGCCCAATGATCCGAAGGCCCAAAAGGCCTAGCAATCCGCTCAGATCTATGTTCGTCTATTTGCTCGCTTGCCTGTTCGATAGTCTGCTCGCTCATGTACTCGCTTATCAGCTCGTGAATGAGTTCGCTTATGGGAATGATCATGCGCTCGCCAATCTGCTCAGCCCTTTCTCTATGAACTCGCTTATCAGCTCGTCCGTCAGATCGTCTATGAGGCCGATCACTAACTTATTCATCAGATCGTTGAGTAGCTAGTTTACCACTTTTTATCAGCAGCTCGGAATGAGATCAGTTCGGCAGAGAGCCTTAGTTGCTAGTCAACTTGGCAGAACATTCTTCTTGCTAAAGAGCTCATTTCTGTCACATCTTTCAGATTACAAGTCAACTACAGTCAGAGCTGTCAGACCGATTATAACTCAAGGTGTATCGTACACGCCAATCTCGTTAGAGATTACAGTCTGTATTACGAAAATCTTACCTAATTGGCATGAGTTAGCCGTCTAAACTCATGCTTTGACAGAATTAGACCTGACATTGTCAACTGCATTAAATGTAAACCCATCATTACAATTTGATTTACTATACATTGTCTTATTATGTATTACTGTAGCTCCCCCCATTCTCTATAAATAGGGGAGGATTTTCATTGTAAAGAAGGACAATCTCTTGAGTATCGCTATTATGCTAAAATAGTGAGAGAGTGAACAGTGGATGTAGGCATCTTTTTGGGCTGAACCACTTAAAAATTTCCTGGTGTTCATTGTTATTCTCTGACCTCTTTCCTTACTTCTTGCTTGTTTACTATATTTCATCAACCAAAACTATAGTTTGGGCCTGAAAAGAATCTAGTCTACTAAATCCAGACATCGACAATACTCAAAATACAAACTTGTATATTTTGTTACCTTTTTGTATTTAGATTCATGATCTAAGACACACTCTTTCTATAAAATAGGTAAGGGATAATTATGTTGCTTCAGCAACTATAATTTATTTGATACATATAATTGTCCGCATTGAGCGTGAAAGCTAACAAAATTTAATTAGGATTTAATTAGAATTTTTAGTTTAAAATAAATTAGCACTATAGAACTTCTGGTCTTAATAGATAAATATATCAGAATTTATAATTCTAATTAAATTGAAAGTGTAGAACTTCTGGTTCTAAACAAATTTTTAATATGAAACTTCGGATTTTAATAAAATTAAAAATTTAAAACTTCTGATTTTAATTAAATTAAGATTATAGAATTTCTTATTCTATTTGAAAACAAAAACTTTTAGTTTTAATTTTCATTTGCAAACTTTAGGCTGCAGATTAGAAAGTTAGAAGGAATATCATATTAAATAAAATATCAAAATATAAGTTCAATGATACTAAAATTACTTTCGAATGTAGAAGACCTAAAAAATAGCGATTCTCATATAATAATATTCATAAAATTATTTAAACAAATACTAAGAACATTGATATCTCATAAAGAGCAAATATATATACATGTATACCTTATATATTTTTTGCATAATACATAAATAAGGAAAAAAAAAATATTTTTTTTTCTCTCCATACTCAGAACAAAGTCAAATTTCATATAATTTTTTTTTCTCTCTTTTTGCATCAATCAAATCAATAAAATAAAATTTTCAATATTTTCTCTTTATACAATTAATCAAATCATGCAAACAGTATATGAATATGAAACTCTTAACATATGTTTTTTCAAAACAAGATTCATATTGCATATGTTTAAATAAACATATAAATCGGAATAGCAAAAAGACAAAAATCAATTAAACTTGAAAAAAAAATTATTTTGGATCTAATATAACATCTGTATATGATTTCTATTAAAAACACATATACTAGTAAGATTATTTGAATCAAATAATAGAGAGTAGATCACATAAATAAAATCTCTCATATCATATTCGTGCTGATAACATGTTATATAATATGGTCTAAAGCAATGAATATAGAATAATGATCAAATAAGAGGAACAAGCAAAAGTAGGAGAGAAAGAGAAAATAATTTAATTGATGTGTATTTCAATGGTTACAATATAAGTCTATTTATAGGTAAATTAAAAAATCATTTTCACAATAAAATATCAATAAATAAGAGAATAGATATTATAAGAAAGGAAGTGACGTTAAGAATATCTATTCATAACACATCTCACTTCTTTATTTTTTATTATGAGCAAAATGCACAAAACCCCCAGGAGTAAGGCTTTAAACATTCATAGTTAAAGTTTGACTTTTATAATACAATACTTCTAAGTCATTAATGTTTGTTAGTCAATATTTCGTTGACCAAGGGTAGTTTCATTATTTATTAATAACAAAAATTATTAAAATCATTTTTCATCTCTCTGTTTCTCTCCACCATCCTCCACCAGAGACAGACCTTCACCGCCTTCTTCTTCTCTTTTTCTTCTTTTTTGGCTCCTCTGGGTTCGTCAATCGAACCCAAATCTGAGTTCGTCTGGGTTCAATGAACCCAGATTTGGGTTCATCTGGGTTCGACGAACCCAGAGACGTCTGGGTTCAAATTGAATTCAAATTTATGAAATCTGGGTTTGAAGATGGTTATTTGATATTCCTATTTTCGATTTTCTGGATTCTTGATTTTTTGTGTTGAATGTGGTGTTGAATTTTAGTTTGTTGATGATGGTTGGATTTTTTATGTTCTAATGTTTAATTTTGATATGTTTTTGGGTTTCTGGCTTTTTTATCTTTGATTTTGGTTTTTGAGTTCTTGAAATTTGGTTTCTAGGTTCTTCATCTTTGATTTTTTTAATTTATTTTTAATTAAATTAATGTTTACTATTTTAATTTTTAAAAGAAAATTAATTTAAAAGTCAAGGGTATTTTCGTTTTTCTATCTTAAAACACAGTCAACCATTAGATTTTACTGTTTTTGATCGTTAAATTAGAGATATTGTGTTATAAAAATCAAATTTGATTATGAATCTTTAAAGTAGTTCCGAGGGGTTTTATGCATTTTACTCTTTTATTATATATATATATAACACTGTAATCCATAAAATTAGACATGATCACGGTTCGGTTCGATTCCGGTTTCGGTTCTAAAAAGGCTAGAACCGGAACCTTAACCGAGATAAAACGGTTCCGATTCGGTTTTGAAATCGTCAGTTCTATAATGGTTTCGATTCCGATTCTATAACGGTTTCGATTCCGATTTCGGAATCTTTTTTTAAATAAAAATTAAATTTAAAAATTAATATTAAACTATATTTTGATATTAAAAAAATAAACCTATACATAAAAGAAATAAGAAATTTAAGATTTTGAAATTTAAAAATAATAAATTAAGAATTTAAAACTTCAAATAGTAAATTGAAAATGATAATTTATAGATATAATTAAAAAAAATTAAAGGAAATTAAGATTGAGAATTAAAAGAATATTTTGAAATTTAGAGAGAGTTGAGATTGAGAGAGATAGATGTGAGAAAAAAATTAAGAATGGGGGGGTATTTATAGAGGAAAGAGAGAGGTTAAAAGATAAATTAAAGGAGGGGTTAAAATGTGTAAAAAAAAAGTGACTAATGATCATGTGTCAAGTTCTGCAGTTTTTGTATTTTTTTTTGTTTTTTTAAAAGAATCAGAACCGAACCGAAACCGTTGGTTCAAGGCGGTTCCAGTTCCATCGATTTTTTGAATCGATTGTTTCGATTCCTTTAGGTTCAGAATCGAAATCGAAACCGCTACAGTAGCGATTCTGATTCGGTTCTGAACCGAAAGCAGAACCTTATATTTTGATTCCAGTTCAATTGACCCGATTCGATTCGAATCAGACTGTGATCATGTTTACATAAAATCCAATACCACTAACATATTTTTTTATTATTTATTATTTTATATATATAAACTATAAAAATCTCACCCCACTCACTTAATAATTATTACTTTTATTATTTTATATAGGCAAACCATAAAAATCCCGCCGCACTAACTTTTAGATTTTATTATTTTATATTTTTTGTCATTCTATATAAACTACCCCACTTTCACTCACGCAATTAACTTCTCTCCCACTCTCTCGCTCCTACTGCTGACTGTAAGTCTGTAACTCAACATTCACTCACCTGACACCTCTCACTTTGTCACTCACCACTGCCGGCTGTCACTCCACCACAGTTCTTCTTTCTAGTTTCTTTTTACATTCACTCAATAGTCGGCACCATCGGCTTTGTCTTCTAAAACTGGTGTGTGTATGTGTTTTTTAGGTGTGTTTGTGTGTTGTTTGCGTCTTTTGTTTTTTTGTGTGGTAAACTGTTATAAGCTTCAATTCTAAAACTAGTGTGGTTGTGTGTTTTTTTAGGTGTGATAAACTGTTCTGAGCTTCATTTTTTTTTTTTTTAATTTTAATGCTGGTCTGGAACGCCTCACGGCCGCCTCACCCTCCAGAGACGTGATTTTTCATCCAGACTGCCGCCCTGAGGCGCCTCAGCCCTCAAGGCAGTGAGGCGGCGCCTGGCCTCGCCCTTTAAATAGTGTTTCACATTTGTGGTTGCTGAATCTGATGCATGATAAAAAAGCATCGTCGCTGAATATTTTTCCATTCATTACTTGCATAAAATATTCACTGATTCTAGGTGATATTTGTAAAACAGAAAGGAAATATAAGTGGGAACTGGATAGCTGCTAGGATATTGTAGTCATTAATGAAAGCATATGAAACTGCTCCTGGCAATTGACTGCTACTATAATCATGACTTGGTCAGTCTTTGTCACTTGCTGGCAGTAAATGCCTCGACGGGAAATGTCTTGGTGATGCCAGCAAGGCTCTTGAAGTGAATTTTTCCCGTGGGTGGATCGTCGACACTGAATTCACCGACTGGAGGCCAGAGCATCAGTTCCTTAGCCTTCACTCCCTTAAGCTTCTTGATCTTTTTCTTGTTAACATAACCAGTTATTTCATTGTCGTAGCTCACAAGCTTGCTGGTCATCTTGAAGTTGTGTTCCACTTTCTTCTTCTGCAGGATCCACATGTAGCCTGTACTCCTAACAAAACCAACTTCTATTACATCTGCAAGAGGGAGTCCTGCAGGAAGCTCGAACTCTTCAAGAAGAGCTCCTGCCATTTTCATACCCTCATCGTGACCCTTCACAACAATTGCTCCGTCCTTTTCTGCCATAACCGATGCAATCCCTACTTTTCCGGTAATACTTTTTGTTTACCCAAATTTGATTTGTGCTATTTTCAAGTGTGAAGGGTTATTCATTCCACGATGCGAAAACATGCATATACAAAACAATTTTAGTGGAGAATTCTAGGCCATAAACATTGTATGACCCTCCCAAACTTTGGTTTCTCATTAAATACCCTGCTGAAATGCTTTTTATGCTTGAAATGGTATTTTTGCCTGCAGAATGGGACACCACTTGCGGCAACTGCAAAGAGTGAGAAGAGTATCTGTATACGTGGAGTCATTATTATGTTGTTTCTCCATAGCTTTTGCATATTAATGCCGACTGCAATAACTTTGAAAATAAGTTACAACATGACATGCCACATGTACATACATTTGATTCCCTTTTTAGTTTCTGGTACAGGACCCTTTGAGCTCCATTTGGATTTGACCAACTTGTTTTCTGATTCTAGTTTTCTATAAAAGTCCTAGGAGAACTTGATATGTGTCTAAATGATGTGCCCCTTGTTGATTCTTCAAAACGAACCAAACGTTGGTTTTATGAGAGAAAATTTTCAATGGGCGTGTGATCGGAGCATGGCTTTTGAACTGATTTTACACCACATCGTGTGGGTAATCTAAACAAATATTAGGTTCATGTTAGAGTGAGACAATACTTGGTTGGTTTTCATCTTAGTTTGTTGACCCTTCTAATTATTAATAGATCATGCCTGTCAAATCATTAAGATATTTTTCCTATTTTGTTTTTGAAAATGACTCACATGATTACATAAACGGCAATATATATATCATTTTCATGCTTGAAATGAGCAAACAGAGAATAATTTTTTTGACTAATCTCTGAAGAATTTTCAAGATAAATATCTCCCTTTATCGTATTCGATTTCCCAATAATCAGTTTTCATATAGGCTTCTAAATTCGTTTCATATATCACATGATAAATTCATCTAGTATAAACAATTAACACGTTTAATATACTTTTTAAATCAAACCAAACGTCTTAAAAATACTTAAACTATTAGCAAACTTTTAATTAAAAGAAAAGCCATAAATTGACAATGGTGCCGCCTTGCAGAAACAGTAAGTTGAGGGCGTGCGCGGCGTGCAACAGACTGGTGCTCTCTGGACCAACTCACACTGTTCAAACAATCGAAATGACCAAAAAAACCCCATCTGAACCTTACCTCATATGAAACCACATCATCTGATGACCAAAATAACCTCGCTGCCTCAGAGTCTGACGGACCAACATCATTCAAGTAGAAACACAATTTTATCAAAAATCAAACACACCTCTCTCTTCGCTTTTGTCCTCTTCCAGATTTTTCTTCCCACAATTATTGTCCAAAAACAGATAAATATTAAAGAATTAAAAGAAAAAAACACAAAGCCTAATAAATCAGAGACGTGAAAAAAAAAGAAAGAGAATACAGAAAAATAATTGGGGGAGTGGGGGGCAGCAGGGTATGGGCAGGGTGTGTGGTAGCTATGGGTGTGATAGAGCATAGAATTTCGAACTTGCAAGAGTTTGCGTTACTGACTCTGCATTGGAATCCACGATTTTAGGCAACACCTCAACTATATCTATATATAGATATAATTGTGTATATAAATAAATGGCTACGGCTTCTCTGATTCACGCTACTTGTGCTTCTTATTCTCCAAGAATCGCTTCTGGTCATGATAACAGAAATGCACATTTAGGCTCTTCTTCGGCGTCGTTTAACAATTCCAATTCCTGTTCTTGTTCTTCATCTTCTCTCAATTTCAATTTCTATTTCGGTAATTAATCTCTCTCTCTCTCCCTCTCTCGCGCGCGCGCTTTTTATTTTTATTTTTTATTTGTTAAAATGTTTGTGTGTTTTCTTGATTTGAGAAGCTCGTGAAAATGTTAAATAGATGGTACTGTTTGTTAAAATTAGAATTATGAATTTTGAAATTTGTTAAGAGGAGTATATGATTGATGCGAATTTTTATGTATTATGCATTAAAGAGTGACAAATGTTGATGAAAAAATTAGTTTTGTGTTTGTTGTCATCATCACTTGGGAGTTTATGTGCTGACTTGTGGATCTTTTGCTTGTTTGAAATCAGTTTGCCACGTCACTTGAGAATCCTATATATCTAATGTGTATATAAAATGTCTCCTTTAATATTTCCCAAAAAAAAAAAAAAAGTTTCCTTTAAAGAAGGCCGATTATTAATGAGAAATTATTACTACGGTTGTGACATTGGATGTGTGATGGGGTGTTAGTAAGGAATTTTGGAAAAATAAATTATTGTAAGAAAGTGTAAACTGTAATGTTGGATTTTTTGTAATGGTTGTGCCTTTTTAGATGGATGTAAGTAGACAGTAAGACAAAGGGTTGTTAGTTTGTGATACTATTGGTGGTGATTATGCCTGTTGTATTTTGAATTTTGTTTTTCCCGATTGTTTTGAATATGGTAGATGGATTTCGGCAGGGATTAATAGTTGGAGACAGCAAGGCCTTAGAGCTCATGCTATGAGTACTACCACTCAGGGACATTTTGCACTGTCAAGGGGGATTTTGAATGGGAAGAATGAGCCTGATCATCTTCTTGTACTTGTTCACGGCATCTTGGCTAGGTTTGTTCTGATCTTCCATTTACTAGTTGTGAGTGTTTAAATATATGGAAGTGAAAAGTAGAATATGCAAGAATTTGTGATGAATTGTTTTGCTGTTTTGTTTTAATTTATGCGATATTAGTAATGTTTGAAGAAACGTGTTTCGCCAAGCTCATTCTACAAGTTGTCCATTTGAAATTGTTTGTGTTCATTAGTTATTACCGTTTCTAAATCGTACTGGATAGTTATATTGCTATTTTCAGCATTAGATGCGTATAGCATTTTTAGGCTTGATATTCCTTTTTTCAGTCATTTGTTTATTTATTATTGTTTAGTTTTGGTGATTAAAGAAATTAGGCTTCTTATCTTTCAATGAATATTATTGCAATAGATTATAGGAAACAACATCTTCTGCATATGTTACTTTCACAGGATATGTTAGTTAATAAGATGCATACCTCAGATTTATGAAATATTTGATTCTGCAGCTGCGTGCAGGAATCCTTTCTGTTTGGACTATAAAATGTAGTGATGTGCCCAGTTATGGTTCTTTTGGTTTCATTTTCAGTTGACACCCCTCTTTAAATTGCAGCCCAAGTGATTGGACATATGTAGAAGCTGAGTTGAAAAGGCGTCTTGGAAGAAACTTTTTGATCTATGGTATGTGTGGTCCTTTTATTCACAGAATCCTTTGTTTTCACAGCAATCCATTTTCTTAAATTTATTTGTTCATGTTGACAGCTAATATAATGCATGAAATGCTGGGGAAATTTAGGAGTATCCACAGTTTCTGAAATATTTGGGGCAATATGATATATTGGCATTTCACAAAGAGAAACAATAATGATACTACTAAGTAATTGTATTTACTTTAGTGCTCAATTGAGGATGGGATAGCAAGAAAGAACAAGAAGCAGTTCTTCTGAAAATACATTTGAATATTTGGCTGAAAGACATATTCTGAACAAACCCTTTTAGTTTGTATATATGCTGATGATAAACCTTAGTAAGACCAAGGTGAAAGAAATAACAGCAGTAGCTGGTGATAGAAGTAACAGCAGTAGCTATCTTTTTTGGCGTTGGTATCTTCAATAAACTTTCTATTTTCATTTTGTTTTCTGCCATCTTAAAGTTTTTGGTTTTTTGATGTGATCAGCAAGTTCATGTAACACCTACACTAAAACTCTCGCTGGGATTGATGGAGCTGGAAGGCGGTTAGCAGATGAAGTGAGTGTTAATATCTATACAAATTCGTATTCTGTTTATACATGTGTAGCTTGCAGCTTTGAGTTAAATGAGTTTCATAATCAATGATTCGTTACCCCTTGATTAACAGGTTATGCAAGTTGTGAAAAGGACAGAGAGCCTCAAAAGAATCTCCTTTTTAGCCCATTCTCTTGGAGGATTGTTTGCAAGATATGCAGTTGCTATGCTTTACTCACCACGTGTCTTAGATAGTGGTGAACTTGTTGACCTGAGCAATTCTACAGTGGCAGATTCACAAATAGCATACTCTTCAAGACGAGGTACGATTGCTGGACTGGAGCCAGTCAATTTTATTACCTTGGCAACTCCACATCTTGGGGTGAGAGGGAGAAAGCAGGTTGGTTCTGGAGGGAATTGGTTGTCTTGTTTATCTTATGTTATGTAATTATTATCCAATTTCCATGCAAATCTAGTCTCCAGTGTTTCTCTTCTATCTCAAAAGTTATCTTAATATTTCACCTTCTTAACGTATTTATATGTGCTCATTTTGTAAACATCAGAGCCTTGCTGACTACAAGATACAGATATAATTTGTCCTTGTTTACAACTTGTTAAAGACAATATAAAAAATATTAAGCAACAACTGAGGTATAAGAAATATAGGAGCACAACTTGACTTGGAAATGGATTGACATTTAGAAGAAAGAGGAAAATATAGCTTCCCTATGCTGAAAATATCATTTGATGTGTTTGACTTGTTGATCTGTTGATATGGAAAGGCAAGTTATGGGCCACCTAAAAACCTGACTACTGAAGTTTAGAGATCTTGTTTTCGTATGAATAAACCTTGTTAACTATAACCAATGGAAAGAGGCCTGTCTTGTAGCTGAGTGGTAAAGAAAGGGCATGTGTGCCAATGGCTGAAGGCCCTACTTCCTATTTTTAAACATTTCCTTTAAAAGTTTTTCATTAGTTTATGATTAACGAATCTCATTGAGTTTATTTGTATAAAGGAGTATGATTATTGGTGACCAGTAGATTCTAAATTCTGCACAGTTTATTTTTTTAATGTCTGATGATTGATTTTCAGCTTCCATTTCTCTTTGGAGTTCCCATTCTAGAGAAACTTGCTGTGCCACTAGCTCCAATTCTTGTCGGGCGGACTGGTCGTCAACTAGTCGTGACAGATGGTAAACCCAACAAACCACCCCTGCTTTTGAGAATGGCATCTGATTGTGAATATGGACAGTTTTTGTAAGTAATAAAGTTCTTAAAGCTATCAGTGCCAATTGTTCACTTAGCGAAATCAATCTAATGACTCTAATATGTTTTCTCTTGCAGATCTGCTCTTGCTGCATTTAAATGTCGCATCATTTATGCAAATGTCTCTTACGATCGTATCCAACTGCATATTGTTAATTTCCTCTTTTCAAAAAGTACAATTATCCAGCTCTCTCCATTTTCTTAGTAATCTCATTTCATGAAATTACTTTCTTTGACCTTTAAAAGATATGGTTGGTTGGCGCACATCATCTATAAGGAGAGAGACAGAACTAGTGAAGGTGAGTGATGTTTATCATCAACTATATCATAGACTGATATATCCATCTCAATTGACCCATTATTTGAGATCTGTGTATAAAATTAAGGATTGATAGCTGAAAAAAGTTGTACTTAGAAATAATTAAATAGCCAAATAGGGTTGTCAGTGAATGCATAGAGTTTATTCTGATTAGGAACAAATGTTTGCTGTTCTTATGCTTTGTGTATGCATTCTTGGGCTAGCATACTTGTTATGTCATGTGCATTGTACACAAGTTTAAGTTTCAATATGACTTCGTCCTGGCCTATCGTGCACATTTGACAGTGCAGTTTTGTACTGCCATTTAGGCAAAATAAGCTAATTAGGTTTAAAATAACTTTATTTTTTAATTTTTATTTCTTCCTTCTAACTGAGGCCAACTTTAGTGCGAAGGATCTCATTTTTGTCTTCATGAAGTCTTGGAGTTGTTTTCTTAAATGAACAGTTACGTATATGTATATTTTCATATTATATGCTCTTTGTTGTTTAAGATGATGCCACAGTATAAAGAATCCCGTCTCTTTTTTTTTTTTTTTTGGCTGTTTCAGTGTTTCATTTAGAAATTTTTACATGATACAATTAGAATTGAGTTTAGATAGTGTAGGCTACTTGTGTAATAGCATTGACAATTGGTGAATGTGTAATATATATTTAAATTATAAAAAGATTTGGATTATATACAATTGCAAAACAACCTTAGATCAAAAAGTTTTATACTGGCAATCTTTTCTTTGGCAGCAAGGTAAGTAAAATTTCACTGCATTGGAATCATCAAAAGCTGTAGTGACAATTTCCTTGCATTGGAATGGTCAACATTCTTCTGCAATGCGGATCAGTTTCATGCGACCTTAGTTCAGCTTAAGAAATGCTGCTTGTTACTTCTAGAATTACATTCGGCATTTAGTAGTGTAGATTAGAAGAGCAACAAAGAGCTTTTATGGCAGATTATTAGGTTTTGAGCTCTGTAGACATAAAATAGTTTACAGGACATTTAGAATAGAAAGAATTTATGATTCAGAAGTATTAAGTAATACTTAAATGATGATTTGGAGGAGTATAGCGCATACACATGATTTAAGAATAGAAGAACAATCATTAATAAAATAATTGCAACGTTTGTAGAAGGTAAACCTATATCAAGGACTCAAGAAGACCTGGGTTGTGATCTGTAGTTTGATTTTGTTCATTAGGTTTATCTTTTTACAGTTGCTTATGTTATATAAAATGAACGTTTTACCTTGAATTATATTTTCACTTATAATATGTAACTTATTAGAAGCGATTGGAGTCACAAATATATGCTGGATCTCCTCTGGCAGTTGTAAAAATTTTTATCTTTAAAAAATTGTTTTTTTTTTTTTTTTTTTTGGTGTAAGATCTTTTAATCTGTATTGTGTATTGAGTTTACTTCTAAACATAACAGTGTAATGGTTTTCTTAATTTAGAATAAGCTGCACTTAAACTGAATTATTGAACTATAGTATAGTTTATATGTTATATTTAGAATATCTTTTAGTTTCTTGCATCATTCTGATATTATTAAGCAATGAACAGCCTCCTCGTCAATCATTGGATGGATACAAGCACGTCGTTGATGTGGAGTATTGTCCCCCCATTTCCTCAGCTGGTCCCCATCTCACTCAAGAAGCAATAAAAGCCAAGGAGGCAGCACAAAATGATCCTAGTCTGCAACATACGCTAGAATATCATGAAATTATGGAAGGTAATTGCTGATGGCAATGGAAGCTGAATCACATGAAATTTGTTCAATTAAGGCCTGCTGGTCTCCGTAATAGAGTCTTTAACTGTTTAAGTTTATTAAACAGAGGAAATGATCCACGGTCTACAGCAGTTAGGATGGAAAAAGGTCGATGTCAGCTTTCATTCATCATTCTGGCCCTACTTTGCCCATAACAATATACATGTACCAACTTTTCCCATCTTGCTTCCGAAATTGCTAGATCCTCACCTTCAACTTCTAATTAAATCTTCGTTTACCTTGATAATCCAGGTGAAAACGGAATGGCTTCACAGTGCTGGCGCCGGAGTGGTTGCTCATGTCGCAGACAGCCTAAAGCAGCAGGAGTCGTCATTTATGGCAGCCAGCTTGTAGAGTTGTAGTTGGTGAATGTAAAAGCACTTTCCATCTGTTACAGCTTGTAAAAGCAAACATTTATGACTAGATAAAATGAGAAAAGTTGTTTACCTTCCAGGCTTCTTGATGTATTGTTGGAAATTATAGCCGCATTTTATCTGTCAACTTGCAATGAATAAAGGCACTTCACTTTTAGAATCCCATTTAACTGTACAACATTCTGCTTTCTTTGCCTCACATCAAGCCTTTATATCTTTCTTGTTTCCCCTTTTTTGGTGGGATACAAAAGAGCTATCATGACTTTGCATACCTTAGAAATCAAATCTTCTTCCTGCCCTTTTCAATTTTTTTTATTGTATGGGAGAGAAGAAATAGCAATTTGGTGCACCTAACTTGTGTGATTTGTCAACGTTTGTAAATTTGATGCCATATCTTTCACAGTTGAAAGGATCACATCATAGGGATGTCATGTACAGTATGTGTTATAAAATTAATTACAAGTAATTTTTTCAAACAATGAGACAGTGTGTCCGTCGATCATCCGGTCCTCGGATTCCGTGGCCGTATATTTGCCTTCTTTGTATAATAATAATATATTTGCCTTTTTTTATTTTGATAGGTGGTCATCACCGCATTCAATGCTCATGTGGTAGATATTAAAAAATAGGATGCAAATATTATCATAAAAAAATTTATGATCTACGCATCCAAATTTTACTGTAAAAGTAACTTAAAACAATATAATTATTATAAATAAATTAAAATCATATTTAAGATTTAAATAATTCAATCTAAATACTTTCCATTTTCATCAATTTATACTAATATATTAAATTTTAATTTAAAATCTTATTATAGTAAAATTACATGATTATCACAATTTTTTCTAAAAAAAATTAAAAGCAAACACAAAACTGGAGATTAAAATTATGAGAACTTGCTTTCTTCTTGTTCAATTGGTTCCAAAGCGTTAATTATTATAATGAAGAAAAAATAATTTAATAAATTGATAAGTATTTTAATTCTAAAAAATATTTAAATTTCCTTTTATAGTTTAATTTAAGATTGATGCTTTCAATGATATAAAAAATATGTATACTATACTTGTATTTATATTGGATAATTAATTTTGACTAATGAATTTACTATACGTAGGTTTTATGAACCAAAATAATGATGAAATTGGTGAATCAAAACTTACAAATTGATATTGAGAAATATGATTAGTTAGAATTAAAGTTTTCTATAAAACAAAGGAAAAATATTTTTTCTATATAAGGTTAGTTTTGGTACTAGATTGAATGCTTACAATAAAGTTCATTTTAAAATTTTAATGATGAGTATACTTATAATTTGGGTTTCTAAATCATATTTTTTGGTGACAAAATCTATTGTGGGTAAATATTTGTCCTCATTTACTATAGATATTTGAACCATATAATTATAATTAATTGATAAATTCTTAACCATTTGATATCAATTTTTTTTAAAAAAATACGTTAATAATTTTCTTTAGAAGACATGTGAATATGCACAAAAAGATATATTGAGAAAGTAAATATAAATGGAGTGTAAAATCAACTTGATTTTTTTTTTGCCTTTTTAAGAAAAAAATCAACTTGAATTGAAACTTAAATTTACAGCATTTATGTATATGGTTGGTGGGTAATTAACCTAAAATGCAGAGTTGAAAACTCTCGTAGACTTGTAGAGGAAAATAAAATATTAACAAACCGTAATGCTGACTTGTCATCATCATTTCGTCAACATAATCTAGCCCGCAATCCAACTCTCGTGAAATCCACCTCCCAATGCATTTCACTAAAGATCGAACGTGCACTCCACAGCCATCGACCGCGAGTGGAACGAAAGTATCACGAACAAGAGCCGGACGGTCGTGTACTGTCCCCGCCCTCTCCACTTTTGGGCTTTACGACCTCATCAGACTCGTACAAGCCCTCATTTCCTCGTTTTCTCTGTGGTCTTACTAGAAACCGGAAAAACCACAAAAAAATTCGACAAAAAAGAGATAGAGAGAGAGAGAAATATCAGAGATGGCAAAAGATCGCGAAAACTATGTTTACATCGCCAAACTCGCCGAACAAGCCGAGCGCTACGACGGTATGCTTTTTATTTTTTTTTCATTTAATTTTTTCTTGTTTTTGTATATTTTAAGTTTTGATTTTTGGATTTTGCTGTTTCGGTTACAGAGATGGTTGATGCGATGAAGAAAGTTGCGAATCTGGACGTGGAGCTGACAGTGGAGGAGCGAAACCTGCTTTCAGTTGGATACAAGAACGTGATTGGTGCACGAAGAGCTTCGTGGAGGATTCTCTCTTCTATAGAGCAAAAAGAGGAAGCTAAAGGCAACGATCAAAATGTCAAGAGAATAAAAACTTACAGACAGAAAGTAGAATCGGAGTTGTATAACATTTGCACTGATATTATGTGTGTCATTGATGAGCATTTAATTCCGTCTTGCTCTGGCGGTGAATCCAATGTTTTTTACTACAAAATGTGAGTGGATTACTCGATTTGCTAACTGGGTTGTGTATATAAACTCATTTATTTTGAGGATCTGTGTGTTGGTTGCAGGAAAGGTGATTATTATAGGTACTTGGCGGAGTTCAAGACTGGTGAGGAGAGAAAGGAGGTTGCTGATCAGTCTTTGAAGGCTTATCAGGTAGTGTTTTGGTGGTTTGATCATTTTCGTGTTTGTTGAAGGTAGCTTAATTGTGATTCTCATTAACATTTGTTAGATTTGCGTATATCGGATCTGAATTCTTGTTGGCCTTTATTTGCATTTGAAATTCGGGTAATACTGAATGCTATGCGTTTTTTATATATAGCACTTGTTCATTATTGGTAACTGTTCGGTGTTTATATTTGTATAAAAGCAAAGACATGTTTTAGACGCGTGTAGTGAATATGTGTACCTGATTGGTAGTGGATTTGAAGCAGCTTATTGATGTCTTGTTTTGTTTGAGTTCCTTTGTGAACCTGTATGTGTTTGTATTTTCACGTGTTAGTTGTATGTACTTAGTAGTAAGTATATATCATTACGTGTTCTTGAATTATCTATTTCTTGTTTATGTTATTTTTTTTTCTAAGTTATCGTCGTCTTCTGATACATGTCTGCTTAATGGATCATAGCAAATGTTGAAAGGTTTAGTTGGTAGTTTAGTGCTGTGGAGTGTCATGAATGGTTTTAGGGGTATGCTTTAAAGATGTGCAGTAAATTGTGTCCTGATTAACTTTTGATTCTCGTTGTCTAAAAAAGAGTATCATCGGTGCCATTTGCTAAGATGATTAATCTAGTGCTAAAATGATTGGTTCGTTATCCAACTTTGTCCACCTATTGTTGTATCATCTGTTTGCAGGCAGCTTCTACTACCGCAACCGCTGATCTATCTCCTACCCATCCAATCCGACTTGGATTGGCGTTGAACTACTCTGTTTTTTACTATGAAATTATGAACTCACCTGAAAGGTAACATGCATCATTTTGGTTAAGTCTGGATCTGTGGCTTCCCTTTTATTTTACTGGGGATACTTGTGCAATCTCTTTAATTGTGAACTGGTGCACCAGGGCATGCCACCTTGCAAAGCAGGCTTTTGATGAAGCTATTTCCGAATTGGACACATTAAGTGAGGAATCCTACAAAGACAGCACATTGATTATGCAGCTATTGAGGGACAACCTCACTCTATGGACTTCTGACATACCAGAGGATGGAGGTAACGCATCAATTCTGAAGAAAAATAATATACAGAGACTCTTATCTCTTGATAGATACAACAAGGAATACTTGCATACAATTAGTTTATCTACTCTTAGCGTCAAACAAAAAAGAAAAGAAGAAAACAAGCTCACATTTTACCATAAGTGCTTTATGTCAAACAGGCTCATTTCTTACATATTTTGCTATGTTTTACCATCATTGGTGTTCTGAAAGCTGCTTTCTTTGTCTCAAAAGATGTTACTGAATTAACAATGTGTTCCCTGTGTCATTTGGTACATTTGAGATCATTTATGGTTGAATTCTAGGAAGTCTGCTCAGATTACTATCCTTGTATTATTGCTATGCTACTAATATCATATCCGATTTCCATATTTATAGTTTTGCATATGATCATCTTTAAAATCAGTTGTTGGATTCGTTCTCCTGTTTTAGCCTTTGCAACTGTCAATTATGGTACAAATTTGATATCTCCAAATGAGGGATCACTGAATGATATAAGTGAATTTGGGTTATCCTGGATTTGTGAATGAGTTTGATATGCTTGCATACTATTAATTCAGTAATTTTTCTGACTGCAGTTTGAATGGCTGTGTACTCAAATCAGTTTATGTTAAAGCTTTCCTTCTGCATTACTTCTTCTCTGTCTCCTGTATTTGATTTCACTACTAGAAGATATTACCAGAAATTGGTTTATTTCAAATATATTTTCCTTGAGCATCGCATGTATACAATCTGTTGTATTTCATTATTTTTTTGCGTTTGTGTTTTAATGAGCCCTTTGTCTATGTTTGCAAGTTGCAATTCTCCTTTTTCCTTTTTGGTGACATGCCTTTATTGGACTGTTATGTTACTATAGGAGAGGAAGACCATAAGGGGGAGATCGCAAAAGCTGGTGAAGGTGAAGATTGAAGAAGCCTAGGTGGGTTATTTACTTATTTAGCAATTCTAATTTTAGTGGCTCATTTACTTGGTTAGCGCGACTCACTTCACTCTTCTTCTGCCCTTATTGAAGCAGCCAGTGGTCTGGGGGCCCTGTAGCATGATTATCCCAAACAACGTAATGCCGTTGTAACTCCAGGTGTTTATTCTTAGTTCCTAAGCAACATTCAAGTACTATTTTTGTCTTTTACCATTATGTGGATTGCATCTGTGACGACAGTTTAATGTTTGGACTGCTAAATCCATTTGCTATTGATCATCAACCCGGAAATATTATTAAGATTGTTTTCGAAAGCTACTTTGCCATTATATTTTTGTCTTCTGTTTAACCAACAGTGTTCAGAATATTTAGGCTGTCATTTACAATTAAATTCGTGGTTTTTGTTGGCAATATTTTATGATTTTGGTAACTTACAGTTAATCCCAAACTGAAAATATTCAAATTGCTAAGATTCCTAGGATATTCTGTATAATTGGTACCTTTTCTTGTTCGTCCTTAAGACATATAGCATCAAAAGGGACATTTTTATCGAGAAAACTTTGGAAGAAGAAATATCAATTTTGCGACGTCAAAAGATAATTTGTATATTTCATTATTTTGAATCAAGAAGCAAGAAGCGCTGTAATTATTATTTTTACATTGTTTGGTCATAGTAACTATTTAGGAAACGCCATATCTTTAGGAAAATAATTTCACACATGAATTTAGGGATGACAATGATCTGAGTGAATCGAATTTGACCCTTACCAAACTCAATCTGAAATTTCTGAGGGGTGCCCTACACCCGATCTATGTCCCAAACGGATTGTTACTTTCTGCTCTAAACCCAAATCTGATTGGAGGAATTTGTCCTGAACCCGATATGTTAACTCGATTCAGTTTTTAACAAGTGATATAATTAATATAAAAAAAACAAATATGCAAACAAAAAAAGAGACAAATTGGTTATGATATCCACATTCCTTTTAAAAGAGTTTCAAATTCATATAAAATTTTGATAGTTAACAGGGTAAAACTTGGACATCATATATTAACTCTTTTTAATAGACCGTTGTAGATTTATGGTTTTTTCATGTTTATATATAGATCGGATTATTAGATCGGGTTAGGGGAAGATAGTTTGTCCCAAATTTGATTCAGAATTTTTAAAGCTTGTCCTAAATCCGACATGATTCCGAACGTGATTTTTTCTAATAAAAATGAGAACGGATCACTTGGGTCGAAAACAATTTTTTACTCTAAAAATGAGAAAGGAGTTAACCGGGGGCGGGCCAATGGGTTAACAGGATCATTATAAAGTGATATTTCCTATGAACATAAGGGCGGATCAGGGAACGAGGTCAACCGGGTCAGTTTATAAAACAATTATATCCTATAAAAATGAGGAAGGATGTTACCGGGATCGAGGCAGGGGTCAACATGTCAGTTTATAAATAATTTTATTCTATAAAAATGAGTTAATCAGAGTTGATGCTGGTCGGGGCAACAGGTCAATTGGGTTTGGGGTTAGTCTGCCGCGTACTGAAATCAAGGTCGCGTATATACTAGGTCCACTGGAGCAGGTTGTGGCAAAATTGATTGTCCCATTTTGACACAATAAACCTGCGGGTCAGGATTGTTGACTCAATCCTAATCCGAAACCCAGTTTATTCCATATCTGTTCCAAACGGATCAAAGCCTCACTGGGCAATCGGAAATTTTTGTCATCCCTAGTTTTAACTGTTGGCATCGTCAGAGTTCTCTTAAAAATCTGAAAGGAAATTCCATCTTACAGTAGTTGTGGTCATGAGCGGTATTATTACTTTATATTATAACTCACTCGGTATCCCAAGCCTTTATGGTACTTTAATGCCTACAAACACAAACTGCGAAGCTTGTGGTGAGGAACAAAATGACAAACGACACTAACAAGTGGAATTTATACCGGTTTTTTAGCCTCAAAATGCCCAGCAGTCTAGCTCAAAGATATCAGAGGCTTTCAACCCTGAAAATTATCTTTAGGTTTGGAGTCCGCATGTTTATATTCATTTGGTTGAATTATGTTCAACTTTCTTGAAAAATAAAGTCTAATTTATTTGACAAAAAGTTGTTAAAGGATAAATACATAGTCGTGGGATGCATTCAACAACTGCATGAAAATTCATGCAATGCTAAACTTTAAGTTTCAACGTGTGTTTATTTGAATTTGTATAATAAGGTATCACATGACCTTGACCTTGAGCAAAAAACAATTCTTATTTGAGGTTTAAGGCTTGCTTGAATAGTTTTTATTTTTGACTTTTGACAGTAAAAGAAGAGAAGTGAAAGTTCTTTTTTTGAAAGCCGTAAGGACAATGTATTTTTCAAAGACTTTTAAATTGTAAAAATTCATTTATAACTTTCATCCAAACGGCTCTCAAAATAACTTTTGGACTTAAGAAACGAAGAAGTGGCTTTTAAAAGCCATCCCAAATAGGTATCCTATCCAGTAGCACATCCCTTTTTTTTCCGTAAAAAAATTACTTTCTTGACTCACTTCATCTAAACCACACACTTCTATTAATATCTTGATTTGATGAAAAGAAAAAAGTAGAAATAATAATGATGCTAATAAACTGCTCTTACAAGAAGCTAAGACCAAATAAAAACCATTCTACAAAATATTTGCCTCATGGAATGGAAAGAGAACTCCTGCAACTAGTGTGATTGAGTGTAGAGAGAGAGATAGAGAGAGTGAAAACCGGATTGAAATAATTGTTCTAACCACATATACACAATTCCAATGCCGAAAAACAATCACCTCACGATAATAACAACCACAAAGCCCTTCCATACAAGTAAAAATTTGCTACTTAGACCCTACTCTAGTCACACACCTTTCACCATAGATGACTTGTGGGTTGGACCACAAGTCATAAAATAGGAAGAGTGCCCTGATTAGCCTGACCCGACAATTAAAAATGGAATCGCATCAGAAAATCGCATTGCCTACCCCACTTGGCTTCATGAAGTAGGAACCTCTAGCTGAGTGCGCTGAGGTCCTCAAAGAACTTGGAATCTCAACTAGTGAAGTTGAATGATAAGTCTTTGATATTCTATTAATCAAATAAAAGTCCTTTTCATCTACAGAACAAATTGGAGACTTGTTTTTCTTTTCATTTTTTCTGTTTTTTTTTTTTTTCTTAAAATACGTCTTCTGACATTAGATTAGACATCTACCGAAATCTATAATTATGATCCACTTAGCGTGAAATTTGAAAATATACTCTCAAAACAAAAAAACACTATCCACAATTAATGAAACAATTCACTAAAGGTGGTTAGAACTATACACTTGCTTAGAAGCAGGGCAAGCAAAGCAGACGACACTGTTAACCTATCAATCTCAAGTTTATTATTATTATTATTATTATGTATGATGATACTTGTATCTGTATTTCAGCCTAATGGTCACTTGATTGGTACGTGATTTAGTTTATAGTCATAATAAATTTACAATAAATGTTAAACAGATTCTGATAGTCTTTGGTATCAGTGCTGTCACTATTGATTGAGGTTCTAAGGATTGGTATTATCTTCGTGGGATTGGGTTGGATTTATATGTTTGTACCTTATATTTTTTAAGTTTAACGAGATAATCTCTTCTTCTGCGGGACTTTGTAGATACATAATTAAGGGTTTGTAAGAAACATTTTGTCTCCTATTGCATCTGCTTGTTTATCAAATCAATTTATTAATTCTGACATTTTGGAATTTCCAATCTGAAAGTCTTGTAATTGTTTTATTTCCAAATTAAGGTGCAGGACAACAGGAATGAGAAAATAAAAAATAAAGTTGCCTGAAGTAAATCAATGTGTTTGCTTGTTTATCAAATCAGTTTATTAATTCTGACATTTTGGAATTTCCAATCTGAAAGTCTTGTAATTGTTTTATTTCCAAATTAAGGTGCAGGACAACAGGAATGAGAAAATAAAAAATAAAGTTGCCTGAAGTAAATCAATGTGTTTGCTTGATTTTTGTTTGTAAAACATACTTGTGATAGAGAAAATGTTAAGAAAATGCCCTTAATTAGGTATTTCCATAACAGTTGTTAAATATAATCATAAAAATGAAATCTAAAATAAGAAAATAGTAAATAGTTTTTTTTTTTCTTTTTTTATTCCCTTGAAGTTGAAACCAATTGTTTTGAAGAGGATCTTCTATCGATCTTGAGTTATAATTTCTTTTACACTTTTTCTAGTTATCAATGAATCACAAAGCACTAAAATGCGCTAAAATAAAAGCTCTGATGCATGAACGGAAAATAAAGTTCAAATTGTATTTTATACCTCTGCATGGTCCTCTACTTTGATAAAATTGTTCTCGAAATGACAAATCAAATTGCCTTACTATAATAATACAACTCTAAAGTAGCACTTTAATTTATAATGTTAAAAGACATTCATAAAATTTTACTGGAATTCAACGAACTTCTCATGTTGCTTTAAGTTCGAAATTACATTACATTCTCTGTTTTTTCACAAGATTCATGCATCTTAAAAGTGCCAAATCATCTTCCTCTAAGATTGACCTTTTATTATTTTGTATGTTAGTAGCCTGACAATATATCTGAACAGTTCTTTGTATTGGCTCAGACAATCAAAAAAGTTAAGGAGTCATAATCAATTAAATCGTGCCTAATATATATGAACATTTTATTCAGAATATAGATTCCCTTCATTTAATTTCAAATTAGGATTAAAATTTCGAATCAAATCTTAAGTCCGGAAATAAAGCAAATCATTGATTCTATTATTGTCCCCTTGCAAACAAATTGTGGGATTTTGCTTCTTTTTTTTTTAAAATGTACTGGTTTTATGGCTCATAATTATCGCACTAGATTATGTAAAATTTGTGATTTATACCATAGATGTAGAGTCAATTTCACAAGTTAATATATAGTTTCACTAAGTCATTCACTCGTGATAAGTTTATATACATTTTGTAATTACTATCATAAATTTAACATCTAATTTGAAAAACTTGAACGAAATGATAATTAAAATTATATATATATATTATATAAAGTCTAGGTTGTATTGTAAACGTTTACAGAATAGTTTGATTCGTGTGTGATAGACATATTCTTGTACTACAATATTTACATTAAATTGTCATTTATAATTAATTTGAAAATTTAAGAATATTAATATAAGGTATATCCCACTGATTGACCTCGCGTTATCAATTAAATATGTTTTATTGACAACAAGTTAACAACTAATTACAACATATACCCATAAGTCACCTTACCTTATCAAAACTGCATTAACAAATCTTTTTCACCCTAATCTTATAAAAAAAAAGTTAATAGTAACATTAAAACATAAATCTATTTACTGTGTATGTAAGATGTGTCATATAATGCAAATATTTCGTATCATTGATTAATCATATCGCGAGACAAAACTCGGGTAATTGAATTGACAGTCGCATGTCACATATACCATGCCGCACTCTAGACTTCCCTGTCAATGCAATCGACTATAAAAAAGGCAAAAAAAATAAAGTCAATACAAATCCTGAGAAAGAAATAAAAGACCAAAGCTTCGAAGTGGGTCCAAGCAGCTTTCAAATATCCCGAAAGCCCCATCAACCCATCTCTTCGATAACAAGAAAACCAAAACACCATCCTCTAAAACCTCACTTTAGGCCCCAACAACCATCAACAATGGCTTTTCGGCACAACCAAACGGTTGAAATATGCAAGAAACAACAAGAAGGGTGGTTTCCGGGTACATACTACACTGCAAGAGTCCTGGCAGCAATAGGAAGAACCCGGTACCTTGTCCGCTACGAGAACCGCTTCTCAGAAGACAGGACAAGATTACTGACAGAAGCCGTTGATGAATCCGATATCAGGCCTTTTCCACCCTTGGTTCCATACACAGGTTTCCAGGTTCCTGATAGAGTGGATGCTTTTGTCGATGAAGCCTGGAGAGTAGGAAGCATTGCAAGAAAAGTTGATACAAACTATTATGTGAAGCTGGACTCTACTGGCAATGAAGTGCATTGTCCTTGTAATAAACTTAGACTCCATCTTGAATTCGAAGATGGCAGGTGGATTTATTACAGGTTTGTTTGTTGTTTCTTTCTTTCTTGATGACTTTTTTTTTTCTTGGGCGTGTGAATTGATTAATAGCACTGTTGGGGAAAGTGGTTCGGGCTGGCATCTTGGAAATTTCTCTTTTCAAGACTTTTTGACTTGCTTCTCTTTTGGATTTTTCTTGGTCAATTTAAAAACAAGATAAAAAGTCTGAAAATTTTCTTTTCTTTTTTTTTTAATTGGTTTTGGGAGGTGCACTGTTGTTGGTAGAGAAGAGTGGTCTCAAAATGTCCTTCAAAATTAATGATTTAAGAAAAGATTCAAGTTCTTTGATTTGGTTGTTGCAATGGGTAGTCCCTTTTTTTTTTTTTTTCCTTTTTGTACATATAATTGCATTGGATTCTCTTTTTCTTGCTAGGTTGGGGAGGCAATTCTGATGTCCTTATTCTAGGATATGCACACACTTTTGTCAATTGGTCATCTTTTCACTGGAAATTGAGGCTTCTCAGTTTGGTAGTTAAAGTGAAGGTCATAAAATAAACGATTGGTTTTATGTAATTAATAAAGCTAATTTAGAGATGGAGTTTATGGTTCTTTGTACCTGGATGTTCCAACTTGTAGCAACTATGAAAATGAAAATTTGCATGCACAAACACATAAAACACAGGAACGGATCGACAAATTTAAGCAAGGCAATACATTGATGTATCAAAATATACTTTGTTGCTCTTTGGTTTCTTTGGTTCATTATGTGCTATTTACTGCTGGTTTTGGCAATTGCAATCTGTTTTTTAGTTGAGATTTATGACATCCTTGTACTTAATCAATATTCATCTGTTTTCATAGGCCTCGAAATGATGCCGGCGAAGCAATTATTACTAGCACTGCCATGCCTCAAAATGATGCTGATCAAGCAAGTACAAGTGAGCCAAGAAGATAGTTCAGGATTCTACTGCTCCACATTTTTCTTTCTTCTAGTGGTCAAAGAATCATATTTGGAGGCATTGACAACACAGCTTTATAAACATTTTTATGGCACATAATATGGGGGTGTTTTGTAGTGGTGTAGAAGCTGACAAGTCACCTAACAAATTAGTGGATTACTAATCAACTTCATTTTCATGGAAAAATTGGAAGGTGGAATTTTATCATATAAATAACTTTTCTATATGGCTGCTTTACTAAGATGACTCAGCGAAAAGAACAACACTTGTTCTCTTACTGGTTTCTCTTCCTGATGCTAATTGCATAAAAAATTTCTAAGACCAAAACATGTTCAGATGCAACTTTACAGGTTCCTGTGCCATGATAACTAAATTAATTGGCTTTATTATTATTATTATTATTTATTATTGAGATCAATTGAGGGTGCTATCGGAATCAGTTATAATATAACTTTCGGAATCAGTTATAATATAACTTTGAGACACGACTGGAAATCAACTCCCAGAGAAAACGGGAGTGATTGCACAATTCTTGTTACGGAATAGTGACTGCACATTTATTGCAGCATAACCCCTTTTTTCATGTCTAAAACATTGTTTGACATGTTAGATCCGGATAGAATATCCTATAAGATTGGACTAAATCGTAATTCAATAGATGAAATCAATATTATTATCTGTTTGGACTATTACAAAATTGGACTAATGTGATCATCTCCTGTGACCAAAACAAATTGGGAATAGATAAATGGCAAAATTGAGACTTTTTAAGTAAAATAAAATAGAGTACTCTCATAGTACCCAATAAGTTTTGCTTTGAACTATATTCTTGTCTTGGACACGTTTGTTGAGCCCGGCTTGGTTTCTCTGCAAAAAGCAAGAAAGACAGGCAACAAATAAAATGATTCTTGTCTTTTTTATACAATTCCCATAAAATTATAATTTAGGGCTGTTTAACCAAAATGCTTGGTAAGAATATTCAGAGCCATGAGTTTCTTGTTCACACTTCACACTTTCACTTTTCAATAAATAAATAACTAAAAGATCGGTGCCTATTAGACTTAGACATTAGCATACCAAATTGAATAAGTTGGATTTGTAATTTCAGACTCTATTAGAAAGTCATTAAAGGTATACATTGGACTGGACTGACCAGGAATCCCAAGACATACATTCTGGCCTGCCTTGGTCCGATTACTGTAGGGATGCAAGGTTGACAGGCCCAAAACATTCAATCATGCAAAAAGATTTAGATCAATTTTCTTATAATATGATGTAGAAGTAGAAGTAGTATGTTGTCGAAACGAGACCAATGAGGTACAATTGGTCTGTTTTGATGAAGAAAATCTTTAATACACGTTGAGGTGTGGATTATATTAAAGGATATTATATTATGTAATATAGATAATCAATCAAATGCAATTTATTTATTTATTGTATGGAATGATTTTAATGATTAGATATGCATATCTCAAAATATATTTTTGAAGAGCAAATTGGAATATAAGAAGGAATGTGACTTCAATCTGCGAATGGAAGAGGTTTATCACCAAATTACTTCAACTTTTGTCACCGTTAAACTTTGCTTAACAACTTCATTTTGAGTTATGCTAATAGAATAATGGCAGGTCATCTTGAAAATTTGCTTGAATTCATGCATATAAATAATATAACATAATGAATTGAATTGACGCATCAATTACCGCATCATTTAATGTTTTACGTGACGTTGATAAATCACATATTATAGAATATAAATTTGGATAAGTGTTTTTGACTATCAAATTCATTAGTTTAATAAAAAAAATAAAGAACATAATTTTTTTGTCAGGAGTTTGTGCTTTATCTTGTGAATTTCTTTCTTCAATTGTCACTAGGAATGGTAAAAGTACTCAATTTGACCAAAACTAGTGGGTCACCTATCCATTTAGGGTGGAAAGTAGTGATTAGTTGGACGCATGAGGTTGAGTATGGAACAGGTTGATCTGGCCCCAATTTGACCTATCATCATATAGATACTTACATTGTTATGTTATAGTTACTATTTTGATATTTGTGATAAAATTTTACTATATAATAGTAATATTTTGGTGCAAACGAAACTTTATCATAAGTATAGTAAGTATTTTTATATTTGTAATGAAACTCTTTTATGTACTAATTGCTTTAGGATTTGTATTTAAAGAATTTAGAATGTCTACAAATTTTATATTAATAATTATTTAGTTGTGATGTTATATTAGAGTTAAGATTGAATTATTATAAGTTTAAATTATTATTTTTATTTGTATATTTATTTTTAATATTAATTATGTGATTGGTTAAAAACTAAATCTGGTTAAACGAGTCGGAATTAGGGTTAGCCATCCCAATCAGGTTGAGGTTGCAGATAGAATAACGACTAGTTTAAGGCACGAATCAAGTTTGGGACACTCTACCAAAAAACCGGATCGGGTTTGAGGCAAACTGATTTGGCTCAAATTCAATTCATTGTTATTCCTAGTTCTCACTTATTTTGCTTCTTCAAAATAATAATATACTATATGTTCCTCTCTATAAGACAATAACTAACAAATGAAATAACTTTTCAAACTATAAGCTAACTTCTTAAAGAAGTTTATTACAGACATGATGACTTAAAAAAAAAAAAAAAAAGGGAATCTTAACAGCGCAGGGATTTGACGTTAACTTTCTAATTATTGTTTAAAGAATAACCACTCAATTGTTATACTAACATTTTTTAATGTCTTGCATTTCTAAGTTACCTTGTTTTCACTCACTAGTACCATGCTTTTTTTTTTTTTTTTTTTTTTGAGAAACGTAGCATATATCTTGCTGTTTTTCAACCTTCTATGCAGCCAAAAAAAAAACATTCTTGCGCCTTCTTTAATTTGTATTTTCCTATATAAAAATATTTTTTAATTCTCATATTTTTTATGATTAGAACAAATTCAGGAATCAATCGGTACCAAACGAGGTTTGACTTTGAAACACGTAAAGGAGCGACTCTCACAAGGGAGAGATCAACCCATATATAGTTGGAGAGGAGTCAACAATCCACACATTTTTATATTATAGATGAAAAGTGTTTTGTCATTGGTGAAAGTTGAAATAGGCACCCAAGGGAAGTTAGTGGACCACACCACTAACCAACTCTTTATTCTCATTCTTTTTTAACAGATTAACGAAACAATACATTAAAGGAAGATCATCAAAATCCCTATATAAAAATCATTAATGATACTATACATTTTTTTTTAGAGTGAATTACACAACACTCCCCTAATGTTTGTCTAAAAATAGATAAAAATATAGTTATCATTTTATTGCACAAAACTCTCATGCTTAACGTTGATTTTTTTAAAAATCTAGACAGATCTTCAAATTGAAGATCTGTAATCTAGATCTTCAAGTTACAATGTTGAGGATATTATAAGTATTAGTTTAAAATCTTGGTCAAACCGTTAAATTTGACGGAAGTCAACCGATAACATGGGGGTTTGATGTAATAAAAGGGTAAATATGTTTTCATCTGTTGAGGATATTATAAGTATTAGTCTAAAATCCTGGTTAAACCGTTAAATTTGACTGAAGTCAACCGATGACATGGGGGTTTGATGTAATAAAAAGATAAATATATTTTTATCTGTTTTTTAACAAACCTCAAGGGGGTTTCATGCAATTATTATTATTTTTTTAATATTCTATTAACGACACGTTATCCAATTTTTTGAATATATATCCATTTCAGCAATAAAAATATAGATATCCGATACAATTATCTAAAGTAAAATATACATCCACTTTAAGACCATTAGTCATAAAACATATATTTCACTCTTTCTCCTCTTATATTTTACAATTAAAAAGAAAGAGTGGGACATATCTTCATATTCTCAATTGGTAGAAAGATGAGAGATGTTTACTAAGATTCTAAAAGAGTTTCTTAATAGAGAAATCAACTCTAAATTTTTTTTTACATGAGCTTCATATTTAGGTTAGATAATTATATTAGAGAATTTTTTTTTTTTTAATTCTATTATCTATATATTTTATGTCGTAAGAAACTTTAGTTTTCCCTTTTTGTGAAATTGTTATCTCCCGAGTACTGAAGTTGATAAATAACTAAGTTGTATAAATAGTGATTAAGTCTGACTCTCACTATTAGCTCTAAAAAAACATAGCATATATAGCCATTTAATAAGTAGATGCTACTGCTTCAAGTAATTTATCAAATTTCTGGTCCATGCAAAAATCATATCCCTATGATTGGCTAAAAACGGTGTTTCCATATGTATCAAAATTTCCGCTAGTCTGTCATCAAATCAAAGATTCCACGATCTCAAATCAAATTTGATCAATTTAATCATAGTTCTTTGTGGATGAGCCTAGTGAATTCCATATGAACCCTTGATGATCAGCAAGTGCATACATGGTAACGTAGTGAGTGACACGCGTCGATCTCTTAACATCCAGATACGAGTGATCATTGATCTTCATGTTGCGCTCGCATATGGAAATACCATCCCTAGCTAACATGTATCTATCTCTATCTCTATCTACATAATTATTGATAGTGATATTATATTACTATACATATAAATAATATAGAATTTGGACGGATTATCTATATAATATAATCATACAAATGATCACATCAAAACGACTAAATTAATCAAAACCAGCCTGTATTTACACTATTAATTAGTCAACAATTATACACTTTTTTTTTTTTCTTTTCATCCATCCGAAAGGTTATGAGAGAAAAAAAAAATCTAGAACAATGATCTTCAAGATCAACAAGGTTGACCACCTGTGTTGCTCCGCCGACGCTTCACGGGAAATACATGCCGGAAATCTCCACAGGCCCCCGCTTCCCACTCCTCCAAAACCACACCATCCAACTCAAACTGGTGCAGGTCACCATGAGAACCCTCATACAAGCACCCTTCGGAGAACCCACCAAGGCCACGGCCAGGAGGCTTGGTTTTGCGGCGGCCGGCACCCACCGGAACGTTGCGGAGGGCCCCACCGGCAGTCCAGTATCTCTGACAGCCCTTGCAGAAATGTCTAGGCTGATTAACGTTGTAGTTATTGAAGTAACAAAACTTGGTCTCCGTGCTCTTGCATCTTGGGCACGGTATGATCTTGTCTGGCCTTTTGTCGACCGTTTGATCAGCTTCGCTTCGATCTTCTTGTTGTTTTACTTGTCGACCATGCAACGTAATTGTAGTTCCAAACAGCTTGATCCCTTGTTCTTGCTTCGCCATGATCGACGACAGAGAGAGAGAAAGAGAAAGTGAGTTAATGGCTTCAAGCGAGACAGATGGGTTCTCTCTATATATATACAAGACTAGGAACTAAAAAGTGCACCAAAAAGAAAAAACAAATTAATTAGAGGAAAATGTTATATAATAAACCGCGCGCAACAGTCCTTGTTTACAAACAAACCAGATAAATATTAACTGTATGTACCAAAATTAATTATTACATACGATTCAAACATTCATATTATAATAAAATTTAAACTTTAAACATTAATCTAAAAAACATTAAAATGAGTTCTATCAATTAATATTATTATTTTAGATACTATTTATGATTTTGAATTTGATATATTATCAGACTGAATAAATATTTTATATCATATTACACGGTATTGACAATTCTATATCAGATTATATCGTATTAATATTTAATCATGTATAATTTTACTAAATCATATCGATAATGATCACTAATATCATATTATGTGATATTATATTTAATTATGTATAATTTTTATGTTTGTATGAGATAGTGTGAATTGCATTTTAGACCGTATAATATAATGTGAATTGTACTGTAAAGATTTGGATGCATGGAGATGGGGGAATGAAGAATTTTGGAAATAATTAAATGTGAAAGAGCCGCCAAGATGAGGGCTAGGTGGAGTGGAAAAGCTGATGATGGGCCTTTTGTCCACGTCAGGAAGATGAGTGGTTAAAAAAGTCTTAGCGTGGGTCCGGATACAGGGAGGTAGCGTACAAAGTGTCAAAAGTGGGAAGGGTCTGGGAGCATAAAGAGATAGGCATAAAGTAGTTTATAATATATGTTGTAATGAAGTTGTTTTCTGCGTTGTACAAGTAAGAGAAAAGTTGGATAAAGCTATTTAAAGTAAAAAAATAAAGCCTTCATGTTTTGCTTTGAAAAGTTATTCATTATCGGTTCAATGGGATTGCTTTGCCACGTCATTCACTCAACTGTCAACTGTGCTGCTCTAGCACTCCACTAGTATGTTTACCATGTCTTTTTTTTTTTTTTTTTAATAAAAATCCATACAAGTATCCTCGTTACAAATTTTTTTCTACATTATGAAAATAAAAATAATATACAACATTTTTGCAAAGGCAAAAAATGCAAAATTAAAAAAAAAAAAACATATATTGAAACAACACTTTTGCTAAGGCAAAAAAAGAAAAAAAAAATCATAAATTGAATATATACTTATACCCTGATAATTTTTTACAAAATTAAAAGTGAATTCCGGATCATTTTGTTCCGTCGATTAAGTGTGGTAATAACTTCCTGTACAATATTATCTGGACAAACGTTAAATTAATGTTTGAGATTTAAGACAACGAAGTCTTGACATGTGGAAAAGGCAAAAAAATGCATAGACGATGAAACTTACGACATACATTCAATGGTTTAAAAAAACTTCTGTGTCCAATCAGATTCCACCAGTGATGGAACTTGTTTCATAGCAGGGGAGATAAAGCACTTTCATGTAATATCACTTTAATGAAAAGTAAAATAATTAAGTGGGTCATATCTTAATTTTTATAATAATCATTCAAGAAATTAAAGGGCATAATAATCCTTAAAGTTGAATGGATGCTGATTATGTTATATAGCTTTCTTTTTTTATTCATGCCCTCTTTAATTTTTCATGGTTTAAGTGGTTTTGATGATAACTCTGTGTGATTTTCTTTTCCTATTTTTTGAAAAATATATTTATATTGTTGATAGGTTGGTGTGTAGCTTTCAGTTGCTATTGTAATAAAAAGTTGTTTGATTTGGGTGGCTTTTTTTTTTTTTTTAAATAAGATTTGGGGATTTGTTTAGTCTTTAATATCTTTATGAAAAGAATCTTATTTGATTAATTCAAAAGTAGTTTCTTTTCAACTGCTTTTGCAAATATATAATGTAGACAAAGAAGCATTTTGGATTTTTTTTAAAACTTGGAAAAATAAGCACTTTTTCTTTAGGATGCTTCAGAAGTCTCTTTTCAATTAAGAAAAGAAAAGAATATATATAAAGTACTTTTAGTCAATTGCATGGATGGACTCCTTTTTGATATGCAGAGCACCCCATCTTATACACTTAGGGCACGTATCTCTAATTAATTTTATGATTCGAATTTATAAAATCGAATATAAGAATTTGAATTTTATAATCTTACAAATTTAAATATTTTAATTTTTTTTATCCATTGATAAAAAAAGTTATTGAAATTGTTATCTTTTGTATACTAAATATTTCAATTTTAAAATTTGTTTTTCAGATATAAAATTAATACAATTTTATTTTTAAATTCGAATCTATAAAATAAGAAAACAGCTGTGAACATAAGAACTGAATGTTGCAAACTTTTTTTTTAGTGTGGAATAAATCTGCATCTGATTAGATTGCCGATTCTTGATGATATTATCCAAGAAGCATATTTGGCCAAGTACTGTAACATGCGTTTCTGTGATCTATGTACGCACTGCTAATTTATGCATATATACGTAAGACAAGATGCAATAAAAGTCCCTTAGTTTTCGTCAGATCACAAAATTAGTTTGATCATGAAGTCTAATATTTTAGATTTGAGGATTGAATCTTTTTCTAGTTATCTGACTTTTTTTAGGTGCGCATATTTACTATGCTTAGTTGTTAAAGGCAAAAAGGGATCGATTCTATTATAAGTATAACTACCAAAGGAAAATTGAAGTGATACAACAAATATATGTAAAAGTTTATAAATACTCAAATCAAATATTCTCGTAGAATATCAATTAATTCAAGGTTAAATATATGTTAAATAACTTTTAAACTTGTGTCTATATACTCCTGGGTGTTGAATATCTCCTTTTTCATAAATTTATGATGGATACTCAAATATATCATATATATTTATTAATATGTGATTTGTAGTTTTTTTTTTAAAAAAAAATATATATATAATTAGAGTAGCTAATATTTGGACTGTGTGCTTGATCTCAATAACTCCCTACGTACCTAATACCTTAATCCATGGTATCAATTTTTTTCTTTTTTCTTTGTTCCTTTCTAATAAAAATAAACTTACCATGGTTGTGAAGAAACAGAGAGAGAAGGTGTGGCTATATTTTAGTGCTTTCATAACTAATCAACAACGAGTACACTGTTGCTTTTCGATTTTCACTAAAACAATAGAAAGAAAAACCTTTATGATCATCCGCAGAGGTGCCCTGGTCACAATCTCAAGACATTATGTTTAAAATATTAAGATAAATTAAGAAGGAATTGGAAAGATTAAGTAGCATGTTGCTTGCTGTTGAGGTACTTAATTCAACTTGCTTTTATTATTATATATAACCAAAAAAAAAAAAAGATGTGAAGCAAGAAAAGTCTTCCCTTTCCTCTTTATGATTCTTTTAATTTGTTTAATATAAAAAATTACTTTTCATTTTCCCTAATGAGTGCAATTAGTGTGTTGTGCCAGCCCAAAACCAGATAAAATCACTAAAAGGTAGAGAGTTCTAGATTCATGCATGCAATTTTGTTGTTTGTGTTTATAAAACGTGGCTGCTGCTGTGGCAATGGTGGTGGTGCGACAATTTGCTTCAACATGTCCACTCCCTATTATAAATTTTATAACTTGAATTTTGGGTCTCTATCTATGTGAAAGGGTTCCATCTAATTAGTTTTTCCAAAGTGTAGAAAAAAAATATAGAGAAAGTTCAAGCTTTCCCACGTGTCTAAAAGAGTGAACCAGTTCCTTGGTTCCACATGAAAGGGACACAAAAACATTCAGCATATGAAAGTTTTGTTTTGGTGTCACCCCGCCCTTAGATTTACAAAAGTAAAGACTAAAGAAAAAGCAAAAAGAACATGAAACTCCTGCCTCTTATTTCAAACTATAAACTATTTATATGGATCTGGTGCTAGACTTCACTTCCATGGTAGAAAATTTAATGTGTTAAATGTTTGTAAATGATCAAGGATTTGTAATCTTAATTCAAGTTTAGTGTTTGTAAATTTTCCCATCTGTCAAATCTGACAATTTTAATTAATCATTTCATTCATATATATACATATCTAATCCGACTATCAACCTTGTTTGACTAGATTAGCTAAAATAGATTAATTGAAAACTGATTTTGATCAACAAAATAATTTTTTTTTTTTTGCAGTTTGAAAAATAGGAATACTGGGAAATCAGTATATAAGTAATATCATAATTTTTGTTAGGTGTGTAAGCTTCTGTTTAGAACAAATAAAATAACACTGCATTAGATTGGTGATACAAAACCCTCCTTTCAATCTAATGATGATTTATATTTCAGTGACTTCATTGTAAATTATACTTAAAACAGAAAAGATAACTAATAAATTACACTATCAGCCGTCAAAACTTCCACATATAAATCAAAATGAAGAGTTGTTCAAAAAAAAAAAAAAAAAAAAATCAAAATGAAGAGAAGTCCATAGGTATATATTTCAATTTCAGATAAAACATTATTTCAAGAAATAAAAATTAAAAAGGAAATTCAGATAGAACATTGTTTTCAAACTCTCTATATTCTCATATATAATGAAGTCCATGCCAAACCAGTCCGGAATCGTTGTTTTCTTCCTTTTGTCCCTTTCTTCTAGATAAATTTCTAAATTTAAAAGGACTTTACACGTCCTTTTATGCCTTAAAATCGAAACAACAACAATAATATTAAAACAAAACAGAACAAAAGATCAAGACTAATTGCATGTTTGATTCAGTTTATCTATACCCAAAGCTCTATTGATTTTTATTTGAGTCTTTTGATTGTCATCTTAATAGAATTTTTAAACAATTAAAAAAGCTTAAAAATATCTATTTTGAGAAGCTCAAATTTTAAGTTTTTTTAATTAAATCTTTTTAAGCTTTTAAAAAAAAAATTGAAACATCTAATATAACTTTATTAATATCATTATACCCTTAAAACCATTTAATTATTTTTGGTGAATTTATAATTTAAAATATCTTTTTTAATTTATAACCAAATAACCAATAATTTTTTTAAAAACACTCTACTAATAAAATATCTATTAATAAAAGATCCACTTCTAAAAATTTATTTTTAAAAGATTTACTTGGAGAAACTGTATTAAACGAAGCCTTAGACCAAATTGAGACATTTGATGTTGAGCAGAGACGATGATTTCTTGGTATTCTACATAATTTAATTTTCATAGTTGACTCAATTTAATTAAATAAATAATCAACTTCCAAGTTGCAAATAATTTTAATACTGATCTTCATCCAAGAACTCGAGGCTCGATGGGTGGGTTTTCTTTTCACAGTAACCATTAACCCAACAAGAGTTGCATCATTTTTGTCAACTCTTCTGCAACTTTTTTTATTCATGGAATGATAGCCATCCCTTGATTCTTGGTGTAAAGAATATAACATAATAAAAAACATGAAACTTTGGCATATCCTAAAAAATTTATTAATTAAATTAGAAAAAAAGATTAATATTTAATTTTGATTAGATGGTACTGACAGATTCTTAAAATCCACTTCAACTAATTGCTTTAAAGCTTTCATAATCTTGATTATGACAACATTAACGATTAATATTTTTTTCTTCATATTAAAATACAAATATTTATAGATTGGATTAAAATACAGAGAATTTAGACTCAAAGACTTTCAGCAACTTGACAAATTTAGATGGGAATAAGAAAGTATAATTTTAAATCAAACAGTTCGTCAAAAACTCCTGGCGTGACTTGTGATTGCCATTCAGATTACTTGGCCGGCAATGGAAGTTCCATAATTAAGCTAAAATCGGCATGACTCAGTCTTGTTTATATTCTTTATCATTTTCAAAACTATTGTTTTCTTTTATTATTATTTTTTAAATTTAAAATCAAAGAAAAGTGTGATCAGTATTATATCATTCTCAAGGGTAGTATTATACTAAAAATAAGATAAATAACAAAAGAACACTTATTGTTGGAAAAAAGATACCATAAGAGTCTCAAAACTGCTGTTCTTTTATTACTTTTATTTATTTATTTATTTTGAGTATTGATACATACCCCAAAGTTGTACCGAAACCAAATAAGAGCCTGAATCAAGACTCTTAAGTACAATCTAAGAGTTAAATTCTCGAAAATAGGAAGGAGCAACTCATATAGACGAAGGAAAAATTGTTCACAATTTGTGGGACTTATAAGTAGAATCCGTAAAGTATTGAAAGCTAAAGTGGGAGATTTTTGTGGTTTTACTACTAAATCAAAACCTTTTGCCTTATTACTTTTAAATTTAACAGCATAGAAAAGTGTAATCAGTATTATGTTTAAAGACTAGATTGAGAAAACTCGTTATCTTAAAATTAGTATTATAGAAAAAAATATTAAAAATAGCGCGAAGAACATGTTTTCCAAAAAAAAAAAAAAATTAATATATTACACACTCTCATTCTACTATTTTAACATTGAAAATGACGTTCGGTATTATTCCATCTTCCAAAGACTCATTCCACCTCGAGAAAGAAACTTTTATGCAATAGTATCAATACAACAAACCCCACTCAGATTTTATCATATACTTACTAACTTTTAAATTTTACTTTTTCTTTTTCCAATCATAAATGCCCTGGGTGCCAGCCCCGGCAATAGTACTATAATGGTTTTTACTCTTAACAAATTTAGAACCAAATTGAAAAGCATATTAAAAGATGGATTGAAAAATAATATATATATTTTTTCAAAAACAACCTATAACCATCTTTCATATCTTTCAACAGCAAGATGTAGAGAGAAAGAAGGAAAAAAAAAAACTTTGTTTTACATTTCTAGAAGGAAAAGGGAAAATTACACTAAAGTACCTGGACCTATCACATTATTACAACAATGATACCAGTTTGGGACTAAATTACACAAAAATATCTTTATCTGAGTTTGAATAACAGCCAATTAACGGCAACATTAACATCTCAAGGACAACTTGATCTTTTATATGTCAAAAATTTTTTACTCAATATAAAACTGTCAGGTTTTACATAAATCTATAATACTTTAAATAATATTTGAGATATTATAAAAAATAAAAATAAAAACCGAAAAACAAAAGAAACGGGTTTCTAACACCTAAACCCCCAAATTTCCCAACAATTCAGCCTTATCCTCTACCTCAACTGGGTCCAAGTACTTTAGCGTAATTTTCCCCAATAAAAACATCAACACGCTGTGGACTGTCTCCGTTAAAAAAAAAAAACACTTTTCTGAAATGAACTATTGGGCACATTTTCATTTCTTATTTCTTTTCTCAAATTTAATCCTTTGACTATTTTTTATTAGGTAGGTTGAGTTAAATTTTTTTTAAAAAAAAAGAAAAAAAAGGAAGGGTTAAATTAGGTCGGGTTGAAAATTAAATTTGATTGGATTGAAAACCCGACAAACACCTATCCACAGTTCTAAATCCAAAATTTTTTTTGTCCCTCTAGAATAACACTTACTAAGGATAAAGATTAAGGACAACCCTTACGGTGAATTGAATAATGTATTTATAACCATTGAATCTTTACTTATAGTCATTTTATTTATAATCAAATTATTAAGATTATGAAAATTATCAACTAAATCTTTTGTACTTTTATGTGAATTAAATCTAACCCAACCTTTGGGTTAGATTGAAAAATTTTTAACCCAATCTATATTGGATTGGGAGATTTTCAACCAAATCTAACCTGAACCCTAAAACATTTACCCCTACCAGAGATAGAGTTAACTGGAGTGATCATAAACTGTGAAGCAAAACTTGCTGGAGAAGCACTTGGTCTAGGCTTGAAAAATATGATGGAAGTGGTTCCATCACTATTTTTCTCCATGGTTGACTCACTTGAGATAATTGGTTCAGGTTGTTTGAATATAGTCTCATAGCTTGTTATCCATTGTTCTAGAAACAGCTGGATAAGTTCTTCACGGCTTATCTATCGAGGGACGGACATACAATGAGGAGTCTGTTGTGAGTCCACTGTGAGAATCAACGCATCAGTGCTAGAAGGAAGTGATAGATCAATTGCATGACCTTGAATTCTCCACACCATCTGGTAGTGAAAAGTAGCTTGGATTGATCTGGTTTTCTAGGTTACACCTATGATTTGTACTTGGACTTTAAGGGCTGATGAGCAAACTCATCAGAGAGAGACATATTAAAGTTAGGTAAGAACCACTATTTCGGCATTCATGATTGTCTGAAAAGTTCCTGTGCAAGCATGTATTTACTAGTCATATCTAGTATCTAAGACAGCTAATCTGATAGAAACTGGAAGACCTTTTCTACCATAATAGGTAATTGCTAATCTGACTGCACTAAAGTGAATATGGGAATATCCTTCTTGTTTCCATTGTTGAACGAAGCTTGAGGGATTTCCAAAGGTAACATATTGTTCTTGTGATGTAGCTAGTCATGGACACTTATCAAATTTACTAGACTGGATATATTCTTTTATAGGCTTTGTACTAGCTTTTACAAGAGTTTTAATAGATTTGGAAAAGGAAGATGTAGATTTAGTGAAGACTATATAAGGGTTAATGATAGGAGGGATTGTACATTAGACCTTTTGATCATCAAGGATATAAGAAATCTCATATAAACTATTTATTTTAAAAGAAGAATGAGATGGAGGAGAAGAAACAAGAGTACTAATACGAGGTGATGGTGAAGATGAAGATGACATAATTCGAGAGTGTAGGAAGAGTATTGCTTAATGAGCTACCATGGCTCTGATACCAAAAGGTGAATTTGTTATTTTGTGATTTCAAGATTTGATGGAATTTGCTTGTTGGAACTGAAGTTTAGTTTTTGAGTAAATGTTTAATTGTTTATGGTTGCTATCAGACACCTAAGTTTCAAGTCTTCTAGTTTCAACAAACCTAGACAATTAGGTTCATCTTCTTCAAACGAACCCCTGAGTTCATTCAAACATTTTTTTTTTTTCAAGTTTTCTTTCTTTTGTTTTTATTTTTATTTCTAATTTATCAAAAATTTTTATTTGTAATTTATTGTTTTATATTTTTATTATTTCATCGATCATTGCTTGACACCTATCTTCTTTTTTATTTAAATTTTTATCTATTAATCAAATTATATAATATCTAAAATACCCTTAAGAATCAGAATCAATATTAGTTTGACCGCCAATTGACTGATAAGATTTAAAATTTTTTCAAAATGTTATGGGTTATGGATGATTTCATCATTTTTTTTTGAAACATAGTTAAAATTTTGATCATTTCCTCAAACTTATAGACCAAAATGATTTTTTCCTCTAATAATAATTTGAAATCCATTAGTTTGGAACAACCTTAAAAAAAATAATAATAATAATTTGGCAACATAGGAACAGTCTATATCATTATGCAAAGGGTCGATTCGGTTCAATAACGTATACCCAGAGAAAATCAAAATCAGTTGGTGGTTATTAAAGTGAAGGCATAAATATGTTTGAAATCATTTTCGTGAATTACCATATCTTTGGCATTCGCATTAATAATTGCCAGATAGATGTAAATTACGTCAGGACAGCCTTAATTTCTTATCTCATTGTTGACAACATAGATTTCAAGAAAATTAATGAAACAATTGTAATTAAATACAACATAAGCCCTAGAGAATTAATTACAAAAAAAGAAACAGGGATTATACACATATATATAACAGCCTCACCAGATATCAAAATCTCAGAACCTCAAGAAGATTTTGCTTCCAACTTACTGGCCATTACATTATAATCAAGTATCACTCCAGTTATCATCATCGTCACCATCATCACTACCAACCGCCTGCAAGTTCAATGATAGGTAATTTTAGAGTGTGAATCATGAGAAGGTAGCAAAAAATTGCCATGCATGGAAGAACAGGAGGAAAATAAGACAATTTTGAAACCTGGCGAATGGCATTTGCTTTCTCTAAAATTGCGGTGACTTCGGCTGAAGGACCTGATGTGAAGTTCGACCTTGCTGCTGCTGTGGGTCTCAAGTTGAATGACTGCAATCCAAAACAAAGCACAAAGCGTATGTTAGATATATTAAAATCAATTATCTAATTTTAAAATATTAATTTTACAGGCTAATGACTGGGCACTTACTACTATGTACATAGGGGAAGAAAACAAGTTAATGTCTTTTATGCGCACAAAATAACAATGAGATGAAGCCATATTTTTTCACTTTCTTTGTTTCTTTTTTAATCCATGGTATGTTCAAATTGAAACGATAAAAGTTTGACAGGTGATTGACAGTATTTTAAGACCAGACGTGTTCATAAATAAACCAAGTTCAACTTCGATAATAAAATCAGAATTGTTCAGCCTCATGTTTTTGCTGTGTTTGTTTTTGTTCCACTTCCTCGGGTTTTATAAAGATGGAAATATTTTAAAATGTCATGATAACATAAGCCCAACAGAAGCAAGAGCTGAAAAATAAGTCAGTCAGCACTAAATGCAATGATGTCGTACATAGGTTTCCAAGAAAAACAAAAAATAACCACTCACTTTTGTTCTAATTTGATGTAAGAAATCCTCTTTTTCATCCATCACCTTGCCATTTGTAGCCTGATTTGTTTCCTTGTGTCCATTCAACTTTTGTTGGTCCTGCTGCACTCATAGAATTCATAAGCTGTACATAGATAGCCTTGACTTCCTAATATGTTCTACAATATATAAGATGAAAAACTACAAGCTCATCAGTTCTCAATGATACCTTGCCCTCTTGTTTAGATGTGACGACCTCCCTGTTAGTTATTAGTTGCCTAGCTGAGCCTAGCTCAGGTTGGTGGGAGATGGTAGGTTCCAAAAGTTTCAAGTCTAGTGCATGTTTGGGGTCATCTGATGCACCATTTTGTTTCTCTTCCGCCCCATCTGAATGGGGCTTTGAGACCCTCCATTGCACTGGAGGTAGAGGCGGTGGCAGTGGGTTGGGCTCCCTAGTGTTTTGTATAAGGAGATTCTTTGGATCAGTATTTGTTTTTGTTTCTCTCTGTAATAAAGGGTTCATCATATCAAAGCTTGGTAGATCAAGACCAGAAACACAAGGTTCTGCACCAGTGTCAGTATACACATTTTGAAGTCCATGGTCAATATACATGGCATTCTTTGCTGTTCCTTCTGCTTGCAGAGAGCTTGAAACATGTTCCATTGATTGCATTCGGCTTAAAGCATCGTACAGCTCTTGGTCCTTACTTCCCCCAGTAGACTCACCTGACTCCCACTCCTCTGAATTTGACTCAGAATGATGACTAAGACAATCATCTGACATATAAGGAGATGATCTACAAAAGGTGTCATCATCAGATTCAGAACCATAATCATGCGGTGGTATGGAAGGCTCCGGGACCAACTGAAATGAAGCAAACATATCTCTAACACTTTCATGAGAATGACTCCCATCAGGAAATTTCAGTTTCAGTTTGGAAGTATCAGAGCCATCTACAGGAATGAAAGATATTTTCATATGTTCAAGTGGTGGTGAAGAGGTGAGTGAACTTAGAGGAGATCCATATCCAAACTGCTCAGTGAAGACTATCTCCGAATTTGTTTGATACACACCACAATGGTGCCCAATCCCCGATACACCAGTGTTGACGGAACTAACCGGTTCATATTTATCATCACGCGCAAGTGACAACTTTCTATGAAAGCCATTTACAAGTAGCCTTTGGCCAAGTCCAAACACTAGAGATGAGTTTCCCTCATTCTCCTGCTTTGCTCCAGTAGATTTGGCCTCAACTGGGACCAGCTCCGCTTCTGATGCAGAAAGGGCTGTTACATTTGAACTACTAAATCTGTTACTATTATGAGAGCCACCGGCCTTTTCAAATTTGGCTTCTGAATTGGCACTCCCAACCAGCGTATCAAGTTTTTCTTTCTGCTCATCACCCTTAAGAACATGATTAGGAGGACCACCTGTTTCATAATTAGTTCTGGATACATTATTCTGATTTGTAGCATTTGACACAGCAAAATCAGGAGGTTTTGATGGCTCGAGCCCTAATAAGCCACCGTTTGTCCAGAATGTAACCGGATGACCACCAGAAAATTCAGAATGAGATTGTTGGGATTCACGAGAACTGTTTATGATCCTATCACCTGATTGATCCTGCAATTCAGAAATTCTAGCACCAGAAAATAATGGATCACTGGCTACAGAATTAAATTTTGGATCATCACTGATACTTGATTCCACTTTGGACCCATCACGAATATCAGCACTTGCACGATGATCAATGCCCAGTGAATCATTTAAATCAGAAGATTTCTCAGGAATTTGAGGTGTCTGCTCATGGACAATACTCTGAGAGTCTGAATTGAGTAAACTGGAGGACATTCCATTACTTGAAGGATGTGAGTCTACAACAGAAGATTTCTCAGGAATTTGAGGTGTTTGTTCATGAATAATACCCTTTGGAGGAACTGAATCGAGTAAACCAAATGGCATTCCATTACCTGCACAATGTAGGTCTATATCAGAAGACTTCTCAGGAATTTTCGGTGTCAGTTCATCGATGATACTATTTGAGGGAACTGAGTTGGGTAAACTAAAGGGAATTCCACTACTTGAGGAATGTGGGTCATGACAAGATTTTTCAGGAACTTGAGGAGTCTGTTCATGGACATTACTCTTTGTGGGAACTGAGCTGGGAAAATTAGAAGGCAGCCCATTACTTGGGATGTCAGATGCAGTATGAGAGTCAATAGTAAATGGATAATGATCTGAACTGTGTGCCATAAGTTCATGAATTCGATCTTCATCTCTTCCATTACTATTAGTGCAAGAACATTGCTCCACTTCTCGTTTTGTTTGGCAATCAAGATCATTTTCTGATTCTGATTCAATGGTGTTAAGTGCATCCACATAATTGTCTGTTTCACTTTCAATTTCATCAAGCTGGTTTCCATTAGAGATAGATTTTGGTGTGTCTTCATCAGCAAGCAAGATATCCATTTGATCAACATTTCTATGGTTGGTAACTCCTCTTTCCCGTTCAGCTATGTTAGAATTGTATGAAAGCACCTCAGGAGCTTCACCTCTATCACTTTTTTGATCCTCAGGCTCCACTATTTCTGCTTTTTCATCCCACATAACACATGATGAACTTCGGGCAATCAACTCTTCTGATGAACTCTCTGGAATATTATCATCTACCATCGGAGTAGCCTCATCAACAAAAACTGAATCAAGGGCATTAATATGCTGCATCGACCAAGAAGTGGGTTCCTTAGATTCCTGTTCACCAGGCTGGAAGGAGGAATCCATATTGAAAACACATTCTATATAACCTGACCCAGTTCTTGAGTCAAAAGAATTTGAACGATATCCCAACTCAGATTTCAGAGTCATATCTACTGTAGAGGCAGTCTGAGATGAAGTTCGTCCACTAACATCTGGACAAGTAAAATTCATTCTGCACAGCAAGATATCGAGGATGCAATGTCCACTTTAATTTCATCAACGTGAACGTAAAAATAGTTTGAGTTGACAGGATGCATATAGATATAATACCTGCCACTGCGACTGGATAGAGATGCAACCCGTGATATTTCTCCATTTCTCTGTGATGACCTCTTTTTCTGTTCATTTGACATTTTTCAGTAAGATACAAGTCCAGAAGGTAGCAGTATCGAGGTAATTGAAATTGCTCAATGCTAATGTGTATGTAAGGATAAACCATGCCTTCACTCAAGAAATTGATTTGAGATGTTAAATTGATAAATATACAAAAAATACTAAGATATTTTTTATAGGGAAGTCTAGGAGAATAATTTGTCCTAGTGATATTACCTTACAAAAATTTAAGCTGATCTGTCGAATATGACTATGGTATTGTGAATTCATTAGTGATCACACGATGAGACATGAAAATATAGCTAAAAATTAAATAAAAGCTTCTCATGATGTTTTCAATGTCTGTGTTCCTCCATGTAATGCATACCTTGCCTTTACGAGACTTCTTATCTCTTTGCACTTTATCAGCAGTTGCTTCAATGGAGCTACCTGAGACTCTCTTAAAGAAGGTAGGATCTGAATATCTTTTCAGACAAGATCCTGGGCCAGCAGCATCAAATCTGAATGGCAACCCAGAACAAATAAGTATCTATAATCAAAATGCAAACTGCACTCCCTGACCATACTAGTCATTAATACAAATGAAGGGGAATAAAAATGATTGTACCTGTCAAGCATATGTAAACGTGGAGGATCACGGCATTCTTCGTAGGAATCCATAATAAATCGTGGCAAGTCATTGTAGACGAAATGATTTTGCTCTAAGTGAATACGAGGATGCCATTCAGAAGCTGCAAGGAAACTGCTTTCATAAAGATTGGAATAATTTGAAAATTATGTGGAATATGGTCGATAGGGCCAAATGAAAACACAGATTGTTTTTAAAAAAAAAAACAAATGTTAACACAATTAAAAGCACAAAAGCGCCAGATATTTTTGCTTTTTTACCATTAATTTAAGAATTCATTGAATTATACAATAAATTAGTACCATCTCCAATGAAATTAAAGCTTAGTCAGACAAATTATATTAAGCTATGAAGTTGTTTGTTTAGAATTTATAAGCAACAATATCAATCTAACCAGATAGATATGTAGCTACAACATATGCTTTGGAAACCACATGTACACATATGCAAGGGCCATGGTGCAAAGTGGTGTGCAGTCCACCCCCTCCCCTAAACTCCCTATTTGTGAAGAAGGTGGAGATATTTTTGCTATTTATTCATTACATTTGACCTCATAAAAATCATTAGTGACCTGTTTCATGTGGAAATTTTGGCTAATTAAGTCTTTCGTAGATTTCGCGCAGAAAAATACTGCAAAAAAAAAAAAAAAAAAATTTAATCTTAATTTTTAAAGTGAGAAAAATAAAATTCCATTGATCAGAAACAAAAATTATCACAAAGGGAAAATAAATCAGGACACGGTATTGCATATAAATAAATTTTTTAATGCTAAATAAATTATCATGTAACCAATTCCATCACAAGACAATAAAGGAATTTAATTACAGGAATCCAGTAATAAGTATAACAAAATCAGGTAAAGCACCAGTACAAGAGTCATACCAGCTGTGTAAGCAAAATGTATATGACTTGTTTGGGCCAGCACAGCCTTCTCAAGGGGTGGAAGTGAAGCTTCAATGTGTTGTACACGAACCTTCAACCTATGACTTCTAGAAGCTGTAGCCATCACTTGCTCCTGTAGGCCATGAAAAACTTCTGCTGCAAATCTATGTCATGTAAAAGATGCCACCTTAGTAGAGGATTTTAAAATAATTAAAATGCATAACAAGCACAAGAGTTATAATTGAAAAAGAAATGAATAACTTTAAAAAAAAAAAGTAAAAGAAGAAGGAGAAAAACAGCTTAGCTTCATAATAACTAGAGAAGTTTTAAAACAATGCGATGCTTTCAGAGTTTTTAATCCATATCACATTGGTCTATTCAAGCTAGTGGTCTATTTAATACTTCCTGAACCTTATTCTCCAAGACATGAATGAGTGACGAAAATATAGAAGTATACATAAAAAACAACAAAAAGGTAATGAGAAACCTCGAATTTTTTCTGTTTAATTGATAGATAATCCGAGATTTCAAACTTTTACACATAACCTCTAGACCGACAGATGATATGGAGTAGCATGAAATTCATGTTTAAAGAGTACAGAGTATTTTTTTGCTTATTGCAGTGAAATCTCAAATCGTTTCCTCGGATTATACATGTTACATAGCTTAATAACTTCAGCAGTGTACTACAGATACAATGACCAACAATCTCTCTACTTTCAACCTTTAATTCATTTAAGGAACTTAACTTTAGCACTATAAACAAAATGCCCACCAAAGTAAGAATTTTCAATTGAATTTAATACTTGTCCACCGAACATGCAGAACATGCTCCTTTGCACATTTGCACCTTAAACTTATTTCAATCACACATCTTCAGTGGCACTACCGCCTGCAAGATTCATGTCCAATACAACTCTCATGTAGTGAAATTCCTAATTCCTACCACATGAACACCAAGTCTTCCTCAACACCACCAAGACCAAAGGCCCTTGACAACAACTAATTAAGGCTCCATAACCATGATAACATAAACACTTAACAAGTATAAAATCATCGAACCATGATTCCTATATATTAATCAATCACAACTTCTAATCTCTCAAGCTCAATCTAAACATACACAAGTCAATCAATCACAACTTTAATCTTTCGCTTAGGAATTGACCGAGAAGTACTATTAGACGTGAGATTATCACATAATATATTTTTATATCTATTTCTAAATCAGGTCAACATTAATATCTATTCAAAAGCCAAACTGTCAATTACCAAAAACAATATACAAGCATGCAGAGAAACTAATTAAAGAAATTATATGATAAAACACCAAACGTTGAATCAAAAATTTATTCACCTATTGAAGCACACATACAGTAGTCAAAAATTGAACAAAACAGTAAACAAAGCAAGCGCACATACTCAGCAAGATCGCCTAATTGACGCAAGATCCCAACAAGGCCAGCCACCGCGACGCCGTCGAGAACCGCCTTGGGATCCTCCTGGTCGGCGTCTCTGTAGAGCTCCGGCTGGCCGAGTGCGTACTCATTTCTCACGGAGAACCTCGCCAATGGCATCGTTTTAGGTCGCGTCTCCCTTCTCTAGAAACTTAGAATAAAAACCGGTAATGTTATCAAATATGTATGTAAATACAGGCAGTGGCAAAGCGTGTAAATGAAAGGAAAGTAGGACTCATTCCTGAAGAGTGAATTGAATTGAATCAATGAATGAATGAAATTTATTGAGAGAATAATAAATGTGTGTTTGAGAGAGAGAGAGAGAATACTTGTTTTGTTTTTTGGCAGTTTGTTTTTGGTTTTTGAAAGAGGGAGAGAGAGAGAGAGAGAGAGTAGGTGGTTAGATTGGAGCAGCTTAACTGCCGAGAGAGAGAGAGAGAGTATGTGTGTGCGCGTTTGTTTGGGTTTGAGGCTAAGCTGAAGAAAACATTGCCAACACTGCAAGCCATTCTTCATTGTGAATACAGTGTTTTTTCAACCTAATGACCAAATTGCCCTTCATGTTTCGCGAAATGACTGGATTGCCTTGGATTGAGGAGTGAATTGACCGTTGTGGGGTTCCGTTGAGGCAGCTGGGTTGGCAAACTTGGCAGGAGGGGAACGTGGGTACCATGACTGGGACTCCGATGAGAGTGCAATATTTATTAGTTTAGTTATAGTAGTTACATGGTTATGGCTTGATAATGTTTGCACTCTATTTCGGTTTTTTTTTTTATTTGATGTAAGGTACCTCTGGCAGTTTTTTTTTTTATTATTTAAAAATTAAGCAATATTATTAAAAATTAAAGACTAAATAATTATTAAAATCTAAATTTAAATAATATGTTTATTTTTTTCTTTAGCTTTGAATGTATAGTAATTTTATTTGTTATTTAAAATTAAAATTATCTGAAAATTAATAATTTAATATTTATATTTTTTGACTATTAGGTATTATATAATTTTATTTAATATAATATAAATAATTATAATAAATTATTTAATAAATAATAAAATATTTATATATTAATAATATTTATATTAATTATTATAGTAAAACATTTTTTAAAATTATATATACATAAATAAATTATTATAGTAAAGTAAATTAAAATTATATATTTAAATAAAAATAAACAAAATATTTTTAATTTGAATTGCTATTGTAACAAAAGTTGAAATTTTGTGAAGTAATATATATATTTTAGTCATTGTAATATTTTATTAATTACATTTAAAATGAATCTATATAATATAAAATTAGAACGAATTTGAAAATATGTTATTTGGAGGAGGATAAATTTGGAATAATATATTTTAAAAAAATTAAGTGATTTAACATTTAGTAAAAAGTTAAAAATTATAACTTTTTATTTTTAGTTATTTTTGGATGGTTTTAAGTGGTTTGACCATTAAAAAAAAAAACAAAAATCACTTAATAGTTGTAATTCAGACTCATTAAGTGAAAACTGATAAAATCAAACAACTTCCAAGTTGTTATTTCCCATTTAAAATATTAATGATTTTTTTTTTTTGAAAATATATGTATGGGATAAATTTATTTTTGATCAAAATAAAAAAAGAAAAATTTATCTTTAACCCAATAAAAGGTTATTTACTTTTTTTTTTTTTAATAAAAAAAAAGGTTAATTTTTACCTCATAAGAAATCAATCGTTTTTTGTCTGTTCAAAATCACGAAACATTTCATGTAGGTACTTTTTCACTTGCATGAAATGTTTCTACCTATATGAAATGTTTCACGACTACCTACATGAAATCGAAATTTGAATGAATTAAAAAACTATTAAAGTTTCATTTATGACCAAACCAATAAAAAAAAATTTGGGCTGGATAAATTTTCATTATTTTTTGAGATATTTTTAATAATTGTCACTATATTAAAACTAGTGTAAATTTTTAATTATCCCCTTGTATCCATACATGATTTAAAATATAAAAAATATGTTGTAGGTTAAATATACAAAACATCATTTTTAAAAATGTGATGAATGATTTCAAACATCATATTTTTTTAAAAATTGAAGTAATTGCATGAAACTCCCCTGAGGTTTGTTAAAAAACAAATGAAAATACATTTACCCTTTTATTACACCAAACTCTTATGCCATTAGTTGACTTCCGTTAACTTTAACGGTTTGACCAGAATTTTAGACAAATGACTATATTACCATCAACATTATAAGTTGACTAGATTGCCCATGAATATTATCGAAAAAACTAAATTGAAGATCTGGATAATCTAAATCTTTAACCTAAAAATCTGGGTAATCTAAATCATCAATCTAAAGATCCAGATTTCAGATCTTTAATTTGAAGATCCATGCAAATCTTAAAACAAATGGAAAAACTTAAAATAAAAAAATAAAAATACAAAGTTGAAGATATGGGTTGATCTTCAAGTTAACGATCTGGGATATAAATCCAGATCATCAACTTGAAGATCTACCCAAATCTTAAAAAAATCAAAAAGAAAAAATTGAAGTTGAAGAAATTTCAGTTCTCTTTAAAACCGTCACCTACAAAAACCCAAATATTCAATACATCATCAATAACAAGAAAATCAATATAGTTTCATCAACATATCTGAATCAGTATCATCAAATACATCAGCACTTCTTCACCAACATTATCCAAACTAGCAAATCAACACAATCAAATCTCAAAATCTGAGATGGAGATAAGACGGAGCATAACATATTTAAAAGTTAAAAAAACAAAAAACAAAAAAGAAAAAACCCCAAATCTAAGATGGAGTCGATCAATTCCATCTTTATCTAAAATGGAGTTGTTCATGGAGATGGAGCAAATCGCTCCAACTCCGGCAGTAACAGCGTCAAGGAATGTGACAACAAGCGATGATAGCAACAACCACAGACTTTCAAGAGCTGAGAAGAGTGGAATCGACTGCGGCAATAGTGAAGGAAGTAGCAGATCGTTGACGAATGGGAGAGAGACTGATAGAAACAAAAGAGAGAAGAGAAGTGGGTCTGGGTGATGAGTTGTGGGTTTGGTCGTACACGGCAGCTCACCAGGGCCCTTACACGGTGGACGTGATGCTATCGCTGTGTAGGTGGTGGAGCTAGATGGACTGGAGGAACATGAAGCTAGATTTGTGCGACGGTGTGACGGTGGAAAGGGAAGAGAAGGAAGCTAGAGTTGTGCGACAATGAAGACCAACCGTTTGGAGGACGAACTGAATAAAGAGAGGGAAAAAAAGGGAAGAGAGAAGAGAGAGAAAGTGTCAAAATAACCTTCACTTAGTTAACGTTGATTATAGTCAACGTTCAGTATGAGGGTTTTATGTGATAAAAGTATAATTATATTTTCATCTGTTTTTAAATAAACTTTAAAAGAGTATTATGTAATTCATTCTTTTTAAAATGTGAAAAAAGGTAAGGAAAATGCCAGTATGGTAGTGACATCGAACGAGAAAATTGGTGACAGATTGATGCGAACAAAAAAATCATTGAAATCTCCTCTAGGTTCTTCGAGATGGTTTCTGTACGTCCCACCATGTGTATATGAGAGAATGTTGACGTTGTTTCAACAATTAATTATTTTGGTTTTCACAAAATTAAATGCGATTGTCTAGTCTTTTCTTGTTTTATTATGAAAGAGATAGAAATCTATAGAAATAATAGAATGAGTAGTTTTGGTGAAAATCGTTGATTGTTGTCATATGGATATGCTACTACAATAAATGAAAACTTCATTGCCTCGAAGGCAAGTTGTAATAAAGGATTCCAACAATAAAACATGCCACCTTTTAATAGAAATATTAGATGTACACTTCCTTGCTCCTGAAATATTAGAGTATAAGTCATATTTTTATTTTAAAACATAAATCGGAGATATTTTTCTTTAAATTTCATCCTCTCTCCCCTACCATAATATATATACATATATATATATATGCTACAAATAAAACAGAAGGTGTAAATAAATTTGATGTATGTCAAAATAAAACAGAAGGTGTAAATAAATTTGATGTATGTCAAAATAAAACAGAAGGTGTAAATAAATTTAATGTAAATCCTTGACAAAGATTGTTTTTTTTTCATAATTGTTTAAAAAAATAAAATAATTAAATTTTCTATTATAAAACAGTTGCAATTTTGTCTGGGTCACCTTTTGTACTTCATATATAAACTCCATACGAAAACTTTAATCGGATCATAAGATTATAATTCTAGTAATTTAACATTAAATGAAATAATATTATTGGGATTCAAAAGCACATGCACATATTTTCCCAGTTCAATCAGGTGTCCATCTATCGATCCACCTAATGATATAAATTCAAATCTCACTATGCATATTTTATTAGTATATATGGTGAGAATGTTTTCCCTCTTATAGTATGTAGAATGAGACATCTCTCAGTTATAATATAGAAAATCTAACAATGTATATTAATGATTGCTCTTGACAAGTTATTATAGATTTTTAATTCGTTCGTATGAGTTTAAACAAAATAATTAGGAGCACATATACTTTTAAAAGTTATTTTAATCCAATAACATTTTAAATAGAAACATTCAATCAATTAGTTGATTGAAATTTACTCAACTTGATTCTACTGCCTTGGTTTTAACTTTTAAGTGGAAGTAAAAACAACCCAATAAAGTGAGTAAATTTCGGCCTAACATGATAATAATTTTCCTTTAGCTATAATGATGGTAGTTCAAAGTTTTAATTAACTTTTCCTAGTATAAATAATCCTTCTGTTTCTATTTCCCTTAATTTTGTTTTTCTTTTGGGGAAAATCCTAACAAACTTATTGACTATTGATGGATTATCCATTTTTCCCCATGTTATTTCATTTTTATTCAAAATCCTTCTTTTGTTATAAAGTTAACATACAAATTAAAAAACAAGTAAAAAGATATTTTTATCTCTTAAGATTTTTATTTAGAAAATAATAATTATGAAATAATATTTAAAAATTATAATTAATAAAATTAATAAAAAAAAATTTTTAAAAATAGTGGAGAACCAGATCTCTATCATCCAAATATTTGGATGAACAATGGAGATCCAATCTGGATCTCCACCAACTATTACTCCAGCATCATCATCATAAACCTTCAACATCTATCAACCCAGATTTCACATCATCAATTTTCCACAATCATCAAGCATTAGTACACACCATCAAAATAAAAAAAACCTAATCAACAACAATCAATAACCTAAAAAATAACAATCAAACAATAAAAAAAAAAAAACACCACAACAATCAATAACCCAAATAATAATAATAAAACAACAAAAAGGTCCCCAATAGTGGAATCCAGGTCTCCACCATGCAAACGGATTCCACCATTAGAGACCCAAACTGAAAATTGGGTCTTCATCGTTAGAGACCCAGTTCACCTATTTCATTGTCGAACTCACCATGCTGCCACCATCAATCCATCTGCAAATCCTATTAGAGTTGGACATAGTAGGGAAAAAGAAAAAAGAGAGAGAGAGAGAGAGAGAGAATAAGAGAGAGAAAAGAGAGTGAGAGAAAGAGATGAATTGAGAGGATTTTTTTTTCTTATATATTATTTTTAAATTTTTAAATAAATTACTTTTTTTATAATTTTATATTTAATATTATTTATTTTGAATTTTTATATTTTAATTAATATTTTCATTGAATTTCCATTTTTACCTCTAAAGTCAAATAATCAATAATGTCAACTTAACGGAATTTGTAACTGTTAGGGATATTATCGTAATTTCATACGCCTCCAAGAAGTATTTTGGGTATTTATTCAAAAATCAGATAGTATTTTATATAAAAACAAAACTGTATATAGGAGAATGGATAATCTATCCAAAGTCCGAAGATTTTTTGAGATTTTCCCTTTCTTTTTAAGTCAAAATGGTTTGATTCTTGCTTCGCAGGTACCGCATCTAATGACTCCATCTATGGTCATAGTATAACCTGGTTCTCTCATTTTTCTGTTGTTGTATAGTATTTTCTGTTGGATCTCCTGATTGAAGAAGTCCAGGAGATGTCGCGTGACTTTTTGGTCATTTTGTTCTTTCAAGGATTGATTATTATATATTCACTTGCTTTTTCTTTCCTTGAAAAAGAGAAAGACAAGAGGCAGACAAACGCAATCAAACGCAAATACGCAATCATACACTGACACACAAACTTAAGAAGCGCAAATGCGCAATGGTTTCATAAAGAAAACATTAAGACCATTTACTACCGAGCGCCATCACCACCCCCCCAGCACACGATAAGGTCAGCACTGTCCGTCGGTCAACACAGTTGACTGCCCATGTGTTTGGTTTCCTCTTTCTTTGACTTTGAGTTATGTAACTATGTTACTCTGCTCACATAAAATACCAAATAAAATCACGGCATTTGTTCTTTCAAAAAAAAAAAAAAAAAAGGAAAAAAGCACGGCATTTGTAATTAGTTGGCAAAAAAAATATATATATTTTTAAGTGAGTGAGCAAAATAATTTGATTCATATATTTAGTGTGCAATTTCCCATATATTAGTATGGGACTTTTGGTATATGTCATTATGTTTCTTTCTATTAATTAAAGTTACGGGATTCAACTTTTATTAAGCATATTTTAGATATTTGTGTTAACAGTTTTCGTATTTTATTATACGAGTCACAAGTAACGGTTGATCTCACATATTTCATTAAATTTAAGATTAATTTTATTTCAATTTTCATATATATATATATATTATATGCATATAATTCTTGTTCAATTAGATAAATTTTGTTATTATATCAGTATAGAAATTAATTTCACAAATTTTATGTGGATAATATTGAGTACGTCAAGTTTTATGACCTTTGATCAAATTATACTTTAATTAGGGAATAAATATTGCATGAAAATTGTTTTGTAAAATCAATGACTGTTCATCGTATAATTGCTTGAAGAATTTATAGATGTTAGAAGAAAATTTCTTAAAATCCAGATGACAGTTAATGTTGGATACATTCTACATCTTATAATAGACTAGAAGATCTCCCCTTTTTTTTTTTTTTTTTGAAATATAGAAGATCTCAGTTAGCTTCACTTGAATCCAAAAGAAATATTAATGTGAGATCGCGTCAGACTTCACTTACCAATATCAAACTACTGCATAATTTTATTTGTTTTTTCAACAAAAACCCACTATTTTATTATTATTATTTTGAACTATATAAACCTCTCCGTTGTTGTTTGCTCATTATATACATATACATATATATGATTATAGCCACTAGTCTGATTTGCAGGCATAGTTTATTCCCGTAACAACCTAATCCTGATCACTAAAGACTAAACAATATTTAAAGTTCATTAAAAATCAAACCTTTTTTTATCAATAATCACTAAAAAATCTTAGGAATCTTATATGTAGACTAAAAACAAATGATAAACGTTTCGGAATTTACAAGCTGTAATTGTCAAATTCTGCTAAGTGAAATATTCATAATACGATTAAAATAATTTCCTGCCAGATCACCGTATGTTCTTGGATCAAAACATGCTGCTGTCATCATGTCCTTTGGGCATCTGGTTTCATTATTAGAGTTTGGTTAGCCTATATTTATGTTATTTTATTTTATTTTATTTTTGAAAGAAAATATTTATTTATTTATTTATTTTTACACATAAAATTATGTGTCCAAACTAAAAGTACATGCATGTAAGTGATCTAGACTCTAGGGTTTCTCAAAGCTCAAGAATTTGATAACATGTGAAACTCCAAATGGAGTAGTAAATTAATTGAGACAAGCCAGGGACCTTCTTCGGTTAAAACCTAGAAGCTATCAGTAATGCTTGCGCTGACTATTTGTTTAATTTGTCCACTCAAGGAACAAGTCCAATAATAATAAAGATAAACCAATTGTACAACAAACTTTCATTAATTTTCAATCCCGGCAAAAGCATAATAACATTAGAAGGGAAAAAAATCGTCAACATATACACTGCAAAACATATTCTTGATCAATATATTTGAATAAGAATTCTTTATCAAATTCTTGTTTTTACTAAATCTATTATGAGAATAAGTTAAATTCGACTAATACATGAAAGAGAAAAAAAATATAAATACAATGGTCGTCAATTATTTTTAATGTTAATGTATCACTAAATTATTAAAAGTTTAAAAACAAAATACGGTCGAAAATTCGTATTCAAATATTTTAGGGTGCCGTGGATCATGAATATAGTCAACTTCAGTCAATGCCCTGCTTTTTGTTTGTGTACCATAGTGTTTATTAAGGGACGGTCGTGGTGGGACAAATCGTTGGAATAAGCCAACCATGAAAATCCATCAATAAATGTCATCTTAGATGAGGAGAGACCCATCCACTTCTGTCCTGTCAGATCCATACCAGATTTAATGCCAAACCATGCCCGCTAGATTGAGAAAAGTTCTTGCGTGATGTTACTAGCCGGGTAAAACATACATTTTCATATCTTTAGTGCACAACATTAAGCGTTGATTTTGTAAAAATTTCAATATATTACAATAAATGGAATACATTCAATAATGACTAGGTACACAAGTTTGTACTAAAAAATATTAATAACTAATAAATAGAAGTGTTTTTTTTTTTTAATAAAAGATATACATTTTATATGTTGTACGATAATTGCACACTAACCACTTTTTTATTTTTTAGAAATATAACTCGAATTTAATATATTATCAAGTTAAATAAGCGTTGTCTCCCATCAAACTATATTGAATGATATCGTCTACAAATAGCTTAAGTTATAAGGGGATGTATAAATAAAAAATAAAATAAAATAAAAAGAAATTGTAAGAATCCATGGGCCAACAACAGGGTCCATTTTCAGAATGGATTACTGGATTTGGTCCATATAAGGTAGTTGGGCCAGCTATCTGGGACCACCGAAAATGTCAGGAAGCACGCAGGAGCATCTTCTTGAATCAGAATCGGGTCCCATTTTCAAGTGATTCGAAGTAGAGCAAATCAGCTTCTTTTTCTTCAAATGATTACAGAGATGATAATAACTCAGATATTATCCTATCAAGCACTGAATATTTGCCTAACAACTGTGGTACTGAGTTGCTGCCCAAGGTCACAGTAAACACATAATAGGAAAATATCGTCTACGTACAATTTAATGCTTACAATCTTTCTTGTAATCCTTTCAAATAAAAAACAAGAAAAATCTTTCTTGTAATAATAATTACAAGGGCTTTTTTACAGAGAAATACATCTTATATATGAACAATATTTGCCAAGTAATTCAATACTTACGATTTGTACCAGATTGTTGGATTGAATTTGCATTGATGTCATCATGTGACAGAAAAAACACAATAGACTCTTGAATGAAAACTCCACAACGTTACGTTTCCTATCTGAGGTTTGACTTATGAGTTTGATATTCTAAATCAATTCTTCTGAGCCAGAATACTTTAAAAGAGACATTTTTATCGACAGGTTCAGCGCAGGTACGCCCATTTAGCTTGGATACACACTACAATCCACCAACCTGCACAATTCGAGCCTCAAGTTCGAGTTGGTGCCTCAAGCAGTACTCAGGTTTGGAGTGCCATTTGTGGGTCAGTCCAAGATTGGTTTATTTGAGCTTAGCCTAACCTGCTCAGGCCCAAAATGTTGCAGATTAGGGATCGTACTACTTGTATGGTTGAGACATTTGAATAATTGCAGTGTGAATCCTGCTCTTTTCTTATCCATTTCAGTTTAATGGGTGTTATCTATTTGTTAATATTATTACACGCGTAGTAGTATGACAAAAAAAGAAAAGAAAAGAAAACATCGGATGATTTATTACCTTGAATCGACATTTAACTTGAAAATGGATAGGTTTAAAGTTATCATTTTTATCTTACTTAATGTTTAAGAATTTCTCAACATCTTTAAACTTACTGGTATAGTTGGTCAAAGGGGCATAGCTAGAAAATATTTTCAGTACGAGGTAGAATATATATAATGGTTTTATCGTAAGTGTCTCTTAACTTTGGATAAAAAAATCTCAATCATCTATTAGATTTGATGGACAGAAAAAAAAAAATAATAATAAAAGTATAAATAAAAAATTATCATTTGATTATTACCATCATAGAAAGTTTTTGTGAGTTTTTTTTATAATAATCAAATGACAATTATTTATTTTTATTTTATCTTCTTTTTTTGTCCATCATATTTAATGGAAGGTTGAAATTTTTTATTAGATTTGATGGATAGGAAAAAAGAAGATAAAAATAGAAATAAATAATTATCATTTAATTATTACCATCATAAGAAGTTTTCATGAGTTTTTTTTTTTTTTTTAGTAATAATCAAATGATAATTATTTATTTTTACTTTTATCTTCTTTTTTCCTATCTATCAGATCTAATATATGGATGAGATTTTTTAGTACAAACTTTTTTAAAGTTAGAAGATACTAACAGTAGAACCAATGTATAACATATATATATATAAAGTATTTTATACAAATTGAACATAGAATTATATATTATAAAATATTTTGTTGTATTACTTCAAAAAAAAAATCTTTTTGTATAATATTTACTATTTTCATATAATACTTCATTATTTATTTTATTTTATTTTTTAATGACTTTGAATAGGTTCACACTGTCAGAAACTGTTTTTATTTTTCAAAAGGTAATGTATATACATATAAGCAAGAATTCTCTAGTGTATACTCCCTTGCATAAGCCTTATATGCAAACCCCCCATTTTTCGATGAAATCTTCTGTATTTTAATGAGATTTTTTTGTAGGAATGCTAATAAACATGAAACATACCTATAGACAAAAATTTATATTTTTTCAGGAGCATTTTTTCTAATTTTTATTTTGTTTTCCTATTCTAAATATTTTTGAATTAAAATTTTACAAAATATAAAATTTTGTCTATAAGTATATTTTTTCTAATTTTTATTTTGTTTTCCTATTTTAAAATATTTTTTAAATTAAAATTTTAAAAAACATAAAATTTTGTCTATAAGTATGTTTCATGTTCTTAGCATTTCTACAAAAAATCTCACTAAAATACATTAGATTTCATAAAAAATGGAGGGTTTGGACATAAGACTTATGTAAGGGAGTTTGCACTAGAGAATTCCTGTACACATAAGTGCTTTAAATAATCTATCTATCTATCTATATATATGTATGTGTGTGTAGGGTTGAGACATGCATCCATCCGCCCCTAATTGGTTATATTATATTATATACATTTTCCTCTTGAATAAATGAGATTCATGTCTCATATTTAGGTCTCGTTTGGCACGTAAAATTAGATTAGATAAATAAATCTTATGATGTGTTTAGTGCTGTATAGAATTAGATTAATAAATGAAACTAAAAATATTTTAATTTTGCTTTTAAAGTAAAACCTAACCCAAGGTCAAATCCCACTCATTTGATATTCTTGAAGCCCACCCATTTTGGTGGGATTGTAAGTTTTTGACATTATATTTTTAATTAATTTTTTTTATTTGTTATTTATATTAAATGTATTTAAAAATTAGTCCATTACTTGTTTAGAAAAAATAAAAAATTAATTCATTATATATTATATAATAATCAATTTAATCAAATCTCATTTAATTCCAATTGCACCAAATATGTTATGGTACTAATTTAATCTTATTCAATTATATCCAACCTCATCCTATCTATTACTATCCAATCTCACACACCAAACAGGATCGAGTATAAGCATGAGACTTTTATCTTTATTTATTGTTGTAATTTAATCTAAGTAGGTGTTGAAAGAACACCGAAAAAAATGGGGAAATTTTAACTTCATAGACTTGTGTAAGGCTTTAGAATTTTAGCACATCACCTTTTAATATAAGTGATAGAACATTTTTCTTGATCTTAAGATATTAAGGGTTCAAGTCATATTTTTGTTCTAAAACGTAAGATGTAGATAGTTTTATCTGATTTAAAATCCCCCTTGCTCACCCCAAAAACAAAAGAAGCTTTAAAATTTTAATTAATGACATTTTCCACGGTTATCTAGCTTTACTTAACAGTATCCTTAAAAGAGATTTTGATAACATCTTATAAATTTAACAATGATAGAGTTTTGACAAACTTTAGGGAGAAAGTGAATTTCGAAATTTGTAATAAGTTCATTAATAGAAAATACATGAGGTCATGTCCATCTCTATATTTGAATTTTATTATAGAACAACATTTGGAGATACAATCTTACTAATATGATCATATTACACATTATGGGTGTGCGTTTCTCTATTCTTCAAAAAGTTAAGGATTCAACATATATTACAGTGTGTAGATATTTTTTTTTTATTTTTATAAAAATAATTATCTCGTATCCATGAAAGTTTGAACCGACATGTCTCAACGGATGTTTAACCTAATGAGTGTTAACTTTAAAAAATAACACAATGATATTACACATCAGTCATTGTGATTAATTGGCAAGTATTTGATGGACAAAATACTATCACCTGAAGAAAATGAAGCTTATCGATCATAGTCCGAGAACGAGCTGTACGTATAATTTCTCCTGCAAAAGGAGATAAAAACCGCATTAACTCGGTGGGCACACACAGATACACACATGCATAGAGAGGAGGGCCCCTAGCTGGCAGATGCACTCAAAGACAATTGGAGAAGAGCGTGGGTCCATTCACGTGGAATAAGTAGTCTTTCTGGTGGGGAATTAAAGCATTGCAATAAAGACTACGAAGAGTGGAATTTGCAGTGATGTTACTAGCACCAGCGTACAAAAAATGCTTCAATGTATCTTCGTGTATACTTAGCTCTTCCACTAATGTCATGATATTCAATAATAACATCTAATTATATGTGATTTTTATAATAAAGATATGATATTAATAGTTAGATATATATATAATATATATCTAATCTACATGTATAGAAGAATTATATATATATATAAGGCTCCCGATTTAAATAATGTTTAATAAAGTGATTTTAAGTTCCAGTGCATGACTAATATTTGTTACCTTATGGCTTTTTCTTTTCATCGAATGACTAAACACTGCAAATTGCCTTTAAACTGGCCCCCAACTTGATCCCCTGATCAACCTATTTCCACAAAAATCTTCTTTTTTCTTCGACTATCAAATCGTGTCCACCAACTTGTTTTTGTGATTTTATACCAATACGACATATTACCATTTAATGCCATTCTTTTTTTTTTTCAGTAACCCTACCTGAATTCCTATGATGAAATGGAAAATTTCAGTCCTTAACTGATTAGATGTTTTACTTAATTAACTAAAAAAGTCTTATCAATTGAACTAATCAGTACTTATATATAAGATATTTTCAACTTGAAATGGTAGACCTAAAACTTCTAAGGATCAAAGGTTAATTTCTTAACTTAATGGAACCAAAGAACATGATTTTGTTAATGGAGGGTTGCGAAAATTATTTTTGAAAGATGAGTATAAATGTTACGTATGATATGTTATCAAATCTATTAATTAAGCCATGATCTCTTATATTTATATACTCAATTTCATATAAGTTTATCTTTTTTTTTTCCCTAAACTTTTGATAATCTAATAATATATCAATATAAAAAATAATAAATTATCAAGATTGTTATATTTTTTCTCTCTGATTCGTCACTCAAACTTAAATCCCTCCCACAAAAAGCTTAACACAAATAAAAAATTAACAAATAATATTTGCTGCAGCTGTTAGACCTACCAACCCTGATGCTGCGTTTTAATTTTGGTTCTTCCAATTAATATTGCTGCAGCTGTTAGAACTACCAACTCTGATGCTACGTTTTAATTTTGGTTCCTGAAATTAATATGGACCGAATGATCTCATTCAGTTCTTTTCAACTTCCTATTCTCTTTTCTAGAACTTCAACTTCCTAAACTACCAACTCTAATGCTACGTTTTAATTTTGGTTCTTCTAATTAATATGGGCCGAATGGTCTCGTTCAGTTCTTTTCAACTTCCCATTCTCATTTTTAGAACTTCAACTTCCTATTGTTTTTACCAGGCGGTACAAAAGGAGACGCGTGTCCTAATCTAATAATTATGAATTTATGATAAATTTTGATACGTAGATTCTTGACGAGGAGACACGTTTCAGCAATGTTAATTTTGGATTCATGTGCTATCCAATTAAATTGAGGAAATTGATTCAATTTAGGTATACATTTGATACAATTTATTTATTGATCAAAAATATTTTTTTAATATTCTAAACTCTTATTTATTTATTTATTTTATCAATTTAGTTATCATTCAAGTAGAATTTTTGGACAACTAAAAAAACTGAAATATATCTATTTGGAGAAACTAAAATTTTGAAAAAAATCTTTGTAAGCAGCCAAAAATAGAAATTCAAATCTACAAAACTGAGATTGTGAATTTTACTGTGAACTTTTGTCGTATAACATCCAACAGCTGTTATAACGATCTAATAAAATCAATAAGATTTTGAAAATGGAGGGGAAAAGCTTAAATAATATTTGTTTGGTACGATGTAGACATAATAAACCTATGTTACAACATGATGGTCCTAGTTTGTCCACTTATGATATCATCAACATTCACAGCTACTTACCATGGAAAAAGCTTCCAAATATGCACCAAGCAACTTAGCTGTAACTTTTGAAGGATACAGGAATCACACTAGGGCTCAACACAGAAAATGACCACCTCTTTTCATTAATAAGGAGATAGCCAGTTACCTGACACCAAAACTTCGTAATTGATTAATAAACAGAAAATTTTTCTCTCAATTATCAATTCAAAGAACTTGTATCTTTATGGAAATAAAGTGTGAATGTTCCTAGGATAACAAAATTCCTGTGGGTCAAATTATATTAATTTAAAAATTTTTACTTAAATTTGCAACTTTAACATTTGATAAATAAGAGTGATCACTCAAACCATATCACAAATATGAAGGGGAAGTACACCAACAACTTAAATTATGAATAAATGTATTCAATCGAAAATACATGGATTGAGACAAATGTTAAAATTATAACATTAAATCAATAATTAAGTTGATATAATCTCACTTAATTATTTTTACTTTTGTATTTTTACATTGAAATTCTTAGTGAGTTGTGGCATTCATTACTATAGGAGCCTTTTGCAACCTTATTCTTTTTTCAACTTCAGTTGTACGATATTAGACATTTCTTAAAAGTTTATAAAAGATATAAACCAAAAGCCTAAAAAAAAAAAAAATCATGAACTCCAATTCCATGTAACCTTGAGGTAATTAAGCTCGACCCATATAATATATTAAGAAAAAAATTATATTTGAAAAAATACCATTAAAATTAATGTTGTTTTTCAAATTAACACCAAACTTTCAAAGTGAACTCTTTTAGATATTATCAATGTTCAAGAACTTTGGTTTGCAAACAAAAGACGCAAACTATGGTCCTTTGTTCTCGAACTATAATTCCTAAATATTGATGATGTTAAAAAAATTCATTTTAAAACTTTGGTGTTAAGTTAAAAATTTACAGTAATTTTAGTGCGATAGTCCAATAACCAAAAAAAAAAAGACTAAGAGAAAATAATTGATACTCCCTTGCCTTCATTTGATAGTTAAGGTCATTTAAAAGATAACAATGCCTTAAAATTACTATATATTTAAATAAATAAATAAAGATGCAACAACTTTCTCCCTTATGTCATGACAGTAATGATTTATATCACATAAGTTTCATTTGATCTTAATAAGTAATGTTAAACTTTGATTTGGATATAATTTTTTTTAAAAAAAAATAAATCAAAGTAAAATTGCGAGTAAAGAAAACATAAATATCTTTTTAAGAAAAAAGAAAAAAGAAAACTTGACCATTCGACCGTTCAGTGGATGGTGATTTGATTCTCGAGATTATAAAGAAACAATAAGCAGCATGAGACGAGTACTACAAATGGCGTCGATGGCTCCATCTTCAGCATTTCTGTCAAAAAGACATCCCACAGGCCACACCCCACGTGTGACACTGGATTGTCTCACAGAAATTAAAACAACTTGTCCCCACAAAATCTTCGATGATTTTATTTTGAAAAAAAATTTGTTTGTGTCTAATTTTTAATAAAATACTACGATTTACTTATTAATATATTTTTAGTTTTTATCATTTCTAACGATATAAAAATTCATCAAATTAATCTATCAATTAAACAAAAAAATTTATAGTCAATCATCATAGAACACGTACAAAGACCAAAATATCATTAATTATTTTATTTTTATTTTTATTAATTAAAAACAATAAAAAATTAAATTTAATAATTATTTGTTAAATTTAAAAATTAAAAAGTTAAAATTTTAAAATCAAAATAAAAAAGTTTAAATCAATACCATCCGTTACAATTATGGATGGCAGAGATTTTGTGCAAACAAATTTAAAAAAATAATAATAATAAATTCAAATTTTAGAATTTTTGAAAAAATATTAAAGAAAAATGAAAAGATCTGGATTGAATCCAAATCTTCAACATTTGAAGATCTATGTTTTCGAACCCAAATCTTTAATATTTAAAAATTTGGGTTCCAAACCTAGACTTCAAAGGTTGAAGATCTGGATTGATCTCTAAAACCAAAAACAAAAATAAAAGCAAAATCAAACCCTAAAATATTCAACAACAAATCTAGATTTGAAAACTCAGATCTTTAAAGGTTGAAGATTTTAATTTTTAAACTCAGATCTTATTTCTAAAACCCAAAAAAAAAAAGGGTCACCACACCACGCAACCATTACCCTTACCACACCACACATCCACCAAGCCCTCCTCTAATTCCCGCGATCATGGTCGTAGTCGTTGTGATCTATCAAGGAGCAGTATTTGGGTTCCAAAAAGCCGAAGGTGTAGGTCATCTAGGTTCCACAAAACTTACAGAGATAGAGGTCTCCATCTTTGCATTTGATTTGACCAGCTACGTTTGATTTGAAGAGTGGGTTTTGTTAAGTTAGGAGATAAAAAATGGGTGATGAAATTGAAGAACAGAAGATAAGATTAAAGAGTGGGGCTTTGCTTGGGTTCACAAAGAAGGATTTGCCATCGACCATGGATTTGGAAACTTAAACCAAAGTCAATATAGGATTTTAATGGAAACCTAGATCAACATCTGGGTTTCCAAGTCGATCTGGGTTTCTAGATGGAAACCCAAATCAATGCGATTTAATTCCCTTTTGGAAACTAGATCTTGATTTTTATGTTCATTCCTTTATCTATATATATATATATATATAATTTTCATCTCAATTGTGCATCTCTCAAATGAATGGTAGATATGCATTTTCATTTCTTTAATTTAATTTTAATTTTAACTTACTTTATTTTATTTATTTTTAATTTTTGTTTTATATTAAATCTTTATCATCCATCACAATTTTATGGATGGTGGATGTCTAAATTTTTTTTAATTAATTTTATATAGCAAATGGATTAAAAAAATCAAAATATCCTTTTAACTATAAAGTTTGACTAATGGTCAACTGACGGAGTGATCAATTTAATGAATTTCTTAAATGTTAGAGATGATAGAAACTTAAAATGCATTAATGAGTAAAAAGTAATCTTTTATGAAAAGTCAGAGAAGAAAGTGAAGTTTTCCCCCTTTTTTGGGGGGAATATACAACAATGTTCTTGTTACTTGGCAACCAACACCAACCTTCAACGCACTCTTTTGTAACAAGCCAATAACCATATATATTCAGCATCTCTTTGTGACTACTACAGTACTATATACATTTTCAAAATATATATCTCTTTCAATAATAACTTAAACAATAATTTGAAAATTAGCGCAAATAATATATCTTGATGATCATTTTATTGTGGGTTGTGTTATCTTATATAATAAATTTTAAATTTATTTATCAAATTCTTCCTACTGCTGGATATTGATTAAGTATTGATTTTCATTATCCATTTTGCAATTTTCTCATTTTGTATTTGTATATATTAATTCTTCTAAACATTAAACATCAATTACCCTATATGGAATCTTTAGCATAGTTGTATCAATCCTATTGTATGTATACTTACTCAACAATACAAAATAGTTAATTACGTTGAAATATCTCCTTTTTTATATATATAATTTATGTATTTCTCAATTAAATCTAAGTGTTTTGCACTTCAGAAGATGAGCCCTGTGTAAGTACATATTACAGTTCTTAATAAATCAAATCACATTGTTAAATTCTTTGAAACAATCTAATATGTATTCTTCCTAAGATTAAATCTTTTCTTGGAGAGTTCTTTGTGATAAAAACAAGCTTAAATACTATTTATTTGTAAACTCTTACTTTTGAGTTGAGTGTTAACCTAATTAAACTATGTAGAAAGATTTGCCCTCAAATCTTAAGAAGCCGCATTATATAAGTCTACGGGTAGAGTAATACATAAATTATTGCTTAACCTTTCTTAACATCCAAAGAAATTAATTTCTATAATAAAAAAAGAAACTCTCTACACATAATAGGATTTGAACCTCTATCGCAAATGTAGAAGGAAATGCACCAATCACTCGAACTATTAGTAAGTGTGCAATTGTAGTTGGCCTTATAAATTGAAAATAAAGAGATAATTGGAATTGGGATATTACCATTCAGCAATTAAAAAAAAAAATAAAAAAAATTATTCTTAATGAAATTATAATTACAATAGAATATAAAATGGACATATAGATTGATTCAAGCCGGTGTTATTAATTCAAATTTTGCCTTATTGAGTAATGTACTTTTGGGAAATTGCTCTAAGATTCACATTTACCTCTAAAATGTGCAATGCTATCGTGTAGAAGGTGTACCCTTTCTTACAACAAATAATGTCTCATCTCATTATAGTCTTCAAATCATGAATTTGTTAGTAATGAAGTTTGGATTTGTTGGTAACGAAGTTTCTGGGTTTTCAGGTAAAAAAAAAAAATCACGAATTTGTATAAAAACCTTCCTCAGTAAAGTGTGCAATTCTCCAACAAAAAAAGGATTTGTAAAGACATTTATTTTATTGTACAATGTACTGCCCAGTACATACAGAAAAATAAATTTAACGTACGTAAACAAAAGTAACTTTTGACCATGGAGAGATGAAAAATTGAATTCCACATGAGTATTATACGGCATACCAAAACGGCAATACATAAGGAAAAATAAATATAAAGTAACTACCGAATTAATTTCTTTAGATTAACCACGTATGTACGTACACATGTTTGCGAAAAAGCATAAAGGTTATTGAATATGGAAGAGGACGAAAGGATTTGATTGATTAAATATAATAAAAAGGGAAAATTTTATTTCAATCCCTAACGTTTAGTAAAATATTATTTTTTATTAACGTTTGCATTTCGAATTTCTCTCATCCCTAACGTTTCGAAAATGTATCAATTTAGTCTCTTTGACAAAAAAATTACTATCAAACATGACAGATATAACAAAAAGATAAATTTACCCTTAATATGATTTAAAATAGTTAAAATGACGTAATTATCCTTTTAAAAATTGATAATTACACAATAATCATCTCCATTATTACAAAATTACTATTAATCACTTTCCAATCAAATTATGACACATCATTGAATTAATTTTTTTTTTAATTCAATTTAAAGTTAATAAATATTTTAATTAAAAATTAATATTTTTAATATAATTTTTTTTTAAAAAAAATTCGTTCATCTTCCTTATTTCCATTTTCATCTTCTACATTAATCAAAATCATCATCCCCATCATTTTCCTCAAACTAACATCACTCAAATTAAACATCAACATCAAACCAAACATATCCCAAATCTAAAAAAAAAAAATGTTTTGCAAATTTTTTAAAAAAAAATTATGCAAATTTTTCCTTTTTTTAAAAAAAAAAAACAAATTGGAGATAGCATTTCCAATCCGTCTATACCGTCGGAGACTAGTCTCTGACGATGGAGACTCTCTAGTCTCTAGTCTCCATTGCCGAATATGAGTGTTGGTCTCCAACAATGAAGACCGGTTCGATCTCCATCGCTGAAGACCTGGTCTCCAGCATGGAGACCAGGTGATACTAGTTTTTTGGTCTCCCTCGCTGGATGAGAAGGGTCTCCATGAGAGACCGAGGCTCCATAGATTCTTTTTTTTTTTTAATTAACTTAAAAATATTTTTTATATATTAAATTTAAAATATAAAAATGTATATTATATTAAAAATATGTAAATATATTCAAGTTAAAATGACCAAACTAACTCTCTTCTTGTGAAGGTTGGCTAACATAATAACTAAATTTATATATTTCCAAAATGTTAGTGATGACTGAAATTCGAAATGCAAACGTTAGTAAAAATGTAATATTTTACTAAACATTAGAGATTAAATTAAAATTTTTCCATAGAAAAAAGGTAGATGTATAGTTCGAGAAAGAGTACCTTCATATTAATTTTCATTTTTCTTTTGAAAGACATGCTATTAAGTTTTAGCATGCATTTTTGTATGGTTTTTAACTTTCCAATAGTCATTGACCACACCATTAGTCTTCACTCCCTTCTAGGATTTCATTTCTTCCTATGAAATTTTGATTCTCTCAAATTATGTTCTTACCCAATTTGGGCCCAGATTTTTTTTTTTTTTTTTTAATTTTAAGTACTAGAGTTTCATTCCAACAATCTCAAATTTGAGAACCATAAAAATACAACTCTAAAACTAGCCAAATTTAGAGCTACCAAATATGCACAATTATACTAGAAGTGGTCCTTATCAAAGGATCTAGTAAGAAAGGCCAGATGAAATACCAAGCGACTTCCAAACATGGGAATGGTCAGATAACATTATATTCGACCAACCACATACAACTACACACAAATTAAACAAATGCTAGTAACATAACTGAAAATCAGTAGCATCCAAAACAATCTATACAATACTTCCTCTAAAAACCAAAAGATAGTAACAAAGACGGCTACCCAGAGATAGGGCATGGCGCATCAAATGGGAGCACCCCTACGGCAATCAGATCTTCTCAATGATACGAAGTTCCTTAGTGCTAAAAAGTCCTTATAAGGCATGCAAGTCACTAGTTAAGTATCATAAATGTTGATTAAGTTAAAGTAAATGAATTTAATAGTTAATTGTTGAGATGTCAATGTAGGCTTGTAAGTCACTAATTAAGCACTAGAAAATATTGATTAAATTAAAGTAAATGAATCTAATGATTGATTGTTAGCTTCTAAATTTATTATGTCAACATTTGATGAGGAAAAACAATTATATACACAAATATATAATAGTTTTACTAATTGCATTTTCATGAAATATTTAAATTAATTCAGGATCTAGAGAAGATGCGTGGACATAACTCAAGCCTCTAACATTGTGTTATATCTAGGTCAATCTCATCTTATCAATACCAATCTATACAACATTGTTTGGTACTTGACTAGATCATTACTATATATATTCTTTTTTTAAAAAAATAGAATAATATCCATATCAAACAAGTCATTTTCCCATAATATAAATTATGATCATACAAGAAAGAGGTGTCTACTAGCAATGGCAAAAATCTCTAACAACCCCAATCAATGGAGCCCCAAACGATTTGGGTGGTTTTGGAGCAATAAAATCAAGTATTGAGACATATTTGGGTAAAAAAAAATTGACGTGATTAGTTTTTAAGTTGGGTTTGAGTCAAACACTTTTGATTTTCCTTGACTCAGTTACCAATTTTGTTAGTTTTTTTTTTTTTAATTACATATTAATATCATTATTGTTGTGTATATTAGTGTTGTTGTTGTTGTTGCTACAACTTGAAATGGTTGTATGAAGTTAGTCTTGGAGCTTGGGTCTGTCCTTTGAATAATGATAAGTTTGACTTTGCAACTTAACTTGCAAAACAAATGACACCTTCATTGGGGTAATCCGGAGGTTGACTTCGAAAACACCCTTCGATGATTAAGTCAGAATTATATCTCTCTATAACATGTTTATCCTACTAAAAAATAAAGCTAGTAAAAACCACTCACCCTATAAAAGCTAAGAAAATTACCTTTTATAAAGAGAGAAAATATACTTTTCAAGTGTCACCATGCATGTTATGACACCTGCCACTTGTTGCTTGGATGAACCTACCGTCGATTGTTGCATGTTGGACATGTGTCATTGCCCTATTAAGGGTATTCGCTTGTAGGCTTTCATCTTCAACCTTCGATAGCTGTTTACATGGCTCTTGGGCTTGTACATTCTAACCATCACTCAAAGGAAATGAGGGCGCCACGTGGGATATCGTTGTTTTGTCACATGTATGTCATTGGTTGGTTCCACTCTAAACTCATACGATTATCATTATCATTATCATTATCATTATCATTATTATTATTGCTATTATTATTATTAGTCATTTTTAAGTGTCGTGTATTGTTATTTTGTTCAATTTTGTTATTATAGGATATTTTTAAACAAACCATGTTTGTAATAAGATTTTTTAATAGAATATTGGATGATAATAGTTTTGCATTGTCATATAAAGTTTAGTGAATGTTACTTTCTTTAAGTTATTACGGTGTTCATATTTTATGATTTATTAGTTTTAGATAATATTTAATTAATTTAAGGATACGTGTGATTTTGTTTATAAATATTTGTTAACCTTTAAATGTACGTTTGAATTTAAGTTTATATTTAAATTTAAGAACATTTTTAAATTTATATTTACACAAATTTATGAAAATCAAAATTTAAGTGCAACCTTAAAATATAATTGCATGTTAAAATTCGTATTATTATTGAATATATATATAAGTGATTTTATCATTAGTATCTTCTAACTTTTTAAAGTTAGAACGAACCAATTAAATTCATCCATTGTATTTTCTCTCCTAAAACAATTTCTCTTTCTTATTTAATTTAAATGTAATAGATAAATTTGATTTGATTCGTCCTAACTTTTTAAAATTAGGAAACACTGATAATAAATCACTCATATATATGTATATATGTATGTATGTCTGTATGTATGTATAAACAGGTATGGTTTAGGACTTCCTATTCAAAATGGGATTGGATATGAAACAAAGGTTGAAAATCCATTTGGATCATGGGTCATGTTTGGGGCACCCCACTCCAAATCATATTCAGGTTTAAGGTAAGCTGATCTAATTTCAATCTGATTTGTTGTCGTTCTTAATTTTTATTTATAATAATATTTGCAAATGGTGGGAGTTGAGTCATAAATATTACATTCATGAACTTATATCACGCCCACAATACCTTGAGTGTGTTCCACATATAATGTTAAATATGTAAGGTAAGAGTTGAATCGTTCTCCATAAAATTAAAACAGGGATACAGACCGTTATATACAATAATAAATGCATAAGTGGAGAAAACTATCCACATAAATTATAATATGCATTTGATAAACATTAAACCCTAATATTTTAGATGATGGGAGGTAGAGGTGGGCAAAATGGCTTTCGGTTCGATTCCTATTAAAATCGAACTGAACTGATTTATGTTCAGATCTTAATATGGAGAATCAAACATGAAGCAATTGGAAGGTAGAACCAACCGGAACCGAACATCCTCGATTCGGTTTGGGTCAGCTCCTTTGGTTCTAAGCTCAAATTTGTGCTTGTTTATAAAAAAAATCTAGATATACTTTGAGAAATGGGGAGGGGAGGAACTAACAAGGACTAAATTCTAGTGAAGAAAGAACTTAGAGAAATTACATAAGAACCAATGTTAGTTACGTTGGTCTGATTGGTAGGTAAAAGGCTAGATTTGTTGCTATACCATCCATTCAAAACGTTAATAGTGGATAGAATTGAGGAAAAGCAAACGTGAAAAGCAAATAGCGAAGAAGAAAATGTACCTAGTAACATGACAGTGTTTAAAGATGCTACAAAATAAAATTCTACAACATATGCAAACAAAATAAACCCAAAATTCATTAGAACAAGTACTAAACTAATCTCTACCTAAAACAAACATACAAAATGAAACAAAACATTGGTTTGGATACCTGAAGAATAGATGAAGTGTAAAAAGTGACTGCCGGAGATGGAGAGAAGCTACTCTAGTTTGGTTCAATGAAAGCTAAAGATGAATGACTCTCAATGAAGGTAGTAGAGGTTGTTGTACGAAGAAGAAGAAAATGGGGTCGGGCTAGGTGGCTGCAAAGAAGAAGAAGAAAAAATAGGAATACCTTTATACGTATAGGTTCGATTTATTTTTGGGTGGCTGTGAAGAAGAAGAAAATGGATGGCTGCGGAAAACTAAAAAACACAATGCTACAATGCAAACAAGAAGATGAAGAAAATGAGTCTAATCTGATTTGGGTTGGACTTTATATAGGGCACATGCGAATTTACGCATGTGCCCTTATACTTATAGCTTTGGTTTTTCGGGTTGGTTTAGTTATAAATATCCAGAATCAAACCGACTCGAAAAACATTCGATTCTGCAAAGAGAGAACCGAGTACCTTTTACTTGAAAATATGACCCAAACTGAACACCATTGGGTCGGGTCGGGTTGAGTCGAGTCGTTCAGGGTTTTTTTTTCCCGCTCATAATGGGAGATACTTAACCATTTGTACTAGAAGGTTGTGTATAACTTTCACAAATTTGTACATCCTAATATTAATACCACTTTTTTATATTATTTAACTATTATCTATATTTGACTGAATGTGAAGTTTGCTATCTAAAAACATTGCATGACTCTACTTTAGTAGTGTTATAATGTATTTGCATGATATGTTTCTCAGTTTGACCTTATTTTCAGACGTTTTGTTTTATACAGGATATACATTTTGAGTCATCAAATTCATCATATTCTCAATATGTTGTGTTTTCTTTTTCATATCACTAAATTCCTAACTAACACCATTTATGTTTATTTTAAAAAAACTTACATAATTAAATATTATATTTAAGAATATAAATATTGTTTAGTCTAACCAAATGTGAAAAAAATCCTATCACCTAATACCGATACATAAGGCATGTACAAAACTGTGTTTATAATACATTTAAAAAAAAAAAAACTTTGTTTACAATAATTTAGTGATGCATTATGATGCCTTCCACAAGTTGTAAGTTATTTTCCGTAGACGTTGCTTCTTTGCAGCTCTGGCCAGTATCATTGATCTCAAAAGGAAAAATTAGGCTCTAATAGCAGTGTTTATATATATTCGAACACATCCTTTCGCATAAGAAAATGTGTCATGATGTGCTTATCATATGGATCCAAAGAAAAGCCCATTTTATTCTTGATTAGAATAAAACATCTCTTCATTCTTCATCAGTACACTCTAATACCATGTTTAAGGGTGGTGATAATGCCACTAAAAAACCACTATATGTACTTATTACTAAAATTAAAGAAATAGGTTTTACTTCACACACAATGTACAAGTAATATCTCTCCAAGATCCTCTTTGGTATAGGAATGAATTGGATTAAATTGAATAAATTAATATTACAATGTGTTTAATGCACTATGAGATTGGATTAAAAATAGTACTATCACTTATTTGGTTTATTATATGATTGTACAAAAATGATATAATTTTTTAATAAAATATTTAAATTAATTTCTTAAAGTAATATTTATCTTATAATTATTATTGCATTTTTTTAAATATTTTAATAATATATATAAATTAATTTTAAAATATATTTAATGTACCTATATAAATAATTTAAGAAAGGAAAAAAATTTTTTTTTTTTTTTAAAAAAAAGGGTATCCCACCAACATGGGATTGGATTGGGATTGATCCAATCTCAACCCAATAACGTGCAACAAGGACTCCCAACATGTATAATTCTACATTTAAAATTCTAGTTGCTAACTTTTCTAATTATCATCATCTTCTTCCTCATGAGTTTGGATCCTCTCTTTGTTTTTTTTTCCTTGACTTTTATAAAAAAGTTAGAGTTTAAGTGATACATGAAAGGAGAAAAAAAGTAACAATTTTAATCATATATTATCTTTTATATTAATATATCACTGGATTATAAAAGTCTAGAAAAAATAAGTTAGAAGAGGATCCTAACTTCTTTCTTAGTGCCACTGTTCCATCTTGAATTCCTAATTCTTTGTCATTATTATTAGTATTTATTTCCTTCAAACCATAATATAAACTTAACAAAGGCTAAACTTTTGCTTGTGATTTTTTTTTTTTTCATTATATGAAAAAAATTATTATGTACGTCGGACCATTACTTACTAAATATTTGAGAATTGGAAAGGCAAATTAATTGAGAAGATATTATAGATTACGGGAAAATCATAAATCATAAATTGTTTGTAGTAGTGCTTACAAAATCTATTGGAAATTGAACTAGATCGTTTTAATTACATTGCATTAGAAGTACTATATTCATTTAGTTTTCGAGCAAACCAAAAGTCAAACAAACCTTTCAATTCTTTTTTTTTAGCATGGACTAGAAATGTCAATGGGGTGGGTAAGGGATGCGGATACCATTTCCGTTCCCCAAACCCAAAGGTAATTACGATACCCATCCCTGCCCCATTCCCCACTTACGACGGGGATGAGGAGTCCATGTTTGGAGAGAGGCTCCTTATCCCTGCCCCACCTTGTCTCATTTCACCACATCCTATTTTCTTATAGCAATATTATAATTAATTTTTTTTTTTGTAAGATATAATTGTCGGTTCTGATTTATGAAACAATATTAAATAATGTTTCATTTATAATAAAATAGTCTATTATAAAATAAATCATCAAATGTATAATAACACATTGTTCATTCTCAATAAAATTGAAATTTCAATGATAAATTTGCATGTGTCTAGATTGTCATGCCTTGGTTGAATTGAATCTATGATCACATGCATTGGTTGATTTGAAGTTTATATCATGCACTAGTTGAAGTGTGTATAGTCTCATGACTTGCATTAGTTGAAATGTGTAGAACTTAATAATTTAAAATATTTATATTATATTATAAGATTATAAAATAATTATGGGGTCTCATAGGGCAAAACGGGGCGGGGATCAAAATACCGTTCCTCGTCCCAAAACAAAATAAGTTTTAACATTTAATCTCATCCCAATCCTATACCCCAATTATCACGTACCAAATTCATCTCAAATAGGGCGCGTCCCCACGAGGCACCTTACCCATGGGGATTTTTGACATCCCTAGTATAAACCGTTGAAGTTATCTTATTCATTTTGTTTGATGTCCTAAAATACAATTTGAAATTGAGGATATTTTCATATTTAGTTTTCTCATAAAACTACGGTTATACTTATTACCTTTTTAGACGACAATAATGCCACCATATTTTCTTTAAATACCACCTACGGTGTAACAGTTAAAATCTAAGATTTATCATATTGAATGAGTGTTTTTACCACCAAACCAACCACATAAGGTGTTGTAATTACATTGGGTGATACACGCCCCATATTAAAACACCAAAAATTGTACACATTTTAGAAAAAATAAAATAATATCTCAACAATAGTACGTGGAAGATATTCATATTTGAAGCTCAATTTGTCAATAATTAAAGTTGTTATTTTACCAACGTCGAATGTGACTTAATGACCGAAAATATGCATTGAGTTTGGCAATGATCCAAATTCAAAATTGTTACTACCTCAAGTGAAATCCCCAAAAAAAAAAAAAAAAAATCTTATTAATAGTCAAAACAATTAGGTAGCATAAATTGCAAATACGCTAAGATTAAGTCATTAATGCACTTGAAAAGGTAAATTCCTCTATATTTTCTGAACAACTGGTTCATGTAAAAGATCCAACTAGTACACATGCATATGTAAATGACACTTCCTTTTTTTGTTAATTTGATATCGAGTGATATCAAAATTTATCAAAATTAATCATTATATGTGATGTTCGTATATCAACTCATATATAATTTGGAGATATCTATTCTCATACCAAAGAGAAAACTTTCACACATACTTGTAAAATATCTATGATGGAATTTGAACCCTTATCATACACATGAAAGAGGAGGTGCACATCATCTAAGATAAGAGAAGATGTGCTAAGATCTAACTAATCAAGTTATTGCTTTAGAGTTGATTTAATTAAATTTTAATGATAAGTAACGAAGTAATTCACCCAAATGTTTTCTTTCTTTTAGTTAGTAACAAGGTAATTTGGTACCAATAATTAGAAATATGTCGGGATGTGCCAACATCAAACAATTCAAATGTGACATATCAACTCACATAAAATTAAGAGATAACTATTTTTACAACAAGAGAAAACTTCCTACATATGCCCAAGTACTTGTTTGTAAAATACACTCAAATCGGATTAACTATTTAAGATGAATTTAACATGTGATATTTAAGTAAAAAAAAAGTAAAATTTAGGATGTATTGATTTGTTGAATAATATGATTTTCTTAGGAAAGTACATATATTCCCTGGAGGTGGAGTATTAAGCTAAGCAAGGGCCGGCATAAATAGAGTGCCAAACAACTGGTACATGTAAAAGACAGTATGAAATTCCAAACAGCATTATGATACATCAGAAGCATATACTGAGAAATGGACCCATCCCACAAAGATGTCTCGCAAATTTGAATCAAACTATCAATCCTTCTTTTCAGTGTCTTGTATTTTCAGCCTTGATCAAAGATTTCTATCATCATCATCATGAGAAAACTTATCTTGCTACAAATGGAAAATTTTTACTATCCCAATATGTGCTGCATCAGAAAAAGAGACACCCCTCACTTTGTATAAAGAAAAAATATACGTACATATAACACACACACACACATATATATATTTATATATATATATATTATATGGAGTACTTGATCATCATGATGTTAGGGATAATGAATATCATGATATCTTAATGGATTTAATTATCATCAATCTCCATCCACCTTAGGTGTACCTGAGTTTTTCTCATTTTCAATTCATCATGTCCACTAAATCTATAGATTCCCCCCCTCTTTTTTTTTTTTTTTCTTTTTTGAATATAACACATTGTAGGTCTAAGGTTGAAAAATCACAAGCACACAGTACGGGCAAGGCGCTTAGTTGATTCAATAATTATAATTAATTAAATAAACAAGTAATTTATATATATTGGACCCCATATCCACTACATCGAAAAAAGTTATTGGTGTCTTGATATTGTACCTTGAGATAAAATTACCTATTAAATCAAGACAGTAAAAAATATACCACTCTCCTTGGTTGAACTGAAAAGAAAGAAATGATTTGATTTTGAATTCTATTACATAAAATTTGTAGCATTGATTGGCATGTGTGCGTGGATGCATAGTGATCATGATGATATGTCATTTCATGCATATACATGAAGTCAAACATGATATAGAGCATAAAATTTCCAAACTGAATTAAAGGGGTATCTCCAGTATCCCTTAATCTTTAAGCCAAACTCAAGTAAAATTCCAAAAGTAAATTAACAAAAGGCAGAAAAATCTTCCACCAGCATTATACTAAGAAATCATCAGCAAAACCACTAAAATACCCAATTTGTATTATTGGTCATTATTACTTTATTAGTGGTGATATATGAATAGATGATAGTGGTAATATTGTAATAACATTTTTTAGCTGTAAGCCTTTACACATCAAAATTCAGTTCTTCTAGAATCTGATTTATTCCTCTCACTTTTTAACTCTCAAAAGCAGTACATATCAAGGTAGAAAAACAACCCTGTATTACCTAAAATTAACTCGGTAAATGAGAGAGCTAAATTCTCTAAGCTATATGCTATTAAATCATATAATATAAACACAACAAATAGCATATAGTCAAAAACCATGACTAGTTGCAACGACTACAAGTCACTGAGTTTCATATTCAGTGTGATCATGATCTAAGTGAAAATGATAATCATTGTATTGATGATGGCATACAATTAACTATAGATTACTTAAACATTAAAAAAAGGAGAGTTAGTGCAACATAGTGTCAAAAAAAAAAAGAAAGAAACAAATAAAAATGAGAGAGAAGAAGAAAAAGGGGAACAAAAGCACCTTCATAGGGCCCATGACATGTCTCCTCAATAGACCCTAAGATGTGATTTTCATCTTTCTCTCCACTGCACTACCCTATTCTTTCACCTTCCTCTATTTCCTCTTCACTTTTCTCATTTCTTGCCAAAAATACCCAATAATTCCTCTCCAACCAACCCATAATAATCATGTCTGCTTCTGTCACCAAAGATTCTGCTGAAGGCTCCTCTCGATCCACCACCGATCATCACCACCCACCACCGGCTCCCTTGAGCCGTTACGAGTCACAGAAGCGCCGAGACTGGAACACTTTTGGCCAGTACCTGAAGAACCAAAGACCTCCAGTTTCACTATCGCAGTGTAACTGCAACCATGTGCTTGATTTTCTTAGGTACCTCGATCAATTCGGGAAGACCAAGGTTCATCTACATGGGTGTGTCTTTTTTGGACAACCCGACCCGCCTGCTCCTTGTACTTGCCCTCTAAGGCAGGCTTGGGGGAGCCTTGATGCACTGATCGGACGGCTTCGAGCTGCTTATGAGGAGCATGGTGGCTCACCTGAAACCAACCCCTTTGGAAATGGAGCTATTCGTGTTTATTTGCGTGAAGTGAGGGAGTGTCAAGCCAAGGCCAGAGGAATTCCATATAAGAAGAAAAAGAAGAAGAAGTATCAAATCAAGGCCAACGATGAGGCCAAGTCTTCCAGACAACCAACTTAATACCTTTGGCTTCTTCTACAATATGGTAATTTTGTCTACATATCAAGTATTTTCGATTTATACCTGCTTTTTTGTCGTAGCTTAAATTCTAGCTTTATCAACTCACTAACAAATTGACTCATCAGTTTCGTCAATTCATTATAATATACAAAATTGACTTAAAAATTGAAATGAAACTTTATTCATTCACGGTCTGTGCATGAAAGAAGTGGAAAAGATCGGTTAATTGGACATCGATGATATATATTTATAGAAGATCGATCTGGCTAAGTGTGGTCACCACTATTATGTGTTTTAGAGAAGACTGTTTCAACATAAAACCCTAAACCCACACAGCAAACCCTAATTTGGATTGCCAGTTGTAAGACTTGAAGAACTGTGGTCGTAATTTAACCTTTACATCTTTTACCTTGAATATATATGTACACAAAGATGCCATGATTGGATTTCGAGGGCAAGAATAGTTTTTTTTTTTTTTTTTTCCTGTCTCTCTTTCTCTCTCTCATATCATGCAAAACACTGTACATAAGGTGTTTTTTCCAATTAAATATATGTATCGCTTGTTTACTTTTCCGTTGGTTTTGGCTCTTTTGCGATTCTGTGCGATTTTGGTGCTCCCTATGAATGACACCATGTGATATATCATACGTTGCATGTGAATTTTTACGCATTGACGTGTGAATTAACATGCATACTTGTAAACCCATTTTTGTTGTCTTAAAATCATATATCATTTTCCACAACATTTTATTTATATATAATGCTATAACTTTTTCTTATAATTTGTTACGATCATAGTCTTTAAGTGACTCGTAATATATTGTGTTTGTTTCTCACGTTTTTATAAAATTTCATGCCGTTTTCTAGTTCTTAAAATCATAAATGCAAAGTAAGGAAGAATGTTTTGAGGACTGTAATAGTATTGCATTTTTTAAAAAATTGGACATGCTTCAAGTTAATTTTAGCATTTACAATCTCTCTCTTTTTTCTTTTTGTGAAATTGTTTACAATCTCTCTTGTTTTTCTATTTTTTCCTTCTTTCTTTTGTTTAGTAAGTGCTCAAGTGATTCACTTTTTGTGTTACGATTATAAGTCTTTAGTTTTATTTATGAAAATTTCTTACCCATGGCTTTGCTTCTTTAATTTGTTACAATCATGCTACGCTATAGAAAGTTTAAATGTAGATGGAGTTAACCATCCCTTAAAAAAGAGTTACGCTTTTGTTTATATTCTTTTTCCTCAATTTTAAGTTGTTTTCCACCATAGGTAATCAATGAAGGTCCTATATTACTCCTAATCTTCTTGAATCAATTATTACCTCCTTACTTGGATTGTGATAAAAATGTGTTGTTCCTAGTTAATACATAAACACACATATACATACACACGCAGGTATACATACACATACATACATATTATTTAAATAATGCTTAAAGAATTCAAGATTCTTCTTTAATTTAATATTCTTCAATTCTTTCTGTTTTACTGTTCCTGTTTGAGGTGTACGTAAAATAATATAGAAATATTTAGAGTCTAAATAGTGAAACAAAATTATATATTCTCTTCTCAGACATGATAATAACAGAATTAAGAGTGATGATAAAGTCTGGCCCCATGTGATTTTTCTCCCTTAAAAAAAAACAAAAACAATGCACAAGAGCATATACATAAATTTCGTCCAAGTTATCCAATGTTCTCGTATAACATTATGTGCATGTTTGGTTATTGAGATACTATTTTGACAAATAAAATGCTTGGATGGTTCCACATGAGTGATTGATATATATATATATATATATATGCAGTTATATAATAATTGAGTGTACTAGAAACCATCCAAAATCTACCTCTAATATGAGTACATGAGCTAATTATATAATGCCAATCAATACTGATAGTGTTGTCTGCGTAACAGACTAAGAGACGTGCCTTTAATTGAGCATGCAAATGTCAATTGTTTGTTTAAGTAGGCTTTCCTCACATACACTTAGATGAAATTCTTTTGGTTGGGAACTCTCTTATTCTCTTTTTAAGTATACACAAACTTCTTTTGCAACATTAAATGTGAAACAAGTTCTTACATGTACCTCTTTAAACGTACATGTAAGAACCATGTCAGTGAAAGACTCTATATATATGTAGTAGCCAAAGACCAAAGTATGATATCTGTAGTCTGTGTTGCAGCCAATACTTAATGATACAATCAACGTAGTTACCGTGTCTGGTATTATATATAAACGAGTTTTGTCTACTTTAGATTGGCTAAAAAAATAAATATTATTTTGAAACTAGTGGGCCTATATCTTGGCAGCGGGGCTGCAAGATGGAACCGATGGAGAGATACATAGCATTGTACTTGGAATGTGGACTATAAATATTTTCTTTTAGCAGAAAAAATCAATAAAAAGAGAAGGAAAAAGAGAAAAGAAAGGCAAAGTAAACCAGCGAATAAGAGGAAAAGTTACAAAAAGAGATGAAAGAACTTTTTTGTGAATCTTCATCTAAGTAAGCTTCATCTGACTATCACCCTGACTAATTGAACAGTTAAGCGATCAACTCACTACAGGAAGATGTTTGTGTAGTGTCAAACAGCCTTTTTTTAGCCTAGTACTCCCTATTCATCCATCACTATGCTACTTAAAAGTTTGTTGATATGTCAACTGAATATGGTTAATTATACATTACCGAAAGTAGAAACTCCTTTTACTGATGTGTAGTTTTACTATTCCAAATTAAAAGTAGGTCAAAAAGTATGATTCAAATCGACAATCTCTTATAGGGAAGGTATGAAGAGCTTACTACTGGATACTTAACGAGCTTCTTTCTTATTTACTTTCAACTTTGTTAAGAGACGTATTAATATTAGAAATTATATCTTTTAACTATTACATCTCTTAATAAAATTAAGATAAATCAATCAGGTTAAAAGACGTAATTACCAAAATTCATATATTGAACTATTATAGATGGTTGATCTATATTTAAACTACTAGTACTGGCAGTATTGAGAACTGATCTTTATATTATAGAATAACATATACAGTTGAATTTAATGATTAACTAGTGGGTCTTTAACTTTTCAACCACACACCACATAAACTACCTCTCTTCACGGAGACAATTCTTGGAATAAACAGTCCCAGTTCAAGATTTATGATGCAAGGGATTGTTCCTTATATCTTGTACCTAATTTCCTTTATGAGTAAAAAATAAGACGTCTAATTATCCTTTTGACGACAAAGACTAATTAATAATTAATTTAATTAGAATGAAATTAAAATAAGAGACAATCATCAAGAGAAAAACCAAATCTTCTCCATTTTCTGTCTCTCATTTGCTCTACTGATGTTCTCTCTTCCTGCCTCCCACTCTCTCTCTTTGTCTCATCTGCCTTTCATCTCTTATCTACTTTTCTTTTCTCCTCATTATGGAGAATCTAATCACATCAACCAACACACTGCCAAGTCAAAACTTAATTAGTTTATGTATTGGATATACCAGTTTTAATAATTAATCAATTAAAATTTCTTAATTCAAGATTTGATTTTGTTCAAAATTTAAATCTTGAAATTCTAGCTAGTCATGATATTTGTATATAGTTTCCTTTTTCTACACAAAACAACTGGAAAAGTAAAGCAAATCTCATTTACAAATTACAACGAATAGTTGAAACTAATTCAACATCCAAATTTTTTAATATTATATATTGAAATTACAAGTCAAAAGAATGACTTAAAATAAGACAGCAAGCCAAAAAATTGTCAGGTTAAATTGTTTGACTATTCATAAACATTTGGATATAAATGTAGGTAGCATGAGCACCAAATGGGTCTAATAAATCATAAGACTGAACTAGTGAAATCAAACTATTTAAAGTTTTAAAGAGTAAATAAAATATTAAAAAAAAAATTAAAGACGTTATAAATATTTAAAGTAACAAGTGGATTCTATGTAATATATAATTTCCGACAACTATAAGTGGGAAACCAATAGTACTGTATATCGAATAAAAAAGCAACTAAAAAGGTATGCCAATTTGATATTTTAGATATAAAATTAACTTAATTTTATTGTATTTTAAATATATATATATGTATATTAGGGCAAACAATGCATGTGCATATATATATATATATAGATAGATAGATAGATAGACTGATGACCCTTTGTGAAACAACAACCTTAGAAACTAACGAGTAACAGTTCCAATCGCTATAATTACTGAAAGCTCAAAAGATTATTATTGTCTTTAGAACAAATTGGAGTTCATGTCCAATAAAAATGCTGCCACACATTTAGAGAAGTTTAGTATAAGAATTTTGGTCAGGATGAAATAGATTTGTTAATTTAGAAACCAGTTCCGGATCCAAGTTTTTATGATTATAACAGTTTATGATCTGAGGTATGATCAAATTACATGTAAAACTTTCTTAGTTTATATCAACAATTTCTTGTAAAATCGTACTATGTAATTGACATTCATTCTTAATACCTATGACATTCTGAGTCCATTACTATATAGCTAATTCTAAAATGTTTTATTCAAAAGTTTAAATTAGTTAGTAACGTTTTAAATGATAACCTTATTATATTCATCATTTAACTATTAACACTTAAGTTCTACAATTTACTTTTTAACATTATCTCGATAGTTGTTTCAGATTTCAAGTTAAGTTAGCAACAAGTATGATAAGAGTTTATATTAAAATCTAATGCTTAGTTTACATGAATCGTAAAATTTATATAAAGACATAGATCGATTTGTGTAAATTGAAGAACTTGTAAACTAGATATCTTTTAATTCTATAAATGTAGTTTTGTGTGTGCAGTTTTTTTGTCTGGACAAGCTCTCTGAACTCAGTTTCTGGCTGTGACAAAAGTTTATGAGCTGATTAGTTTAGACCTTTGTAGTATCGAAATATATGGTAGGCTTCTCTAGTCAGAACTAGTTACGAATAGCTTTTAGAAGCAGTCGATTTACAATGTCGTAGAACATTTTATACTGTTGTTGGTTCTGCATAATTGTAAATCGACTAATCCTGAAAAAATTTATGTCCCGACTAGAGACATATTATAGACATATATACTAAAATATTTTATATTTACGTGTCTGGTCGGATTGCTGCATCAGGTTTCTGTTGCTTGTAGGCATCCTCCTTCTACTGGCAAGGTGGACAATTGAGAGTTTCACATTTGTGTTTGTTGTTATGAATTGCCAAATTTATATTGGTGAAATTGTAAGTAATATTTCTCAAAAATGGTGCGTTATTTATCATGCATGAATGTCCTTTGTTTTGATTATGATAAATCTTATTAAATGTCTAAAATTGTTTAGTGATTTATATTTTTTATTGATGATTAGACTTTACAAATTGAATAGGATATATATATATATATATATATATATATCTGATGAACTTCAAGAATGTTTTCTAATAAATTCGATAAATTTAGGAGAGATTTCTAACGAATTTTGAAAGCACTTGAATCTGCTGTAATGATAGAGGATGTTGATGATTTTTGCCATTTTATTTTTCCTGGATTATGCACTAATGGAAGGTCTAGATTATGCTGTTGGTTCTCCAACTTTCATTTGATGAAATCAAGTTTTATCTTTGCCAAAACTACATCGGCGCACACTCAGCCCAGCAATTTGGTAACTGTTTTGTGTCTTCTCATGAATATATGATAAACCAATTTCTATTTAGCTTGGATGGAATTTTGAGTTTTTGGAAATGTTTTTCTCAATACGACTTTCACACACAGATACACACACTAGAACTTCGTTGCCTGGGACGATTATAGTGCTTATTATGATCATTTCATTGACTTCATGTACCCTCCCCTCTCCTATAACAAGTTTGAAAATGCATTTCTGCGCTTACGACTTTTGCTCACAAGGTGGGTGTGTGTCAGTGTGTGTGTGTGTGCATGTGTGATGTTTTATGAAATTCAAATAATGATATATCGGTGTTTGTGATCAATTTTTGTAGCAGGATCGCCAAACATGGAAGCTAAATGGGGAAGGATATAGCAAAGGCATATATGATCGACGTCGTGCTGCAACTTTAATATCTGGATTCACGCTATGGATAAAGTTGTTAATGGAGTAGTTATTAATAAAGTTGTTATAGCAAGGTGGTTTCAAGCCACATATAAGTTGATATTAATAGCAATTTACTACCTTTGTAAGTTCTTATTACTTCCCAGACTCTTATATATGAAGAGTAGTAGTATTATGTGTAGCTTTGTAACTTGTTTAATTCAATGGAGAAAAATGGTTCCCTTTTAGGCCAAATTGCATCTAGTTTCCGGGACAACACCCTACTATACTTACTCGAGCATTAAGTAGAGACTTTGCATGAAATTCAAGATGCCCTTCCAGGCGCAACAAAGTATACATCGACAACGGTCATGAACACAGTTCAAGTTGTTTCATTGTGAACAGTTACTGTATCTGAATCCACGAGTCCTGAATCACATCATTTGAAGGCAATTTTAATGTTGTTGGCAACGTTTTTATTGGTTTTAGTTGAGGAAGTCAGGCAATCCTGATCAGAAAACTTCTGTTATTTGGCTAAAATTTGATTAACATCCTTGTAAGAATTATGCAAATCGAAACCACGAGAGAGAGACAAAAAAAGTAAAAGACATGAGTTGCTCTTAGCTTTTAACCAAATAATAATGTTTGATCTAGTTATAAATGAGACAAAGAGACAGGTTTCTTCGATTCTATCTTTGCGGTTGGAGTTTGTCTAGAATAGCTAATTTTAGTACCAAGCAGTGGACTAGAACAGAAGTCATGGTAAGTACAAAATTGCCCAAAGACATACAGATATTATACACAGATAATACAGCAGTAAAAGAAAGCACCGTACTTCTATCGTCTACAACATCAAGTCTCCGGATGCATCTGCCTTCGGCACAGGTCTGCAAGATCTCAAAATTGCTAAACAAAGACATTTTTGCGGCTACTCAAGCCTTCACTGAATATGAATTTCACTCACGTTGAATACCGATTCCCTCCATGAAACAATTTCCAAGAATCGACCAAAAGGATTCTGGCGATCATTAGTTAACCTTTGAAAACAACCATCAGCCAGGGACAAAAGGAATTTAGGATTTGATCCAAGTAGCCAGGTCTACGAAAAAAGTAGGAATCCCGAAACGGAGACCATATTTTCAAGGTGAAATGACAAGTCTGTTTTCCACAGGTCTCATACTGAGGCCGCTTGATAGATGGATTAGTATAGTAGAGATCAGGAACAAATAAGACAGGAAACTCTGCTGAACATAATATTGTTAATAACAATTATGAATAAACCTAATCTTGTACACTGCAACATAAAATTTAACTTACTGAGTTAGCTACTCCAATCATAAGTTTTACCACTAAAATCAAACATTTGGGCCAAACTTATGCCAATTTTAACAGCCCAAAGTTAATTATCAAAGGAAGAAAATTTAACCCAAAAAAAAAAAGGCAAAGATAAAACAGCTCCAACATTTTTATCCTTCCAACAGCAGGTAAACTTTTGAGGCTAGTATTAGCTGCAACAATATGTACTTTGTCGAGATGATTGTATAATCAAGATTGCTAAATCGTTTGCCGCCCTCCTACACGGTCAAACTCTCACCCAGATAGCTAGCTGTATATATCTGTTTAAAAAAGAAAAAAAAAAGAAAAAGAAAAAGAAACAAACAAACAAACTGTTCTCAGGAGTTTGAGCTAGAGACTAATTTTAACAATGTAAACCACTGTGTACAAAACAAACATGAAACTGCGATGCAGGATGCCTTTGTCAATTCTACAATATCCCTCAATTTATTCAAACAAGCAGCCATGAATAGATTTCTTACTGTAGTGCCGTCTAGGTTTCTATTCATCGGGAATAATTCAAAGGGCAAGAGACTGAAACATCATTTCGCCAGTCATGCCTGACAGCGTACATAAATAATCCATATCTAAACAACCAAAAACATAATTAATTTTTGAAATCACCATAGACTTGACAAAGTCTCTTAGCCTCAACAAGCACATACAGTATAAAATTGAAGAAATCAGAATGAATATTCAGATATTTACACAAGCAGTCAAACAGAAACCAAAATACTACAAGAAACCATTAAGCATATGAAAACCCAATGCAAACAATTATGATGCATGCAGGATGTCAATGCACCATAATACAGAAAATGCGAGCATATCTATCAAGAGCTATCCATTGATGAGAATAAGACAGACAAAAAATACATAATCCGACCAAGAAACAGGTTAGTCACACTCAAAACTACTAGATCAAAAGTGTAAACTTGATAAATAGAGATATTCTCACAAAAGCGGTCTTGTATCAAAGGCTAAAAGCTCAACCAAATCAGATTAATCTTCAAATTCTGTGACCATCCACATAAGAGAAGTTCAATAAGTATCTGAATTTAATAAACCAAGTCAATCCTTCGCTCACTTACTTAAGACAGCAGAATGCCGCATAAAAAAGTTCTCTAGCAACTTATCAACAAAAACAACATAACAATTATCAGAATTTGTTCTTTTGATCCCTCTAATAATTAAGAAATTTCCATGAAAGCCTGACTTATGCAAAAGGATATATAAATCTGCAGTAACACTCACAATACCAATTCCTCACCACGATAAAATTTTTTCATAAGTTTGGGTTAAGCAATGTGTGAACATTGGAGAATTAGGAGGACAAAGGAATGCATGAAGAGGAAACCAGATAGAATAACTCTTCAATTAACTAAAATGGAAAAAGCATTTGCCATGCAATCTGAAGCTCAGTGGAAACCACTAGAAGGACAAGAAGTTTTACAGATTCTAAACCATATAGAAAAAAATAATAAACTATTATATTGCACCTTAGACACCACAAATTTATACATCATACAGAACTTCAATATTTCTCCAATATTATCCCCACCTTTTGTAGCTCTTCATGAGCATGAATAGCTTCTACATATGTCATTGGCTAGGGAAGTTTGAGGGGTGGGCACTGGTATGATTCACCCCATCCCAACAATAGTAAGACACAGGCTTATGTCAGCATCTGTTAGCAAACATCCACAAAATCACGCCCAACTTGTCTAACAACATCAAATGAAGAGTTACAGCAGCACAACAACAGCATACATCATATGTTGTAGGTAATAACTACTGGTTCAGTATTACGGATAAATTCCAAGTCCCTCATAACAGTTCAACATTGTTAAGGACTATAGATGTCTGTTCATGTGAAAAGTGGCCCCATCATAGTTTGAGATTACAATCAATTACTATGAACTTAGTAATATCTTAATCCCAATTACTAAACGATATCTAGTCACTTAATTTAAGGTCTCATTTCTCCAAATAATATGTCTCTTTAAAATTCACAATTACAAGTTGCAAAACAGAAATTCAATATTTCCAGCATCTTATTTCAATTGGACCAGAAATTTCCTATCACCCAAATGATAATTCCAATCTTTCACAACTTATAATACCAAAAACATAATCATCTCTATGTCAAAAAAATGAAAATAATCGTCTCTACATATTCAATAACTTTGACTGATCAAGTTTAATTTTCCCTCAACCTCGATTTACCCTTTCTCCAAACATGGCCAATTCACAAAAAAAAACTAGGAAACTGTTTATATCATTGAACACTATCTATTTATATATATATATATATATATCTGCAAAATAGAAAGAAAAAGATAAAGCAAAGAGGACATGAAAAAACAAGATAAAGAAATAAGTACAATCAACTAAAATCACATTCAGTATGTGGAGGAAACCCACATGTTCCTTCAAATATGCACAAGTACCACCAAAAAAATGACACAACAAATCCAAGAACAGTTTCTGCCTGATCCATTAAGAAAAGAAAAGCAATTTATTCTTAGTTGTCCAACTACTTTAAATTGCATCTGCTAAATATAACCAACATCACAATAACAAAAAAATTCACATCATTTTGTTTTTTCTTTTACTAAAACGTTTCATCAGTAAAAGGGGAAAATACACAAGATAACTGATAAAAACAGAAACCAACTCCGAACCATAAACAGAAGCTTGAGTTATGAAAATCTAAAGGCAAAGCTCTGTAAAGAATTCAAAAAGCCACTGAAAACAAAACAAAAGAATTAAAAAAAAAAAAATCATTATCATTTTGACCAAATCAGTTATTCAACCAAAATATGCCCTCTCATCTCTATTCTAAATACTCAACAGTCAAGGTATTGTCATCTGGAAATAAGATCACAATGGTTGATCAAAGATGCATGCAACTGATACAAAGGTAAAGTTAAGCTTTTACTCTGGCAAGTCACAAAAACTTGTGCTTAAATTGAGACCTTATCACTCCATGTTTGCAAACAAAAATCAATATAGTTATAAGAACGCAAAACAAGTCAAACAAACATCCATGCCCCAAAGTAACCCCACTCCACTTAGATAAAAGCTACCAACGTAAATGTGGATTCTTCTAATTCAAGTACACAATAACATGAATGTATAACTTATTTCTATCACAGTAAGACATAAACAACTTTTTCAGATTTCAACAACAGTATAATATCAACAAAAATCCCATTGCAATCAATCATTTTCATGACAAGAAAAAGGTCTCACCATTGGAGGCAGAGCGCTTGGAGCGCTTGTTCCTCTCCAACTGAACCTGCATCTCTGTAAACATCCTGAGCCTCTGCATCTCCAAATCACTAGCAAACTGCATTCGCTGCTTCTCCAATTCGACCATCTGCCTCAACTTCTCAGCCTCCACTCTCTCATACACCTCCCCGAACCTCTCTATTGCCTTCGCCAATCGCCTCACCCCCAGATTCTCCTCGTTATCATTCTCCTCCTCCTCAGCTTCCTCCTCCGCCTCCGCCTCCTCCTCCTCGCTCTCAGCCGCTGCAGCCGCCGCCGCCACCGCTGAATAATTCCTATAATAACCCTCGCTGTTGTAGCCCCTCTTCTGCGGAAGAGCCACTGCCTGAATCGGCGTCAAGCTCGGACTACTGTTGTTGTTATTGCTGTTATTGTTGTTGTTCACCGAAATCGCCTTCCGATATGACTTGATCGGAACTGCGACGGGAGGAGACTGCGACTGCGACATGTTCGGCGAGAAATTCGGGGAGGGTTTGACGCTGTTGCCGATGAGAGCGTCCATGCGCTCGAAGAAGGGCCACGACGAGGTTAGGGTTCCGTTGGAGGAGGTGACACGAGCCTTCTCGATCTTGTACTTCTTCTTAATGGTGTCGATCCGGTTCTTGCATTGGACGTCGGTGCGGTGCGTCTTTTTCGAGTGAGCGTGGAGGGCGTTTACGGCATCAGCCACGTCCTGCCAGTCCTTCTGGCGGAGATTGCCACGGTTGAGTTCCAGGTAGCGGCGGCCCCACGAGTCAACCAGAGTGGATGTGGCCTCCTCGCTCCAGCAGTCCTCACGGACGGGCAACGGACGGGAGTAAGACGGCGGGGTGGCCGTGGTGGTTGACGGCGTCAACGAGTCCGTTAGATCGCCCATTGAATCGTCTCTAGGTCAAAAACGCGAGCGAAGGGAAGGGAAGGGGCAGATCGGCGTTTTTAAGATAAGAAGAGAAAAAGAGAGAAGGGGACAGAATTGGAATAAGAGAAAATATAAAAGGGAAAGGAAGGGAGCAGCGATGAGGACGCGCCGGTTGGGAGAGGGTGGAAAGAGAGAAGAGGTTGAAAGGGGAATAATTGAAGGGGTCGCCGGGAATGGGATGTTGTGGGTAAGCGCGTGAAGGGTAAGCATAGGGTTGGACGCTTGGGTCTCATCGGATTCGGCTCGGCTACGGACCGGTCAGAGCTGGCAATTACGTTACGTTTCCTGCTAGTAAGTATTACCAAACAAAACAAAAACAACCACCCTACTATTCTATCTCTATGCTGCCCATCACCTGCTTCGACTGCTACCATCATTTTTGATTGTCCTTGGATTTTTCGGGGATTGCATGAAAGGCTTGAGACTTGTATCATATAAAATAGGAATTATTTATGTATTTTTTTTTTAATCAATTTTATATTTGGTTGTTGGCCTTTTATGATTTTTCTGCAAGTTAAGAAGATTTTTAATAAAAATTAAAACGTGGAAAACCAATATAAAAATTAATAAAAAATATTGGCAGTTTTTTAGTTTTGTGCTTTGTTTTATGTAGGGTGGATTTACTTATTAATTATAATATATTTTGTATTTATAAGATAACTGTGATTTATCAGTTTTATGATGTGTATTATAAAACTAAATTTTGGTGTATATACAATTAATTTTTGGTGGAGTGATTTTATATATATATCTTCTTCTACTTTAATGATAGGATCTAAGTCTCTCACTTATGTTATGGGGTGCCTGTTTAGGTTGTCCTAATATTATTTGATTTCAACAAATCATAGGAACATTGACAATTCGGATCACAACGGGATAATATAATCAAATCATCAAGTTCGAGTCACTATAATTTTAAATTAATTAATGCAAAATTTGACTTGATAAATCGGTTAATTGTGTAACAGGTTAAATGCGTCAAACATATCACTAATCAATCCGATAACAGGTTTATGTGTCAAATATGTCACGATTAATCTGGTGACTAGTTAACATGTCACTGGTTAATCTATTAGTAGGTTAAATATGTTAAACATGTCATATGATATATCAAAATAGATTATACAAGTCATGCTATGTCACTTATTCAATAAATGAATATGCACATAAGATAAAGTTAACCTAGTGATATATCTCCTACACTTAAGCTCCTAAAGTCTCAAGTTAAATTCCTACCCTTGTTTTAAAATCCAAAATTAATATAATAGTTCAAAATTAATTAAATTAATGATTCTAAGCAGGCTGAAGAATTTGACATGATTAATTATAGTAACTAATCAATTTGTATTTGGTTATGCAAAAGTAAATGATTTGTCCACATTGTCAACCCTAAATCAGTGTAAAAATGGTAAACATAAGATTTTTTTTTTCTTTTATAAATTTTGTAATATAAGTTTTAATCTAAACAATGGGTTTTGCAAGTATGCTTTGCTCATACAACCAATCAATACTCTTAAGTTAATAATCAGCAAAACCAGGGGCACAGTCGAAAACTTTATTTTTAATAGGCTAAGTTTACGGTAGGATGATGCTTGGAGTTATTTGACCATTTTGTTTAGGATTTTTGGGTTTGTTAAAAAATTTTAGGATAACGCTTATAAGTATCCTTTGCTCGTTCAGCCAGTCAGGTTAATAATTAACAAAATCAGGGGCACAGTCGAAAAGTTTATTTCAATGGGCTAAGTTTACTGTTGGATGACGCCTGGAATTATTTGACCATTTTGTTTAGGATTTTGGGTCTGTTTAAAAACGTTAGGGCTATATTAAACAAAATAAACAATTTCTAATTAACAGCCTACCCAAAACCCGAGAGTGGCTTTACTAAGCACAAACACTATGGATTAGAACTAGTTTTTTTTTTTTTTTTAAAAAAAAAAGAAAAAAAATTAAACAATAAATTCGAAAGTTTAGGAAGAGAAATGAGTTTTCTTTTAAATAACAAATAAATAAAACTGTAAGTTCAGAGTTCGAACAAAAAATTGAACTTGACTTTTTTAAGTGTTAATGTGAGAGACATATAACCGAACTAGCTTCATTTTGTTGGCTTAAAATTGGTTTATAAATAGTGAAGTGGCATACCTCATTTTGTCCAATTAGAGTTGGTTCATTAAACAGACAAAAAATTGGTGTTTATGCATGTCGTTATTTGGTTTAGTGGTTGAGGTTTAAGTCCTATAAAAAAATATCACAAATCATGCTTATAATTTTCTTCACTGTATTTGCGCATTTGCAAGAAAATGTAATTGTTTTTGTACATAAAATATATATGTTTAAGAGGATATATTCAATTTAAAATTTCATTAGAATTGAAGTGATCTTAAAATTTTAGGTGCATTCAATTCATATTTGAATGGATTTTATTGAAATCAGTGTGTATTTAATTCATATTTATATAGAATATATTAAAATCTAGATGTATTTAATTCGGATTTATATGAAATTCAATAAAATTTAAAATTATTTAATTCAAATTTACATGAAATCTAATAAAATCTAGATGTATTTAATTTCATTTAAATGAAGTTTAAAGTAATTTTTATAAAGAAAAAAAATAATAACAAGTCTTATCATTATTCTTAAAATTTCATAGAATTTCTTAAAAAATTATAATAAAATTTATATAAAATTTATAAATTTTATCAAAATCTATTATTTATAAAAATAAAACACATCAAATTTCATTAAATTTTATATTGACTAGTTAATTATATCAAATTCTAATAAACTTTTAACTTTTTTGGGATACATAACAAAATTAAAATAAAAATTCAAGGCTGATGACGAGAAAGAAACACAAAATTTTCTCCATGCATTTCGTTTTTGTACAATTATGTGTTCATGTTGCAGGCTTGGAAAAATAAAAGTTATGAAAAGGACGTGCAGGTTTTCCAAAGCGATGGATGTGGATTTTTCGCTGGGATAATGGAGGGCAAAATGGGAAGGAGGTTGGACGGTTGCGCCCATTGTGGGGATGCTACGTTGATGAGCGGCAATGATTCGCCGGCTGTCTGCTGCCAGACTCGTGAACCGTACGTTTTTGTCTTGCGTCATCACCTTTGGGCTTGGGGGGTTGGGGGGGGGGGGGGGGGGTGGCGCGGGCTTCAGCTGCGCTCCCTGCTCGGCTCCACTCCACTCGGCTCCATCACGCCTAGCTTGACATGCTCTTGCCGTGCAACTACACGTCGTTGATGCTTTGAATTCTTTTGGTTTTTGGTTTGACCGGAAACGGAACGGTGACTTTAATATACAATTTCTGGCTCCTTGTCTTTTTGTCCCTTCTCTCTTCTCCGGGATTTGCTCCGAAACTAGTTTGAATTATTGGGCCTGTAGGGTTTGTTTCCTTGAATGGCCCATTGGACTTCGCTGCCTTCTTCAAAGTCTTGTATTAGGTTCTTTTGTGAGGTGAATTCATTACTTTTTCCAACTATAACATGGATCTTGATTGAAGACTGAAGTAAGCAAGAATTGCATGAACTCCTGCTTCTGCTTCCTAAAAAAAAAAGAAAAAGAAGAAAGAACACTCTAGTTTTAGATTAAGTCAAAATCTTTTGTCAAGGAATTTTTAGGGATTTTTATCATTTTGAAATTGTTAGGTTATTTTTGATATACAATTCGAAATGAAAGAGTGATCTTGAGAAAATAATCAAAACTTGAAAAGGTTTTTGGATTCTTCCATTTAAGGTAATTGGATTGATGGATTTTTTGAAGTTATTAACTTGAAATATCTTCACCGATATTTCAATGAAAATGTTGGATCAATGAACTATGTTTAAGTACAATTGTCAAAAGATTCACACCGAAATAAATTTAGATTTATGTGGTACATAAATAAATCATCTATAAGTACTTGAGTGAAATTTTATTGATCATTTGACCATATTATCTATCAAACAATAATCAAGTCATACTTTCACAAAATTCACGCGCGCGCGCGCGCACAGATGTATATATAACTAAAATGACACCAATTGAGTTAGGGTTTATAGAGACAACCTAGAGAGAACCATTGTCACCGCAGCCAGAAATGCAACAATTCCCATAACTTGGTTATGTTTCAAGTATAAGATTAATATTATCCCTTAAGTGAATCACTATTATGGTCATTCTACTTTACACAGTTCAGACTTGGTTAAGTCAATATCACATGGGTTAAAATTTAGTTGTGTTTTTTTTTAAAACAAAAAACAAAATCGAAATGGGAAAGAGTTGTGACTTTTTCTTTCAATTAAAACTACAACCTTGAGAAACTGTATAGACCATGTGCATTAGCAAATCCCATACAGTGATTGACAAACTTGATATAGAATGCTTTATATGCTTTGTGTCAGTCGAAAATCACGATCATTTACGCTAAACAACGTGGACTAGTGGTAAATTACATCGCCTCTATCTTCAAGTATAGTTGTGATTCAAATTACGTTCTCCCTTTTTAACATAAAAAATTTCTACAAAATAAAAAACTCACTTAGTGATAAATCTTCTATATTGACGCTGTGAAGTTGTAAATTCAAATAAAAAGCTCACTTAGTGATAAATCTTCTATATTAACGCTGTGAAGTTGTAAATTCAAATTATATCTCTTGTTGACGATGTAAAGGCTTTGTATAAGGAGGTTGGTGTCTGTAAGTGTCAAGTTATTTTAAGAAATAGAAACCGTTTGACACAGAAGTTAGTCTCATGATTTTGTCTTCTATGGGGAACTCTCTGCTTCCTCAATGCCTCTTATATTTCCCTAATAACCTCTCTTTGTGAGGGTGTTTATAAATACATGATGTTTATTTTTTAAAAATAGAATTATGTCCTTTTCTCCAATTAAATAATTTTTATAGTTTAATCATCGAAACTTAGTTAATACTGTGTACTGACCACCTTATGTAGTACTCTTGTTTTATGAAGATCAAGAGGTGGCAAGTGATTTGCAAGGGGTTTTTTCATCCTTTGTTTCAATTAAGCCCTAATAATTAGAAATAAACTAAAGTTCCTTTTCGACTGTATAACCACAATTCCAAAAATACTCGCAAAACAGTGGAGAGTGCATGATTCGTTCAAAAGTGCATTATCCACAAAATCGCTTTTGAAAAAAGAAAAGGCCAAACCAGTCCAATGACTTATCTTCCCATTTAATCTAAGTTTTTATGATTGCTTGGTGCAACTCAAAATTCCATGTCAAATTTGTGTTCAAGATAATCTTGACGTTACTTTAACCTGTATGTGGTGTTGATTCGTTACCTAAACACATTTTGTGGGTCATTATGGGTGCATCAAAATTTAAAAATGAAAAAGTATTTAATGAGCATGTAGAGAACTCCTGATATGGTGGACGTAGATTAGCTTGAAGTTGGGTTGTTTAAACCATAATTAGTGGAAACTTGGCCCAGTTTCAGATATACAGAAGCTTGTTAAGAGGGGACCGGAGTCTCGTGAAGCTTTCTGCCTTTGAATTGATATTTTCAATTTATATCTAAAATTATGCATAATTATTCAATTTTTAATCTCATATTTGTTAGTAATTATTAGATAAATCGATGACTGGATGAGGTATATCCCTCATATTTATATTATCGAGATGGTGTGTTCCAGTTATATTCCCTTCACAAATACCTAATTTATAGTAAAATGTTTCAAATTAAGAATATAATAATAAAAATAACAGAAAATTATTATCTTCTTGTTATTTAATAAGAATATGCATTGTCGTCTTAATCTAAGTTATAATATGAGAAATCAAGAAATTTATATTAATTTAATTTGTTCTTGTTTGAATAAATAATCTTAAATTTAACGAGATTTAAAATGGTAGCCACGTTGAAAATTCAAATAAGACTTGCAAAATCTTTTCAAAAAGTGTGTATATATATACACATATATACATATATATAAATCAGCAGTCAGATTGTATTGAATTGAAATGCTACGATTGAAATTCTATAAATCGATTAACCTTTTGATTGAATAGAACCTTGATCAAATTCAATACTTCCGGATAAACGAAGGAACATCTTATTGTTCAAGACTTGAACGAGCTCCAATAAAAAATATCTTCAACTATATTATAAAGCTGAAAATTTTTGAAAAAATAAAAAACACTCTGTAATGTCAACCATTTTCTTCATAGTTATTGATAGTTCCTAATTCCCACAGGTTGTCGCTTTCTTACAGGCAGAATTTCAAATCAAATGAGTAATATTCCGTGATAAAATTAAGTCGAAAACGATCCGCAGGCAAACATAATATTCTAGCCATTAATTAAATAATGACAAAATATACCTGTCCCCACGCATGTGTATGTATAATAATTTCCATCTAAATTAAACTAGGGTAGAGATTCAGTACTAATTTAAAACCGAAATGTGAACCGATATTTTATTTATGTTTTTTACAAAAAATATATATATACTTTTTTCATAAAAGAAATAAGTTGTAATTCGTAATAAAAAAAGTGTCATAAAAAATTTATCGTCAATTATATCCATAATAATAAACTAATTAAATTTCTTCATATTTATTATGTAGTGGTATCAGTGATAAATGATACTTTTTTTTTACATGCAGTATTCATACCGTATTAGGGAGGATCAAACTTAGGTTGCGGAAATAGAAGTTGTCAAGATGGTGTGAGCAAGAGGATTTGGTTAAAACCATGGACCCCATCACTTGATTTTGCCACGTATAAAGATGGTTGACGACAATTTTGATGATCCAAATATTTGAAACAATTTATCCAAGATCTAAACCGTTCCAATTTTAATACGCAAAATGTTCGGGCACAGTACAACAGCACAAAGCATATTGTATCCCTATTTATTTTCATGTAGTGCACGACTTCTAAGATTTGTCCATAAACAAATGATATCTAAAGGCAGAGACAGCGACTTTTGCTCTTCCAAATTGAGTGGCGCCGCTTGAATGATTGCATTTATATGTTTTTTTTTCATCTTCCACTTACAAAAGGAATATAAAATCTCACCCTTTAAAATTTTATAGGCTTTTGGGCCAATCACGGCATTGGTCTACATAAATGTATAAACAAACTGTATTTTTTAAATTCTTTATTATGAATGTCGAGGTGGGTGTTAAAAGTTCTAGGGTTTTGCGGATTGTATCTTGCATAAAACATGCAAGGTTACTTGGGATAATTTTGCATGTAGATGGGCTGAATTATTGGTGTACAGTGCTTGTTGATTGAATGGGGTTCTAGACACATTTGTATAAAGTTCCTTATTAATCATCATATGTATCTTTTATATAAGCTTGCTGATTATTCTATAGTTTAATATCAAGGCTATGTTTGGGATTGTTGTTGCTTACAAAACAGGTGATTATTTTATAAGTTTTGAGCAACAAAGTGTTAAATAAATTTTTCATAATCTGTTTATTTTATAATTTATTTATTCTATAATTAGTTTTTGAGAAACTGATTGAGGATTGCTTTTAAAAATTGATTGAAGATTGCTTTTAGAAGCTAATTATTGGAAAAGTGAGCGTTAACCTTTAAAATGTCCATTTTGCTTTTTCTATTTTAATAAAATGATAATGATACCCTTACATTTTAAAAACTAAAAATTCAAATCCAAAATAAATTATTAATTAAATAAAATAAAAAAATAATAATAATGGTGATTACCACTATGCTCTCAGCAATGGAGGGCTGTCCATTGTTGGAGCCTCCTCTAATAACTTTTGAAGTATTCGGAGAGGGTCAATCCTTCTCTAACGATGGAGAAGGCAAAATCCCATTTTTTATTGGGAGGAGTCGATCGACTCTTTCATTTGTTGGAGGATCGACTCATCCATTGCACATTGATGGAGGATTGCTCCTCCATCGCCAAAGAGTGGTAGCCACCACTATATTTATATATATATACACATATTGTTATTTTAAACAATTAAAATTAAAAAATAATTTTTAATTTTTAATTTCTATTTTATTTTATGAAAAAAAAAAACTAGAAAGAAAAGGTGTAATAAAACAAGTTGAAAGAAAAATATATTATAAATTTTGTCGGCCATATCCATTTTAAGTAATTCTATATAATCACTTAAAACTTATCATATACATTTTGTTTGCTTTTTCAATAAGTTGATTATTAACAAAGTTACTTTACCAAACACTTACTTACTTATCTTTTAAACGAATTATTTAATAAGCTATGATTGGTTGTTTAATAAGTAGACACCCTTGTGTCTAATTGGTTATAATTGGTTATTTAATAATTGTCGATGATAGCTAATGCCCGTTGGTTGGCATGGGTCAACATCCATAGATGACAAAAAAATGCAAAGTTCTTCCATTTTTATACGTGGGTTACCCTCTCACTCTTGTATAGTCTCTCTCTCACCTTCGTGTGAATCGATCCATCCCATATGAAAGTAGTATATCGGACAGTGCCATTAATACTTCTATTCAAATAAGTTTTCATAGTCTTTTTTGATCAATCTCAATTTTTTTTTTTTTAGAAGTAGTCTTAGGTTTTTTGCTTTTGGTTTGTTTACACGTCATTTATTATTTTGTTTTTAATTCTTGTGTTGATGTAATGGCTCAGCGATTGAACTGGAGTGTCCAATCAGTGCATTATCCCTTCCCATATTGTGGCCTCCAATGACTGTCGGCAAAAACTGCTTTAAAATAAGAATGCAAATGAGGCGAACTCAGAACTCGCCTGAGGCCCTAAAGCATTTTCTTTTTCTAAACATTTATTTTCCTTCCTTTTATGTGTAGTAGTTGAAATTGCATATTTTTACATTTGTGACTGACTAAAGAATGTTTGAGTTTATCTAAAAAAAAAAATTTATTATTTTCTTATCTGAAAAATAAACAGTAATACCAAAGACTAAATAGTGACTAAAATATGAAATCTTAATAACATATTTATTTTTTTCCCTTATCTCTGAATATATAGTAAATTTATTTATTTTTTAAATTTAAAGTTGTTTGAAAACTAATAAGTTGATATTTATATTATTTTTACTATTTGTTATTATGTAATTTTAATTAATTTAATATAAACATATGAGATTAAATAATTTATAAATTCTAAAACATTTTATATATATTAATAATATTTTATCCATAATTAAAATATGATTAAAAATAGTAGTATTAACTATATTTAGATATATTTAAATAATTAATATATTTAATAAAACAACTATAAAAATAAATGTTTAAATAGTAAATTAAAATTTACTAGTTTAATTTCAAAATAATTTGAGACGAGATCTATTTAGGTTTTTATTTTCAAATGTATTCTTTATGAGTATCAAGGAAAAAAAATAAAATAAAATTTGAGTAATATAAAATTAGGTTCAATTATGTTATTTTGGAAATGATAAATTTAGAATAAAAACTTTTAAATGTCATTAAGTAATTTACAATTAAGTAAAAAGTAAAAAATTTTTACTTAATTTTTTTATTTGTTTTTAGTAGTTGAGGTGATTTAACCACTTAGAAAAAAACCAAACGTAATTTAATAAGTCTAATTCAATAGTATTAAGTTTTAAGTAGAAAAAAAAAACAAACAACCCTAAGTTTACATTTTTTCACATCCGCTATTTGTCAACATAACAATATTGGTATAAAAACTAATATAATTATACTAAATTTAGATTTTCAAATATATATATATATATATTTACACACACTAAATTTTGGATGCTTGTAACTTGGAAGATCCATTTAAGATATTGTAAGTAATCCAATTGATTATTTTTTTAATTGGTTAGGTTATATTAATTTGAAATTTCGACTTCAAAAAATAATTTCAACATCTATTCATCCATTAATTACCAACCCGATGGTCGTTTTCAATTTTAAATACATTCATTTTCTCTTTTAGCCATTACATTTAAGGAAAAACGATTGGATGAAATATGAACATCATAATCACTGTTTTAATTTAAAATTATAAGTTAATTTAGCCCACACTTTTTTAATTAACAGTTTTTACAGCTTTTTAAACTATTTTTTACTAAAGGAGAATTCCAAACGGCTTGATAAGGTTTGACATAATATTGAAAAAAATTCTTATGACTTTTTATTGGAAAAATCTCGAAAAACATATGATTTAAGAAATAATCTTATTTTATCACCTACTGTTTTATTTTTATCCGATTTCACAAGCGTTAGTGTGTTAATAGAAAAGTGGGATCTGACGTCGCAAAGTGCCAAAACACCTAATTGCCCTTGATTATGATGTTTTTATTGCACTTGATGATTAAATAATATTTAAACAAATAAATACTAATAAAAATTATCTCGACCCTCCATCTCCTATCAGCACACAAAATTAAAATATAAAAGAAAAATAATAAAAGAATGAACAAACTGATTGAATCCAAGCCATGAAATCCATCGTTATCATCAACCTTCAACCTCTCATCTGCCATGGACTCTCAACATCAACCCAGATTTCTCATCATCAATTTCCCACGATCGTCAATGTCTCCTTATCATCGGCAAACACAATTTAAAAAAAAAAAAAACCAATCAACTAAAATCAATAACAAAAAATCCCAGTTCGGGTCTTGGCGACGATGACTAAGGTGGAGGGGGTTGCTGCTGAACGTGGCCTCCAGACCCGAACTGTGTCTAACCCCGTTCGTCGCTGCTTGAACGGTTGCTGCTGTCACCCACCGTGGTCGTTCTGCTTCTTCGGCCGTGACGTCAGACACAAAGAGAGAAGAAGAAAAAAAGAGATGGAGACCCGAAAGAGATGAGTGGAGATGGAGACTCGAACTGGGTCTCCACTCATCTCACCTCCACCACCACCATTGGATGCCGAACGCCGCCGATCGCCGGAGATAGAGAGTGAAGGAGAAACGATGAGAGAGAGAGAGAGAGAGAGAAAGAGAGCGCAAGGGACGAGTGGAGACTCAGTTTCGATGGGTCTCCACTTATCTCACCTCCACCATTGGACGCCGAACGTCGCGCCGGAGATAAAGAGTGAAGAAGAAAAGAGAGGAGAGAGAAGAGTTAGAAAGGAAAAAAGATTTTTTATATTATATATTTTTATATTATAATTAATTTTTCATTATTTTTCTTTTTTAACCCCGAGTCAATCGGTTAGCTATACCTACTTAACAGAATCCATGACCGTCAAAGACATTATTGTCGTTTTATAAGTCTCAAGAAGTATTTTGTTTATTTATTTTAATGTCAAATAGTATTTCAAATAAATATGAAATAATGGGTGACAAGATCTACGTAAGTCTCTACAGATTTTTTGGGATTTTCTATTTGTTACTTAATAAAAACCATAAGAGTATGGTTAAACATATTATGACCATTTGCTTTTTAATCTGAAGATTGAACAGTACTGTTGAAGACTAATTATTAAATAGTGATTGAAATATAAAATGTGAATGATATATTTTTTTTCTTTTTATCTCTGAATATATAACAATCTTATTTGTTTTTTTAAGTTAAAATTATTTAAAAACTAATAATTTGACATTTATATCATTTTACTATTAATCAGTATATAACGTCAATTTAAAATAATAAACTAATGTTAAAACATTTTTTATATATTAATAATATTTCTATTTATAATTAAAATATGATTATTTATTATAGTAAAGTTTTTTTTTTTCAAAATTATATACACATAAATCAATTATTATAGTAAAATAAATTAAAATTATATATTTAAATAAAAATAAGTAAAATGATTTTAAGATGAATTACTATTGTTATATATTTAAGTAAAAATAACATAAAAAAATAACATTAAAAGAAATATATATAATATAAAATTACGAATAAATTTGAAAATAATTTTTTTTTGAAGGATAAATTTGAAATAATATATTTAAAAAAATATTAAGTGATTTAATTTTTAATTAAAAGTCAGAAATTATAAATTTTTATTTTCAATGATTTTTGGATGCTTTTATGTGGTTTTATCATTTAAAAATATATACAAGATTCACTGAAAACAAAAAGCTACAGTTCAAACCCATTAACAAATAATAAGTCAAACTTATTAAGTGAAAAATGATAAAAAAAAATAACCCTTTACATACTTATATGGATAATTCTATTTTCCATCTTGTAGTTTGACGTAGTAGCCAAAATCCATCTTTAATTTCGAAAATTGTTAAGAACTCTCTTATTGTTCAATTAAATAGATAAAATGCCCCTTTTTATTTAAGGAAATGTTAGAAAATATTTTATAATTTAAGAAAATGTCCAAAAAAATTCCTTAATCTTTTTTATTATTATCCATATAAAAAACACAGAATGAGTAAAATAAGATTTATATAAACTACATGAGGGTAATTAGTTATTATATCAAACAACATAGAGAAAATTGAGATTATCTCAAACTTATGAGTTTCTTACCAATAGGCAAAGCCAATAAGATAATTACCAAAAACATTTAGCTAAATTTAAATTATAGGATTTTATTTTTTAAATTTTGATTAAATTACACTAAGATATATATATATATATAGTTAAAGTTGACACTAAATATACTAAAAGTTTGTCGGAACCTACCGAAATCAATTACTACTTACATAGTCTGAAATTTACTCCTATGATACGAGATAACTACTCTTATAATGAGGAAAGTAATTACCCATTCAATATTTATAATATGCATTTGGTGAGATTTGAACTCTACCACTAAAATGAATAGAGAGCTGCACAATCATTTATACTAAAATGTGATAAGCAATTGTAATAAGATTTTTGGATTCCTCCTCTTACAAATAATTTTAAAATTTTTTAAAAATTTTCAAAATAAATTTTTATAAATTTTTTCCACTTAAGACATGTTTGACATGCCCAAATGAGAGTGAATTTAGGATTCAAAAATCTCATATTTCTTAAATGTCATGTTTGGAGACTAATTTAAAAACAATGAGTTTGAGATTTAAAGAATCTCAAACTTCCTCATTTCCCACTCTTTTGGAAATCCTCATTCTTATCCAAAATTATAGGTTTTGGTGAGAATGAGATTTCTCATTTCCTATATTCTTTTTTTTCTCTCACACCTTCATCTATCTTTCTTTTTCTCACATTCTCTCATTTTTTTATCACACATTCGTACAATGTACAACAATCTTTACCTTTTTTTTTTTTTCCTTAGTTTGGGTGTATGGTTCTGGGTTTAATGAACCTAAAACCATCGAGTTTTGCGTTGCCCAATTATAGGTCCATTGAACCTAGAACCAGATGTTTTTGGGTTAAATGATGGACTTAGAACCATTAGGTTTTAGGTTACTAGTTCTTGGTTTAGCGAACCTAAAACCAGATGGTTCTGGGTTCGACGATGAACCTAGAACCATCCGGTTCTGGTTTCGATTAGAATCCTCTGTTCTGATTTATTTTTTTGTCTTTTTTTTTCGTGTTTTGTTATTTTGATATTATTATTGTGGGAGGTGATGATATTAATGAATTGGATTGATGATATTGATGAACTGTGAGTTGAGATAACGTTGAAGATAATGGTTCACAATGAACAGTGATTGTTTTTTCCCTTTGTTTGATTTTTAATTTTTTTTTTCAGATTTTTTATAAAACTAATTTTATATAATAAAAATTTTAAATTAATTTTATTTTAATTCAATTTTAACTTACACAAAATATGATGTGGTATAATTTTAATTTAATACCAAGTTCTATCAAATAGACACTAATTTTTTAATCCAATCAATTTCATTTCATTTCATTATAATCTAATTTATTTTATTTTACTTCAATTTCATGTGTGAAATATAATCTTATTGTAAAGCTAAACCGTCGTATTGTAGGGATAGACATGTCGTGATATTATTATGTGAGTAAACTTTTAAACTATGGAGATTGTTTTATAATTATATTAAAGTAAATTATGTGAACGGCTAGTTGGTCAAATTTATTTTACTATAATTAAATACTAATTTAACAAAGAGATGACATACATAACTATACTGATAACAAAGGCAACAGACAAATTTAACTTTGCCCTGCCAAAAACGTTAAAAACTAGGCGAAAGGAATCAGATAATTGGTTAAATGTGGATGATCAAATAGATGGGTTGAAGTTTCTCTGAAAAAAAAAAAAACAAAGACAGAGATGGATTGAAGTGATGGTCTGCAACTCTGACATGCCAGAGCATGAATAGGGTTAGATTGAACATACATGAAATCAAACTCAATCACCTTTTTGATGACCCCAGATGGTGGACTTGATTAAAAACGATTTTTTTTTAAAAGAATTTTATTTTTATTATTATTTTTTTTAAAACGATTTTTGATGACCCCAAGATAGCTGATACCATCGATTGCAACGTTGTCCCCTCTTAGTGACAGGCTTGATATCTTATAATTTTATTGGAGTGATAATTTAATACCCAACATATCAGGTGAAATCGATACGATTATTACGAGTTAAGATCAAATATGAACGGATCGAGTAAATAAACAGATCAACCCGTCTAATCCGTTTACTAATTATGTCGGATTCGTATTGTATTAATCGTGTCACTGATTGACCCGTTAAATGAGAGTAAAAAAATAATTTTATATTAGAGGGATATTCATGTAATTTTAGTGATAGATATATATACCCTTCAAACCCTAACCACACCACACATTCCACACATTCATTTCAAGATTTCACCCACAACTACCACACCTACACCCTCTACTTCCACAGTCCATTACACGACTCCATCGCTCATACGGTCACACAACCCACACTAGTCATTGTCGCCACGCCGATCATTGCTGCCACACATCTCCTTCCGTCCTTCCTCTCCTTCGGTAGTGACATTTCTTCATCTCCGATGCGATCGTCGATCTCATTCGTTACTTAGCCACGCCAATCATCGTATCGTCATCAGCTCCTTCATCTCCGATGCAACAGTCCTTGCACTTCTCTATTTGCGTTTATGTTATTATTTCTGACCTTGGTGCTTGATGTATAGGGTTGATTTAAAATTTAAGATTCCTAATCTGCATAGATTTTCTAATGTGAGATTTGTGTTTATATACTTATAATCGATCCTATTAGTTTGTAAAACTTGCTTTTGCTGGTAGCTAAGTGGTGTTGGTTTTTGTTTCTGTTTTTTGAATTTATAATTTTCTTTTACTCCTTTTAAATAAATGTTAACAAAGAAGATGAAGATGATACGTTTATATCAAGGTTTATGCTCACAAAATTTTTACTCCAATACTAATATGATCATATTCATTGCTTATATTAACAAAAAAATGTATTAAAAATGGATAAATGAGTCATAAACGAGTTATTAACGGGTCATTAAATGTGTCAATTAAACAGATCACTAAACGTATCAACTAAATGGGTCATTAAATGTGTCAGCTAAATGGATCATTAACGAGTCAATAAATGACCCAATAATAAACGGATTAACTGTGTCGTTTTTCGTGTCGATCCATTAATAATTGTATTATGTTCATATTAAAGATGTTAGACCCATTTGTTTATCATATCATGTTAAAAATAATCATATGGTATCCGATTCGACCCGTCAGCGTGAATTGGAATTCCTAATTTTATCCCATTCCTCACTTTAAAAAAGAAAAAACAAGTTGAACACTCGTTCCTTTTATAAAATCTTGCAAGGTCAATTAAAAAAAGAAAATAGATAGATTGAAGTGACGGTCTGCGACTGTGACATGCCAGAGCATGAATGGGGTTAGATTGAACAGTTACGAAATCAAACTCAATAACCTTTTTATGACCCTAAATGGTGGACTTGATTAGATAAGAAGGATGTCATTTTATAAATGATATTTTTTAAGGTGTAATTGAATACTAATTATTATTTTTTTAAATAAAAATATATTTGATAAAAATAAAAGAAGTAATTGTACAAAACCTACCTGAGGTTTGTCAAAAAACAGATGAAAATATATTTATTATTTTATTATACCAAACCCCTATACCATCAGTTGATTTCCGTCAATTTTAACGGTTTGACTAAAATTTTAGATTAATGACTATACTACCCTCAACATCAATCTGAAGATCTAAATTCACTGGGTTGATCTTCGAGTTGATAATTTGGGATCTAAGTCCAGATCTTCAACTTGAAGATCTGCCCAAATCTTAAAAAAAAAAAAAAAAAAAAAAAACTGAAGTTGAAGAGATTTCAGTTCTCTTCGAACCGGTGACCTACAAAAAAATCCAAATATTTAACAAATCATCAAAAACCAAAAAATCAACATAATTTCATCAACACATCTGAATCAATATCATCAAATACATCAACGTTTCTTCACCAACATCATCAAAACTAGCAAACCAACACAATCAAATCTCAAAATCGTTCAAAAACAAAAAAAACCCAAATCTGAGATGGAGCTGATCAATTCCATCTCTATCTAAGATGGAGCCAAATAGCTCCATCTGAGATGGAGATAGAGTAGATCGCTCCATCTCCGACGGCGACAGCGGCAACTAATGTGACGACAAACGATGGTAGCAACGACCACAGGTTTTCAAGAGGTGAGAAGAGTGGAATCGATTGCGGCGACAACGAAGAAAGCAGCGGATCGTTGACGAAGGGGAGAGAGAGTGAGAGAAATAAGAGAGAGAAGAGAAGTGGGTATGGTCGTGCACGACAGCTCACCGAGGGCCTTGTGTGGTGGACGTGATACTATCGCTGTACAGGTGGTGGAGCTTGATGGACAGGATGAACAAGAAGTCGGATCTGTGCGATGGTGGAGAGGGAAGCTAGAGTTGTGCGACGGTGGAGACCAACAGATTGGAGGAACGAATTGGAGGAAGAGAGGGAAGAGAGAAGAGAGATGTGTGACGGGAGACCAACAGATCGGAGGAAGAACGGGAAGAGAGGGAAGAGAGAAAGAGAAATGTGCGACGGGCGAGAGAAGAGAGATCTGCGACAGGAGAGAGGGAAGAGAAAAGAGAGTGAAAGAACCAAAATGACCTTCATTTAGCTAACGTTAACAGAAGGTCAACGTCGAGCTGGGGGTTTTGTGTAAAAAAAGTAAAACTATGCTTTCATCTGGTTTAAGACAAACCTTGGAAGAGTATTGTATAATTCATTCAAAATAAGAAACTCATAAAAAATTATTTTTTAATTTTAGCCTATAAAAATATTATTTTTGTAATTTTCTCAAAAAGAAAAGAAAAAATAGCATGAGAACGAGAACATGGGCTTGCTCATCAAGCCTCAACCATGTACACTTAGAGGAAGTGAGGAACCATCTTCAATCATCCAGCCAGCCAATAAATAACGAAAAAGGTCAAACTCTACTGTGATTAACTTTACAGATGCTGTTGGCACCATCTAATAATGATCCATCTCATCTCCTTTCCACTGTCTATGAGAACGAATTGCTTAAAGACATGTCCCCAGCCCACTTTCGTAAGTGCATTATTATTCTACGGTGGAAAGTTCAGTGGGGACTATTATTCCTTACACCTCTAATTCACTTTGATCTCCTATACACATTCCTTTAATTATTCAGATAAATCACATCAAGGGCTTGTGATCCATCAACCTCCATGTGCACCACTTTACTAAACGTTTGATTTGAAAATTCTATGAATAAATACTCAAGTTTATGATTTTTTTTTTTTTTTTAATGCTCAAGTTTATGAAGTTGATATAGAGTAAATTATTGAAAGGATCTATTAAATTAGTGATATTGATGATATTTTGCAATTGTTTCCGTGAGCGTAGTTAATTAACTTTATAAGCAAAAGTCGAGCTGCAAGCAATTATCGCATGCATAGCATAATTAAGAATACATCAATCAATTCAAGCTTTTATTTTTATTTTTATGAGAATTATTCATTGAATAATGACAATTAATCATAGTACCGTACAGTCAAAAACTCTCTATAGAAACACACATAATGGTACATTATACTTTGAGACAGTCTGGAACTAGTACTTGGGAGAAAGGCTTCCAAAAGTGGGAGAAACTGTCCACATAAACTGAAAAAATTGCTTACTAATCAATAGAGTAGGTATAGTTCGAACCAGATCTAATGACATAAAAAGAGCCGCACACCAAAGTGTGAGTACCAGAGCACACACCTCCATTTGCTTATTCTTTTCTATCTAAAAGCTTATTAATTAGACTATTTCTTGACTATATCAACAATTATATAATCTCATTCTCATCAATATGCCAATATGATTAATTTGAATGAAGATCCAATGAATGGCTATTAATTACCAATACATGGAAAATGACATTGGCATTGCATCATCGTATGGTAGATAAGGATGAGCAACACCTTGAACTTCCTTGTCATTTCCCTTAATGAGACACACATGGATGGGGCAGAGTAATTAGATCCCGTCATTATCAAATCACAATTACCTTTCAATTTTTATTCATGACAGTAACAGTAACATTGCTAAATAATACAACTACTCTACAGTGAAACAGCATGACTGCAACTGGAATCTCCCTCGACGATGACAAATTGACAATTGACAATCTCTACCTTTAAGATAACTGTTAATTTTTGCATTCGTAATTAAAAAAAAAAAAAAAAAACAAAATTACAGCTTCAATAGTGATTTCTGCACTTGAAACACAAATTTAGTGAATTTATCGCATGAAAGTAGATCCAACTCACTGGGTAGTACGGTTTCGACCTTTGAAATATTTTTTGACATTATTTTTTTTCTTCTCTATGCCTATATATACAACAAAAAAGGAAAAAAAAAAAAAAAAGAGATTGAAAAAGAGGGAATGATAACAAAAACTAAGAGGATCTTTAAAACCCTAACTGATGATGATATTGAATCTCTAAAAATGAATTATAAGAAGAGAGAGTATTTTGAAACCCGTCATTAAACATCACAAGGTGCCTCAGATATGCTCTCTAAATGAGGCCTCCATACACCGGCGCGGCCTCTTCTCCGGTCTCTCTGCGTGGAGAGCTTCTCAGAGAGGATCTCGCTCAAGTACTGGTCTGATACAAGAAGGTTTGTGGTCATGGAAATGCTGTTGGTGATATTGTTTATGTTGTTCTGAGACTGCTCTCTTCTCTTCTTCTTGCTTGAAGATCTTGATCGAGTCTTCTCAGGCGTGGAAGGCATGGGAATGAGAAAGTATATCTTCCCACGTTGAAGTTCTGCATCAGGTGGGACGATCACGATCTTGGGGACCACCCCATCATCGGACGGTGAAGAGGGTTTCTTTAGAACGTGTTTTGGGTGAGCCTTCATGATCTCGCTAGCTCTGATCGTGCCACTGATTTCCTCCACGCGGCCATTGCAGTGTACTATTCGGATCACGTCGAGAGCACCGCATGGTAGAATGCAGGAGATGCAACACCTGATGGTGTTCTTCATGGCTGCTGGCTGGCTGCTCCTTTCTCTCTCTATAGGTCTCTCTCTCATAGAGAGAGAGGAGGAGAAGAAAGTGGTACTGAAAGAGAGAAATATAACAAGAGAAAGGATAAAAGAGAAGACTCTTTTTCTTTTGGGTTAGCGAACACAAATTTGGTCCCGGGGGTGGGGGGTGTTTTGGTTTGTGGAGGAATCAGTCACTTAAAAGAATTTTTTGGTACCAAATGATGATTTTATTATGGCTCCTTTTGCGCTTAACTTTTTTCCTTTTATTTATATATATCTGCTTTTGTTGTGGAGAGGAGTTTATTTTCACTCTTTGCTTAGGATGAAATTCATGGCATGAATAATTGCAACTCTCTCACTTGTGTGTGTACTTCGCCTTTTGGCTTCATCATTCAGGTCCCTCCATCCCCCCTATAGCCTTTTACTAAGTTCAATAATTATTCGGTTGGTTTTGCTAGGTTGGTTTGGGAGGGGGAAGTTATGGGTGACACATGTTAGGGCATGATTGGGACTGCCAAGTAAGCGAAAACAAGACTCTCTTGCTAGAGGGGTGACCTTAGACACGTGCCTCAATCAAATCAGGACAAGTGTCATTATGCCCTTGAATTGGCCACTGAGGTTAGGTAAGCGAGGCTGTGAGTGTGGGGTCAATGAACCAGAAGGAGAGAGAATTGGTATTGTTTGAAGTGAATTAGGGCATTGGGTGAAGAGGGGTGGGGGAGAGGTGGGAAATGGGGTACTGAGAAATCTCCTTTTGAGAGGAGCTGTGATCTTTTAATATCCCCAAGCAAGATCATATGGGGTTGTGGCTTTCATGGGAAAGTGATGTGTGACATAGACTTCTTTTTACTTTATCTCGTCTTGTTTTAGTTTTTAAAGTGATATGCTCAATGTGGTGATAGTAATTGTCTACTTATCTTAATTGTCTACTTTCTTTTTTTTTTTTTTTTCAACCAATTCTAGCCCCAGACCCCATCACCTCTCTCACGTTTTAATCATGCTACTCAAACTGCTTCCTAACCTAACCGTGCTATTTAGATTTTCACTGAATTTTCTAACATTAAATGTCAACATTTAACATCAATTAAGAGTCAAATTTTAATGTTAAAAATTCATTAAAAGATGAATATTCATAAAGTAATAAATCAATTTGAATAACATGATTATCTCTACAAACATAGCATATGCACCTTATGTGAAAGTCAACTTAACTATTTGATTTAAAAATTCAAATTAATCTTTTATTATTATTAACCTATGCTAAAATATTAAATTCTATCTTAAATTATAAAAATTATTTTCAAATCACGTATCAAATCTCCTAAAAGATTTTTTAGCAAGAAAATCAAAGCATTCAAAAGATAACGAGACCATGAAATTTTCTTGATGCTGATTTTTTCAAAGGTGATCTCACGTAGTTGATTTGAAATATGCAATTTCATGTTAGTAGTGAGCCCACATCGAGATTTTAATATATATATATATATATATATATATATAAAAGCATGGGTTGTTAAAACTGTTTAAGGTGTCTGATAGGCTGTTAATTTGAGTAATGTCACATCCAAGAGGTGGCCCGCCCATTTAATGGTTCAGATGTAGATGTTAGTGGGCAACATGTGAGGGATGGAGAGGGATGGCCCATCAAGCGGTTCTGATGTTGTTTTTGACATGCATCACTAAATTCTGTCTACTTTGAATGCTAATTTAGCTTGTTACTCTTTAGTCTTTTCCTTATTAACCACACTCTAATCCCCTTGAACGCAAATCAAATTTCTTTATTTTGATACGACTGGAGTTTGATCATTCAAAGAATCAGTGTACTATGATAAGAACAATACTTACTTTTCTAATCTATTTTTCAATCTTTTATATTATAATCAATGTGATAATTAATTTTTTATTATTAAAATTTATTTTTTCAAAAGAAATTTATAACATTTCAATTGATGGTGATTAATCAATAATTAGGACATAATATGTTAAAGGTTTATTGAGTCTTCAATTGTGATGTGTAATCTAACGTTGAATGTAGTTACGAATCGAGTGGATAATATTACGATATAGGTACCCTGATTTGAAGGAAAGCCCAACCTAACTTACATATTTAACACAACAAACGTGCAGCAAAATAAAGATATAAAAATTGTAGGATTCATCTTTCCAAAAAAAAAAAAATTGTAGGATTCATGAGTGTACCTTAACCATATTGTCTAGTCCATTTATAGTAAGTTAAATCTAACTTGCTTGCTTCATACTTTTTTCTTTTTTTTAATCAACCAGATTAAGAGATGTTGGAAATTTGTAAGAGTTAAGTATGAAATGTGAACTAACGGGTTAAAAGTGAATTTATATATATAATTTGCTTTTTGTTTTAAATATGATATTGTGCATTTCGCATTGTTTAAGATATATGCAATGATATCGTTAGTAAAAACGTTGCACCGTAATACAATATAGTGTCAAACGTGCCATGATGTGTAATAGTTAATGTCATGTAATTATAATTATTTAAAATACGATATCGTGCATTTTGCATTGTTTAGGATGCATGCGATTATAACGTTACTGAAAACATTGCATCGTGATACAATATTGTGTAACAAACATGCTATGACATATAATAATTCATATTAAATAATTACAAAACACGTGTAATATGTCATAACTTTTTCATATAAGATTTTATTTATGATTATAAGAGTCATAAGTTTACATAGCAATAAGTGTGTTACAGCACCGCCATCTAATGTAGTTTGCTAACAAAAATATGTTTATTTAGTCTAGTAATACTTTAAATTTAAATCACCCACTCGCTTGCCGTACCTATATAAAAGGTTCGTTTTTGTGGATACCAAAATGCCCCGCTATCACAAATGTAGCTAAAGAATGTGATGTAATCTAAATAAAAGAAACTAATTACATTGGTAAGGCTGTATAACTCCAGTGATAAGTGTGACAATGAGGTAACAAATGTGATGTGTTTGATTTAACAACTTCACCAAACACACAAAGTAGTATGATTACAAGTAGAACTAATAAAATCTTAATCATTGATGTAGAATCTAATCATGAGTACTTAATTTTCACATAGATCAATTCGCACTCCAGTTTGACACCTAGAGGCTCAAATACAGTAGTTCAGAACTTATCCGATACAGACTCATAGCATATGTAAATATATGTTGATGATTATCTAGTTGACTAATTACATAGGCAACCTAATAGGACATGTAGTTTTGGTAGGTTTTATTTTATTTATTTTTATTCATCGTCAACAATGTTTGGATTACATCTTAATCACAGCATAGGGTTAGAAACAATTAGTTGGCATATTGAAGAAATCAAGATAGTGATTGAGAGAAAAACTTAAGAGGGTTTGGGATAGGAGTTGCTGGTGTTTAAAATGTTTGAAACTGAAGGGGTTTGGCTCATACCTAAATAAGTACTCTCCATATACATATATATATGTCGATGTTCAGATTTAGCGGACTAGATTCTTTTAGGTCTAAGTTACAGTTTTGATCAGAGTGACATAACAAACAAGTGAAAAGCAAAGGAAAGGGTTAAGGAAGAATAAGGAGCACCAGAAATTTTGAAAGTGGTTCGGCCCAATTGATGCCTACGTCCACTGTTCTCTATCTCACTATTTCTATAGAGTAACGACACTCAAAGATAGTCTTCCATTTTATAATGAATTTTCTCCCCTATTTATAGAGAAATGAGAGGTGCTACAGTAATATATAATAAGGCAAAGTTGTAACAAGTCAAAATGAAATTATAGATTACATTTAATGTAGATGACATTTGTCAGGTCAACTCTGTCAAAGTATAGGTTTAGATGCTAAACTCATACTGATTAGGTCAGATTTCCTTAATCAATGCTGTAATTTCTAATGAGGTTAGCGTGTACGATACGCCTTAAGTTGTAATCGGTTCTGATAATTCTAATTGTAGTTAACTTGTAGTCTGAGAGGCGTGACGGAAGTGAGCTCTTTAGTGAGAAGGACCTCCTGTCAAGCTAACGAACAGATAAGACACTCTGCCGAACTGATCTCATTCCAGGCTATTGATCGAGATGATTAGTGAGTCAGATGGCGATCTAATGTATCAGCAGACAATCAGCCTCATAGACGAGTTGATGAATAAGCAAATAATCGATTTCATCAATGGGCTTATGAGCGAGTTCATAAACGAGCACATACAAAGAGAGGTTGATCGAACGGACGAGCATCTGGATGAGTTGGTAGGCGAGTTGATAAACGAGCACATGTAAGAGGATTGAACGATTGATGAGCAAATTGATGAACTGATAGATGAGCAGAGTGCTGGGCCTTTTGAGATTTTGGTCATTGGGCTCACCTTTTAGGCTTTTAACAACCCATTTATCTTAATCGTAAAAACACCCATAACAATATATATATTTATAAATATATAGATTTTATTATCAGTGTTTCTTAACTTTTAAAAGTTAATACGAATCAATCAAATTCATCTATTGTATTTGAATTAAATGGAAAAAAAAAAATTGTTTTAGGAGAGAAAATGAAATAATGCAATAGATGAATTTAATTATTTCATCAAAAATTAAGAAACACTGATGATAAATCATTATATATATAACTTATATGGTTAATACTTTCTAATTTTAAATTGTTAGGATTACCTAATAAAATTCATCTATTGTATCTAAATTAAACAGGAGAGAGAAACTTTTTTAGAAAAAAGAATACAATTGATGAATTTAATTGGATGATCTTAACAAATTAAAGTTTGGAGGTAGTAACTTTTATTTTAGTGTCTTATAGCTTTAAATTGTCAGGACCATTTAATCAAATTCATCTATTACATTTGATTTAAATAAAAAAGAGAAATATTTTTAGAAAAGATAATGCAATGAACGAATTTTATTAGATAATCCTAATAAATTAAAGTTCGAAGGCATTAACAATAGTCAATAGTAATTCTCTCTATATATATAGCATGGAAAAACTGATCACATGAATCGGAAGATATTATTACTGTTATTATTATTATGAACACCACTCCTATATTTTCATTGCACTTCTCTCTTTTATAATTATATTTCACTTTACACACAGCGACTTGTCCAAACCATGGGATAAAAGTTAAAAGGCAAAATATGTTACAAGAGATTGGATAATCCCAATTCTATTAATTGTTTGTTGGTTGCCGAGGATTGGAATACGCAACAATTTTATCTCACAGTGTCGGACCGTTTTTTAACTGTTTTTGTTCTTTCCTTTCTTAATTAATTGTATAAAATATTAAATTTATTTTTAGTATTATTTTCACATACTTTATTAAAATATTTCAATAATAATTATAAAATAAAATATTATTTTAAATATTAATTTTAAAAAGCTAGACTTTACTTTTCAAATAATATTAAAATTTTTTTAGTTTATTTTATTAAAATAATATAATATATAATTTGTTTGGTCCAATCCCATAAGACATCAGGATATTATTATTTCTAATTTCATCCTAGCACCAAACAATTATACGATTATATATTTTATATTTAATCTAATCTCATCCTATCTTATCAAAATAATATAATTTAATTCTACTTGCCAAACGACACTTAAGGGTATCAATACTATTTGTTTTTATTTATTGTTTTTCAGAACTTCTATAAACTTTTAAAATGTTTAAAAAAATTTTGTTTTTAAAAATAAAATGCATTTATTATATTTTTTTGAAATAAAAATACATTTACTAAGTAACGTGTCTCGGCATCACTTTGAACATGAGTAAAATAATTATTTAAAGGATAAAATTATTAATTAATTTTTTAAAAAAAAACGACATTTTAAGAATAGAGAACTAATATAGTTCCCTATTATATTTTGTTTCTTAATATTGAAAATATGTTTTGAAAATGAAGCTGAACGCCCATTAAGAGACAATTCTCTACCACAGTTCATTACTTTTCTTGGAAAACATACACAAACTTGATTTCAGAGTGTTGCATATAAAAATGAAAAAAGTTTACCTACTGAACTTAGTCATGTCCACATCCATCAATAAAAATGAAATCAAGAAAAAACCAAAAGCCTATTAATGAGGGAGATGGGATGGAGGGGAGGAAGGCTCCAAACGAGGCCAGCTTGAGTCTCCAACCGCATTCTGAATTCCCGGGTCTGTGTTTACTACCCCACAAACATGACTACTATCACTTCTCATTGTTCACTTTAGAGACAATCTACTGTTACACCTGTTAACATCTTTCTGGCTTCTTCTGCTTGTACTTGCTGCTACAGAACAATAATTCAAAAATCCCCTCTTTTTCTTTTATAAAACCTCCAAAATTGTAGGCACACCAAGACCAAATTAGTAATATTTCAAAATTCTTGTATTACCCTTGAGCTTGAATACCCATACTAAAATATAAGAAATAATTAGTAACCTCGTTAGATTATCATCCGAGATTTCAGTATGATTAATATATAAAATGGTGTGGAATATAAGTTATAACTTATAATTACTCACAACATAATTTTATAATTTATATGGTATTGACAATTTATATATTATATGATTAAGATATGAGTATATATAGACAAATATTTTTTATTTTAGCATGTTGCTCCATAATTAAAATATATCTATGTATAATTAATTACATATTTTTTTGTGCAAAGCCACTTTTCCTCCCCACAGTTATATTCAGCCACTTTGTACTTTTTTTTTTCCGAGCTTTCAAATCATACTAATAAAACCCTTTAACAACTATATATGTCACCTTCAAAAGCTTGTCTGTTTCTCCAAGCATGGCAGGGATCATCAGCCGCTTTCAGGCGTTCAGAGCTTCCAAATGAGAGTTGGACAAAGAGGCTAATCAGTGACAAATCTTCACTTCTACACTACTTCCATGATACAATCCCTTGGCAAGTCCTCAACTGCAGTTAGGGTGGCCAAACTGAAAAATCTCCAACCCTTTTTAGGTTAAATTTAGAGTTCAAATTAAACTTAGACGCAATTAAAGAGGGGACATATATAAACCCAAGTATAATTTTTCAAAAAGTTACTGGTGGGGTATTATATAATTAGAGGATTACCTACATTTAGAGTGATGTAAATACAATAATACTAGACTACTCATTTTATATTCCAGCTTTATGATGCGTGTCAATTAATAAATAAAAATATATTTATTTATTTAAAAAATTAGAATAACTATAGTTTCACTTATTATATATTACATGTATTATATCATTATATTAGTGACTGAAATATAGATCGAGATATTAATTAAAATGTTTATAATTACTAGAGTAAATGCAATCACTCAAAATAAAAAATAACTAAGAAAAAAGAGGGAAACACCAGCGTCCTTTGTTGTCTCAGCCCAAAATAAGAAGACGATTGTAAGTAGGAGTGGGCCTCCAGTATCAAGAGGTAACATGGTGGGGGTCCATAAAGTATGAGAACGTGGACATCAGCTCCACTTTTAAAAAAAAAATGTGTATCGATGTCCTGACCCCAATAGTGTTGGATGTCCACACGTTTCCTATACACATCCCATTAAAAATTACTTCAAAAAATTATTAGTTATTAGGGTTATTTGCATAAACATTCCCTCAGTGATAGCCTATTTGAGATGTTAGAACATAACAGTAACAGGATAAAAGAATCATTTGACCTTTTCATTTTTTTTAAGAAGAAAATTGTTTATAAAAAAAAAAAGGAGAAAAAAATTCAATCCACTGCCTACGGCGACCGACGGTGGATGACACATCCTCTATGATGGAAGGAGCAGATCGTTCCTCCATGAGAAGCGATTTGCTTTAATCCGCATTAGAGGAGCAGACTCCTCCAATCCTTCAATCAAGGAGTGATATGCTCCTCTGATGGAGGAGCAAGTCCCTCCTTCATAAAAAGCAATGATTTGCTCCTTTAATGAAGAACTAATCGCTCCTTCCTCTGCTCCTCCATGGATGAAAGTAGGGGTAGGCATTTAAGTGTTTAGTTCGGTTCCAATTGGAACTGAACACAAACCGATGAATCATCGGTTTTCAAAATGAAAGTAGAACATGCTTATTTGAAACATTGAAATTCACCAAAACTGAATAGAATCGGATCAATTCTGTTCAGGTCGATTCCATGTTCAACACCATAACTAGATCCCAATTCTAAACTCAATCAAAACTAAAATTTAACATTGATATTCAAAATTCTTAAAGAAAAAAAAAACTTACATTCAACAAATCGAACTCAAAAACTCAATCAAAACTAACCACTACTAACAAAACTAATATTTAATAAAACTAAATCAAAACTTAATCAACATTTAACGGCGATGTGAATGTGATGGCAATCTAAATACGAGATCAATGATGATAGTTTGAGGACAAGATCGGTGATGATAGCCTAGGGACGAGATCAGCGACAAAAATAAAAAATGAAAATAAAATGGACGAAAAAAGTAGCCAAAAATGGAAAAAAAAAAAAAAAGAAAAACAAAGCAACAATCAAACTTGGGGACGAGATCGACGACTGGACAAGGAAGGAGAAGGATGAAAAAGAAGATGGAAGAAGAAGAAGAATGGCATGGTGGACTTTAAAAGAAGGAAGAAGAGGAAGGAAAGAGAAGAAGAAGTGAGAAGAACAATAGATGTGTTTGAGGGTTTCTGAAATGAAGACTTAAGAAGTCTTATAGAAGGGTTCACTTTATATAGGGGCACATACAAAATTATGTATGTGCCCTCATAAATTACACATTTGCCCTTATCTGGGAGTTTTACGGATCGAATTGGTTCTGAGCAACAGAATAGAGCACCCTGAAATTGAATAGGGGAACCAGACCGAACACTCACGGATCTGATCAGTTCCATGTTTTCAATCTCACCACTAAATAAAGGTCTACAATAGTGCAGACATCCATTGGACAACATGTTGATCGGCCCATATGTTGATTGAACGGATAAAAAATCACATAATCTTATTTTTTAAAATGTATTAGTATATTAATTTCAACTAATTATCTAAAAATAATAAAACATAAGATTAAATAATCAACTAAGGGCATTTTAGATAATTCATGTTCAAAGGTTTATTAATAGTTTTTTTAGATGAGAGTCAACTAACTGCAGAGGTTGTTTATGTAATATTTGGTAAAATGTTATATTTATATAATTAGGCTATATTTCGGGGTATTTGTGAAATGACCTCTAGATTATAATTATGACTGATTTAAAAGGTGAACTTATTAAAGAGGTGTACAACCAATTTTAGAAGAGTGTAAATATTGACATTTGGAAAAAAAAATCAACAATTAACACTTTATAAAAAAGTATAAACAATTTTTTTTTCTCAAAAATTTACTTTTATAATTTCAGGGGATATTTATTTTCCCATAAAATGATGAAAAATCTTATCGAAATTAAACACTATATGTGCCATTAAAAAATTTACTCCCATAATTTTCATTAAGACATAATAACATTTCTATACGGTGTGGATTTAATTAAGTAAAAGAGATCACAATTGGGCTGTAATTGTTTATTATGATTTGAAACTAATAAATATTTTCACTAAAAATAATACTACGTTTCTTAAAAACTTATTCAAAAATCTTATCCAAATAATATGACAAGTTAACTTGTAACTACCGTATTAATTTTAAGATGATGTATTAATGTTATATATAAATTTGTCACATTATTTGGACAAATTTTTGAATGGTGTATGTTGTGGGTATATTTGGGATTACCTAAGTGAGTTGGTAAAAGCTCAATGAGCTGGCTCAATAGACTGACCCAATAGATTAAGGCCCAGCATGCAAGTATTCAGCTCACAGAAGCTTGTCCCCAGATCATAAAACATTCAGCTTATAGATACGAGCCTTCAGTGTGCAAAATGCTCAGCTCACATAGATGAGCTTTCTCTTAGGTCGCCTTTCAGTTATAGTCCGAACTATTCAGCACCTAGCTCCAGCTAACTCAGAGTAGAGCTAGCTCATGACGTGGTGTGGCATGCTTGTTGAGTCTTTCCAGAATGGTAGCAGCACAAATCAAGGAAATCTTAACAACCAAATTAGGAGATAAGATCAAATCACTGACATTGTGTAGTCAAATCTCAGAAATTGAGAGCACGTTTTGGGAAGTATAATTAATGATTTCCTATTTGTATTTTACTAAACTGTAGCATCTCTCTCTCTCTCTCTCTCTATAAATATGAAGCTGTAAGTCATTGTAAAAATGGGAGACTCTTTCACACCAAACAAAAGAAAACACTTAATCAAAAGACTATCTCTCTAACAAGATAAGACACCGTAGACGTAGGCGCATGACCGAACCACATAAAAATCTTGTGTTCTTCCTCTTTGTTTCCCTTTCTCCTCTATTTGCTTTGTTTTCCGATTGATTGTAGTTCTGAGCTTCAACAACCTTGGTTGACTAATATTTAATGTCAACAGCGTAGAATTACTCTATTTTTCTTTTTTTGGCTTTTCCTTTTTGGTTAATTTTAAATATTTGTGTCATTTGAAGTTGATTAATGATTATTTTGATTGCCAGGAATTAGATCGATAAATCTCCATATAATTTTGCTGCATGGTTGGGCTGATTATTCTAGGTTCATCTGATGATGCTGTATGGTTGGGTTGATGATTCTTATTGATGAGGTTGTATAATTGTTGATTTTTTTTTTCATTTTAATTTTTTTTAAAAAATTATTTGAAATTAATTTGTATCGTCCATCATAAAGATGGAAGTAAGAGATTAAAGTTTTTTTTTTTATTTCCTTTTTTTGAAATAATTTTTCTTTTTTTAATTTGTATTATTTCTCATTTTTATTTTTAATAATTTAGTATTTTTTTGTCCTCTTCTATTGGCAAATTGGTCAAATCACCTCAAAATTATACAACTGAGGGCATTTTGATCATTGCACCAAAGTAATAGGTCAACCATCAATTTGACACCAATCAACTGTTATCATGGGGATATTGTATTATAAAAATCTAAATGTTACTCTGCATGCATTAATGATGCATTTATTTCAATTACAGGAATCGAAAAGATAATCAAAATAATCTGGAATCGGAGTGATATATACAGAATTAAAATCGGAATCAATATTCTAATTGAATTGCTTACTTTATTTTAAAATTGAAATGAATTAATTATAAATCATAAAAATGTCCTTGAATAAAATTATATATTAATTACAACATAGTAACTAAGAGTAAGAATTTTCTACCATCTTTTTTTTGTTAATCTTTTGATAATCTAGTGACATATTAACATTTAAAAAAATGAATAATTAAGATTAATAGAATTTTTCTCTCTCATACATCACTCAAACTTAAATTATTTTCATAAAAAGATTAGCATCATATCAACAATAATTAAGAACCCTTACCGAGTAACTAAACATATCCTTTTGCAAAGAGAGGAAGTGTGTTTATTATTGTAAAGTGATTCAAGGATAGGCAGACTGACATGATCCAACTTGAAAGCTATGTAATTAATGATTTCAATTTAATGCGAACTTTTCATTTGTACTGCATGTTCAGTTTCTATCGGTTCCATAATCTTTCTCTTCACATTTTCACATCAACAGACAGCAAACCAAACTGGACACAGGAAACTTTTGCAAAATTTCGTTACTAGACTTTTAACTACATGCGTCATAAGGCTACTATGTAAGAGATTATATGTTTACATAGTGATGCTATTTGCACCCTACTAATCCTATATATTACACACCTTTTACAGATGAAGTAATTGCACGAAACCCCCCTAAAGTTTGTCAAAAAACAGATAAAAACATACTTATCATTTTATTACATCAAACCCCCATCTCATCCGTCAACTTTAACGGTTTGACCAAATTTTTAAGTTAATGTCTATAATACCCTCAGGATCTTAAAAAAACAAAGAAAAACTTAAAATTAAAAAAAAAAAAAATTAATAACCTTCGGCAGTTATTCTTAATCAAATGCATTTAAATCCAACTTCAACTTCAAGTTTACAACAATCTAGGTCCAGATCTTCAAGATTTGCCCAGATCTTACAACAAAAAAATATCATCAACGCATCTGAATCAATGTCAGCAACACAACAATATGAACAAATAAACAAATAATAACAACAGACAAACACCACAAAATCCAATCGCTGGAGATGGAAGAGAAGGGCGAACTAAAGGAACCAGAAGCCAAATTCGTGCGACGGTGGACATGGAAGAGGACGGACTGGAGGAACGAACTGGAAGTGTGCGACGATGGAGACAGACGGACTGGAGGAACGACGATGGAGACGAACGGACTGGAGGAACGACGGTGGGGCTGTGCGACGATGGAGACGGACGGACTGGAGGAATGACGATGAAGACGGACGGACTGGAGGAACGACGGTGGGGTTATGCGACAATGGGGCTGTGTGACGATGGAGACGGACGGACGGACTGGAGAAACGACGGTGGAGCTGTGCGACGATGGAGACGGACGGAGCTGTGCAGAGGAAAAAACTGAAGAAACAGAAGGAGGAGAGGGAACAGAGAAGAGACTGAGAGACTGAGAGGGTTGACAGTGAGAGAGACACGGTGAAATGACCAAAATGTCCTTGGTTTAGTTAACGGTGACAAAAACTACTGTTAAGCATGGGGGTTCTGTGTAATTAATGTATAAATGTATTTCCATCTGTTTTTTGACAAACCTCGGGGGAGTGTTGTGCAATTCACTCTTTACAGATATATATATATATATATTCCATAAAAAAATATTTTATATTACTATAATTCATTTAATATGAAAAAGAAAATTGTAAATAAATGCCAACAAAATTATTATTTTTTATGTAGTTATGATTTATTTATAAATATTTGATAGATATACTTATCAAGGGGTTGTATATACAGTTTTAAAGAGGTGTAAATATTAGTACTCTTGTTAATAGACAATGCCAGTAAATTTAGTTTAACGGTTATGCATCTCCACGTGACTCAAAAATTCAGAGTACGGAGACTTTTCCTTGTATTATCAAAGTAGTTATTGCGATAACATTAATATTGCTTGATTGAGGTAAATCTTAATAGACTTTTGAATCGATTACAATGTTAACTTATATTAGTAATAAGAGAAATTGAAGAGTATAGAATGTGAAATTCGACAGTATTTGGAAAGATAACATAAAATTTTCAATAGTTTAACACAAATTTAGCAAACCAACTTAAGAGAAGGTAGGAAGTTTTCTCCTTTTGGAACGAAGGAAGAAGAATTTTTTGATATAAAGAACAGAAAGAAAGCCGCTAAACAGATTATGATAAACAAGTTTTGAAGAAAAACTATGTATTCTTGTTATGTATCCGTCCAATAAGGAACGGTATATATACAAGTTTACAAGAGCAATATTCACAAAAAATGCTATATCAAAGGAAAATAAATAAAGATTGATTCCCATATTCAAAGGGATTACAAATCACCCAAATACAAGGAAAGAATATGTCTCAATTACTCAAATTAAGCTAATCATGTCTCAATTACTTAAATCAAGATAATTAATTCTTAACACTCCTTCTCAAGTTGGAGCATGTATAACTAACATGTTTAACTTGGTTGTTAGCTTCTTAAACACATTTCCTCCAAGAGCTTTCCTAAAGATGTCTGCCTGTTGCAAATGAGATGGAACAAATTTAGTGATGATATGACCATCTTGTATCTGTTCCCTTACAACATGATAATCAAGTTCTATGTGTTTGGTGCGCTTGTGATATACCGGATTTGCTGCTATGTGGAGAGCAGCTTGATTATCACATAACAGTTAACTTGCATATCATTGAGCAAAAATCTGAGCCAAGTTAGCTCATAGGTTGCCGTAGCCATGGACTTGTACTCAACTTCCAAGGATGATCTTGAAATTGTTTTTCGCTTCTATGCTTTCCATGAAATCAATGAATCGCCAAAGAACACATAACAACATTTTGTTGATCTTCTTGTCATTGGACAGTTTGCCCAATTAGTGTCTTCAAAGTAAAAGAATTGCTTGAGGAAAACAACAAGCCTAAATTAGGACCGTCTTTTAAATATTTGATAATACAAAGGGCAGCATCCTAATGAGACATTCTCGAAGCATGCATAAATTGGCTTAGAAATTTAACTATGTAATATCTGGTCTTGTAATCGTAAGGTAAATTAGTCGTTGAACTAACCTCCTAGAGCGAGCTGGATTTGGATCATGTGGCAGATCACCTCGATGATTTGTGACATTTTCATCTTCATAGGAAAGTTTGATGGTTGAGCACCCAAGTATCTAACATCATCAATGATTTCTAAAGTATATTTTCGTTGAGAGATAACAATGCCTGCTTTGGACTTTGTAACTTCCAACCTAAGAAAATACTTAAGAAGACCAAGATCCTTACTATGAAATTACTGATGACGAAATTGTTTGATAACAACTTCCAACCTAATAACAACTTCATCATTTCTAGTTATCACCATGTCATCTACATAGATAAAAACCATAGTTGTAGATGAGCCTTAGTCTTTACAAACAAGGAGTAATCCAAATGTGATTCAATGAAGCAAGCCTTTTTAATAGCAAGAGAAAATTTTGCAAACCAATTGTGAGGTGCTTGTTTAAAACCAAAAAGGGAGTTATACAGTCGATATAGTAACTTCTCCCCTTATTGACAAAGACGTGATGGTGGAGTCATATATACTTCTTCCTCTAAATCTCCATAGAGGAAGGCATTAGTCACATCCATTTGATACAATGACCAATGTCTTGTGACGGCAACAACAAGTAAACAATGAACAGTGGTCAATTTGGCTACATGAGCAAATGTTTTACTGTAATCTAAACATTCTTGTTAAAAAAAATTTTTAGCTACCAATCGGGCTTTATAGCGGTTAATCGAACCATTGGAATTGTATTTGATACGATATACCCATTTGTTGTGTGGCAATGAATGGTAGGCAATGGAACTGAGGACCATGTTTTTTGTGCAGTGAGAGCATCAAGTTCACATTGCATTACCTTTTGCCATTTTGGATCTAAGGTAGCCTGAGTATAAGATGTTGGTTCTAGGACACTTGTAATTGTATTAAGAAAGTGTTTATGGGTAAAAGACAAAGAATCATAAGAAATATAGTTACTTAGAGGATATCGAGTACCTAACTTAGTCAAAGATGCTTGGTTTGAAGTTGTAGTTAATAGTTTTGTACTAACCTGTCCACAATGAAAATCACGAAGGGGAATGGACGGCTGCCTGACATGTTCAGTTCTATGAATAGGAGGTACATGAAAGGATAAAGAAGGCGAAGAATTAGGTGATGATGAAGAATTGGTGATGGAATAGTGACCTCAGATGTTGGAGGAATAGGATGAGGTTCAGATGGAGATGGATCATCAATATAATTTGATATCTCAAGTTGGAAATGGTGTTATTTGATGATTTTTCTATAGCAACAAAAGGGAAAATGGACTCATGAAAAATGACATCATGGCTTGAAAGAATTGATGAGTGTTGAGATCATATAAGCGATATGCTTTTTGATCTATAGGATAATCGACAAAGATTCATTTTCTAGCTCGAGTGTCAAATATGTTGGATGGTTGTAGATTTGTCGCATAATAAAAGCATCCAAAAACTCGTAAGTGAGAGTAGTTAGATGGTTTGTTATATAACATTTCACACGAAGATTATGTTGCAACACAGGAGTGGAAAGACGATTTATAAGAGAGGCTATAGTAAGTAAACTCTCTCCCTAAAATTATAAAGGAAGATTGGCATCAAATCTTAAAGCCTTGCCAACGTTTAAGAGATGTCGATGTTTTCGTTCAACTACACCATTTTGTTGAGGTGTAGATGGACATGAGCTTTGAAATAAAATACCTAGATTGGATAAATAAGGTTTCATGGAAATAAATTATGAGCCATTATCAATTCAAATACATTTGACTTAGCAATTAAACTAAGTGTGTACAAAAGTGGGAAATGTTTTGATCAATCCTTGCATTTCAGATTTGAATTTCATAAAAAAAATCCAAGTGAAACGAGTATAATCATTAACTATAGTCAAGAAATAATGTGCCACTATATGTGTTGTAGTATGAAGAGGTCCCCAAATATCACAATGCATAAAATCAAATGAATGTAAAGTTTGAATAGAAGTTGAAGAAAATGGTAAATGAGTTTGCTTTGCCAAAGGGCAAGTTTAATAAGAATGTTGAGAATCAAATACAAATAAAGGAATAACATTACTTAAAAAATTTGAGGATGCTTTGGAGGGATGTCCTAGTCACTCATGCCAAGTAATATTTTTGGTAGAATCAACATGATGGGTGATCGGAAAGGAAGTTGTCGTAGACTTCTCTTGTGGAACAAAGTAGTACAAGCCATTAAGTTGTTTCCCCAGGCCAATCATCTTCTTCGAAGCTAGCTAGGTCCTGCAATATACAAAAAGTGGGCAAAAAATGAATTGAACTATCTATGGCAGCTATAAGTTCGACTCAGAGAAAGTAAATTAACATGAAAAGATGGTGCACATAATATATTTTTAACATTCAGGTGATTTGAGAGTTGTGTGGAGCCAATTCCAATTATCTTAGAATAAGAACCATTGGGCAAGGTTACTTGGTAAGACAAAGGAGTGGTATTAGGTATAAAAGTTGCTATGTGGTTGTTGCACCGCTATCAATAATCCAATGATTCAAGTCTGTCTTTTGAGCACCAGAGGATGAGCAAAAAGGTGTGTAGTTTGCTCGAGTAGTATTTTTACCATTTCTAAAGAAAGCTTTTATCTGGGCAAGCTCTTAGAGGTAAATTGTGGAGTTTGTTCAATTGGTGTCTTTACTGTGTCCTGATGCATCTCAGCATTGGTTTGGGGCAGCAAATTTTTTACTTCAATTTAGAGGTTAAATATCTTTGCCATGGAGCTTGTGACCAACTGGGAATCCATTCAAGTAGTAACAACGATCCACTATGTGCGTTGTGCCTTTGTAGTAAGAATATATCATAGATTTTCTGGTTCCTTGTGGCTTGGTATGAGAAGATGGCCATTGTCGAGATTGTCGTTGAGACTAGACTTTAATTCCCTAGAATTGTAATGAGTTTTGATACTTATGGCATGAATGAGATCAATTCTCTTAGCCTCAGTAAGTCCTCACTGCTTTGTTTCCTCACATAAAAGTGAATATGCCCTTTTGACAACTGGTAGAGGATGCATTAACATGATTTATCATGGCACAACTTTCATTCAATCTCATAAGAAATTGTACCAACCTAATTTTTTCTTCTTTTTCTTTTAATTCTTTTTGTCCTCCATAAGTACACATGATTGAAGGACTGCAAATAGTTAGCTTATCCCACAATAGTTTCATCTTTGTATAGTATGAAAAAAATTGAATCTTGATTTTGTTTCAATTCAACAATAGATCGTTGAGTTTGATAATGATGAAAAAAATCACCTTCAGAGAAACGTTCTTAAAGGTCTGTCCAAATCTCTGAGGGTGTTTCTAAATAAAGTACACTGTTTGCAAGCTTTTGACTTAGGGAGTTGAAGATCCAAGAAAGCACCATATCATTACAGCACTGCCATAAGGAGTATTTTGGATCATTTTCCTTTGGTTTTTGAATAGTTCCTTTGATGATGTTTTTGGCACTAAGACTCACCAACATAGATCTCATCCACATAGCATGGTTGGTTCCATCTTAGACTTTTGAACAAGAATCATGCCAGGATGACTAGAAAAAAGAAGAAAGAGAGATTTGAGGAATCAATCGCAGATGTAGACATAGTATGATCAGAGGTTTGGGAAGATATATTTTTTGATGAATGATTGCTACTGCTACCACTATTGATATCAGTATTATCCATAAAAACAAAAAGGTAGCGAAAGTGTTTTACAGAGTCAATAAGATCATTGCTCTGATATCATGACAAACAAGTTTTGAAGAAAAACTATGTATTCTCATTATGTATCCGTCCAATAAGGCACGGTATATATATACAAGTTTACAAGAGCGATATTCACAAAAACTGCTACATCAAAAGAAAATAAATAAAGATGAATTCCCATAATCGAAGGGATTACAAATCACCTAAATACGAGCAAAGAATATGTCTCAATTTACTCAAATTAAGCCAATCATGTTTCAATTACTCAAATCAAGCTAATCAATTCTTAACAGATTATGATAAATGCATTATTTTTTCAGGTCCATCCTTTGGATTTGAGTTCTGGATGGTTTAAAGAGAAGAATTGACAACGAGAAGATACCCGTTTGTCAAGTAGTTGTCTAGTTGCAAGAACAGTCTGGAAATCAGGATAGTTGGATCACTGAACACCAGAAACTCATCTTTCAAGCACCTTTCAAACAATGACAATTGGCGAGAGTTTAAGATGATGACTAGGTATGGATAAGCTTCCATGCATCGGTTGCATGTTTGATTTTCCAAGTGTTGGAAGCCGAAGAATAGATATGCACCCAAGAATTTCTGTATTTACGATAACTCTGACAAGTAAAGAGTTCTCCTGGTACATAATTGAACTCCTAATTCAACTTAGTAGATTCCGAAAATAAAGTATTTGATTATAGTATCAAGTTGCTCTGCAAGTGGATGGCAATTAGTGAATGGAGTTCTTCCTATGACTGCGGTTTTGTCTTCCACTACCAAAAGGAAGGGGATCTAGTTTTGGTTTTTACCCAAAAACCAAGAACACACATCTCAATCGCAAAGAGAAAGTTTTTGTAAGAAAACAGAAAAAATAGTTCACCATCAGGACAAGGAAACGAATTGGAGGAGCATAAATATATCCCCACAAAGAAAGTAGCGATCCTCATCCCAAAAACACACACAATAACACAAGAAAATGAATGATTTATTAAAACCAACACTCAGATGATCATGAAACATAAGCAACAAGCAAAAAAACCTGCTTGATAATTAACAAAAACTTGGTGCTTATTTGAGTATGCCCTCGGAGAAAGATGAAAAAGAAAGGGGCATCCACTTTGCACAATACATGAAGAAAGGATTTAGTATGGAAAGTAACCTATTTTGGTCCTGAAAGTAGCCCGTTTGCCTCAACGTGACAACTGGCTGACCCAGTCCATCAGGAAGGGGGACACATGCCCCACCTGGATTTTTTAAAATTTTTAATTATTATTATTTTTTAAAAAACTACCTTTTGCAACAAGTTTTGGTAAACATTTTATATATAATTTTATGGATTTAGCTATATTATCCAACCTGTTATAAATATATGGTCATAACACCACTTCCTTTTTGATAATATTCTTTACCTTATTTGTTGATATTCAATTATGGAAATGATTCTTCAATTTGCCTATAAATAGGCCTATATTGTAACCATTGAGAAATACACATCAATTGAATTATTTTCTCTCTTTCTCTCCTACTTTTACTTCTTCTCTCTTATTCGATTATTGTTCTATATTCATTGCTTTTAGGCCATGTTTTATAACACGTTATCAGCACGAATCTAGTATGGAAGATTTCATTCATATGATCTACTTCCTACTATCTGATTCAAATAACATAATATGGGAGATTTCATTCATATGATCTACTTCCTACTATCTGATTCAAATAACATAGTATAAGAGATTTCATTCACATGATCTACTTTCTACTATCTGATTCAAATAACATAGTATGAGAGACTTCATTCATATGATTTACTTTCTACTATTTGATTCAAATAATATAGTATGAGAGATTTCATTCATATGATCTACTTTCTACTATTTTCTTCAAATAATTCTGTTACTATAATGTATTATTTGAAGTAGTATTATCATTCATGCTTTTATTTGATTTTTGTTATATTTTCTATGGTGTGAATATATATAATTCTTGGAACCTGAAGTTTCTGAGATATTTTAGAACCAGAAGTTCTAAAATTTCTATAATGATCTAAAACCAGAAGTTTTAGATTCAAATAATATATTGTAGCATATATATTTATATATGTCTATGAAAAATAGGAAATATTTTATATTTTAATCTCATTCATTAACTATTGCCTACCATTGAAATATGCATTGATTTAATATTCTTATTTTATCAGAAATTGCCATGATGGGATATGCAATATTTGAATTGTTATTTATATCGTTTCATACCATACACAATCGAAATAATTTTTCCCTATTCTTCTCTGACATTCGTTTGTTTAATTTATGACTATGAACTCATATATATATATATATATATATTTCTAACATCATGTTGAAATCTATATGAATTGTGGAATTAATCCATATTATTTCATTATTCACATCAATATTAATTATATATTGTTTTTATATTTTTTGTGTTTTGAAGATGTTGAACTCCACCAAACCTGAATTCAATGTGCTTGACATCACTGAAAAAAATTATCAATCATGGATTCTTGATATTGAGCTGAAGTTACAATCAATGAATTTGGTTGATACTATTAAAGAGAACAATACAGTCACTGCCCAAGATAAGGCTACGGCGATGATTTTTATCCGCCGCCATTTGCATGAGAGTTTGAAAACTCAATATCTCACGGTGAAAGATCCGTTGATTTTGTAGAAAAATTTGAAAGATCGATATGATCATTTAAAGACTGTTGTTCTCCCTAGAGCTCAATACAATTGGCATCACTTGAGACTACAAGATTATAAGTCTATTGCCGACTATAATACTGCTCTTTTTGACATCACTTCAGAGCTTGAGTTATGTGATGAAAAATTAACCGATGCAGATTTATTAGAGAAAACTTTCTCTACGTTCCATGCCTCAAATGTGCTCCTACAACAGCAATATCGAGAGCATCGGTTTATAAAATATTCTGAGCTAATATCATATCTTTTAGTTGCAGAATAAAATAATGAGCTGTTATTGAAAAATCATTATCTACGCTCAACTGGTTCCTCAGCATTGCCAGAAGCTAATGCTACCTCAAAAAGGGATCATGAATCATATCGAAGACATAATGGTTCCATCAAATTCGCTTTAATTGATTGGATTCTCGATGAACGATTTGAATCCGAATTTTTGTATTCTAAATCTGAATCAGAAATTTTAGATTCTAAATAAATTTATTCTCAATTTTATTTGGATCTTAAAACTTGAAGTTTCAGATCCTTACTTCAATTCTAGATTATAATCTAGATTTTGAAACCAGAAGTTTCAAAATTGTGAATGAAAAAAAATTGAGAAAAATCAATTCGAATTTGATACGAAAAGAACCCGTCTCGAACTCAAGTATATAGATTTGAAAATATGTCTCCTCATTGAAGTTGAGTAGAGACTTGAAGATCTTTTATGCTAACTTTTGTTCATGATTTCAGAATATAAATCGTGAAATTTAGATTCATAAATACGTTAAAGTATTATATTTTCTGCTCATAAATTTCAATGCACCGAGATAGAGGCAATGATCAAGGTCGTGTTATTTTCGCTCCTCAAAGTAAGATACGAAATAAGGTACATGACATATATTTTCTTATACCTTATTTGGTTATTAAATATTTGTTACAATTTGTCGTAATTGTATTTTGAGAAATTATTCATTAATTCGCTATGATTATGATTTATATATTTTTGTGAAATAATTGAAGTCAGATGATTGAAATAATTTGTACTTCAAAATTGCTCCTGAAGTAGCAATGTTAATGATTATGAGGTGAAAAATCATCTATCTCGCATGGCTAAATTGATTAATATCATTCCCTGAAGTGAATGTTAAATCATCTGATAGTCATGACGATGATTATGGCCAGTAAAGCCTTGATGATCATATAAATTTTATCCACCTGAAGTGGACTTCATACTGTCATATGCCAGAAGCATATTTTACGATGATTATCATTATAGAATCTGAAGATTCTTATCTAATAAATGTCCCTAAATGACACTATGTGTTTGGTCCCTGAAGGACATTATGTGACATTTTAGTCATTGCAGACTAATATGATAGTCTAATATATCCCTAAAGGATAGTAAGACAGTATAGTCCCAGAAGGACATTATGATGATGCAAATAAATTCATGATGCCAATTTTATCGTCGTTAGGGGGAGAAAAAGAATTTGAAAATTTAACGACGTGAAATTATAATTGGCATGCATCATTCATTATGACGATTATTGTATAAGTCATATGAACTTGAAGTTCAAATAATCGTTTACTTGAAAATTGTATAGCCGAATGATTTTATACTCATTGCCAATATATTAACCCGGGTGATTGTTCCTGAAGAACAATTTACGTAAATGGCAACAAATAAATCATTCGTTTTGTAAAGTTATTATTCCCTAAAGTGAATAATAAAATATCATGATCATTTTAAAGATCACGCTCGAGCTGTGTATAATCCTCATCATATAACTCCTGAAGAGTTAAATGTTTTTTAAGAGATAGAATTCTTTAAATCTCCCCCTATAAAACTCAAAAGGGATCTTAATTACATATGGAAAAGTCCATGTGCGCAAACTATATAGTTTGTCCTAAGAATATGTGAAAGTTTACAGTAGCCCCTGAAGAGGCATGTGTACTGAAAACTTAAAGAAAATTAAGATCTTATATTGCTCTGCATATTACAGAAAAATGATGAGGATATTGAATAACATATTGTGGATAAATGTCGACATAAAAGTTATTGATCAAAACAAAAGCAGAGCTATACTTATTGGATGTTTGAAGATATCATATGTTTTGATCGAAATAATTACTCATATGAAAATTGAGACAGTGAGATATAGTTATATCTCAAAGGTTTACTGCAGAAACCTAATATTGATAATGTGAAAATAAATTGTCTCATAGTTAATTTCATATGATGAGAATTAACAGCCCTTGTAGAGGCTAGTGCCCCAGAAGTGGTTCAATCTCCTGAATAGATACAAAATCTTGAAAATTCAGAAATTTGCATAAATTATGCAAGAGAATTGTGGAGTCATGATAAAATAATTGTTGACAATTTGTTTGCATATGCAGTAGCTACTGAGATAATAAATGATGATCATGAACCACACAGTATCTCTGAATGTCAACAAATGCATGATTGGCCTAAATGGAAAGAAGCAATTCAAACAAAATTGACTTCATTAGCCAAACGTGAAGTATTTGGACCAATAGTCCAGACACCTGAAGATGTCAAACCCGTTGAGTATAAATGGGTATTTGTTCGAAAACGTAATGAGAAAAATGAAGTCGTAAGATATAAAGCACGACTCGTACCACAGGGTTTCTCATAAAAATTTGGTATTGATTATGATGAAACATATTCACCTGTGATCGATACAATTACGTTTTGATTTTTAATTAGTTTGGCAGTTTCCAAGAGACTTTAAATGTGTCTTATGGATATGGTAATGACATATTTATATGGGTCATTAGATACCAATATATATATAAAATCCTTGAAGGATTCAAAATGCTTGAAGCATATAATTCAAATTCTCGTAACTTATTTTCAATAAAGTTACAATGATCTTTATATGGCTTAAAGCAATCCAGATGGATGTCATATAATCGTCTTAGTGAATACCTCTCAAAAGAAGGATATATTAATGATTTATATATCCATGTGTATTCATAAAGAAATCAGAATTTGGATTTGCAATTATAGCAGTACATGTCGATGACATAAATTTAATTGGAACTCCGAAAGAGTTCTCAAAAACTGCTGAATATTTGAAAAGAGAATTTGAGATGAAAGATTTGGGAAAACAAAATATTGTCTCGACCTGGAGATCGAGCACAAATAAAAGGGAATGCTAGTCCATCAATCGGCCTATGTTGAAAAAATCCTAAAAAGATTCAACATGGATAAGGCTCATCCCTTAAGTGCTCCTATGGTTGTCCGATCTTTGAACCCAAAGAAAGATCCATTTCGATCGAAAGATGATGGTGAAAAGATACTTGGTCCAGAAGTACCGTATCTGAATACCATTGGTGCTTTATTATATTTGGCACAATGCACGAGACCAGATATTGCATTTTCGGTAAATCTTTTGGCAAGGTTTAATTCTGCACCAACTCGAAGACACTGGAACGGAATCAAACATATTTTTCGATATCTTCGAGGAACTACAGACTTGGGTTTATTCTATTCAAGGACAACAAATGGTTCTGGTCTTGTTGGTTATGCTGATGCTGGTTATCTCTCTGATCCTCATAAATCACATTCATAAACTGGGTATGTTTTCACATATAATGACACAGCAATTTCATGGCACTCTACCAAACAAACTCTTGTTGCCACATCATCCAATCATTCTGAGATCTTTGCACTTCATGAAGCAAGTAGAGAATGTGTATGGTTGAGGTCTGTTATTCAACACATCCAAAGTACTTGTCAATTGCCTCCAGTTACAAATTCACCAACAGTGACATATGAAGATAATGCTGCTTGCATTGCACAAATTAAAGGAGGATACATCAAAGGGGACAGAACGAAGCATATATCACCAAAATTCTTTTACACTCATGAACTCCAAGAAAGTCGACAAATTGATGTGAGACAGATACGTTCTACAAATAATCTTGCAGATTTATTTACTAAGTCTTTACCAACATCAACTTTCAAGAAGATGGTATATGGTATTGGTATGCGTCGACTTCACAAACTACAAGAGTAATAGTTGTATAATTTTCAGGGGGAGAATCTTCTTTGGACATATGTGCACTGCACTCTTTTTCCCTTAACCAGGTTTTATCCCACTGGGTTTTACTGGTAAGGTTTTTAATGAGGCAGTATTTTGGCACGTCCAAGAATCTCGAAGAGTATTATCAAGTGGTGTACGCCCAAGGGGGAGTGTTATAAATATATGGTCATAACACCACTTCCTTTTTGATAATATTCTTTACCTTATTTGTTGATATTCAATTATGGAAATGATTCTTCAATTTGCCTATAAATAGGCCTATATTGTAACCATTGAGAAATACACATCAATTGAATTATTTTCTCTCTTTCTCTCCTACTTTTACTTCTTCTCTCTTATTCGATTATTGTTCTATATTCATTGCTTTTAGGCCATGTTTTATAACACAACCATTAATTTTACTTCTTAATTGGAGTTCTTAGATTAGTTGTATATCTTAACTACAAAAATGAACAATATTACTATTTATCAATTTTTATTTTTTCAATCCTTACCTTTATTAATATTTAATTTTTAACATTTTATTTTTTCTATGCATATATTTTTCTGCTATTCATTAGATCTATATTTTAATAATAATGATATATATCATAAAAAATAAATGCTAATGTATTTATAATTTTTATTGAAATATTAGTGTCTTATTACATGTTTTAAATATTGATATCCCTAACTTAATTTGAAAATCAAATTAATAAATCTTAAAATTTTAATTTTTAATCTATTGCATATAATAATTTTTAATCTACAATCATGATTTAATTTTTATTTCTTATTTTTTATTTGTTCTCTTCTGACTAAAGAAATATGTTAAGTTATATTTGTTAAAGTTTAATTTATAATTTCAATATGAAATTTACATAATTTGATTGCTAATGGTTATGCTTTAATCACAAATCAATAATTAAGTCCTCTATCAATTGGTGATATGGACTATCAATTAATTAAATTATTTTTATGGCAGTAATTAAAATTAATTAAAAATTATGTCCATATCATAAAATAATAATTTATTATATATATATTACAGTAATTTACAATAATTATATCTTAATAGACATTCAATATCTAATTTTGAAGTTTACTAGGAAATTACTATATATTTAATTAATAATACTTTAAAATATTTTTATTTAAAAATTTAAAAATAATTTTATATAATAAAAAATCAATTCAGTCTTATAATGTACTAAATAAGAGATTATATTAGATCAAATCAAATCTAATTCATTTTAGCATAGCTAACGAAATATGGGACAGATTTATTACACAAGAATCACTGATTAAGTGGGCTGGCAGTACTAAATCAGAACCTTAGGACAATCTAATTGGATTACGTAATTTGGTCCATAATCTTTATCGTGCCCACAACGTTAATTAGTCCAGGCCATCGGCACCCACCATTGCTCCACAGCCAGGCTTCCAGCTCACGTGATATCAAGCATCTCCGCGTGTCACCTGTTTGAAACTTTGAAGCCGAAAAGATTTACCCCCACTCACTTTTTCTTTTTCCTGATGTCTGCATGGAACCTGTTCACACGTCGTATTCTTAAAAATAAAATAAAATAATTATATTTATCTATTTAAGACACAAAAAATTTTATATTAATACATAAAAAATAAATATGAATTTAAAAGATAAATTGAAGTTTTGGTTTATTAATTTATACTCTTAAAGTATATATTAACAATATATATGTGTACGTGGGGATACTATCAAAAAATATATATGAAGGATAATATACTTTTTAAAAATAATCGAACTTAATATGAAACTGGCATTCTTTTTTATATTAAAAAATGAGATTTAATGATATTATTTTTTTTTTATTTTAAGAATTATATATATCTAGTTTAAGAATGATTAAAATTTCTCTAGGAAATAAAACTAATATGAAACTACAATTTTTTATATTAAAAAAATGAGGTTTAATAATATTATTTTTATTTTATAGATTACATATATTATCAAAATATCTTAAGATAATGAAATTAATATAAAACTATCTTTTTTTTATATTAAAAATAGGTTTAATTGTATTATTTTTCATTTTAAGCATTATATATATAGGACGGGATCGAAAGACACAAATTTTAATACAATTTATTGATTATTGGATGATAAAGATTTAAATAATTTAGATCTAGTTACCCATTTATATACAACTTTATTTTACACTTCAATTAATATTAAAAACTCACATTCTCTCTCATCATTATTATATCATCTCTTCTCTCTCATTAATATTAAAAGCTTAAATTATATTATTTTTACATGTCTTTACTCTCTCATTCTTCATACACAGTGCAAACAAAGAAAAAAAATATTTTAGAAATCCAATTTTGATTTAATATTTTCTCTCTATTTAGTTAATCAAATCATGCAAATAATATATAAATTTAAAACTTTCAATTTAAATTTTTAAACAAGATCCATATTACATATGTTTAAATAAATATACTTATCAAAATATTCTAAAATTAGAAATCAATTTTAAAAAAAAAAACCCTTATTTTGGATACAAATATGATGTCTAAAATATGATAAAAATAATATAATTTAACAATGAATTAAAAAATTAAAAAATAATTTAATTCTTCTCACCCAATCTAATTCTTTGAGTCTTTAATTTTTAATTTGAAATTGAATTAAAAAAAAAAAAAGATTCAAAGAATTAGGTTGCTTCTTTAATAATATAATTTGAAAATGAATTAAAAAAAATTAAAGACTCATGGAATGAGGTTGGGTGAGAAAAATTATATTGTTTTTTTTTTTAATTTTTTTAATTCATTTTCAAATTTATTATTTTAATCTTTTTTAGATATTATATTTGTATTCAAAATAAGTTTTTTAATTGATTTTTGATTTTAGAATATTTTGATGAATATTTTTATTTTAGTATATACAATATAGATATTGTTTAAAAGTTTATGTTGAGAGTTTCAAATTTATATATTATTTACATGATTTAGTTAACTGAATAGAAAGAAAATATTAAATGAAAATTGAATTTATATTATTTTTATTTGATAATAGAAAATATGAGAAAAAAAGGTATTTTTATTTTCTTTCTTTGTGCCGTGTATAGAGAATGAGAGAGGAGATATACGTAAAAATAATATAATTTAATTAATGAGTTTTTAATATTAATTGGAGTGTAAAATAAAGTTGTAGATAAAGTATAAGTTGATTTAAATTATTGAAATCTTCATCATTTATTGGTCAGTACATCATGTCAAAATTCATATATTTTGATTATGTTTATATATATATATATATATATATATATATATATTTAAGGTTTAGGAACAAAGCGCCCACAGACAGATCCTCACCCTGTCCCTGTCGCTCTGGTGTCCTCCTCTTATCTGCCTAATGGGCAGAAAAATGGGCCATAGAAGAACCCAGTCGCAGTAGCACATTGACATGGACAAGCCTTTCATTATTTATGCTTTTAATATTTATTAATAAATGGTATAACAACGTCTTATAGGTGCAATGGAACTCATCTTAGATTTGTGAGTTTATCTTCTGCGCGTGTGATTTAATGGTGGAGAAACTCATTCGCTATAATAGTATTACTGAATTAATGTTCTAGATTTGAATTAGTGCACACAAGAAAAAAAAAATTGTGTAACATCAAATGGTCTCCCCCACTTTTCTTTCAAAAATGAAATAAAAAAAAAGAAATTAAAAGTCTTGGTCACTTTAATTTCTTCAAAGAAAGGAAAATAAATAAATTAAAAGCTTAAGTCACTTCACAAGCCTCCAAATACCTTAAGGCTTAGCTTCCTAGTGTAAGAATTTTTATCTGCAAATAATTCGAATTGAAAATATAGGTATGAATAATCGCATATCTATGGGTTGAAGTCTATAAATAGAAAAAATGAAGGCATTTAAGATAATCACGAACCTAAATTTATTAATTAAATGATTTGTAATCATGGACAAAAATTTAGTATAGGAGATTTTCTACTCTTTACTACCCATTTGCAACTTATCCAATGGGGACACTGTATTTCTGAATCTTGTGAGACTAGGAATGTATATAACAATGATACTTGAATTCTAATCCGTAAAGGATTCAGAATCCTATCCTTCAAGGATACAAATTTCTAATAGGTTTCATAATCCAATCTTATGTCATCAAATGATAAATAGGGTCTGTTTGAGATAGTTTTTACTTTTAACTTGTAGTAGTAGAAGAATAGAAGCAGAAACCTGAGTTTTTCGGATGTTATTTGGATTATACATTTTAAAAGAGCTCTTATATTTAGAAGAGTTTTTAAGACTATTTGATTGGAATATTGCTGAAATATTTTCTAATCATAATATGATTTTTATGTCCTTTTAGAAGAGCTTTTGAATATATTTGGATGAAATATTTTAAATTATCACTTACATAATATATGTATGTTATTTTTAAACAATTTACTATGTAGACATATATGTAACTTATTTTTTCAATTATATTTACCTAAACTTTGGTTATTAAAATATGTAAAATAATAAAAATTAAATTAAAATAACACATGCATTCATGCATAATAATATATACAAATTATGTTAATAATTTTACATAAAATTGTAATGATAAAGACTAAAAAAAAAAATTATCTAAGAATTAATTCTCTTGTAATTCTATCATGAACAATACCCATCTCACTTTTGTTTATTTTCGTCTATTGTTAAAGTAATATTGAGTTCTTCATCTTCTGGCACATAATCTTGAATTTTATTATATGATTGAAACTCAACATTTGCAATAGCCTCCCTTAAGAAAATATATAAAGCCATTGAAGTCATAACAATGACTACTTGCTTGTCAAACTTATAAGTGGCATGTGATGCAAAATTCTCCATCATGCTTTCCACACACCAAAACTATGTTAAATTACACTACGTAATGATGAGTGTACATAATTAAATGTTCCTTGAGTGACTCTTGGTTGACCATTATTATGAAGTTTTGGAAGATAATATCGTTGTCCTTTATATAGAGCTAAATAACCCTTCATATTTGGATATCTTGAGTTAAATAAGTAGTATTTATCTGTAATAAAAATTAGACAACAATGAAACAATATTATTCAAAATAAAAGAATAATTATAATTAAAAGTATTACTAATAAATATAACATACCATTAGGTGGTTTTGAAAATTTTAACTCAATGTTTCCCAATACCTCCAAAAATATTCATATATCATGCGCAAATCCGTCCCATCCAGGCCATACTAACGTGAAAAGCATGTCAAATCCACATAATGCCATAATATTTTGAGTAGAAAATCGTTTCCTACCAATATAAGGAATTTGTTCATCCATAGGAAGTGACTCATGAACATGTGTTCCATCTGTAGCTCCAATGCAATTCTATCAATAACTATGAAAAAAAAGAAGAAGCATAAATTTACTTATAAATAGATCTATGTGTTTATTTACGTTTCAAAAATTAAATATAAATAACATTACCTTAAAATATGACCAGTATTTATAATTATTTCGAATGTAATGTGAAACTTGATTATAATCTTCAGGTGGCTTAATTTCACAAAAAATAAGTATGATCATTTTGTTGCGGTTGCTATATTCTATTTCCTCATCATGATTACTTTCATCATAATCTAAACTTGTAACTATATTGTCAACATTATCATTTATCATAGATGTTCGTGTATGCAAAGGAGACATCAAACCAGAAGTTGACACCCAAGCCTTAGCTCCAGTGTTGTAACATCTTGAAACAATTCATCTGGCTTGAAGGTATATTCCAATCCTTTCATGTGAAATTTTGAAGTTTCAGGATATTTCTATTATAATTTTTAAGTCAGTGTATGAATTATAAACATATAATTAGACTATACACAAATACAATTCATATATAATTTATTTAGGGATACCTACTTGTAGCTTAGCTACCCAACATTCATCTGAAGTCTCGACAATTTGCTTTTCCATATTCTAACCATTTCTAGTCTCTCATCTTAATAAGGAGTCACATAGTTGTCATTCTTTCTTAACATTATCCTAATGATTTTTAAGTTGCTTTCTTTCATATTGTTTATTAGTTGTCTTGTTAAAGTTTTTAATGAAATTTTTCCAACCTTATTTATTTAAACGTGTTCCATTCCTATTACCTACTTGAACTTGTTCGATGGGGAAATCAACCCAAATCTTATGTGTTCTATGATCTCATATTGTTTTTGTTTTTCTTTGTGTTCCATCATTTACCATCTAATAAAAAAAATTTAAAATTAAATCAAGTTGATAATCAAATTTAATCAATTTAAATTATTCTTCTTCTATGTATGATTGCTTTTTATATTACTTAGTAGTTCTTTTGGACTATATCCACCTACCTAGGTTCCTCTTAAAGCTACTTATAATTCATATGTCGACATAGTCTTTACTGTTTTGTTAATTTAAATCAAAGCTTTTATCAATTACAAACATGCACGCCCAATCTCACATGATATTAGACTACTTGTTGAAGTTTCTGATTAGGACTTTTGTGCTTGCTATATGGTTCATGATATTAGATTACTTGTTGAAGTTTCCGACTAGTATTTTAACAAGAAAGTAAAGATTTAAAGACATCAAATGGCACCAACCGCTAATAGTTTTAAAAGGTTGAAGTTGTTTACACCTATCCTTACACTCCACAAACTCACTTTGTAGACAACATTTGTGTGCGACCAAATTTAGTTAACAATGCCAACTTCAATTCTCTCACCTGTTGTTTTTTATCTGTTTTGTTTTCTTCTCTATTACAAATACTGAATTCATAGGTTAACTTTAGCATAGGTAGTCAAATTTTGATGTCTCAACCATTAAAATAACAAGCTTTAGAAGAGAAGAACAAGAAAATTTTTAATAATCCTAAAAGAATAGAAGGTATACTGATCTAATTAAAGCTAAATTTATCGTCAGACTAAAACCAAGACAACCAAGAATTAGACAACTACATGCCAAATGGAGATAAGTTTAATCTAAAATTAAGATGCAGTAGGTGCAACAATAGATGAAGCTAGTAAGCATTAAAAATACAAGGGTTCAATGAAATAATATATATCCTTACCAAAGATGATATAATTAGTAGGCTAAGACTATAGAAATAATGACACAAAATGCAGTGCATTTAACATGAGTATCTTCCCATTACTCTGTTTAGATATACATGGGGCTACTGCCACATAGGTTAATTTTCAATAAAAAAGTTTGAGATGCAAGGCCAAAGGTTTTTAGCTAGAAATGTAGTTACTTTAGAGGTAAAAACATGGAAGAGCACAATTATACTTGACACTAATTGCAAGTCCTTACATCACATTATATAATCTAAAAATTCAATGAAATGCAAGAGATTCGGTGGTATATTTTATGCTTGTGTAAGCTACAACATATTTAGACTATAATCTCAATACAAATCGAAAGCATAAAACACATCAACCTAAAAAAAAATGATAATACAAAAAAAAAAATGCAAGAGATTGATAGAATTATAATATGTGAATCCTAAAATTTGAGATAATTTATTTATTATTCTCTTGATGAATAACTTAAAACAATGAAATTACTTCTAAAGATAATTTATCTCAATGTAGAACACTAGAGCTAACGAAGAACATAGTAGATTGATGATAATATAATGAACTACACAAGATGAAGCAAATGAAGACAAGAGATTCACGCACTAGAGGACAACGATTTCTTCTCTACCTTTTTATTGAACCCATGCCATTGAGTTCATGGTGGCTAGGGTTCTAAAAAGTTTATCTTAGAAAGGGAAAACATATACATATATATATATATATATATATGGAGGTGGGGTTATAAAGGGAAAATTCTATTTGTTGTTAACTAAAATAAGGGTAAAATGGGAATTATAAAAAATTGATTAAAAGAATTTCGGCTTATATTGTTTTCATTGGAAGCTCTTTTTAGGGAAGTTTCAATTTAGAGCCTATTTGAAATCTCCTAGGAAACTTTTTTTTTGGCTTCTTAAAGCTAGAAGCCATTTATAGACATGTTTGGCTGGACCATGAAGAAGAGCTTTAGACATTTTAAAACTCTTCCAAAAGAACCCACTCCATCAAACCCCTCAAACACCCAATTTACTTCAATATGGAAATAAACAATTGAACACCCACTCCATTAAACCCTTTGAACACTTGGATTGAAAGAGAAGGGACAACTGAAACCAACCAAAAAAAAAAGAGGAGAGAGAAATAGTAGAGAGGGAGAAAGAATTTGGAAGAAGAGTCAGGTACCTAGAGTCCTGGATGTTGTTTGTGAAGGAGGAATAAATAGAGAATGTTGATCGATAGGAGAAGAAAGTGACGGTGGGAGAAGAGAGAGGCACTGGCATGAAGGAAGAAGAATAGATAAATGGAGTGTTGACTGGTTGGGTTCAGAGAGAATGAAGGAGAAAATTTGTTTTAATGTTAATTTTTTATTTTGTTTTGATATTTTATTTGTTAATGAAATCTTAACATAAGGTAAGTAAATATTATTATTTATGTATTTTAATTATGGTGTGACTGTTATAAAAAAAAATTCTAAAAAAATAATTTCAAAAATTAGTATGGAAAGGGTAGAAAGGTCCTATTATAATTTATAAAGTTTTTTCAAATGTTTTAACCAAGCAGTTTCAAAAGCTTTTTTGGGTTGAAAAACTATTTTTAAATACATAATTTAAGTAGCAACTTAAAAACTTTTACTTTTACTTATCTTCTTCTACTATCAAAAGTCAAAAACAAAAGTTATTCTAAACGAGCTTTTATGGTTTTACTTGAAAACTCTTCACACAATCAAAAGTCATTTTTGAAAAACCACCCAAATACTCCAATAAACTACTTTTGGGCTCAAGAAGAGCTTTTGGAGCCTCCAAAAGCTATACCAAATAGGCAAATAGTCTTCTAGAATCATATTCTTCAAGGATACAAAGTTCTAAGAGGATTTTATTTCAACAAAAAATGTTCTAAGAGGATTTATATTTCAGCAAAAAAAGTTCTAAGAGGATTTATAACACAATCCTATGCCATCAAAAAATAAGATGGCATAGGATTGATAATAAGACTCACATTTATAAAATAGTCTATTACTATATAAGTCATGGACACATAATGTAAATAAGATGCACTCAGCACAACAAACAGATATTGATATGGTTAATTCTTTATTTTAACATTCCAGCCAATTCAGTTTTTAGAGGCTCAAAGTATAGTGGTACATGCAGCTTAATAAGATATAAAAAATTTCTCACAATTAGTACTAGATATTTCCTCATGTACAATGATTCAAGCAGAGAGTTTAACCAACAAATTGCAACCTAGTCAAACTTCGTTTCAAAGGTCAAGGGTTTTGAAACGAAATGGTGTATGCATGATAGATGAATTTTGAGAATCTTATTAGCGGCTTTGTAACTTGGTCAAACGAGTAGCTTGGGCTGAGAACCCGAACCCATGAACGGGTGGAGGTTTGCTCTGTCACGGACCGACATTGCTCAATTTGCTCCGTTAGATTTGATGGAGCAAGCTTCGTCATTGATGTGGAGTTATTTTAGATGAAGCACTTTATCTGTTCTCCATGTATTAATTTATTCTTCTTTATCATTTTTTTTAATTCATTCTCTGTTGTTCGTCTCTTCATTTATATTTTTTTCATTTTTTTCTTTTCGAAATCTCACTGATTTTTTTTAAAGAAATTTAATTGGAATTTTGTAACGATGAAGATTGATGGATGGTGGAGGAGATTAGAAGAGGATGCATTTTCGATTCTATATAAAAGACTTTTTTTTTCTTTTTTTATTAATTACACAAAATTTAACAAAGTAAAATAAATATTAATGGTAATTTGGATCTTTCCACACTGTTGTTAATGACTAACGTTAATCAGCCATTAGTCAACGGTGGAATGGTATATTAGTGTAATTAAATCATAAATTCAGGGTAGAGTGCAATCACTAATAAAGTCCACGGAATTTAGTGTAAATTATCCTTTAATTTTTGAATATGTTTGGTTTTTATGTTCATATCACAAGGTTGTGGTTGAGGATTAGACTAGTTAATTTCCATAAATTTTGCTTCAACATTTTCATTGTGCCTAACATTTTCTTGGTACCTTGACTTGCTATAATGCTGAAATTTGGTTGTTGTTACCTGATTTCTTTGTTGTTTTAAATCCTAAAATAATGTATAGTCATAAAACTAGATGATTATTATTCCAAAATGGTGGGTTGAAGCAGATAAACCATCTTTGATTAATCCAGTTCAGGATTTTTAAATAGAATTTAAACAAAAATTAGATCAAAGTTTTAGTATACAATGTGTTGGAATTTGGAACTCCAAAGCTGGCCACAAAAATTTAACATGGACCACTTATGGGATTTTAACTTTATGATTATAAATTAATAACTGGGGATGCATAATGGAGTTCCAGAGAAGCTAGAGCCAAATTTTAGTCAGGAATCTGACGCCTGTAAAGAGCATACTCGAATCGAGAGCAGGATTCCACTCTCATCTCAGTGGTTGTAGCATTTTCTGGTGCAGGATAGTAATCTTCTCTAAGTTGTACATCTCTGAGATTCGGTATCTTCAGAAGGAACATCATGGAGTGTTCATTGGCAGTCCCATGAATGAAAAGTTTCCTGAGACCAGAACATTGGGCAAGCAATCCAGCCCCTGCCAGATGTAGACTTCTCTGATTAACATCCGTGTCTTGAGGCGGCCAATAATTGAGCTCACGTAGGTTCAAACTGTCGATCCCATTCAAGTAAAACCGCTCCCACAGGCTTAAATCTGTATGGCCTGTTGGAGCAGTGAGTGCAAATCCTTTAATATTGCTACAGTCTAAGTTCATCTTTGAAAGTTTAGGATAGCATGCAAGTGAGCTCAACCCAAAAGCCAAGAAAGGTTTAGGACGAAACCTACAATCACCATGAACTGTTATTTGCATTTCTTCTAGCATAGGACAGTCTGCAATCCCTACTAAAGATAACGGATTGAGGACGTCACCAACAGCAATCCAAAGAGAGAGATATTGAAGCTTGGCCCAATTCTTGGAAGCTGACAAACAATTGCCATTCCCATTATAACTCTTGGCTTTCTTTTTCAAGTTGGGTTCTTCCCACACGTTGCTTCGCTTTGATTTCGCAGCGTCACTTGAGCAACCGCTTTCTTTTTCAAACCGTTCAACAGTTTCCCACACACAATCTATGTGCAGCCATTGTATTTGATCTTGAATTGGTTCCAGAGCCTGCAACGAACGCACAGTGTTGAGGTTTTTGCAAGAAGATATTCTCACATCAATTAGAGTTCTTTGGAGAATATTGGCCAGATTGAACAACCCCATTTCTGTGATTTTCTGGCAACCTTGAACCTCAAACTTGGTGAGTTTTGGACAGCCACGAGATATAGCAATCAAGCAAGAATCGGTTAAATCAGCAGAGTTTTTGATGGACAAAGATTCCAACCCTCTGCAGAGAGCAACCCCATCTGGCTTTGAATCTACACCTCTGCAGATTCCATGGAACCCTCCCAACTTCAGAGACCTAAGCCGCGGGCACTCTAAATTTAGAAACTCCAGTGCTGGCCAAATATCTCTAACATTGTTACCAATATCAAGAACCAAGTCTTCAAGCATTGGTAGACTAGTGAAAAGGTCTCCAAGTGCTGTATGACTGATACTGGAATCTTTCGTCACGCCACCTCCATCATCATCATCAGCCCTAGAATTATTAGATAGGGATGTGCAACCGGCAAGGTGAAGAAGGGAAAGATGAGGACAATTTGAAGCAATAGATAGCAAGGTTTCATCCCCTATAAAGCCAGGGAATCTAGGATCAAATATGCATGTGGCAAGAAATTCTCGGAGATTTGGACAAGCAGCAGTGATGGCATGAAGCTCATGGGATTTAAACCCACTAGCGGAAGAGCGAAACAAGACGTTAAGATGTGAAAGAGAAGCTGCAACATTAGGGTAAGCTTCAAGAGCTGGTGGTAAATCTTCTGTCCAACAATAAAAATGGGAGAGATCAAGTGAAGTAAGTGAATGACAGTACTCAAATAGTGACAGAAGCTCAGAACCTAAAGGAGCATTAAAACGTGGATGCCAGCGAACAAGTTTGATTTGTCTCAAATTAGGCCACTCAGGAGCAAGGTAGTGTAGAGTTAAAGGGTGTCGTGCATAAAGTGTTAGGCATAAAACTGAGGGAAAGGCTTTGGTAAGAATTTTAGATAGAAGAAGTGAGTTTTGAGAGGAATCTAAAAGTGGGTATCCCCATGGAGAGAGGAAAGATAAGTCAAGAGTGGTTATAGCTTGAAAGCAATTTGGGAGGAGGTAGAGATCACGGATGTTGCCACGGAGTGTAAGAAATGTGCGCGTTGAGCGCTCCAGCTTGCACCATTTAAGGCACACAAGGGACATAGCATTACGTGTACGAGTATCAGTGACCATGGAGAATATGTTTGAGAGAATGGCCTCTGGTAATTCATGGAAATGAAGCTTGCTTAAAGTACCGGCCATTATGGAATGACTAAATTTTTCCTCACTCAACTCAACTCGCTAAATACAAATGAAGTGTTAACAGACTCAATGGAGACTCATAGGTTTTTTGACATATAAGAACATCATAGAAAAATATAGGGAGAGAGATGGATAATAAAGGAATATATCTTTGATGGGAATGAAGATAAATATAAGGAACTTGAATGCTATTTGGTTGTGTACATATATAAGGAAGGAAAGGTATTAAGTGCATGGAGGAATGTGAAAGAAGATAAGGATTCAGGAAAGCAAACCGGGTGGCATATGGGCATAAACCAGGAAAGCAAAGGAATGTGAATGCATATTTCATATGGTGTTATATTAATGGAACAACTAAAACTGAAACTAATATTTTATAAGGATGAAGATGTAGATTCAAGAACGGAGAGATTAGTGGCTTATAAGGAGAACCAAAAAAAGAAAGCAAAAAAGTATCTAATACAAGATGTCAAAATGGAAAAAAAAAGAAGAAAAAGGCAAAAAAAAAGATAAAGGTTGTGGGAACTGGTGGGTAAAAGAGGAGCGGTTTTCATGCATATGTGATATGAGTTGTAATTTTCAAGATGAAGATAAACATACATGTTTTGGAACCGACGGTTTAAGAGGGGAGAGAGAGAGAGAGGTGGGAATTGGAGGATCCAAACAGAAGAGTTTATGATGTCATTTGAGAGCTTGAGGATGAAGATAAAGATACGGTGACATTGAAATTATGGCCATAGAGAAAAAAGAAAAAGGAGAAACAACGATGGACCCAATGTTGGTCCAGGTGAGGACAATGTTGGTCCACCTCAAATAGTAAAAACTATATATTATATTTATTTTTAAAAATAAAAATTTAATATATAGTATTGTTTTTTAATTTTTTTAAATTTTATGTATGTATGTATATATGCTACATTTTTATTCTCTACTTTTATTCATATAATAATGTATTTATATTTTTATGAGACAAATTAGTAAATTCTTATTTTTTATTAAATTTTTGCACTATATAATTATTAGTTTTTTTTTCCAAATTTTTGTTTTACAAATTATATTGTTTTTCACCTTAACCAACATCTAATTTGTAAATTTTTCTTGTCTAGATTTGTAAGATCAAATTGCCAATAGATTGAGATGTTTCAATTATTTTTTATCTTTCATTTCTACTATTGTAAAATAGTATTGATTTTATTATTGTATTGATTTATTTCATACTCTTAATTACAATATAAGTGTGATTTTATTTAAGTTCATTTATTAGGGGTGTTATTTCAATTTGATGTGAATTTTTTAATTCAATAATTTTCTTATAACATCTACTTCAAAAAAAAAGAAAAAAGGTTCTTACAAGGTCATGTACTATGTTATGATCTTATTTTTTTTTTTTAAATTATAATTATTATTTCTTAGGAAATAGTAATACTATGAAACTCAATAGTAATATAATTGATTTAGTCGCTTCAAATTCATATCCATTTATAACTCAAATAGTTAGTACATTTTTCATTCACAACTGTAATAGATGTTTAAATCTCATCTCACGTATTTACAAATATGTGTGGTGAATTTTCTCTATTCATTGCGAGAGTCTTATATTCTATATGTGTTAATTTTGAGTTATGTATATAACGTTTAAGCTTGATAGATTTTAATAGAACTTTGGTATGATTAACTTAGAATTATATATATATATGTTTGATATGTATTAGTATGTTAATTAATAATATTTATATCATACTTGGATTTTAACATTATTGTATATGATATGTTTTACGTACTCTAATACCCCATCTCATGTAAATTTTTGGATCAGCCACTAAGAGGAATCTATAGTGTCCAAGATAAAAACAAAATACCTTTGAATTATGTGGCTTTTTCCGAGAAAATTAGATGGTAAATTGGCATGAACACCAACGGGTGAACGCATAGATCCACCTGACCATTGACCATTCAAAATTTAACACATCACTCATGTGTGAGCGTTTTGTCAAGGTTTTCACTATTTCTCATGTGTCATGTATTTTTCTTACATCTCACTAATTTTTTAGAGTAAAGTTGACTTGTTCAAAATATTTATCTAATTTTATAGATAAATGTTATGGCGTATGAGTTTTAATTAACACACCACCCATTATATCATATCATGATTTAATTTATATTGATAACTTACCTAATTATTTGGACATAAATTAGAGAATAGCGGGAATTGGTAGGTAAAAGAGGAGAGTTTTCATGCATGTGTGATATGAGTTGTAATTTTCAAAATGAAGATATACATACATGTTTTGGAACTGATGATTTAAAAAGACAAAGAGAGAGAGAGAGAGAGAAGTGGGAATTGGTGGATTCAAATACAAGAAGAGCTTATGATATCATTTCAGAACTTGAGGATGAAGATAAAGATCTGATGACACTGAAATTGTGGCCATAAAGAAAAAAGAGTGGGGGGAACCTGTATTGTCCAAGATAAAGACATAATAGTTTTGAATTATATAGCTTTTTCCAGAGAAACGTAGAAGGTAAATTGGCATGAACACCAATAGGTGAAAAACTTTGGTGCACGGATGCTATCGCCAAGTGACGCACCTGACCATTGACCATTCCAAATTTAACACATCACTCATGTGTGAGCATTTTGTCAAGGTTTTCATTGTTTCTCATGTATCCTCTCTTTTTCTTTCATCTCTCTAATTTTTTAGAGTAAAAGCTAACTTGCTCAAAATATTTATCTAATTTCATTGATAAATGATATAACATGTGAGAGTTTTAATTAACATACCACGTACCATATTATATCATGAGTTAAATTGTATTGATAAGTTAACTAATTATTTGGTCATAAATTAGAGAATAGTAGGAATTGATGGGTAAAAGAGAAGAGGTTTTCATGCAAATGTGATATGAGTTGGAATTTTCAAAATGAAGATAAACATACATTTTTTGGAACTTATGATTTAAGAGGAGAGAGAGAGAGAGAGAGAGAGAGAGAGAGAGAGAGAGAGGTGGGAATTTGATGTCATTTGAGAGCTTGAGGATGTAGATAAAGATACGGTGACATTGAAATTGTAGCCATAGAGAATTTGATGTCACTTGGGAGCTTGAGGATGAAGATAAAGATACGGTGACATTGAAATTGTGGTCATAGAGAAAAGAGAGAGAGAGGAACCTATATTGTCCAAGATAAAAACATAATAGTTTTGAATTATATGGCTTTTTTCATTAAAAAACAAAAAAAAAAAAAAAAGTAGATGGTAAATTGGCATCGACATCAATAGGTGAAAAACTTTGGTGCACGGATGCACTTGCTAAGTGATGCATTCGATCATTAACCATTCAAAATTTAACACATCACTCATGTGTGAGCTTTTTGTCAAGGTTTTCATTATTTCTCATGTATTCTCTCTTTCTCTTTCATCTTATTAATTTTTCAGAGTAGTAAGCTAACTTGTTCAAAATATTTATCCAATTTCATAAAAAAAATATATGACATGTAAGTTTTAATTAACACATCACGTATTATATTATATCATGATTTATATTGTATAGATAATTTATCTAATTATTTGAAAATAAATTATATAAATATTTTGAAAAATTTAGTATTACTTAATATTTTTATTTTTAGTCAAAATTAGATGATGTTAATGTTTTAGCATCAAGTTACACAACTCAGCGACGGGTGCATCGAAGGGTTTTTCCTGTACCAATTGGTGGGCTGCCACTTGCCATAAAAGTTGCTCATGTTCATCATCATCTACTTCTCTTTATTCCTCTTTACATTATTCCTCTTTGGAATTCTCTTTTAACCTCTCATTTTTCTCTTTTCACATATATATTTTTGCCACCAACAGAAATTTTTTATGCTTCCAGACAGCTTGCCCTTTTTTTTTTTTTTTTCTCTTCTCTTTCTTTTTTCTCTTCAAATTACATTGTTCACAAATCACCACTTGTATGAAAGATATTTCTTCTCTTTTAATAAATACTATTTCCCTTACAACCGTTGAAACTTATAAAATGATTTATCTATACAAATGTTCTTTATCATCAAGTCGCATTCAATATTGAATAAAAAATAGTTTATTAAACAAAATAGTTTATTTAATTATGATACAAATACAACTTACTCCATGATTATTATTTACCTCCTTTATATAATCTATTGAATTTATCAAACAAAATTATAAGGAAATAAGAGTCTCAAACTAGGGAACTCTTGACAAAATTAACTCCATAATCATATCAAATGCTACACTAGAAAACTTATAAGTATAATAGGGCGAGCTTAAACATCAATATTCATTAGCATTAACAACACAGAGGCTTGAAGATGCGTTTTGTTTTTCATGAAAGTCCTTGCAAATAAAATTTTTATTAATTAATAGAATTATTATAAGTCGAGAAGTTGTTGGTTATTATTATTATTGATTTGGGATGAGGAATTTGAACTTAAAACCTCTTGTTAATTGAGAGATATGGGTGAAATATGTGGTTACCGACCAAACTCTGCTGAGGATCATAAAATTGGTTGTCATTTAAAAATAGCTTTAAGTTCGTTAATAGATGGTTTGATTGGTTATGATGGCTTTATAAAAGAATGTTTTGATGGTAAAAAAGTATATTCTTATCATGATAAAATTTCTAAAATGTTATAGTAGTACTATTACACAAGCAAGATCACTATTAAACTAGTGACAGCGGACATAACTTTATTGTTGTCCAGATGGCTTGGTAAAAGTAAGGTTTCAAAATTAAATATAAACCCCTCCTCAAATAAAATAAAAAATAAAAAAAGGACTATCCAACAAACTTTCAAAGGCAAGCTTTGCATCATAGAAGGCAGCGGCCTAACTAATTAAAATGCTTGTTTTTCAGTTTATGCAAACAACCTAAAAAAACAAAGAAATAAAAAAAGATCCTTTTGACTTTAAGAAAAAGAACACTTCAACAGGATATGCTTCTCTCTGTACGTATGACATGCAGCTCAGCCTCCACGTACAAATGGGAGAGAACTTTCAATACACCCGGACACCATTAACAACGTTATGGCATGACATATATCTCTTCTTATAACACTATATATTACTTATAGGCATGACCTGACTTGAGATAAACACAAAATATTCCAACAAAAAAATGTTGACATGTGTCCACCGTAATTTTTTTTAAATGATATGTCCACTCTAATTTGTGGTGTCAAATAATGGGATATTATCAAAATTCAACCTAATTTCATAAAGCATTGAACAAAATTCACCTCGTATTTCATAAATGATCAAATCCTTTTTTCTTTTTTTTTTTATAAAATATTGGTCAAACTTCACCCTTAGTTTTATGAATGGCCAAAGTCCACCCCAACATTTTCACTATTCTCTAAAATCACCCCACGATCATACATTCCTTAAACATCATAAGGTAAATATGTAAATGCAACATTAAATCCTAACAAAAAAATCCTTAAAATTATATTAAAATTAATTGCAAATTTTTTTTAGTTATTTTAAAGAATTAAATTTATTTCATTCAAAATTATATTTAAATAAAATTTTAATCCAATTTAATTTATAATATTTTATTTTACTTTTGAATTAAATATTATAAATTAAATTGGATTAAAAAATAAAACTATTATAAATTAAATTAGATTGGACTAAAAATAATATTGTCTCTTGTTTGATGTTATATAGGATTGGATTAACAAAAAAGTATTTTATGTTTGATATTATAAGAGATAGTTATTATTATATTAAATTAATTTAATTCTAAATAAAAATTATTATATCAAATTTGAAAAATAACATATTATAGATTAAATTGGATGAAAATTTTATTTAATTAAATTTTTTAATAAATAAAATTGAAAACGTATATTTCCTAAAAATAAAACAGAATTATTTATAATTAATTCTAAATACAATTTTAGGGATTTTTTTTTATTGTTTTAATGTAAATTAGTTTTCTATATAATTTTTTAATTAATTTATTTAGGATTTAATTTTGCATTTGCACATTTGCTCTTGTAATATTTAAGGAATATTTAATAATAGTGGGTGGATTTTATAAAATAATAAAAACGTTAGGGTGGATTTTGACCTATATTTTATGAAATGGGATAAATTTTAGCTAGTTATGAAATTAGGGGTGAATTTTTTTCAATATTTTATGAAACGGGGAGTATTTTGATAGTATCCCTTCAAGTAATTACCAATGAATGAATGTCATCATTCTATGCTATATCTATAGGCAATTTCAGCAAACAAATAGAAGAGGGACCTTTTGATCAAATTCTTTTCAGGTGGCTAAATTTATAGTTTGGGTCCTTTAAGATTCTCTATTCTTTATCTAGACATAGAACGACCTATAAATGTTGGTAGATATATGATGTTAAAATGAGAACAATGCAGAATACAAACGAAGGAATAATCTTAGTGCCAAGCTCGTCATTAACACAACTCCATTACAAAGACGGATAATTAATTAGAGCAGTCACTTCCCTCAATAAGCCATCCGTCAGCATAATCACAGCCAACACAACCGCTAAAGTCTCCATAAAATAGAAACGCAGCCCTGTTAAGATCATACTATAATCACAGCAGTACATGTGCTTTTAACTTTTATATATATATATATATATATATATATATATATATATATATGTCTGTATATATAAAGATAGTAGGAGTTTTGAAGTTAGAATTAAATTTATAAAGATATTTTCAAAATCATTATTTGTTCATGGACTATAATTTAGTTTGTGAACAAATAAATATATTCGTTTTTGTAAGCTAACTCAATTCACAGGCAAATTAGTGTTGTTTAAAAAAAAAAAAAAAAATTAAGTTTGGTATTAGTTTCAAAATTCACACTAATTTTGAGTTTACTTTATCAAATTTTTACTTTATTACTTTGAATTGTAGAACTGGTAAGTGAAATTTTAAGTTTATGGATTAGTATATAAACATCAAAAGAGCAAATAACACCATACCCTTTGAGATTTGCCTTTTTACAAGTACAAATAATTTTTCATTTTCTTAAAATTAGACTCCCTTACCATTGGTCAACTTGAACACCTTCAAGAATTTTTTTTCTTGTCGTTTTATTTTATCATTTATTTTAAAACAAAATTTGAGAACCATTTAAAAAAAAAGGTTAGATGTAGATTTTTTATGAAATAAAAATAAATTTTCTCATAAATTCTCGACGATGAGTTCTCCATCGCAGATGGAGACCTAATTTGTCTATGGAGATGCAAATTTAGGTCTCCATCTCCATGCAAACGAGATCTTTATAGACATCAATAGATATCTAATATAGATCTCTATCTTTTTATTTTTATTTTTATTTTTTTAAAATTTTGTTGTCTATCACAACAATAGAAGATAAATATTCATTTATTTATTTTTTATTTTTAAATTTTAAAAAATATGTTTTTTTTAATCATATTTCATCTTTTAATTTTTGTTTTATTAAGATATGTAATTTAGATATTTAAATGAAGGGTACGGTGCCCAAGTAATTTTAAAAATTTTGTTCGGGGCATTTTGGTATTCTTAAAGGTCAACCTAGTCAATGGTTGTTTTTAACAGGGTGAAAAAAAAAAAAAAAAAAAAACCCTAACTAATAGTAGAGGGAGTTAGTGTCAATAAAATAAATAGTTTTTTTCGCATGTAAAAGGGAAAACCTCATGCCCGTATGGTGTAATTTGCTAGAATTAAAATTCTAACCTTTGATTTGAAGGGCATATATTTCGGGCCAAAATTTCAGCTTCATTACTGTAGCATTTATCCTTCATTTAAATAAAAAAAAAATGTTAAGGGCACATCTTAAAATTAAAAAATGAGTAAAAAATTATATTTATTTTTTTGAGATATAAATATTATATATTAATATACTTTAAAAAGTATATATGAATTATTTATTTAAATTATGTGTTGTTAATGTGTGTTTTTAGAGCATCTCTAACCATGCGAGTTATCTATTATCCTTAACTAAAATAGTTAGTAATGTGACTTTTTATGGACTTTATCCACTCTCAATATTGTTAGTTATTTTATAAAAGTTGAATCACCCTAACTAAATTTAGAGAGCAAGAAAGACGTAACCGAATTCTCTTTCCTATTATTTTAATATTTAATTTAAAATAAAATAATTTGAAATCCTAATCAAACTTTCTTTTATATTATTTTAATCTGAATGTTTAACTAAAATAGAGACAAACTCTCACTTATAGTATTTTAATATTAATGCTTAATAAAATAGAGAGTGGTTAGAGTGACTGACTTAAAAGTTGTAAGCTAAAACAAGTTTTTGTCATTTTAGCTAAAATGTAGAAGTATGAGCATCCTAACCATATTAGCTATGCATTGTCCTAGTGATATGACTTTTTATGGACTTCTTGTAATACTCTCTCCTGAGATTACCACTGTACATATATACGAAATGATGTAATGTACTTATGTATCCTCGTTGGTGAAATAATAAAAGAATATTTAAGTGTTTAGTAGTAAAATTTAATATTTGTAGAATTTTTGCAAGAATCGAGAATAAATTTAAATTATAAAAAGTTGAGGGGTATAGAAGGAAATAAAAGATTTTTCTAGAAGAGTGACAAAATTGTAAATAAAGGGAAAAAACAAGGACATTGGGAGAAAAGTAAAGAATTTTTTAGAACATGGTAAAATCGTAAATTTAAAAAAGTTTAAGGGTAAAGTTGAAGTTTGACCTATTCCTATAAATAGGTGTGTGTGGTGAGTGTGTCGCGTGAGAGTGAAGAGAAAAAAAGAGAGAAAAATCTAGAGAGGAGAGAGAAGCTGTCGGCAAAGCAAAGGGAGGCGAATTAGCAGCCTCATCAAGCAATTTTTACCGTTTGTGAAGGGTGATTAGGCTACCGAAAGGTGAAGAACAGATTTGGGAACCATATCTAATAAGAATCAAGTGGTAAGAGTAAGTTTTCATAGTTTTATTTTAGTGAGAAATCTGTCAAGCAGTCTATAAACTACATCTGAAATTTGTGAGATTTTATTCATAGATCTCGAGCTGAACCAGCGAGTTGATGGGAAAGCAAGGCAAAAGGTAAAAGAGAAGTCGGTAAGTGAAGTAGCTATGATGGTGGTGTTTTAGAATGGTTGAGTTCTGTAGCAAGACATGTTGTAGGTACGACCTAAGTGTAGACGAATAACTGATGATATGTTGTTAAATATATGTTGTGAATTTAAGCGATGTCGAGGATGTGCAAATGCTGTGTGTGCAAAATCTGAAAAAAAAAGAAGTGTTAAGAGTATACATGAGCTAGGGCAGGAGCTCGCGAGGTGCGAGCTAGAGGATGCCCGCAGCTCATTTTCAGCACTGGTCAAGTTGGCTTGAAGCACAAGCTCGCAGGAAGCAAGTTGAGTAATGCATCAGCCTGCCATAATGCTTGTCTAAGCTGGACTAAGGCAGTAGCTTATAAGGGCGAGCTGGTCAATGGTAGTAGCTCGCAAGGGGCGAGCTTAGCAAGCAGACAGTGCTTATAGTTAGGTTAAGTTGGACAAAGGTAGGAGATAGTTAAGTGTATTTGAGCGAGCTCGTTGAGATGTTTAATGCCCACAATCCAGGCCGAGCTAGGTGATGTAGGAGCTCGTATAGAATGAGTTGGGCGAGCTGGGGTATGAGCTCGAAGCTCGAACTCGAGCTCGCATAGGCCTCTTCTTTTCCAAATGATATCAATTTATTATTTTGTAAAAGATTTCAAATTTGAATAAAAATTGAGGAGTTAGATCTTGGTAAAATAAATTTAAGAAAAGAAAACATTTTAAAATTTATATTTATATAAATACAATAACCCAAAAAAAAAAAAAAAGTCTATATGAATATTGATCCAAATCATCTCATTATTTTTATGATAAATAGTACGATTATTATTAATAATTGTGTTGTAAGCTAACAGTTTAGTATGTGTACAAATAATGAAAATAGAACTTATAAATGTATAAATAAAAAATCTCATTGCTTTAAAATCGATGAAATTAATCAATGGAATCTTTATTTTTTACACTAAAAAATAACCTCTATTTCAAATAAAAAAGAAAAAATTTAATATTTGATGATTTTTTAACTAATGGTTTATTAAAAAAATAAATTTTTAAATTTGATTGTTTAATTATATCGATACATTTGATATTTTTTTAACTTTTATTCCTATTACATACTTGTTGGAGAATTTCATAAATGTTATTTTTGATTAAATACTTTGATTAGTATAATAATCAACTTTCATATTTAAAACAATTATAAAATTAATCAGCTTGAATTTTGTAAGACATTAGTTTTGATAGTTGTTTTCCACCAATTTATTTACACCATGTCAAAAGAAAATATTTTCATTGAGGTGAGAAATATAATTTATAAAGTGTATAATTTACACTAGTTTGTCAAATAAATATATTTTTATTTTAGAAGTAATATAAAAGTTTATCAACATCTACGAATTTTTATGATCTTCATCATTACTAATTAATAAAGAAAACGATTTTAACTTATTTTTTTGATACACAAGAACAATAGAAAGAGTATGCTAATGAACGGAAGGTTGCTATAGCCATTGATATATGGAAATATGTTGGGATTATTGATAATAATAGCCACTAGATGTTTTATTTTTTAGAGAATGCATCAAATAAATAATGAAATGCTTAAAATATTTGATGTTTTTTGGTTATTAATTATGTAATTAAGGTGATTTTACTTTTATTTTATGTGTCATGCTTTTTCATCATTATTAATATAATAAATATAGTTTTATTAACTTATAAAACTACATTATATTATAAGTTAGTGAAAATTTAGTCTGTGAAAATACGTGAAAGTTTATAAAATTCTATATAAATATTTTATAATTTCTTTTAAAAGCCTATCAAAGTTAATAAAAATCTTTTAAAAATGAATTTATAAAAATTCATAAGAGTCTTTCATGAATCTGTAAAATTATTAGAAGTTTATGAAATTCTACAAAAGTCATTCACTAAAAAAGGTCTACAAAAGCATTTCAAAATCATGATCGAATACACCCCTTTAAGTATAAGGAGCAAGAAAACTCTAACCAAATTTTTTCTCTTATTATTTTAATTTAATACTTGGCTAAAATAGAGCAAACTCTCACTCATTATTTTAATATTAATACTTAGTAAAAATAGAGATGATGGTTTAAAAGTTACCAAGTAAAATAAGGTTTTTGTTATCTTAATAAAAATTTAACTAAAATTTACGGCATATGGTTGGAAATTACTTCTCTTACATTTAACATCTTAGCATGGATGATTATATACCTCCCCACCGTTTTAGTGATGACGGGTTCAAGTTTCAATGAGCGTATTTAATACTAATTCGGAGAGTGGGACTTCTTTTTATATTAAATTGTAGAGAAATTAGTTGGAGAATGGGATTTCTTTTTATATTAAATTGTAGAGAAATTAGTTGGGACTTACCCAAATCAACACTATCTTGCTACATGCTTTTTTTTTTTTTTTTTTTTTTTTTTTTTTTTTTTTAAATATAGCTTGTTTTGTTTCTTTTTTTTTTTTAATAGTAAATTGAAGAGTGAGACTTCTTCTTCTTATTATTATTATTTAAATACTAATTGAAGAGATATCTATTGGGATTTTCTCATATCAACGCTCTCTGGCCTCTCGTTATTTTTTTTTTTTAATTTTTTTTTTGAAATACTAAATTGAGGAGTGAGACTTTAACATTTAATATTTTGCATATATCTAGACATTGTCGGGCCTCTTTTGTTTTGTTTTGTTTTTTTTTTTTTAAAAAATAGGAACAATATAATTTATCTAAAGTTGACCCAAAATGGATAAGAAGTTTGTTGGGACTTACCCAAATCAATATCATCTAACCCTTTTTTTTTTAGAAAAAAAAAAATACTAAATTGAAGAGTGGGACTTCAATATTTTCTGTTTTGGGTTTTACATGTTTCTAGATATTGTCTAGCCTCTTTTGTTCTTGTTTTCAGTTTTTTTTTTTTCTTTAAAGTACTAAATTGAAGAGTGTGATCTTTTTTTTTAAAAAAAAAAAAAAAAATTGACACAAAATGGATAAAAAGTCTGGTGGGACTTAACGAAATCAATCACTATTTGTTCTATCCTTGAATCTCTTTCCACAATGGGAAACAACTACTCCCATTATAAGGATATAAAGCTTTTGAACAAATTTGGTAAAACTGTAATCCACCACTAAAATTAATGAAAATATATACAACCATTTATATTAGGAGGTGATCTTACAAGGAAGAGTGCTGATTATCTCGAAGTTGAAAAGATTCTGATCAAAATAATTTTTTTTTCTTTGAAATGCATTGAAGACAAATGTATTAAGACTTATCGAAATTAATATTATCTTACCACTTTTTTTATATATTTTTTTGAAGTATTAATTTGAAGAATAGAGTTTTTTTTTAAATACTAAATTGAAGAGAAGTCTCTTGGGACTTGCCCAAATAAATACTCTCTTGGTTCTCTTCTTCTTCTTCTTTTTCATCGTCTTCTTTTCCTCAAAAATACTAAATTGAAGAGTGGGAATTAAATATTTTCTATTTTACATATATCTAGACATTGTTGGCATTTTTTTTTTTAAACTAAATTGAAGTGTGTGATTTTCTTTAAAGTTGATATAAAATGGATAAGAAATCTATTGGGACTGACCCAAATCAATACTGTCGAGCCTCCTTTTTTTTTTTTTTTTTTTTTCCATTTGGTTTGAAATACTAAATTGAAGAGTGGGACTTCATTATTTTTTGTTTTGGGTTTTCTACATTTAGATATATATTGTTTGGCCTGTTTTGTGTTTGTTTTTGTATTTTTTTTCCTTTTTTTTTTTTGAAATACTAAATTGGAGAGTGTATTTTCTTTTTTTTGTTTAAGTTGACACAAAATGGATAAAAACTCTATTAGGACTTACTAAAATCAATCACTGTTTATTCGGTCTCTAAATCTATTTCCATAATGGGAGACAATTACTCCCATTCTAAGGATATAAAGCTTTTGAAAAACATTTGGTGAAACTTAAATCCACCACTAAAATGGATGAAAATATACATAACCATTTATATTAGGAGATGATCTTACAATGACAAGTGATGATTATCTCAAAGTTGAAAAGATTCCGATCCGGATAAGTTATGCTTCCATCGAAAGCGATATAACGAATCCCCCAACCCCAATCTTAACTTTTAAGTATACTGCATATTCTTCATTAACTACGTGATGGATTCTAATTGGTTCCAAAATGTCTCCTCATTTTCACTTCAACATAGAAACTGGAATTAGAAAACTTATGCAAATTATCATTATCGGGCTATTTAGCTACATGGGACATATGTTAAATGTTGCATCAAATAAGTGGTGTAAGACCCCATCCATATTTTGCGGGAGTTGACAAGATTCACAATGGAAGTGACAAAAATTCCGTATGTCACACTTCTTCTTGTCTTGTGTCAAATCCTCAGTGCTTGAGTGCACCAAGTAGTATACCTAATGTACTAAAAATTTTCTCCTAAACGGACCGCTAAATTGTTAACGATGCAAAGTTGAAGAGTAAGATGTGAAATTCTATACTGTATATGTGAAAATGAATATAAAATTTTAACAGTTTAACAATTTTTGCTAATCAGATAAACTTGCACTTAAATGTAGGTGGAGAACATTTGAGCCATTTTTGTTACATTGTACTACACTTTAGTATTATATCTACTGGATACTAAATTAATTAGCATTGTTACTAAGTTATGCATTGTGGGTGGGGTGTTACTTGTAGTGATAAAAAATCTGAACCCAAGATTTAGGCCTAATGTCCATTAACAAAACCTGAAGCCAGCCCACCTGGTTATGTTGGCCTACGACCCTAGGCTTATACGTCAATTGGATGGCCCAAGATAAGGTGGATTAATAGAGGCCCAATGCTTCATGGGTCGATCAATCTAGTTGATCGAACGACTTAATCCATAGTTTTGGCCTCTCAGACTTGGTCCAAAACTACTCTCGTGGGTTAGCCCATAGGTTCGACCGATGGTCCAGCATCAAGGCCTATAGAATAGGCCCAAGAGCCTACCTTTCTATTCCATTCGTGACATAATCGACATTAACTCTAATTAGGATTCCTTCCTAAATGGTAGAGGTAGAGTTGGAATGGGAAGCCGATTAATCATGACCAGGAATCTAAGGATTAGCCCGATATCTCCTAGATCCTCTAAGATCTGATCCTCCTAGTATAGTCAAACTAGGAAAGTATCATAAAAAGAAGGATCTCCTTACCTATATAAAGGATCCTTAATTCAATGGTGAAACGCACAATACATCTAAATAGGAGCTCTTGATTACAGACACTTCATCGGAATTCTCTTAGAAACTACATTCTGGCCATCTCACAGGTCAGACTACGATGATTTACTGCCTTTATTCTCCTTCGGCACAGTTCCTCCTCCTGGGCTCAATGTCCCTCCATGACGCCATTGTCATTGACCCTCGGTCAACGACTCCACTGGTGTCATCACCTTTATGTCGGATCCTCGCCTTAGGCTTACAGCTACGTTGCCCGCTAGTTACGCCATCACCTCAAGCTGTAATCAACATTGGACCCTTATTTGTTAACCTCTGTCGGTCAACACTTACCGCTTGTTACTTTCTTTGTCTCATTATTTGATCGATTTACTGACTTAAGCGTCGAAGTATCTTCGATGGACACGACACTGGACACGACACTGATGTCAAGATCACTCTCACTCTCTTTCATTTGGTCTGTGCAGGATATAGGTTGTCAGGTTCCTAGGAAGTTGACAAACGAGGTTTACTCCACGTCAGCATACTGCAATTCGACCCCACTATATTACTCAAGGTATTGTACACATAAATTATTTTAAAGCAAACAATTTTAAAAATTAAATTGTGAACTTACTTTAACAGTCACTAGTGTGAGAAAAACTACTGAATTAAAAATATAACAAATAACATCTAAGCATCAACATCAACAAAACATGCAAACCAAATCAATCGACACCACGTGAAACATTTTCTTTTCTAAAACGTATGTAATGTAATTAAGTAAAAAATCATTGTAGTGTAAGGAGTAAATAAAGAGAGCGCTGAATTTATCCTCTAGCTAAAAGAAGAGAAAGTAGGGCCCCTACAGAATCCAAACACAAATTCGGTCCCTACAGATTCTTATGTCTGAATTCTGGATGTGTTATGTTGAGGTTGACACGGAGAAGATACCTATCAACTAGTAATCAAAAGGAACCACAATCTGAACAATGAACTTATCTTTCGAGCACCTTCCAAACATGTAGGACAACAGCAGATGATCATGACTACGTACCAAAAAACGTATTTCTGTATTCATGTACAATAATTATGACAAGTAATTAAAGTCTCTCAAGTACACAAGAGGGCATATAAACTCATCACTAGACCTTGGAGGTTCGGAAAAATAAGGTAAATTAAATTTAGCACCCCATTTGCAAGTGGATGGTGAATGGGTGGTGAAGGCAGATACTCTGCAATAAAAGCTTTCTATATGAGTGCGATTTTGTCTTCCACTACCCAAAACCAGAGAAGGAAAAACAAGAACGCATCTCAATCAAACAGAGAAGTTTTTGTAAGAAAACAAAAGCAACACCTAGAACTTCACTATCAGCGCAAGGAAACATAGGAGAAATCTCCCACCATAAACTATGCACATTGTCATCCAAAGCATATGCGCACTCACGCGTACACAAAATATTTGAAGTTCAAAAATATTTGTCCAATTAATGAAAGATAAGCAACCAACAACAAAACCTGCTTGAAAATCACCAAAAAATACTTGGTGCTTATTTGAGCATGCCCTTCCATTAAAAAAAAGAAGAAAGGATCATCCAAAACTTGCAATATAGAAAATGGATCTGGAGAGAGAGATAGTTGAGAGAGTTGAGAAGTTAGGGTTTTTTTTTTTTTTTTGAAAAGAAAAGGGGTACGGGTATATAAACAACGGATATTTTGCAGGTATGATAGAGACCCGCAAATAGATACATATCCTACCCACAAATATATATGAAGGTTTTTATAGACTCCATTATTTTAAAGGTCTTTTAAAAAGTGGTTAGGGTCTAGACTCGAACCGCAGCCACACGGGTATAGATCGGTTTGAAGACCTTATCCATTTTGCCAAGTTTAAGTGGTGTAGTTGTGGGGCGCAAGCCCCAGCCTATTAAAATCTTTTAATATTTTAATTATGTGTTTTTTTTAATATAAAAGATATAATTAAAATTGTATTAATTTGTCAAATTAATTATTATTATTATTATGAAAGTCACATATGTCAAATTAGATTTTTTCTAAAAACATAAAATACTTTCCTCTCAGTATTTGATAATATTTAAATAATTTCATCATTTATTTCATCATTCCTATCTTAAGTAAGAAAATTTATCTTTCCATTCTTAACATATTGTACAATCTTGATTATTAAGCTTGTCAAATTTGAGTTTGTAAATTAATAAATATTCTATATATTTTAAAATTTTCACTTATTTGTATTTGTTTTTCTGTTAGTTTATTAATGATTAAGCTTGAATAAAAAATGGCTTGCAACAAGACTTTTTTATGAACTTTTTAATTATATAAAGAAAATGGGTAAAAATAAATATTAATATAATTTCAGTATTATAAATGATTTTGATGATTCAAAAGAGTCTTTCATTATATGAATAAATAGTATCATATTTAGTTTTTCAATGACTTCTTACTTTAACATAAGGGATTGTCTTGCATTCATTTAAATATTTAGTTTTATTTCGGCAGCCTATGAAACCAAAAACCTGGTCTGTCATTGACCTGACATAAAAATGTAACATGTTTGATAGGAATTCTTAAAAGTTATTTTAAAAAACATAAAATAATATAAATATGTTTGATATTGTTTTAAAAATGAGTAGAATAATTGTTTAGATGAAAACATAATGAATTATTTCAAAAATATGTTTTGAAAATAGTGAAAAACATAAAAAATTTATTTTTCACTTTTTGGTTGTAATTTTCGAAATGATGTTTTCCATTTTTAAAAACTTATCACCAAATATCTCTTTTATTTTTTATTTTTGAAAATGAAAAACCACTTTAAAAAAGCCATCCAAACGCCATCATCCACAAGAAAGAAACAACGAACATGAAGTAAACTAATTACAATAACCATAAACAATAACCAAATATTGGCTGCATCAGTTCCCCTCTTCTTAGAAGAACTCAACCTTGAGTTACATTCAGCAGCAAGCAGCAGCTTTGTCCAGTGGAAAGACCTGATAAGGACCAATCTTTTTGGCCTGCAGTTTGTGATAAGTACCAGCTGGTTATCGATGCTCATTCAGATGCACCATGACTAGATCACTTCATTGAACACTTTCTCAAGCCGATGGGAATCAGCAGCAGCTTTGTAGCGGGCATCAGACGCTTCAAAGCCTCAGTTTGACATCCCGATGCCTCTAGCAAATCTGTTCTGCACAAACAGTAGCTGGCTTACACTTGGCTACAGGCAACTGGATGAGGTCAACAGTTGCATTTGGGGGTTGCGTAAACAACGTCAAATGGGGATCCATTAACCATAGAATTGAAGGTAAATTCAACCTGAGGAACAGAAATCCCACAACTTAATTTAGTTCATCACCAGCCACACAACGAATCATGGACAAGGCGCGGTTAACTACTTCAGTTTGGTCATCCATATGAGAGTGAAAAGTACCACTGAAGTTCAGAGCAGTATCAAATTTCTTCCAAAGAACCCTCCATATATGACTTACAACTTCACATCTGTTAGGGTTATATACCGTAAAAGCTTGTAATTTATAAATATTTAAATTAAATAATAAAATATATTTATTTTATTCAATTATATGTGCATTTATGAAATGTTTGCTTCATACAAATATCATGTAACATCCATGGTTACTTATATAGTCTCAAACTAAGTATATACATGTTATATATAAGAGGATTTAGTTTGAGATCAGTAATCTAAAGAGTCCGTAGAAAGCAAACAAAACTGGATACTTTATTTGTGGTAAATCTACAGCTGCGGTTCATTTTGTATTTGATACGATGATCTTATCCGGGATCGTTTATGTAGCGACATGAAAATGAAGGCACCTTATATAATAGAGATTATATAGGACTGGACCATAATAAAATGAATTTCTTATTAATATCCATTAAATAAAGAAATTCATATTTATTAACTAGATGATCATATATGGATTGATCTTAATCCTGAGTGTTTTATGAACTCCTATTTATTGAGTCATATCTTTTGATTTACATGAGTGAGACTGTTATAGATTTACGGTCAATAAACTTCGTACTTTGGAGATGTGATTTAATAAGTGGCTGGGAACATTCTACATAATAGTGGAATTCACTCCTTCTTGCGAGAAGTAGATGAGTAGTTCTCTTAAGTGTTGATTCGAGTCTTGAACAATAAGAGCGCTCGAATTTCTATTTGTAAATAAATGGAAAGATAAATTCATAAGTTGTTATGAATATATTATTCATTAGAGAATTAATGGTACTTAACGGAATAAGAAATAATTAGAAAGGTATAACGGACTTTAATGACCTAGCTCTAATTATAAACTACTCGTGGATGATCGAACCATATGAAATGATTAAATCGATGGACACTGAAAATTCAGATTGTATAAAACATCTACAATTTTAAGAATGCAATCTTAAGTTTTTAGTGGAATAACTTTAAGGTTAATAATAGTGAATTATTTAATTAAAGAGTTTAATTAATAATTTCGATATTATTGGAGCTCAAATTGTAGGTCCATTTGGTCCCCTCGCTAGCTCACAACCACAAAAAGAAACAAAGGGAAGAACATAATTAGATTGTCCAATTATAAGTATACATACAATTTTATGAACACGTTCACGAATAGTTTAAATAATTTGATTATTTAAATATAAGTAATTATTTAATTATTTGTAGAGGTTAAAAGTTTAACTTTAAATAGTGTCATTAAATTATATATGATTTAGAATCATTTAATTTAATGAAAAATCTTTTAATTAATGGAAATAGTAATTTAATTTAATTGAAATTAGATTCCATATTAAATTAGATTAAAGAAGTTTTAATTTAATAGGAATTAGATTCCATATTAAATTAAAAGTAAAGAGTTTTAAACCAATAAGAAATTTGATTCCATATTGGATTTGAATTAAGTTTTTTAATTTAATTAGGAAATTGTATTCCTTATTAAATTAGAAAACTCTAACTCACCATTATAAAAAGGTGTTTTATATTGGTAACAATGGTAGAGAAAATGAGTGAGAATTTTTTGTTACTTGAATAAAAAACTTCCATTAATTAAAAGATTTCGTGATATAATTCTTCGAGATTGTGCTCACACACAGTTTCTTTTGTGAAGAGTTATAGCAAGGAAGATCGGGTGGTGAAGAATTTACGAATCAAAAGAGATCAATTCAATCTTCATGCAAGGTAAGATTCGATCTTATTAATTTAATTATTGAATTGTAATTACTAGCATCGATCGGACGTGTTTTTATTTGAAAATTTTTTTGAAATCCACGTTTCCGCATTAAATTCAAAATTCAATTTTTCCTTCAATTGGTATCAAAACCCCGTTGTACTAGTTTAATAATTGATTCAATAATTAGTGAATGTCCCTTTGATTATGATTCTTTGTATGTTATGGAGTAGGTACTAATTATTAATGTGTATATTTTTTTTATATTCATGTTGATGGATAAGATTTGCATGGATTGATCGTTAATTATATGGTTCTTCGGCTAATTTAATTTGATTAAATTTGTAAACCCGTTGTGATAATTTTTTTTTTCTTTATTGTAAATTATAGATTTAGGTTTTAATTATTTCCAAAGAATTATTCGCGAAGATCGTTGTCGACAGAATTGATTCAGCTGTGCAATCGGTGCAAAATTTGTACCCAGTTTAGCACCACACCTTGATATGCGCATTGGATGCGTACTGAGCTATAGGTGCGTTGGCAGTGCATGATATACCCAATAACACCGCACTGGATACGGTGCCTTTGCACATCACGTGTTGACAAAACAATGCAATGCATAGTAAAGTGCAATAGTTGCACCTGATCAAGTTTCATGCACATAACAGTGCAATTATTGCAATTGTGCGTGAAAGTTAAAGCATTGCAAGTTTGTGTGTACGACACGTGTACACCCAGAGCACATGATTGATGGCTCATGCTTGGCAGTTTATTGGATTTTTCCGGAAAGGCTCCTAGACTTTGTGTTTCAAGCTTTTCGGAATATATCTGTATATGTTTATCAAATTGTCCATTCTTAAATGGACACTAACTCCTTGGTTCAAGAATCAAGTTATGGGCTTCTAACCCAATCCATTTGATGGATATACTTGATTGTTAAATTGGATTTAATTTTGAGCGCAAGTGAGCCAATCAAGATCATGAAGACTACAAGTGAAGACCAAGGAATGTATTGGTTAATTTTTTATAATCTTGAAAAACTAGTTTTAGGTTGTTAAAGTCAAATAACCTGGTCAATCACATGTTGTTTATTTAAATTGTTTATCATGTGATGGTTAAATAATTTGTTGATAACATGTTTATGTATAAAATATGTCATATAGGATAGAAAGTGTCTACTCGTTGCATTATAACATGACATACATACATATATTATTATTTATTTTTTCTATTAAATAGTTTATTAGTTAAAGTAGAGATAATAATACATTGAATACCAATTACATAATTTGTTAGGATTTTAGTTGAAAATCCTAGGTTAACAAATTAGAAATATATGATTAGTTTTAATGTGATTAAAAACATATATCTCAACAATTAGTATTCATAATGTGATTAGATTTTAAGAGTTAAAATTAGGTAATTCACATTGTTTTTAATCTAATTTAATTAAAAAGTTTAATTTATTTAGATTAGTGAACCAATTAGAAATATAGTTTTAATGTGATTAAAAGATATATTTAATATAATTGGCTTATAATGTGGATTAGATTTTAAAAGTTAAAATTGGGTAATCTCACATTAAATCTAATCTTTATAATTAAAAAGTTTAGATTATCTAGATTAGATCTTTCAAAATAAATTATTATTTTTTTTTAAGAGTTAAAAATCCGGTAATTTATTAGGTGTTAATAGGATGTTGATTCTAGTAACACACTAATTCCTAGTAACTTAGATTATATTTATTAGTCGTTGGTAATCTAAGATAATGACTAGGAATAATATGTAGAAAATCCTAATCCTAAAATAATAAATGGGAGAGGGATATATGACAATATATTCCACGGTCTTCATCATTAGTTCAACACCATGAGATTTGAATGGCGCCTCGAGGCGGCTTTGTTTTCGTCCCCCTAAGGGTGGTGTCTATTTGGGTCAATATCAAGGTTGACTTCCTAAAGGATAGGATTTTTGGATGTATTTTGGGATTGACCTACCCTAAGGCTGGCAATTCTCAAGTTAAGTCCGAGAGATCTGAAATGATGGGTTACACTCATAAAAGAATTAATTAATTGATAATTTAATTCTTTGACCGAAATAAGCGATAGTCAGATTATATAGGAATAAGAGTTATTTTGTTATATTATTTGACTGAGATTTACTCAATTTAACATACAAATATTTGACCTACCCTAAGGTGGCATTTATTTGTGGTATGTTAGATTATCATGGCATAGTAATTCTTTTTAGGGTATTTCTGATTCATTATTCGTCAATCATCTATCACGTTTAATTTTATGCCAAAATTTATTGATATTTGTATGAATGCAATTTTGAATAAAATATTTTGTTTATTTATTTCAGCAATACCGTCACCTTTAATTACTATACTTGCCAATGATAAATTGAATGGGGATAACTATGTTAAATGAAAAAATAACATGAACGCCATTTTGGTCTGTGAGGACCTAAAATTTGTCCTGACGGAGGAGCGTCCTCCTGTGCCACCGGCAAATGCTGCACGTAATGTACGCGAAACTCACCAAAATTGGGTTAAGGCTAATGAAAAGGCTCATTGCTACTTGTTAGCAGGAATGTCCGATGTGCTTGCTAAGAAGCATGAAACAATGGCAACAGCATCTCAGATGATGCCGTCATTATAAGGGATGTTTGGGCAACCTTCTGAGCAGCAACGATACGAAGCTGTTTGTGCTACTATGACTGCTAAGATGAAGGAAGGGACATCAGTTCGAGAGCATATCTTGAATATAATGACCTATTTTAACACAGTCGAAACTCATGGTGGGATGATTGATGAGCCTAGCCAAGTAAGCATGATACTGCAAACTCTTCTAAAGAGTTTTATGCAGTTCAAGAGTAATTATGTTATGAACAAACTGCAATATAATATTACTCAATTGCTTAATGAACTAACAACTTATGAGTCCATGAATAAGGACAAGACTAAGTCTGGTGAAGCAAATGTTGTTGAAACTTCCACCTCTAATAAAAATAAGAAGAAAAAGACCACCAGTAAGGCTAAGACAAAGCCCAAGAAGCAGGCTATCAAAAAGAAGAAGTAGAAGGGCTCTAAGACTTTCAAACCCAAAGGAAAATATTTTTATTATGATGTGGAAGGGCATTGGAAGAGGAACTGTACAAAGTACCTCGAAGAGCTCAAGAACAAAAAGAAAATGAAAGGTAAATTTGATTTACTCGTCATTGAATCTTGTTTAGTGGAGAATGATATATTCACTTGGATAATTGATTCAGAAGCCACTAATCATGTTTGCTCTTCTTTACAGTTGATTGATTCTTTGAGGGAGCTTGATGAGGGTGAGTTCACCATGCGAGTTGGCACTGAGGATGTCATTTCAACTAGAGCAGTAGGAGAAGTTAGACTTCAATTTTCAAATAGTTGTTTTATTCTTTTAAACAATGTTTATTATATTCTGAATTTTAGAAGAAATTTGATTTCAGTTTCTAGATTATTGAAACAAAATTATTTACTTTATGTTATTATTTCTAGAAATGGGTTGAATATTTGTTCTGGAATATTAGAAAACAACATATACATGTTAAGGTCGTTAACACGTAATTCACTGTTCAATGCTGAATTGTTTAAAGTTGAAAAACCAAAAGCAAAACGATAAAAGATTTCTCCCAACAATAATACCCATATTTGACATCTAAGACTTGGACATATTAATCTTGACAGAATAAACAGACTAGTAAAGAGCGAAACTTTAAGAGAGTTAAAGATTGACACTTTACCTGTTTGCGAATCCTGTTTAGAAGGTAAAATAACTAAGAGACCTTTTAAGACAAAAGGTTATAGAGCCAAAGAACCACTAGAGCTTATACATTCAGATGTTTGTGGTCCAATAAATGTTAAAGCTAGAGGTGGTTATGAATATTTCGTCACTTTTATTGACGACTATTCAAGATATGGGTATATTTATCTAATGCAACGGAAGTCTGAAACTTTTGAAAAGTTTAAAGAATTTAGAACTGAAGTTGAAAATCAATTAGGTAAAACATTAAAAGTTCTACAATCAGATCGTGAAGGAGAGTACATTAATACAAAGTTCAAGGATTACTTGATTGAGAATGAGATTATATCCCAACTCACAGCTCCTGGAACACCAAAGCAGAATGATGTTGCAGAAAGGAGAAATCGAACCCTACAGGATATGATGAGAGTCATGATTAGTTTTTCATCTTTACCTAGTTCTTTCTGGGGATATGCACTGCAAACTGCAGTATATATCCTGAATGTAGTTCCTTCCAAGTCTGTTCCTAAAACACCTTTAGAGTTGTGGAATGGTTGCAAAGCTAGTTTGCAACATTTTCGCATATAAAGGTGTCCAGCACATGTGCTGAAAAATAAAACTGGGAAGCTAGAACCACGTTCACAAGTTTGCTTATTTGTAGGCTACTCCAGAAAATTAGAGGCGGATTCTTTTATGATCCTTAAGATAACAAAGTAATTGTATCGACAAATACTACGTTTCTTGAAGATAATTACATAAAAGAACACAAACCTCGAAGTAAGGTTGTACTTGAGGAGTTATTACCTGGTTCAACCAGTATTCAATCAACAACAATTGTTAAGAATAACATAGTTAAGACCACATCTGAGCATCAGACAGACTTCCATCAAAATCATCTACCATCTCGTTGTAGTGGAAGGGTTATTAAACTACCAATCCGTTACAGAGAAATTGGAGAAGCACAAATTGCTATCTTCGATGAGTGTATAGATGATCCATTGACATATCATGATGCAATGGAAGATTCTAATAAGGAAGAATGACTTAAAGCTATGAATCTCGAGATGGAGTCAATATACTGAAACTCAGTCTGGCAACTTGTGGATTAACCAGATGGGGTAAAACCCATAGGTTGCAAATGGATCTACAAGAGGAAGAGAGGAGTGGATGGGAAGGTGGAGACCTTCAAAGCTAGGCTAGTGGCAAAGGGGTATACTCAGAAAGAGGGAGTTGACTATGAAGAAACTTTCTCGCTAATAGCCATGCTTAAGTCCATTCGCATTCTTCTATCCATAGCTGCATGTCTCGACTACGAGATATGGCAAATAGATGTCAAGACTGCATTCTTGAATGGCAATCTTGATGAAAGCATTTATATGATGCAACCAGAGGGATTCGTGATTCAAGGTCGAGAGCAAAAGGTTTGCAAGTTGCAAATGTCCATTTATGCGCTTAAGCAAACTTCTCCATATTGGAATATTAGATTTGATACATCGATCAAGTCTTATGGTTTTGAGTAAAATGTTGATGAACCTTGTGTATACAAGCATATCATCGATAAAAAAGTGGTTTTCCTCTTACTTTACGTCGACGATATCCTATTCATTGGGAATGATGTTGGAGCATTATTTGATGTAAAGAACTGGTTTGCTAACCAATTCCAAATGACAGATTTGAGAGAGGCTATTTATGTTCTTGGGATCCAAATTATACAAGATTGCAAGAATAAACTGTTAGCATTGTCTCAAGCATCGTACATTGATAAAATCCTTATACGTTTTGCAATGCAGAATTCCAAGAAAGGTTATTTACCTTCTCGGTATGAAGTTCACTTGTCTAAGGAACAATGTCCTAAGACACCTCAAGAGATTAAGGATATGAGACGAATTCCCTATACCTCTACAATAGGCAGTCTCATGTATGCTATGTTATCTAGGAGACCTGACATATATTATTCAGTGGGAGTAGTCAGTCGTTATCAATCTAACCCAGGATTGGATTATTGGGTGGCAGTAAAATGTATTCTCAAATATCTTTAGAGAACAAGAAATTATATACTTGTGTATTCTGGTGAGAATTTGATTCCAACAGGATATACAGATTCTGATTTTCAATAAGACAAGGATTATCGAAAATCCACGTCTGGGTCAGTATTCACCTTAGGTGGTAGAGCTATAGTATGGAGAAGTGTTAAGCAATCTTGCATCGCTAACTCCACCATGGAAGCTGAATATGTAGCATGACAAACCCCGTTTCTGCACTTCCATTTCCGTATAGACGGCAGCCTGCCGGCAACCCCACGGTAACCCTCCAGCCTATATTTAATCCGACTGAAAGATTCCCGTGAAGCTAAGCCGTTTTTCCCTATTGAAAACTTTTTTAATTACACATTTATATAATAGACTTAGTAAAAATTTGGGCAGCATAACGACTATTTTTCTAAGATTACCACCCTGCGAATTTGGTAAAAACTTTAAACACTTCTAAAATCAATTGGTTTTTCCCAAACTTCTGGGTCTCAGGCCTTCAATTTATCAATTCACAAGCAACCACTAGCATGTCATCAATTTTCAAAATAATTTAAAACACAAAACAGTATGTCATGCATCTATATTTATTTATACATGTTCAAATATAAGAAAAACTTATATATTATGTCATATACAATTAAGTATTTCCCAAAATAAGATATATACAATCACAGCAGTACAAAGCACTTTCGACTCAACCTGCCTAATCCTGGGCTGGAGTCTCTGATCCTGATGTACCTGTACCTGTACCTGTACCTGTACCTGCATCTGCCCCTGGGGAGGTTTTGTTTGTAAAACATAAAACAGTATAAGCTACACGAGCTCAGTGAGTGTTGTAAGTTTTTATTTTCATTTTATCTTTATAAAAATTCCTCCCTTAGTTTTAAAATACTTTATAAACCTCTCATCGCTGTAATATGAAAAATCAATTTTTCTCTCAAAACCAGTTTTCAGATAAATGCATGGATAACTTATTTATGTAAATATCATTCAATTCCATTATAAAACTAAAAGATACGATAAATTATCATATAATTTCAGTTTTCTGCATAAAATATAAATAGTGGTGGCATTATTATTTTTGAAAAGTCTCTGAATAAAACGAGCCAACCACTAATGGTCCGTACCATATGGTATCCTAGGTATGGAGCGAAATTTTGTCTCGCTCCGGCCTTCCCGGAATTTTTCCTCGTTCAGGCCATCTAACCGGTATTACGTAGCGGAATTTTTCCCTCGCTACGGAGCGGCATTTTTCCTCGCTCAGGTGGAAGCTAGCTAATAATATACCCTATACGTGCATTAGGCGACACACTAAACTGAACAATTAACTCGATACAATCCCCCCTTGCGGGTTTCCTCCCGCTGTTAGTGACAGACACTCCCAACACTGCCAATGCACGCTTCGGGTACTCAACCTCAACCGGAAATATCTGTAAGATCTACCAAGCATACCATATGTTCAATATATATATTTCCATCAAATAATTTTTCACCATAAATACTTATCTCGTATAAACTTTTCAAATTTAAGAAATCCACATCTCATATAATCATTTATAGTCCATGCAAAATATTTTTCATATAATTTCATTTATTTCAAAATCAAACTATAACATATCATAACATAAACTTTACAACATTATATCCAAAATATTTTAAATAACACTCACCGATTATCGATTCACAAAATCACACGCTTTCGGGTTTCCTCGATTCCAAATATAATTATCGCCGTCCTAAATTAAATCTACAAAGTAATATAATATATAAAATTTTTAGTACGGCTGCTATATAGGAAAAATAACCCTAAAAATGAATTCTACACTTAAAAATGAGTCCGTAGACACATCGGGAGCTAAATTTCGAGTTCGGGAGGTCGAAAATCTTACCTCCGCCGTACGTGGTGGCCGAAGGCGACTTTTCGGCGTCGGATTCCGGTGACCTCGGTGGTGGGAGGTATGGTTAGGTGGGTTTTGTTGTCCTCGACACACTGATCACGAAAACGAGGTCGATCGGCGTCGAAATCGCTTTGTTTCGCCGGAATCTAGAAAATAAAAGTTGGTTAACCGCCTTACTTCATCTACTGAAACGAAGACCCAAACAGTGATAAAAATTGACAAAATTGGTACCTATAGAATCTACGTCGCACGAGCTTTCCAACGGTACCAAGATCGGCCAAAACGGAGCTCGGATGAGATCGGAACGAGAGATTGAAGTTGGGCTCGCGAAACTGAAATTTCTGGAAATCCGAGGAGAGAGAAAGGAGTGAGTCGGCCGATGGAAGAAGATGATGATATAATCCGGTCGAATTGCGATTTGCCCCCTCAACTTTTTTAAAAATTACGATTTCAACCTAAACTTTTAAAAACATAACTTTTTAGTCCTTGCACTATTGCCCAATTTTTATAACATTTTTCAATTTCACCATTTTCTTCAATATTTCTTTTTATACTATTTTCATACCTCTAAATCAATTATTTTACCATTTCTTGAGCTCGAAATCGCATCCATAAATTTCATCATAATCCAATTTTATATTTGGGCACTCTAAATTATTATTTTATTCCATAAATGAGACATACGTGTACAATACGTATATAATACTAAAATAGGGATGGCATATTACAATTTCTTCCCCCCTTAAAGAAATTTCGTCCTCGAAATTTATAAAACTCATCGATGTCTACTGAAATAATTGGGGATATTTATGTTTCATTTGATCCTCATGCTCCCATGTGGCCTCCTCTATATCATGATTCCTCCACAATATCTTCACTAAGGGAATGACTTTACTACGTAGAACCTGTTCTCTGCGATCTAAAATCTGAACCGGTTCCTCTTCATAAGCTAAGTTTTCCCTAAGCTCCACAGGTTGCTCTCTAAGTATATGAGAGGGATCGGAGATATATTTTCGAAGCATGGACACATGAAACACATCATGAATTTTATCCAACTGTGGTGGCAGCTTCAACCTATACGCTACTGATCCTACTCTGTCGATAATCTCATACGGCCCAATATAACGCGGACTCAGCTTACCACGTTTTCCAAATCTAAGTACGCCTTTCCAGGGAGATATCTTGAGGAATACTTTATCTCCAACTTCGAATTCAAGATCTCTACGGCGATTGTCTGCATAACTCTTTTGCCGATCGCCTGCTATCTTGAGTCTGTCCCTTATAACTTTAACTTTATCTGTAGTGATCTGAACAAGCTCAGGACCTATCAATTTCCTCTCACCTACCTCATCCCAACACACTGGAGTCCTGCACCTTCTTCCATAAAGTGCCTCATATGGGGCCATACCTATACTGGCATGATAACTGTTATTATAAGCGAACTCCATAAGTGGTAGGTGTATATCCCAACTACCCTTGAATTCCAGAACACATGACCTGAGCATATCTTCAAGTGTCTGGATTGTCCTCTCTGACTGACCATCCGTCTGTGGGTGAAAGGCTGTGCTGAAATTTAGCCGAGTTCCTAATGCTTTCTGTAGACTGGGCCAGAACTTCGATGTGAATCTAGGATCACGATCTGAAACGATAGAAACCGGCGTACCATGAAGTCTGACTATCTCATCAATGTAGAGCTGCGCTAATCTGCTAAGGGGATAATCACTCCGGATGGGCAGAAAATAGGCGGATTTCGTTAATCTGTCAACTATCACCCATATCGCATCATGCCCCCTCTGACTGCGCGGAAGCCCTACTACAAAGTCCATGGTGATCTTCTCCCATTTCCACTCAGGAATAGGGAGAGGTTGCAACAGTCCTGCCGGCTTCTGGTGCTCTGCCTTGACTTGTTGACAGGTGAAGCATCGGGATACAAAAGCTGCTATTTCTTTCTTCATCCCTTTCCACCAGTAATGTTCTTTTAGGGTATGGTACATCTTCGTGCTACCCGGATGCATGGCGTATGCTGAGGAATGAGCTTCTTCCATGATTTCCTTCTTCAGATCCTCTACATCCGGTACACATAAGCGCTGTCCCATCATTATTGTACCATCTTCCCTGATAACGAAATCTGTTCTCTTTCCATCTTCAATTTCTTTCTTTAATTTGACCAACTGAGGATCCTGTTTTTGCAATTCTCTTATCTGATCCACCAAAATGGGACGAACATGGAAAGTAGCTAACAATGCTCCGGAGTCTGCTACATTTAATTTTACTCTCAACGATCTGTACCTTCAGTTCTTTCAACTCAGCTGGCGCCATCCTGTATGGAGTAATCGAGATTGGTTCAGTTCCCGGAACCAAATCTATCTCAAATTCTATCTCCCTATCTGGTGGCAAACCTGGGAGATCCTCCGGGAATACTTCTGAAAACTCTCTGACCACCGGAATATCTTCCAATCGAACTTCATCCTTCTTCTGTTCAACCATATAAGCCAAATATCCTTGATATCCTTTACGAAGCATCCTACTGGCTATTATGGCGGTGACCATACTAGTGGCAAGTACTTTTCGAATTCCACGGAATACTACCTCTGGTTCTCCTGGTCTGGCCAATCTAACTTCCTTTCCATAACAATCAACTATGGCCCGATATCCGGATAGCCAATCCATCCCCAATATCACATCAAAGTCCCGAATATCTAATACAATCAGGTCAGCTGGAAACTCTTTATCTTCTATCACAATTCTACTATCCACAATTACCTTCTCGGCCAATAAGGAATTTCCAGCAGGGATGAAAACTACTATACTACCCTCCAAGGACTGTAATTCCGCTCTAACCTTTGTTGAAAATGGTACGGACACAAAGGAATGTGTGGCTCCAGGGTCTATCAGTGCATATGCATCATGATCTAGAACAGAAACCTTACCAGTAATAACTTCTGGAGCTGCGTCCGCCTCCTTCTGTGTGACAGCAAACACTCGAGCCTGGGTGCGGGGTCTACCTGGCTGACCCGCTGAAGACACTCATCTGCCCACTGTACCTGTAGCCGAAACTGAAGAGCCACGTCCTCTGGTCTGAGAGCCTCTACCTCCCTGTCTCTGTCCCACACTGGCCTGTGAAGAGGCTGTTGAAGGTCTAACCTCTGAACTGACTGAGGTGATTAGCTGTGGACATTCTCTCCTAAAATGACCTTCCTGTCCGCAATGAAAGCAAGCTGTGATAGAACTCCTCATCCGACACTCGCCCGGATGTCTCTTCCCACATGTACTGCACTCTGGTATCAAATTCCTGGTATTATACCAACGAAAATCTCCAGGCATTGCTGGTGGTCTAGCTGATCCCTGACTAGATGATGCTCCTTGGCTCATTTTCCTACCACTAACCCATCTGGACTCACTCTGTCTTCTGACAAACTTGCTAGGCACTTTCTGTGGTAGATTGGATCCGCTACGTTTGCCTTCTGGTTTTCCCTGTTGAGATGCGGCTGTTACATTTTTTTCTACTTTAAATGCAGCCTCCACCAGCTCTCCATAATGCGTCTGAGGAACCCATGACAAATGAACTCTGAGGCTGGGATTCAGACCTGCCATAAATCTCTTACACCTTTGCTCCTCGTCATCTGAGATGAAAGGGACAATCCGGACCAATTCGGAAAATTTCTTTTCATAGTCGGTCACGGATGTCGAGCCCTGCTCCAATCTGAAGAATTCCTCCATTCGGGCATCTTTGTAGCTTTTCGGGTAAAATCGATCTGTAAACTCTCGTTGGAATATCTCCCATGTCACTCCTCCCGGATGTCGCCTCTCCAGGGCTTTCCACCAATCCTTTGCTCTGTCTTCTAGGAGGAAAGAGGAGAACAACACTCTTTGCTCATCGGTACATCCCATTACTCTGTAAATCTCTATAACCCGATCCAACCATGCTAAAGCACTCTCTGGGTTGCCACTTCCGTCAAATGGCTTTGCTCCCAACTTACAAGCACGTTCTATCGAGCGTTTCGGTTCTTCGGGGGCCTCCCGCGGTTGACGCACTGCCGCCATTAGTATCTGAGCGACCTGTTCTGCATTAAAACCCCCGCCGGCTGGTTCTACGGGTGCTGACGGTCCCGGACGGCTATGATCTATAGGGGCATTTATCAACCCAGATGCGTGCTCTACCCCTTGGGCGGACGGTAACTCAGGTACAGGAGCCTCTGAAGTGGCTCTACGAGGACCCCTACGACCTCGTCGGTGCATAATGCTGTGATTTCCATAAAAACAAGATAGTGAAACATTTGAAATTTTGAAAATCATATGCATGACAAATAAAATAACTGAAACATGTTTGGGTTGCTTTATTTATAAAATAAAGTAAAATATATAATTTAATCAATTAAAATCTAAAGCATGAGATCTCATTTCAAAACCCCGTTCTGATACCAACATGACAAACCCCGTTTCTGCACTTCCATTTCCGTACAGACGGCAGCCTGCCGGCAACCCCACGGTAACCCTCCAGCCTATATTTAATCCGACTGAAAGATTCCCGTGAAGCTAAGCCGTTTTTCCCTATTGAAAACTTTTTTAATTACACATTTATATAATAGACTTAGTAAAAATTTGGGCAGCATAACGACTATTTTTCTAAGATTACCACCCTGCGAATTTGGTAAAAACTTTAAACACTTCTAAAATCAATTGGTTTTTCCCAAACTTCTGGGCCTCAGGCCTTCAATTTATCAATTCACAAGCAACCACTAGCATGTCATCAATTTTCAAAATAATTTAAAACACAAAACAGTATGTCATGCATCTATATTTATTTATACATGTTCAAATATAAGAAAAACTTATATATTATGTCATATACAATTAAGTATTTCCCAAAATAAGATATATACAATCACAGCAGTACAAAGCACTTTCGACTCAATCTGCCTAATCCTGGGCTGGAGTCTCTGATCCTGATGTACCTGTACCTGTACCTGTACCTGTACCTGCATCTGCCCCTGGGGAGGTTTTGTTTGTAAAACATAAAACAGTATAAGCTACACGAGCTCAGTGAGTGTTGTAAGTTTTTATTTTCATTTTATCTTTATAAAAATTCCTCCCTTAGTTTTAAAATACTTTATAAACCTCTCATCGCTGTAATATGAAAAATCAATTTTTCTCTCAAAACCAGTTTTCAGATAAATGCATGGATAACTTATTTATGTAAATATCATTCAATTCCATTATAAAACTAAAAGATACGATAAATTATCATATAATTTCAGTTTTCTGCATAAAATATAAATAGTGGTGGCATTATTATTTTTGAAAAGTCTCTGAATAAAACGAGCCAACCACTAATGGTCCGTACCATATGGTATCCTAGGTATGGAGCGGAATTTTGCCTCTCTCCGGCCTTCCCGGAATTTTTCCTCGTTCAGGCCATCTAACCGGTATTACGTAGCGGAATTTTTCCCTCGCTACGGAGCGGCATTTTTCCTCGCTCAGGTGGAAGCTAGCTAATAATATACCCTATACGTGCATTAGGCGACACACTAAACTGAACAATTAACTCGATACAATCCCCCCTTGCGGGTTTCCTCCCGCTGTTAGTGACAGACACTCCCAACACTGCCAATGCACGCTTCGGGTACTCAACCTCAACCGGAAATATCTGTAAGATCTACCAAGCATATCATATGTTCAATATATATATTTCCATCAAATAATTTTTCACCATAAATACTTATCTCGTATAAACTTTTCAAATTTAAAAAATCCACATCTCATATAATCATTTATAGTCCATGCAAAATATTTTTCATATAATTTCATTTATTTCAAAATCAAACTATAACATATCATAACATAAACTTTACAACATTATATCCAAAATATTTTAAATAACACTCACCGATTATCGATTCACAAAATCACACGCTTTCAGGTTTCCTCGATTCCAAATATAATTATCGTCGTCCTAAATTAAATCTACAAAGTCATATAATATATAAAATTTTTAGTACGGCTGCTATATAGGAAAAATAACCCTAAAAATGAATTCTACACTTAAAAATGAGTCCGTAGACACGTCGGGAGCTAAATTTCGAGTTCGGGAGGTCGAAAATCTTACCTCCGCCGTACGTGGTGGCCGACGGCGACTTTCCGGCGTCGGATTCCGGTGACCTCGGTGGTGGGAGGTATGGTTAGGTGGGTTTTGTTGTCCTCGACACACTGATCACGAAAACGAGGTCGATCGGCGTCGAAATCGCTTTGTTTCGCCGGAATCTAGAAAATAAAAGTTGGTTAACCGCCTTACTTCATCTACTGAAACGAAGACCCAAACGGTGATAAAAATTGACAAAATTGGTACCTATAGAATCTACGTCGCACGAGCTTTCCAACGGTACCAAGATCGGCCAAAACGGAGCTCGGATGAGGTCGGAACGAGAGATTGAAGTTGGGCTCGCGAAACTGAAATTTCTGGAAATCCGAGGAGAGAGAAAGGAGTGAGTCGGCCGATGGAAGAAGATGATGATATAATCCGGTCGAATTGCGATTTGCCCCCTCAACTTTTTTAAAAATTACAATTTCAACCTAAACGTTTAAAAACATAACTTTTTAGTCTTTGCACTATTGCCCAATTTTTATAACATTTTTCAATTTCACCATTTTCTTCAATATTTCTTTTTATACTATTTTCATACCTCTAAATCAATTATTTTACCATTTCTTGAGCTCGAAATCGCATCCATAAATTTCATCATAATCCAATTTTATATTTGGGCACTCTAAATTATTATTTTATTCCATAAATGAGACATACGTGTACAATACGTATATAATACTAAAATAGGGATGGCATATTACATAGCAGCTTGTGAAACAGCTAAGGAAGCAGTTTGGCTCAATAAGTTCTTAACAGATTTGGAAGTTATTCCAAATATGGATAAGCCAATCACATTTTACTGTGATAATAGTGGTGCAGTAGCTAATTCTAAAAAACCAAGAAGCCACAAGAGAGGAAAGCATATAGAAAGAAAGTATCATCTCATTAGAGAGATAGTACATAAAGGAGATGTGTCGATGATGAAGATAGCATCACAAGATAACCATGCTGATCCGTTTATAAAGACCTTAACGGCTAAAGTGTTTGAAGGTCATTTAGAAGGTCTAGGATTACGAGATATGTCTCATTTACTCTAAGGGCAAATGAGATATTGTTAGGGTTATATGTCCTAAGAGCTTGTAATTTGTAAATATTTAAATTAAATAATAAAATATATTTATTTTATTCAATTAGATGTGTATTTATGAAATGTTTGTTTCATACAAATATTATGTAACATCAATGATTACTTATGTAGTCTCAAACTAAGTATATAAATATTATATATAAGAGGATTTAGTTTAAGATCAGTAATCTAAAGAGTCCGTAGAAAGCAAACAAAGCTGGGCACTTTGCTTGTGATAAATCTACAGTTGCGGTCCATTTTGTATTTAATACGATGATCTTATCCGGGATCGTTCATGTAGCGATATGAAAATGGAGGCACCTTATATAATAGAAATTATATAGGACTGGACCATAATAAAATGAATTTCTTATTAATATCCGTTAAATAAAGAAATTTATATTGATTAACTAAATGATCATATATGGATTTATCTTAATCTTGAGTGTTTTATAAACTCCTATTTGTTGAGTCATATCTTTTGATTTACATGGGTGAGACTGTTATAGATTTATGGTCAATAAACTTCGTACTTTGGAGATATGATTTAATAAGTGGCTGGGAACATTCTACATAATAGTGGAATCCACTCCTTCTTACGAGAAGTAGATGAGTAGTTCTCTTAAGTGTTGATTCGGGTCTTGAACAATAAGAGCGCTCAAATTTCTATTTGTAAATAAATGAAAAGATAAATTCATAAGTTGTTATGAATATATTGTTCATTAGAGAATTAATGGTACTTAACGGAATAAGAAATAATTAGAGAGGTATAACGGACTTTAATGACCTAGCTCTAATTATGAACTACTCGTGGAGGATCGAACCATATGAAATGATTAAATCGATGGACACTGAAAATTCAGATTGTATAAAATATCTATAATTTTGAGAGTGCAATCTTAAGTTTTTAGTGGAATAACTTTAAGGTTAATAATAGTGAATTATTTAATTAAAGAGTTTAATTAATAATTTCGATATTATTGGAGCTCAAATTGTAGGTCCATTTGGTCCCCTCGTTAGCTCACAACCACAAAAAGAAACAAAGGGAAGAATATAATTGGATTGTCCAATTATAAGTGCACATACAATTTTATGAACACGTTCACGAATAGTTTAAATAATTTGATTATTTAAATATAAGTAATTATTTAATTATTTGTAGAGGTTAAAAGTTTAATTTTAAATGGTGTCATTAAATTATATATGATTTAGAATCATTTAATTTAATGAAAAATCTTTTAATTAATGAAAATAGTAATTTAATTTAATTGAAATTAGATTCCATATTAAATTAGATTAAAGAAGTTTTAATTTAATAGGAATTTAGATTCCATATTAAATTAAAAGTAAAGAGTTTTAAACCAATAAAAAATTTGATTCCATATTGGATTTGAATTAAGTTTTTTAATTTAATTAGGAAATTGTATTCCTTATTGAATTAGAAAACTCTAACTCACCATTATAAAAAGGTGTTTTATATTGGTAACAAGGATAGAGAAAAAGAGTGAGAATTTTTTGTTACTTGAATCAAAAACTTTCATTAATTAAAAGATTTCGTGATATAATTCTTCGAGATTATGCGCACACACAGTTTCTTTTGTGAAGAGTTATAGCAAGGAAGATCGGGTGGTGAAGAATTTACGAATCAAAAGGGATCAATTCAATCTTCATGCAAGATAAGATTCGATCTTATTAATTTAATTATTGAATTGTAATTACTAGCATCGATCGGGCGTGTTTTTATTTGGAAAATTTTTTGAAATCTACGTTTCCGCATTAAATTCAAAATTCAATTTTTCCTTCAACATCTAGGTTAGAAGTATAGCTTTGGGATTCCATGTAACTTGACTGCCTCTGGAAAGAAGATAGGAGCAATATTGCTAGTGTCATCAATTTTCTTGCAAGAAATAAAATGGGCCATTTTAGAGAATCCGTCAACTACAACAAACACAGAATCTGCTTCCCGTGGTGTCTTTGGTAGCCTCATCCATGCTAAGATCCTCCCAGATACTTTCCGGCATAAAAAGTGGTGAATACAACCCGGTGTTTTGTGCATTTGCCTTTATTGTTTGACAAACACCACAGCACTACACTATTTTAGTAACCTCCTTCTTCATATAAGGCCAGGGAAAACGATACTTCACTAATGCCAAAGTTTTATCACGACCAATATCGGCAATAACACCAACGGCGCGCAACTCACCGATTAAATGCTCTCGTAGTTATGGTTTTGGCACACAAAGTTGATTTCCATGAAATAAGTGTCCTTGCTGAATATTGAAATGCCCTTCGTTTCATGAGTTAAGCTGACAGACCCCGTTTCTGCACTTCCATTTCCGTACAGACGGCAGCCTGCCGGCAACCCCACGGTAACCCTCCAACCTATATTTAATCCGACTGAAAGATCCCGTGAAGCTAAGCTGTTTTTCCCTATTGAAAACTTTTTTTTTATTTACACATTTATATAATAGACTTAGTAAAAATTTGGGCAGCATAATGACTATTTTTCTAAGATTACCACCCTGCGAATTTGGTAAAAACTTTAAACACTTCTAAAATCAATTGGTTTTTCCCAAACTTCTGGGCCTCAGGCCTTCAATTTATCAATTCACAAGCAACCATAAGCATGTCATCAATTTTCAAAATAATTTAAAACACAAAACAGTATGTCATGCATCTATATTTATTTATACATGTTCAAATATAAGAAAAACTTATCTATTATGTCATATACAATTAAGTATTTCCCAAAATAAGATATATACAATCACAGCAGTACAAAGCACTTTCGACTCAATCTGCCTAATCTTGGGCTGGAGTCTCTGATCCTGATGTACCTGTACCTGTACCTGCATCTGCCCCTGGGGAGGTTTTGTTTGTAAAACACAAAACAGTATAAGCTACACGAGCTCAGTGAGTGTTGTAAGTTTTTATTTTCATTTTATCTTTATAAAAATTCCTCCCTTAGTTTTAAAATACTTTATAAACCTCTCATCGCTGTAATATGAAAAATCAATTTTTCTCTCAAAACAATTTTTCAGATAAATGCATGGATAACTTATGTATGTAAATATCATTCAATTCCATTATAAAACTAAAAAATACGATAAATTATCATATAATTTCAGTTTTCTGCATAAAATATAAATAGTGGTGGCATTATTATTTTTGAAAAGTCTCTGAATAAAACGAGCCAACCACTAATGGTCCGTACCATATGGTATCCTAGGTATGGAGCGGAATTTTGCCTCTCTCCGGCCTTCCCGGAATTTTTCCTCGTTCAGGCCATCTAACCGGTATTATGTAGCGGAATTTTTCCCTCGCTACGGAGCGGCATTTTTCCTCGCTCAGGTGGAAGCTAGCTAATAATATACCCTATACGTGCATTAGGCGACACACTAAACTGAACAATTAACTCGATACAATCCCCCTTGCGGGTTTCCTCCTGCTGTTAGTGACAGACACTCCCAACACTGCCAATGCACGCTTCGGGTACTCAACCTCAACCGGAAATAACTGTAAGATCTACCAAGCATACCATATGTTCAATATATATTTCCATCAAATAATTTTTCACCATAAATACTTATCTCGTATAAACTTTTCAAATTTAAGAAATCCACATCTCATATAATCATTTATAGTCCATGCAAAATATTTTTCATATAATTTCATTTATTTCAAATCAAACTATAACATATCATAACATAAACTTTAAAACATTATATCCAAAATATTTTGAATAACACTCACCTATTATTGATTCACAAAATCACACGCTTTCGGGTTTCCTCGATTCCAAATATAATTATCGCCGTCCTAATTTAAATCTACAAAGTGATATAATATATAAAATTTTAAGTACGGCTGCTATATAGGAAAAATAACCCTAAAAATGAATTCTACACTTAAAAACGAGTCCGTAGACACGTCGGGAGCTAAATTTCGAGTTCGGGAGGTCGAAAATCTTACCTCCGTCGTACGTGGTGGTCGACGGTGACTTTTCGACGTCGGATTCCGACGACCTCGGTGGTGGGAGGTATGGTTAGGTGGGTTTTGTTGTCCTCGACACACTGATCACGAAAACGAGGTCGATCGGCGTCGAAATCGCTTTGTTTCGCCGGAATCTAGAAAATAAAAGTTGGTTAACCGCCTTACTTCATCTACTGAAACGAAGACCCAAATGGTGATAACAATTGACAAAATTGGTACCTATAGAATCTACGTCGCACGAGCTTTCCAACGGTACCAAGATCGGCCAAAACGGAGCTCGGATGAGGTCGGAACGAGAGATTGAAGTTGGGCTCGCGAAACTGACATTTCTGGAAATCCGAGGAGAGAAAAAGGAGTGAGTCGGCCGAAGGAAGAAGATGATGATATAATCCGGCCGAATTGGAATTTGCCCCCTCAACTTTATAAAAATTACGATTTTAACCTAAACGTTTAAAAACATAACTTTTTAGTCCTTGCACTATTGCCCAATTTTTATAACATTTTTCAATTTCACCCTTTTCTTCAATATTTCTTTTCATACTATTTTCATACCTCTAAATCAATTATTTTACCATTTCTTGAGCTCGAAATCGCATCCATAAATTTCATCATAATCCAATTTTATATTTGGGCACTCTAAATTATTATTTTATTCCATAAATGAGACATACGTGTACAATACGTATATAATACTAAAATAGGGATGACATATTACATAAGCAAGATGCCCAAACATGTTGGAAATCATCTTCAGTGGAATAAGATCTTTTAAGTATTCACACCCACCAACCTTAGTTTTTAGAGTAACCAATAAACTCCCCATCTACTTAAAGCGTCAACAACCTCAGCCAATCAACTCTATGCTTGAAAACAAAATCGAAAGTTTGGAGAAATGAGACCCACCCTCTAGGCCTACAACTCAATTTCTTAGGAAATTCTTGTATAGAAGTGCTTGATGATCACTATGCAAAAGAAATTCTTTATGAATCAAGTAATGTTTCTAATGTTGTAAAGCCCGTACAAGTGCTAACAGCTTTTGTTCGTAAGTTGTCCTCGTTTGCTTGGTATCATTTAGCTTTTTGCTAAAAGCTTAATTGGTCTTCTTTCTGGTATTAAAACTTATAATATATCATTACCTCAAGTCTTATATACTATAATTAGATCATTTCCTATTAACTTAAGTTTTTGGTTCTGGTGATAATTAACACGGTATCAGAGCTTGAAGGTCTCTGGTTTCAAACCCTATCTCCCCATTTTATTTGGAATTTTTGTTGCCCATATTGTACAATAAAGGTGTTGTTTAATATGTATTCGATATCTGTCATTTATTCATATTATGTGTGACGGCTAATGTGTTATAATCTCAAATCTTAAATACTATAGTTGGTTCTTTCCTATAAACTCTGTCATAGAAAGTTCTTGATATAAATCATTGATAAAATATCTTCAATCTATAAAAGCTTCTCACTTCATGGATAGAGGATAAGATGCTTTCATTTCCACCTCAAAAACTACTAAAGTTCTTGATAAATCGCCAATAGAATGTCGTCAACCCATGAAAGTTTTTCACTTCATGGATAGAAGACATGGGCCTTTTCCTATCAGCTCTGTCATAGATGCATTCATTTCCACCTCAAAAATGGCTAAAGTTCTTGATCAATCGCAGATAGAATGTCGCTAACCAATGAAAGCTTCTCATTTCATGGATAGAGGATAGAATGCATTCATTTCCAAATCAAAAGCCGCTAGAGTTCTATTAGGATCCCTCCTATGTGGAGAAGGTGGCTTCTACTAAATCATATGGAACTCAAAGGTTATTTTTTTCAAAAAGCATTAGAGTAGTTGATAGTTATTGTTGAAAAAATTGTTGGAGAAAGAGTTTTTTATTTGATAAGTTTCTATAACATAATTGAGCATTGGCATCATAAAACTCTCTCTCTAATAAGGGAGAGATTTTTTTTTTTTTTTTGTGCATTAGGAGAGTCCAAAAATCAAAACACTTGAAAAAACAAAAATAGGGGAAGTAGAATTTTGCTGAAGCACTACAATCTGTAGTAGACTTTAAAAATTCGTTTGAAAGGTTTACACGGTCCAGAATTGCTAATTTTGGGATATGTTATAGTCCAAAATGTCTTCTATCTCCACTTAAAATTTCATCCCATTTCGAGTTCGAGAAGGTCAATTCTTGTATTGTTTTCATCGCTAATTTTGGTGAGTTTTTTGCTATTGTATTATTGATTCCACCTTTTTTAGGTGAGGTTTTGAGTATTCTAGAAGTTGTATATCTTGATGTTTGGTTCCTCTAGGGTATTTGGGGAAGAACTTGTGTACTAATTGTTGATATAATGGAAGATTAATCAGAGTTTGATCTATAGATGTAGACAACATTTACCAAATCACGTAAAATCTGTATGTTTTTCCTTTTTGGCTTTGTCGTTATTCTTGTTGCCATATATATTACTTGTGTTGGAATTTTTGTGACTCTAATAGGGAATATTAGGGGTTATATAAATCCCTACAAGTGGTATTAGAGCTTTTATGAGCATTTTTTATTTCTATTTGAGTCAAAGTAAACACAAGTAGGATGATTCGTTTAAATGGATAGAATTGTGCTATTTGGAAAATAAAGCTGGAAGATTTCTTGATATATAAAGACTTCTTTGAAGCTATAAAAGGTAAGAAATCCAAGCCATAAGGAATGAGTGATAATGATTGGAAGAAGATGAATTGAAAAGTTATTGCAACCATTCGACAATGGTTAGATGATAGTGTTTTTCATCATGTTGCAAAATACACTTCAGCTCAAAAATTATGGAAAGAATTGGAGACATTTTGTGAAAAAAAGTCTGTTGTGAATAAAGCTTTCTTGTTTAGACAACTCATGGATTTGAAGTACCAAGATGGAAACTCGATGGCAAAGCACCCAAATGAGATAAGTGGACTCATTAATTAGCTTGTTGATATACAGTTGATGTTAGATGATGAAATCTAAGCCCTATTATTGTTGAGTTCACTACCTAGGAGTTGGGAGACCTTGATGGTGTCATTAAGCAATTCTTGTATTAAGGGAAAACTTTTCATGAACAATGTAAAGAGCAGCCTATTCAATAAAGAAACAAGAATAAAAGCAACCAACTTTCAGTTGCAAGCTTTAGCCATAAAAAAAGGGGTAGAAGTAAAAGTAAAGGACGTCATAATAATAGACACAAGTCTTAAGTAATATCCAAGTCAAGAAAACCGTTCACATACTAGCATTGTTGCAAGGAAGGTCATATAAAGAAATATTGTAGGCTTATGAAAATAGAACAAAAGAATGAAAGTAGTAAAGAGAAGAAAGAAGAGAATAACATAACCACAACTGTTTCTGAAGATTTGATTATATTTTCAACATGTGACAATGGTTGTAATAGTATTACAAGTTCATGTTCAGATTGGGTTATTGACACCAGAGCCTCATTCCATGCGACTCCAATAAGAGAAAGCTTTATCTCTTATAAGTCAAGCCACTTTGGGATTATAAGAATGAGAAATAACAATGTTTCAAAAATCATTGGAATAGATCATATTTCTATGAAAATACAAGTTGAATCTAATTTAATTTTGAAGAATGTGAGAATGTTCCTAATTTTTGCTTGAATCTAATTTCTATTGGAAGTTAGATGAAGATGGGTTCTCAAGTTCATTTAGTAATGATACTTGGAGCTTATAAATGGTTCTTTAGTGGTAGTAAAGGGAAAGAAGCGTTACACCTTGTACAAGTCACTGATGCAATTGTGTAAGAAAGAAATGAATGTAATTGAAGAGGAGCTCTCCACGAATTTATGGTATATGAGACGTGGGCACATAAGTCAAAAAGGAATGAAAGTTTTGGCTAACAAAAACCTGCTCCTAAAGTATAAAGGTATATCTTTAAATACATGTGTTTATTATATAGATGGTAAAACACGTAAAGTCTCATTTCATAAATCTTTATCTCATAAAAAATCTCATATTTTGGAACTAATTTATTCGGATGTTTGTGGCCCAATAAAAACAACAATACATGGAGGGGCTGTGTATTTTGTGACTTTTATAGATGATGTAGCAATGAAGGTTTAGTCTTAGGTTTGGTCTTATGCTATCAAGACCAAGGATGAAGTTCTTGAGGCATTTCAACAATTCCAGGCATTGGTTGAAAGGGAAATCGAAAAAACTCTCAAGTGTCTTCGATCGAACAATGATAGTGAATATATCGGTCCACTTGATGCTTATTGTAAGAATAAATGCATTAAACATGAACAATCTATTTCAAAGACTCCACAACAAAATGAGATTACTGAAAGAATGAATAGAACAATTATGAATATAGTGAGATGTATGTTGTCACATTCTAAGTTGTCGAAAAGCTTTTGGGGAGAGGCCATGAATACAGCTATTTATTTGATAAATAGATCTCTAATAGTAGCTTTGAATGGTAATGTGCATAAGAAAGTTTGGAGAGATAAAAAAGTTTCTTATGACCACTTAAGAGTGTTTGGTTATAGAGCCATCGTATATGTTTCTAAGGATGAGCGACATAAGCTTGAAGACAAGGCAAAAGAGTGCATTTTCTTGGGTTATTATGATGCAAAATTTGGGTACTAATTATGGGATCCAAAGTTAAAGAAACTGGTCTGAAGTTGAGATGTGACATTCTTTGAAAACCAAACAATTGAAGATTGTGGTAAATTTGAAAATCAGAAACAACAAGTTAAAGAATATGTTGATTTTGATTATTCTTCTTCTCAAACAACAAATGGAAATGATCAAGGAGGTTTCAAGGTGATGAAGAAGCTACGATTGGAAATCAAGTACAAGAGTATTATGAGGAGGAAGAGAGACAACCTCTTGAAGAAATTATGGTGCCACAAGTTTGAAGAAGTGCTAGAATACGGCAACCTTCATCCAACCATCCTTAAGATGAATAGGTTACACTCACTAGTGAGGAGGAGTTAGAATGTTTTCAAGAAGTTGAATTAAGCAACCAAAAGGAAGCATAGTTTAAAGCTATGAAGGAAGAGATGAAGTCATTGCATGATAACACCTATGAACTTATGGAATTACCTAACGGTTTTAGTGCCTTGAAAAATAAATGGGTCTTTAGGATAAAGGTTGATGAAAATAGCACATAACCAAGATACAAAGCAAGTTGTGAAGGGATTTCGACAAAAACAAGGCATTATCAATGATGAAATTTTCTCTCTGATTGTAAAGATGACTTCAATTCTGGTCATATTAGACTAGTTGCTCAATTAGACTTGGAATTGGAGCAACTTGATGTCAAAACAACATTTCTTCATGGAGATTTGGAAGAATAAATATATATAAAGCAACTTGAAGGTTTTAAAGTAAAACGGAAAGAAAATTTGGTTTATAAGTTAAAGAAGAGTTTATATGGTTTGAAGCAAGCTCCAAGGTAATGGTATAAAAAGTTTGATTCATTCATGGGGGAGCATGGATTCATGAAGACAAATTCTAATAATTTTGTCTTTACCAAGCATTCTGATGATGATAATGTCAACTTCGATCAATATTCCCTCACAAAAAGTTTTGATGATGGTGATTTCATTATATTATTATATGTTGATGACATATTGATTGTAGGAAAAGATATGGAGAAAATTAGATTGGGAGAAAATTAGATTGTTGAAGAAGGAATTAAGTAAGTCCTTACAATGAAGGATTTGGGACCAGCAAAATAGATCCTTGTCATGGAAATCAAACGAGATAGGAAAGCTAAGAAGCTATGGTTATCTCAAGAGAAATATGTCAATAAGGTTTTAAAAAGGTTTTGTATGAGGAATGCAAAACCAGTTGTTACTCCTATAGCTGAACATTTCAAACTCAATAAGGAACAATGCCCATCAAATGAAGAAAAGAGAAGAGCAATAGAGAAGATACCAAACACATTGGTGGTTAGAAGCTTAATATATGCAATGGTATGCAATAGACCGGACTTAGCACAGGTCATAAGTGTAGTGAACAGATTTATTTCAAATCTAGGAAAGGAACATTGGGCAACCATTATATGGATCCTAAGGTATCTAAAAGGTTCGTCAAATATGAGTTCATGCTTTGGAAGTAAAAAGCTTGAGCTAGTAGGCTTCACTGATTCAGATTGGGGGAGACCTTGATACAAGAAAGTCCATTTCAGGGTACTTGTTCTCCTTTGCAGGGAGGAGCGATTTCTTGGCAATCAAAGATGTAAAAGTGTATGGTGTTAGGGGTGGCAATTTGAAACCAAACACGATGGGTTGACATAAAACCAACATGATTATTATGGGTTAGGGTTGAGCATAAACGGGTTGGATAAATAAATAGATCAACCCGCTTAACTCGTTTAATAATCGTGTCGGATTCATGATTTTTTAATCCTGTGACGAGTTAACATGTTTAATTAGGAAATAAAAATAATTTCATGTTAGAGAGGTATTCATGTAATTTTAGTGGTTAGTATATATATCCTTCAAACCCTACCCAACCACACTTTCATTCATTTCTTCATCCACCAGCAACAAAACCCTACAGTCCTACACCATACGGCTACACCAGTCACCCAACGCAACTCCTTCATCTTGACACATCCTCCATCTAGCAACCACACCCACGTCAATTGTCGTATCATCATCATCTCATTCATCTCCGACACCGATCACTGCATCATCATCATCATCAGTTCTTTATCCATCTAGCAGTAGGCACACCCATACAACCGCACTAGTCACCACGTTAACACATCCTCCATCTAGCTTTTTTAGGTTGAATAACTTTTCTGGTTTAGTTAGATATGTTTCCATTTTTTTATTGTTTTTTCGTGAATTTAGATAGTTGAGTTATGGATTATTGTTTTGATTATTGAGTTGTGGAATTTAGAAAGAAGTATGATGCAATTATTGTTGATTCATCAGACCCTATTGGCATGTTTATGTTATTTGATTCATTTATAGTACTTCCAGTAACTTCAATTTGCTATTTGTATTTGATTACCTCTCCTTTGTTACACTAGAATATATTTTTTAATTGAATTATTAGCATAGTGGCTTCATTTTGACTGCTCAAAATTTGTTCATTAGATATTCAAAGAGGGACTATTTAAAACTGCAACGAGGCACAAAGAACAGATTCGGTACTTTAGTCAACAAGTTTGTGCCTAAGTAGATGGAATTTGTTGGCAGGATTTCCCTTTTTTCATGTGCTATATTGACTACATAATTATTGTTATATCTTTTAGGATCTTCCGAAGCTTTTCAGTCTTCCTAAGTAGGGGTTTGACATTTCTATCACCCAGAAGCAATTACATGAAGAGCATGTCCATCAGCTCAACATGTACTGAGTGTTTATATTCATTAGATATTATCCAATTTATATTCATTAAATATTATCCATTACTTTATTTGCTGAAACTTTTATTTTAAGTTCAGTTCTTTACTTTGCATAACAAAATTGTCCAATTCTTGTTCTTTTTTTTACCTGATATGCAAAATATAATCTTGCATGATAAAGGAATTTGGAACATTTGATGGCCATTGGTAATACATGCTTAACACCTGTTTTTTGTTGCATCTTTCTAATCGTTGTAAATTTGATACATACATTGCTTTGTGTGTGTGTTTATATAAGTAGCTAGCTAATACAAAAATTTGGATGATTGTTCCTAGATTTCCAACCACACCACACCAGACACCACGCAACCACCTATCCTGTAAGTCATCTCCTCCATCTCCAACAATTAAAATAGCTAGCTCTTTCATCTCCGACAATAGCAATAGCCACCTCCTTCATCTCTCAAAGTAGTAGTAGTCATTTTAATATGAAGGACTATATTTGGAAAGATATTTTTATACTCATCTTTGTGAACATTTGTATTTTTATATTTTGAATTATATTTGTGGATGATTGTATTTTTTTAGGTTTTAGATTGTATTGAGAATTTAAGAGGTCTTGTGTATCTTTATTTCAATTTTGCTTTTTATTAGATCTATATTAAAATTTAAATGTATTAAATATGGTTAAATGAGTCATAAACGGGTCATTAAACATGTCGGATAAATATATCAATAAACGTGTCGATTAAACATGTCAATAAATAAGTCACTAAACGGGTCAATAAATGACCCATAAATAAACGGATTAACCGTGTCGTTTCCATGTCGACTTATTAATAATTGTGTCATGTTCGTGTTAATGGTGTTCAACCTGTTTATTAATAGTGTCGTGTTTGTGTCGTATCCAACCCGACCTACTAACCCGAATTACCACCCTTATGTGGTATTGTCCACTACAGAAGTTGAATTCATTACTACAACTGAAGATTCCAAGGAAATGATTTGGTTAAAGAGGTTCTTAAAAGATCTTGGCTTAAACTTTAAAAATTATATTATCTTTTATGATAACCAAAGTGCTATTCAGTGGTGCAAGAATTCCTCATATCATTCAAAAACTAAGCATATTAATATAAGGTACAAATGGATTCAAGAAGGCCTTGACATGAAATAGTTTCAGATTGAGAAGATTCATACTGATGAGAATGTGTCTAATATGATGACTAAGTCACTACTAAGAGAGAAATTCAACTATTTTTGAGACTTGGCTGACATAAAGGAGAGATCCTCCACATGATTTGGAAAGGGGAGATTGTTGGAATCCCTTCCATGTGGAGAAGGTGGCTTCCACCAAACCATATGGAAGTCAAAGTTCATTTTTTCAAAAACATTAAGTGTAATTTATAGTTGTTGAAAAAATTATTGGGGTAAGAGTTTTTTATTTGAAAAGTCTTTGTAACATAATTGAGCATCGGTGTCATAAAACTCTCTCTCTAATAAGGGAGAAACAAGGTTTTTTTGTGCATTAGAAGTGTCCAAAAATCAGAACACTTGAAAAATAAAAATAAAGGAAGCAGAATTCTACTAAAGCACTACAATCCATAGCACATTTTGAAAAACTAGTCCAAAATTTGCTAATTTTTGGATATGTTATAGTCTAAGATATCTTCTATCTCTAGTTAAAATTTCAACCCATTTGGAGTTCGGGAAGGTTAGTTCTTATACTATATTCACCGCAGATTTTAGTAAGTTTTCTGTTGTTGTATTGTTGATTCCACCTTTTTAGGTAAGGTTTTGAGTATTCTAGGAGTTATATCTCTTGATGTTTGATTCCTTTAGGGTATCTAGAGAAGAACTTGTGTACCCATTATTGATATAGTGGAAGATCAATCGGAATTTAACCCATAGATGTAGGCAATATTTGCCGAATCATGTAAAATCTATGTGTTATTCTTGTTTGCCTTTGTTGTTATTCTTGATGCCATATATATTGCTTGTATTGGGATTTCTTGACTCTAATAAGGAATATTAGGGGTTGTATAAATCCCTACAAGTTCTTAATAAATCATCAATAAAATGTCGCAAAACCATAAAAGCTTCTCACTTAATGGATAGAGGATAGAAAGAGCCAATCCCGTATAGTGTGTACCTAATTATCATCAACTTGCACACCATGTTTCCAATGACAAAGCTAAAAACTACCAGCGCTTGTCAGCAAGGGTTTTGACATTCAAATAAAGCTTATTTTCTCATTAAGCCTCTAACATGTGCCCCATATAAAAGTATGTTCTTCTCGACTTTTACTAAAAACCAATATTTCATCAAAATGAACCACATCCAACGGGCCAACAAAGGTTCAAAACTTTATTCATAAGCTACATGAACGTTCTCTAAGCATTACACAAACCGAAGAGCATAACTCACCACTTATACAATTCGTATCAATTCTAAAATGCAATCTTCCATTCGTCTCTTAGGCGAATTCGAATTTAATGATACCTACTATTGAGATGGAGTTTGGAAAAGACCTTCAAATCGTCAAGCTTGCCTAGCCTGTCCTCCAACCAAGGAATTGGAAAACAATACTTTATGGCCATCTTGTTGATAGCATGACTATTTACACATATCAACCACCATCTTCCCTGAGGAATAATAATGCAGGCATAGCACAAGAGCTAAGGTTGGTCCAAATAGGATTCTTGGCAAGGAGATCAACAACTATGTTTTGTAATATTTCGTATTCTTGATGGCTCATGTAGTCGTGAGACAGACTAGGTAAAGTGGTATCAGGCAATAGGTCAATTTGATGCTAAATAATAATCTTCAAGGGGAGCTCGCCTAAGTAATTCGTTGAGAGCCAAGTCAATAGCAGAGGTTTGGTAGGAGTTACAGAGAGACGTGTAGGAAGTGGGACTTTCTAATTAAACTCATAACTATTATCTTTGACTTGATGCAACGCATTCAAATAATATTTCCAAGGCCGACCAAGAAAACATGACGATCATCCATGTCAACTATATCAAAAGAGATTTCATCTTAATAAAATTTTCTAATAGAGAAAGGAATACCACAAGCCTTGATCACTTTAGTTTCAACCCCCTTCTTATTCTAGCCAACCTTATAGAGATGAGGATGAGAAGAGGCTGGAAACTGCAAGCCTTCACTAAAGGCTTGGAAACTATATTTTCACGACTACCATTATTAACAATAACGTTACAGACTTTTTTATTAATTATGCTACTAGTTCTAATAATAGCATGTCGTTGAGCCTGAGATTCTTGTCTGATTAGGAGCAGGCAATGCATTATGCAAATCACAGGGTCTTCAATGTTGCCAATTACAACTTCCTCAACACTATCTACCTCTTCATTACTACTTAGTGGTTTTACCTCGTGTTCACCACCTTGCTCTTGGACAACATTGTTCACTTTTCTTTAGGGGCTCTCATTAGATCAATGATTGAGTAATCCACAACAATAACATTTGATTTAACCTTAGCATACGGATTAGTCTTTTGAAACAGCTACTTTATTCCCACCAAGTGTTGAATCTAATGGATCTTTGAGTTGCAGTTGTTGCGAATTGATTGGTTGAATGGGATATACTTTTTTATTGTCATTAAATCTCTCAAAGATACCTTTGCATGTATTAGTGCCCCTGTAAAGTATACCTAGACAAACTATTTTCTGCTTGTAGGCTAAATTAACAACCGCAGAGAGCGCCCAAACTAAATGCATTTAAAGTTCGTCTTGAATAGCATCCTTTCAAACCCTCAAATATAACTAGTTGCCTTTCGGATCCATTAACATCAATACAGGCATTTAGTCTATAAAACTCCTCGATGTCAGATCGATTCTACGGCTAGTAATGTTTATATTGCTTGTAAATAATTTGATCATAATCTATAGGGAGAAAACGATCGTTCATAAATTGTCTTATACAAAGCCAAGAGTGAATGGATCATATGCCCTCTTGTCAGCACTGCCTCTAAAGTTGTTCCCCCCACCACGCAGAGGCACCTCTCTTGAGCTAGTAAACCACCATTTTCACCTGTTTATCATCTAAATGTCCACACATTCAAAGAAAGTTTCCACAGATTTAATCAATCTAAGAAATCCTCTATATGCATATGGCCATTAAAGCTTGGAATATCCTATTTCAATATGTATTCTTAAGATATTAGGTTATGGTTCAATGAGAATCCATGCTTCCACCACTACGCCAGTTTCAGATCCGACTTCATTTCGCCATTAATAGTCTAAAGGGATTCATCTAAGATGGAACTATCAAATAGAACTAGTTGTTCTGCTCTATAGGCTCTCCATCGAGCTTAAGAAACCCCTAACAACCCATGAGTTGGGCCTTTGCCATTGCATCGTTGGGAAGGTTGTTGGTTGTTAAGACTACTTTGATAGAAAAGACTTTAAACTCATCCTTCAAATTGGTGACGATTACCTAAAACGCCTGCACCCATGATCTGCGTCTGATTGATGAGTATCACCATTAGCACCAGCTATTGTCTTAGGAAAATCAATGGCCCAAATATCATTTTAATAAAGGTAAGCCTTGCATTGAAAGAAGCTCTAGTTATGAACAATACCAGCGAGGGGGAAAAAAAAACTCTTAAATTCGATTTAAATGATTATAAGGATATTCCAATTGCTAAAACAATTTGGGAAAGATGGTTTTGTGCTCTAAACCATTAGGGCAAAACATGTTTAACTCGAGGTGGGCACTAGTCTGGTTCATTCAGTTTTGGACAAAATTGAACCGAAATCGATTATTGTCGATTTTCGAAAACTAAAACTGAACTAACCTGATATCAAAATGAAACTCGACCTTGACCGAACATGGTCAGGTTGAATTGATTCGATTTTATCGGTTTTTAACCATTGAAACTTCAACATACAAGACCATAACCATCAACACAGCCTCTATGTTACAAAACCACAACTACTATCAACACCACTCCAACCAAAACAATCAACACCTCGGCATCGACAACCCCTAGCCCACAGAACAACTATCACCCTTTACACCAACAACCCTTATCATACAAAACCACAACCACCAGCACTGCACCATTTTAACCCTAATCCTAATCAACCATAATCTTTATAACTCACAAACTCAAGTAAATTTTCAACATAACAAAAGGCCAAAGGAAGGACAAAAATGACCTAAAAATTTAAGTACATTTTTGTTCTATCTCATTATTTTTATCGTTTAAGTTATAATAAATATGTATTTAGATAAAAATGCCCATTGAAGGAATAAAATAATAATAATAACTTCATTTTCTCCAATTTTTTTCCCATCATAATCCTTCTCTGTTTGGCATCTTCTCCTACAAATTTCCTTGTTTCTCCATTCGACATCTCTCTTCTGCTTTTTTCTTCTCCTTCTTCTTCCTCCTCCTTTTTACATTTTTCTTTTCTTACATCTCCGACAAGCAGCATTGCTTCTCATTGGAATATTGTAGATCTAGAACCTATCGTTACTCACGACAAAAGAACGTAGTTTCTCCTACCATGAGTCACAACAAGTCGTAGATCTATATTTATAGATCCACATTGTTGGAGATAGAAAGTAAAAGAAGAAAAAAGAAAGAAAGAAGAAGAAGAAAGAAGAGAAAAGAAGAGAGATGCAAGGTGGAGAAATGAGGAAGCTCACAGAAGAGTATGTTGAACAAAAGGAATTCTGACAATGAAAAAGATCGGAGAGATGAAGTTTTTTTTTTTTTTTTTCAAAGGACAATTTTGTGCAAAAAAATAACTTTTGTCACCCAAATATTAAAAACAATAGGATCAAATGTTAACTCTTTAAAAGTGTCATTTAGTGATATTTTCACAAAACAAAATTGGAAAATAAAATAACAAAATATAACAAAAAAGAAAACCAAATCAAATATTAAGTCGATTACCCATACCCGCCACGATGGAATATATATATAGAGACAGGATCGGTGGACATAAAATTTTAACACAATTTTTCAATCATTGGATTGAAAACCAATGAATAGTACAAATTTAATTTTTTTTTAGAAGAGTAAAGTTATTGGAGAGTTGTGTTACACTAGACTATTACATGTGAACTAATTTCTCTCTCTTCATCTATGTTCTTTTTTATTCTCTATTTACTTTATTTATTTATTTTTTAATTGATTTTTTATTTTGAACGATTCTGATCAATATGTTTATTTAAACATATACAATATGGATCTTATTTGAAAGTTTATGTTAAGAGCCTTAAATTCATATATTATTTGCATGATTTGGGTAACTGAATGAAGAAAAAAGATTAAATGAAAATTAAATTGATAATTTTTTTATTTGAATAAAAGGTAGAAATAAAATAGGATAAAGTATGTAAATTCAAAATTAACAACTAATTTATACCATTCATTAGTTTTCAATGTAATGGTTAAAAAATTGTGTCAAAATTTATGTTCTTCGATCCTACCCCTATATATATATATATATATATATATATGAAATTTCAGTCCAGGACCTCATCAAAAAATAATAAAATCAGTCCAAACAAGTTACCCCAACAAACTATATAGTTTCACCAGCTAAAATGTAGAAACGTAAGAGTAAACTAAAAACAGATTAACAGGTGTAATCCCTAATTTTCATTTCTCATATTCACCGATCAAATACAATCCCCAGATGTGCCATCACCTATAATCATGCATGTAAACCTAATAATCGATGAAATCGAAATAATAGGCTACTAAAATGAATTGAATCAAAAAGCCCAGATAAGTTAAATAGAAGAATTAATGAAAAAGAGGTCGGAGAGAGTTTTTATACATTGAGAGAATGATGGAAACAGAGGCCAGAGAGAGTGGACGGACGACGGACGAAACATAAGAAGGGTAGCACTTGTTTTCTTGGTTGACCAAACACACGAAGGACAATGGGAGGTGATAGCTAGACAGACCACCAAAATGGAGGAGGAGAGTGGGCGGACCGGCAAATGGGCAATTGGTTTTTAGTTTGAAAATGAAGCTTTCAAATTTGGGTAGTGTACATAAAAAAATAATAATAAATAATTTTTTGTTATAAAATTAAAATAAATGAATATAATAAAATTAATAATCATCAGGGGCTTAAAGAGAATTTACCAGGGATTTAAGCTGATATTTGACAAGTAAAAGTTGAGACAGCAGGAGAGAGGCGAGAGAAAACAAAATATTAAATTCAATAAAGAAAACAATAAAGAGAGAGAGACAGAGGAAAGCAATAAAGTATATATCATTTATGAGTGCAAGCCTTACATATATATAGATAATAGAGTCGGTTTTATGACCGACTTAAACTTTTATATTATTATAATATTAATCATCCAGATGTTTCACAATATTTTTTTCTTTTTTTTGACTGTAAACGAGTTCAAGTACAGGTTTTTTCCCATACTTGAACCCTTTACGAGTTTAAAAATGGATCCATACCTGCTTGCGAACCCATGCAGTCATAGTCAAACCCACCCACTATGGGTAAAAATCTGCAAAAACACAAGTAGAATTGCTATCCTTATTCACCTCGCCTCATCGGGGATTCACCGCCTCGAACCACTTTTCATTGGGTTAGACTGAGAGATAAGGTGTGACTTAGTCAAGTGGTCAGGAGTGAGAACCATGGTGCCGCTAGGGCTACAAATGAAGTACTGAAGATTTGGAGTTTATATATTTTTCTTTTTAAAAAAATATCGATTTCAAGTCAATGAACCCAAAACCGAGTAACCGACTATGGTTGGTTTTACAACACAAAAACGATCTGACCAATACTCAAAATGAAAACCGACTTTTTTTGGTTTTTCTAGGTTGATTTCGATTTTTATACCCACCCCCAGTTTTAGCTATTGAATAAAAGACAAACAACATAGAACAAAACAAGGATATATCCGAGGGAAATAAATAACAAACACAAACTAAACTAATTACGAAGCCATAAACAATGTAGCAGCAACAATCAATTACAATAGCCATAAACAATAATTAGCAGCAACAACCAAATCTAGCCTGCATCCATAGTTCAAATGAACCCAAGTGGTAGCATCAGGAAAAGACTGTCATTACTCAATTCTTTTAAATATTTATTCATAAATCAAATTACTAACATTTTATAAATACAACTGAACTCATTCTAAGGATTTGTGAGCTTAAACAGTCTTCTAATAAGCAAAGGTCACTTGATGAAGCTCCGAATAACATTAAGTTATAGCTTATTGGTACTAGATTTTCCTCATGTGCAATGATTGAAGCAGACAGTCCCACCAACTACAAGTCAATATTCCTAGGACAAGCGTCAAAGAGTCGAAGCCAACAGATAAAACGGGGAGGATTGATTTCAAAGCAGTAACTAACATTAACTTACAAGTGTAATCACATTTTGCAGTTCTGAGTAAGTTCAGGGTCATTGACTAAAATGACAAGCTTCTTACACATGCATAAAGCAACTGTGCATCCTTACATTCCATGACTGCACATCTGATGAGTCACCAACAACAAATAGCTTGATAGGTTGGCTTGCTAGAAGTAAGCACACACCCCAGAAGGCTTCCAATTACAACATAGAGCACTTCCATACATGACATAATTCTGGATAGAGGCCTAAATCAAGAAGGTAAGAAAATGTGAACCAAAAAACAGAAAATACAGCTGGTGTTCCATAAAACTCAAGTATGTTTCTGTATGTATTCCCAAATTTGTAAAATATCTTTCCAATTTGCAAGCATACGTCCCACATGGTTAAGAACTTTCTAACTTCTCTCCTTTTCATCAGTCTGTTCAAAAGCAAGACCTCCTATGAGTAGAACTTGATATCCTACAGAAGCCACTCCAATCATACTAGTCCTATACAGCCAAGTGAATTCATTCACCAAACATTTCTCATAATTAACATCTCAAACATCTTATTGCCATTAATAATTTTACACCTCTAATTCAGTAATTTGAAATCAAGGTGACTACAATGTCAAAAAAAAAAAAAAAAAATTACGATGAATACGCAAACCTTGTAATCTATGGCTAAATTCAGAACAGGTGAAAACCTCTTTCAAGAAATTGACAACTTGCCAAATAAGCTCAAGAGATTTCTAAATATATCAACCTCAACCTACCACTATCCTCCAAAGGAAGCATGCTACAAGGTAAGCATAAACTACAATTAAATATCCATTGCAGAAGCTACAATATTTTCAACAAAAAATTAAACAATTATATGAACTAAGCATCTTTTCCATATGCAGACACTAGCAAATTCAAATTAAAAATCACTTCATGACCTTTTATCCTCACAAAATGACTACAGCAAAACCCCTTTAATTCTTTTTTTTAAAAAAAAAAAAAAGAAGAAGAAGAAAAGGGACAAAAACAAAACAAAACAAAACAAATCAAAAAAGAAAAACAAAGAACAGCGACAAGTGAGGAAAGGCCAAATCAGCAAAAGATAAGCTTGAACTAAGCACCTTAGGTCTAAGGTAGCAAGCAACAAGCCAGTCTAACTCAAAAGATTTAAGATTTAGTTCGCATTCCAACTAATCAGAGCCCATCCAAATCTTAGCAAGTGAAATCTTCTCTTTCACATGAAGGTTAGAAAACATGTCACAACATTTTGTAGAAACAAGAACAATTGAAGTTTTGTTAGCTTGAGCCCCCAACCTAAACGAAAGACACTAAAAATACACTCCAAATACCATCAAGCTAACAATCACCGGATAAAAGGCTTCTGAGATTAGAAAATACAATTAAATGGCCCCTACAAACAAGCCGTAACCACACTAGAAGGTAGGCTATTCCAAAAATCTCTTCAGTAATGTTACCTTACTATAAGGTAAAATAGGACTTGTTTTATTCAACAGTTCATACATCCTGAAGTTCTAACATGTACCAAAAGAATGAAAAATGACAACCATTTTCTATATTGCTTTTAAACAGAATATTGAAGGATCTGAGGTTAAGTAAAACCGTCCAATGGAAAAATGTCAATCTGAAGGACCCAAAGATGGGAGATCCATGAGCACAGAGACACACAAAGGAGTCCTCTTTCCACCATAACATGATTTACATGATCAACTCAATATAAACATAACTAAGAGCATGATTCTTAACATTCTTTATACTAACTGCTAGTCAATATATTCCAATTTGCATCAAAGTCAAATCATGATAGAACATGTAGGATGACTGTCCACAACATTATTGCAATAATAACAATCAGAGTTCTTGACAAACAACTAACTTTTGCAGGCTGCAACCCTGTCAAATAATGACCTAGGAACCGAAACTCACAGCTCTAGCACAAACAATTCCAAAAGTCCACAACGACCTAGAGTTCTCTACATGTTAAATAAGATTCTGTTGCTATTCTGTACCCCACATAATCCTTCTTTCTCAAGGTTCAAAGTCAATATACTTATAAAGTGTGTGAAAGTTAATATAAGCAAGAATTTACAAGGCACTTGTATTACTAAACAGTATTGTTAAACATCCACACGCTCAAAAGGATGACTAGAGTAAGAACTGCAAAGACCCATTTTAACCTTATAACATGCTAACAAGACTACTGATAAACAACTATCTCTTAAAGAATCCACCAACATAAACCGTCATTCTTCATATATTGCTGAAGATAGCTAGATCCCAACTTAAGGCACTTTATAACCTAAAATTCCAGCAATGGATTGAAATAATGAGATTAATGTTTACTAACTTCACGAATCATTATAAAGCAATTCGAATTTTATGTTTCAACAAGTTCCAGCCAAAGAAGTATAACAAGTATATATTTACAGAAAATGCAAATAAACACTATTTCACATTTATGACATTAATTTCATCAATGAAGGCACATTTTCACTTAAGCATTGCAATATCAATCAGTTTATAACGCTACCATATACTATAAAAATGAATAACAAACAAATTCCCCGAATTGATCAAACCGCTCTAGGGTCCATCCCTTGCTGCCATACATAAACAAGCTCGTCCCATCCGGTACTGGCCAATAGACCCTCAACAAGCACACTCATATCAACCCCAACAGCGAACTCGGTATGATGATCATGCCTGGCCAGAAGAGCATCCTCCACCATGAAATCCCACAAGCAAACGGTCATGTCATATGAACAGGACGCCAAGAAGTTCCTCCTATGGGGCGAAAACTTGATCCTCCTGACGGCGTATCCATGGCCATTGAGAAGGGAAATGGGCACTCTGTAATTCCTCACATCCCAAAGTTTGATGGATTTATCGACTGAGGCGGTGGCGATCATACAATCGTCGTACTTGTTCCAATCACAAGAGAGGATTTCGAAGTCGTGAGCGGGGATGATCATGGTGCTGCCGGGCTCCCTGACATCCCAGATACGGAGGGTGCAGTCGCCGCTGGCGGAGCAGAAGACGTCGCTGTGGCGGGGGTTCCAGGCGGCGTTGTAGACGCAGTAGGCGTGTTCTTTGAAGGTACGGACGCTGGTGGGGCGGTCGAGGGTCCAGAGCTTGATGGTGTCGTCCCAGGAGGAGGTGAGGAAGGAGTCACGGCGGGTGGGGTTGTAGTCGGTGGAGTGGACCTCACGGGTGTGCTCCTGGAGGGAGCGGATGGGGTTGGCGGTGGGAGGGAGGGAGGTGTCGTAGATTTTGACGGAGCCGTCGGCGATGGCGGCGACGAGGAGGGAGTCGTGGGATTCGGACCAGGAGAGGTCGTAAACGCCGTCGGCGGTGTCGAAGGAGACTAGCTGGGAGAGGGTGGGAGCGGAGGGGGAGAGGTCGAGGACGTGGATGCGGCCGTTGCCTAGGATGCCGAAGTTTTGGGCGGTGGCGACGGCGAGGCGTGACTCGTAGAAAGGAGAGAATTTGACGGAGTAGCCGTTGAATGGGGTCTTGAAGACGGGCATCGTCGGACGTTGATTCCTAACTATGTTATCTATACTCAATGATAATTTGTCTTCCCCAGACTAAATGGGTCTAGCTTGTTTCTGGCTTCTATTATTCCTTAACTGACACCACTCAACGGATGAGTCATAAGAGTCGTCTCACTGAAGTGTACATTTAGGTCATTTGGCTTTTTATCCAGAGATGGAAGAGTACTGCTGAATGACGAATATTTCCGAAAAGACGAAAATTAAATAGTAATTGAAATGAATGATTTTTTTTTTCTTTATATTTGAATTTATAGTAATTTTATTTATTTTTTAATATTAAAATTATCTTAAAATAAATAATTTGATATTTATTTTTTTAATTAATTATTATGTAACTTTATTTATATAATATAAATAATTATAATAAATTATTTAATGAATACTAAAATATTTTTATGTATATTTTAATAATATTTTTATTTATAATTAAAATATAATTAATTATTATAGTAAAGTAATTTTTTTAAATTATATACATATAAATAAATTATTATAATAAAGTAAATTAAATTTATATATTTAAATAAAAATAAATAAAATTATCTTAAATTGAATTATTATTATAACGAAAGTTAAGATTATAAAGTAATATATATTTTTTCTATTAAAATTAAACAAGAATAATCAAATTCTTATAAAAATTTATTTACAATTTGGTCTCTAAATTATTGCATAAATATTTGATTGGGAAGTATGTTATTTTAAAAATGTTAGATTTTGAATAATATATGTAAAAAAAATCATTACGTGATTTGACATTTAATTAAAAATTGCAACTTTTTTTTTCAGTGATTTTGGATAATTTTAAATAATTTAACCACTCAAAAAACAAATTTAAATAGTTTTACCACTTAAAAAAAATTATTTAATATGTATAATCCAAACTCATTAAGTGAAAAATGATAAAAATAAATGATCATTTACATTTGCCTCCCACTAGAATCGTCGAAATTGGAAGTATTATTTGATATATTCGATCCACTTCTAAGAGTAGATATGTGGATCATATTTCAAAGCCCTATCTTAATTGATCTTGGTAGTAATTTTTTAATCCAATTTAATTCAATGCAATCAATTCCATTGAATTTCAATAAAATCAAATTCATTCTATTTCACTCTCACAAGTCAAACGTAGTCATAGGTTTTTGTGAAATACAAGAATTTTGAGTGAAGATAAAAGATAACATAAGATGGAGAAGTCATAACCATAAAACAGACTATCAAAACAAGTTTAAAAAGGAAGTTTGATTTTTTTTTTTTTTATGTTTTAATTTAATTATATTTATAATTATCTACTTATAATATTTAAAAGGTAAATAAATAAATGTATATAATTGATAATATATAAGATGTACTTATAGAATATAAATTTTTAAAAATCTTAATCAGTTATAAATACAAAAAAAGGAGTATATACAATTTTTTAAGGGGTGGGAATATTGTCACTCTATTTAAAACTTGAAATTATAATAAGAAATAATCTAACAAGTACAACGTGGAGAACTTAGTATTTAAGACTTGAGATTATAATAAAAAAGATTTCAACTATAATATTTAAAACTTGAAATTATGATAAATTGACACGATATAGGAAATGACTCAAATATAATATTTAATATTTAAGGTTATAATACGTTGATATGTTGTTTCACGTGCAACGTATATAGATAACTAATGTTAGACACAGACTAAATACTCTCTACCGTATAACATGTGTAATAAGAATAATTTCAAATAAAAGACGAAGAAAGAGTGTGAATCAAAAACTTTCAAATTCTGATAGTATGTTAGTTGTCATCAAATGCGCAAGTTTAAACTAATAAGAAATGACTCATCTATAATATTTAAAATTTAAGATTAAGATACATTAACACAACGAATTCAATAATTTGTATAAAATCCATTGAAAACTAAATGTATAAAATGGGATTTGAAAACTTGCATAGAATCCATTAGAAATTAGATTTATATAATTTAGTTTTATATAAAGTCTATTGAAACCTAATAATGTGAGATTTGTACATATTCTATTAAAATACATATATAATAAATTTATATTTATATTGCAATTGTTGAAATCTAACTATTTTCTTTTAGAATCATGCAATCTAATTATTAATTATAATTTATATGAAATCTAATGAATTCTAGATGTATGCAAAATTTAGTGACTCATTGTTTTCAATCTTACTTATACGGTTATTTCAAATTTGGAGACACATTTTATAGCAATTACTAAAAATGATATTTCGAGAATGAAACTACAAAAAACACATAAAATCATATTCAAACCTCTTTTTTGCAATTTGCAAAAAACATATAAATGATAACTTATTTTAAAGCATTTGTTTAATTAAAATTAAAATTTAATAAATAATTTAAAAAAATAGTATAACGTTGGGACCTCAACCTAATCCTACGCTCATTTGTCCCCATTAGATTTTGAATTTTTTGCATCATAGAACAGGTAGCACATGTCTTGAGGCTTGAACCCAAGATCTTAAGTGTCTTTCAGGTGCAAATCTCATACCAATAAGACAAGCAAAAAAACCAAAACCTTATAGAAATAAATGAGTGAAAGATGAGACTGAGGTCCAATACAAATGCCTGTATGGGTGCAAAATAAGTCCAATAGGAAGTAGATGCGTCAGTGGAACTAGAATAGGACATGTAGGATGTGTCACAGAGTTCGAGGAAAGGAAAAATTAGATAATATGTGAAGTTATATAATTAGATCAGTCAGTCACCGAAGGTGAAAAACATCAACTTTTAATAGGACTATTTCTCAAGCAAATCAGTGAGAAATGTACAACATGTAGCTAATACTTATTCATACAAGAATTATTCAAGTGATAGATGGCGAATGTTATTGCATGCAAAATGACACCTGGAAAGTAAATTTTTATCTATTTATAGAAGTTGATTGAATGATTGATTATTCAATTAGTGAGTTTTAGGAGAATAATCAGAAAACACAAAACTCTGACTTAAGCATCAGGAAAGTGTTTCCAAAGACAACCTCCGAGCCACCTTAACGTAGATATTAATTTGTTTGCGGGTTGATTCGAAGTAGAGACTCGAAGGAAATAAGACAATTGAAGGATAGAGTCATTCAAAGATACAGAAGACCTTTGTACGACTACTTAGGTTGAAATATTTGTGTTGGGATCTCAGCCTAATCTTTCACTCATTTATCCTCGTAAAGTTTAGCCTTTTTATCCCATGGAATAGGTATGTTTTGATATTTGAACCCAAAACCCTAAATATCTTTTGGATGCAAACCTCTTACCCCCAAGACAGTAAAGCGGTAGAAGGTTTGCACCTAAAAACACTTAAAATCTCAGATTCAAATATCAAAACGTGATCCACCGTACAGAGTAAAACGGTCAAAACACTACAGGACAAATAATGAGATTGGATTGAGGTCTCAACTTAAACGAATAGAAGTGATTTGAACCTTGTGCTTAAATTATGAATGGATGTGCATCTAATAATAAAATATGTGCACTCTAATATATTCCTTTTAAGCGTGTGGCTAATAAACTTACAATATGATTCAAGCTTAAATACAAACATACAACAAAATGTAGAAGCTAACTATTATATTTAAATATTACAACGTACAATCGTGATTAAGATTATGATCAAAATATATTGTTAAAATCATTTCTAGTATTCATTAAAAAAAAAATCATTTCTACTATTTAGTAATAATTTTTGTTTTTAGATACTATCTACAAGCAATATAGTCATTCGAATTTAAATCATTGTCATATTAAATAAGTACTCTTTATCATTAGGGTGCATTGGATGGTTTATGATCAATAAATTTAAGTATCAAATATCTCGTTATATTAGGGTGTTTTTTTTTTTTTCTAATTTGAATAAGAGAATTTGAATTCAAAATATCTATATTATGAAGAAGTGTAGATAATATCAGATTATATATATGAATACTATTTGAATTATCGTTGAATGCAATAAAATAAAAAAGAGGAATATGACTTGACCCAGTAATAAAGTCAAGTTCATCAGTGATGAGTTTAACTCACTAAAAACTTACTAATGCGCGGCAATTTTTGCACTAGTACATGGGTAGCTCTCTTTTATCTTTTGAAATGATAGATTCGAACTGTATTTTGAAATTGATCCCGATAATAAATGAACTTGGTGTCAGCAGGTGAAAAATAACGTAATAAAATAGAAGAATTCATTTTACAGCGGAAGACACAAAATTTGTTGCAAAACAGGTGTGAGTCAAATAAGAGGCTTCCAGGTGTCAAGAAAGAATTGCTACATACTACAAGAGTCGCTTTTTGTAAATTTTAACTGCTTTGCCGGTGGTGACCGCAAGCAATGTTTGCCCCAATGGCCCGTGATGTGACATCGTGATGACGAGGATGAAAATTAACATCACGTGGCAATCTGGCTACTCCTGCTGCATGACATGTGTACAAACTTTTGTTCGATTCGCACTTGTATAGTTATGGGGATTTACTTGTTCATTATCAAATTTTAGGTCGTTGAAGAATTACTGTACTGAAAACAAATAGTTAAAAAATATATATATTAATGAACAATTTTTTAATGAAATTTATTTAAATTTATTTTCCAATAATTCTTTAAAAAAATATATGTCTAATAATTAATAATTGCTCTTGAAATTGTATAAATTTTATTCTGAAGCACTATTTAAATTTTAATTATATAAATTATGCAATTACGTGGAGATTTATTTCAATTTAGGAATGATAGATTTTAAATTGATAATAGTGCGTTTACTTTACTTAGAGGAATCGGAATGAGAATTTGAATGATCTGGAATCGAAATGACTTGAAATCGAAATGAATTATCGGAATCAGAATAAGTTATTTACTTCAATTGTAGGAATCGAAATCGAAATCAGCAGTATTCTCATTGAATTATTTACTTTATTTTGGAATCGGAATGAATAATTATAAATTATAAAAATAATCTTAATTAAATGGATTAATTATAATAGTGTGCAGATTTTTTATTATAATATGCAGTCTAAAGTTGTTCTTTTAAAATAAGAGCAAGTTTATCATTAAAAGTTATGAATAGTAAAATGATATTATTAAAATTCAATTAAGTTTTTTTGTGTTGCTTAAATAAGTCATAAGATCTTAGATGCTATTTAAAAAAAAAAAAAATTACTATTTTTCAGTTGGTTCAAACAATAAATAAATAAAATAAACATACAACCTTTTAATATGTACAATTGATAGGTTTTCTTCTAAAGATTTGAGATTGCAAGTTCAATTTAAATTAATTGAAAATTAAGAAGTCAAGTGAGTGGTATATTTTATAGATTAGGGGTTGGGGTAGCATTAATGAAATGAGAGTGGTTGAATGCAAATCTTTCTGTCATTTATGGGCCCAACGCTACGTCAACTTGTTAAAGGATCGAGACAACATACTACTAGCCGACAATTTGGACCAATATACATATCAACATACAAATTAACGAAAACAATTTTTTCTTGAATAGTAAATATTTATTTATTTTTCATTATTTTTAATTTTTTTTATATATAATTATTTGATTATGCGTATCTATTCGATTGGTATGGTAGGTGATTGACTATTTATTTAGTTGCACGTGACCATTTAATTTACAAAAGGAAAGGGGTTGATGACGTTACAGTTACTTAAAGGCTTGAAGTTAAAGCTAACAGTTAACTACTTATCTGCGAAGGTAGGAATGGTAGGTGTCGGACTTTTGAGAATTTTATTTTAGGGGTGATCCCAAAAAGTTCTTAATTTTGATATAATATCTATTTTCTCTTATATAATTTTATTTTTATCTAAAATATCCTTTAATTTTAATATAAATACTCAAAATATCATTTGAAGACATATGAAAGGGTGATAATCTCCCTGACACTAACAAATTTCATTAAATGGATATAGTTAACCATTTAACTCTAGGGATAAAAGCAGAAATACAAAGAAAATTAAAAAAAAATTAAAATATGAAAAATCAAAATGAATAAATAATATTAAATATAAAAATATAAAAAAATAAAGATGTTTTTTTTATTTAAAAATTAAAATAAATAAAAAATATTGAATAAAAATCCAAAAAATTTCCTATAACTTAGCTCTTTCTTCTCTAACCTTATCGGTCTCTCTCTCTCTCTATAACCTCATTGCTCCTCCTCCGTCACTTCAATCACTCTCTCTTTCTCTCTACCAAGAATGGGTGTGTACTGGTCATTAATACAAAAAGTATCTATTGTCATCAAGTGTCACTAGCTAACATGTTATCCTTATCTTAAGGAGACTTGCTAGTTGCCATGTTTTGATTATCTAGTCTCATAAATGGTGATAAAAAGCAAGACTTTTGAAAGCCTATTTAACATGATGCCTTTTATATTTGGTTCAAAATTTGATATAACTATAATATAAAGGATTGCAAGCTGAGGGGATTGCCTTAGTGAAGGAACCCCCAAATAAGGAACCCCCATTTGGCATGCCTCCTTTTCAGTATACTGAGTTTAAGTGCTTACTAGTTCCTTGATATAAAAGGTAATTTTCTTATATGATGTAGGTCTGTTCTTCCATTTCTGAGAGTTTCAACTTTCAGTTTTGAATCACGTCTCAAAAAGCAATGTATATGGTATTTAATACCTGTAATATATGGGTAATTAATATATATATATAATATAGAGGAATGCAACTAGCCAACTACTATAAAGCCCGATCCTAATGGACACAAGAGATTAATTGAAATCCATTTTATTGTTATTAATTTAGTTTGATTCAAGTTTTAGAGATAAAGAAGTTTATGGATAAATATCCTATTTGTGAACATTTTAAAAAGAAATCAAGAAAGTTTAGTGTGAAAGGAAAAATGTCACCTCAAAATATGAGGTGCAAAATGTAAATTTACAAGTAATAAATAAGGTGGGTCTGTCATGGAAAATTAAAAAAATAATAATAATAATAATAAACAAATGAGAGTGAGATGTTTATGAAAGAAAATGGCGAATAATTTTAAATAAAAAAGGGGGTAGGTATTGACGTGGGAGTAATTTTGCTTTTTTTTTTTTTTTTTAATATAGGATATCAATAACTAAGATGATGTAGTGTGTGTGTATATATATATATTATATTTATAATATATATATATATATATATCTTCCAATATAAGCAATCAAACACACGAAACCAAATGACGTAGCAAAACGAAAAGAGAAGAAAAGAAAAGGCAAAGAAAATAAGAAATAATTAATGCTGATTTCTAAGTTAATTTGGTGTGTAATAAATTCAATTCCATGTTTAATTTTTTTTTTTTTTTATAGGTTCTAAATAGGTTTCGGTATTATTTTTAGGTGCAAAATAACTCAAAGATAATTTGAGTGCTAGAGGTTTCGAATAGAGTCTGACACCAAATTTGTGAGTGGATTGTTTTTATTTATATTGAATTAATTGTTTATAATTATCTATATTTTTAAATTTTGTTATTTATGGATTGGTATAAATGAATTATCCGTTAAATAATTAATTTCTTAGATTGTTTATGTCAGTTGTATCGAGTTATTTTAAATTATTTAAATTTAACTTTTATTTACTTAATTGTTATTAGAAAAAAATTATTTAATTAGTTAATTGATTTATTAATTATGTACTGTGATTTATAATTTGATTTTAGAATGTTTATTAATGATAATTATATTTTTATGTAAAAATTGAATATTACAAATTTGCATATGCAAATTATTTGAGTTTAAAAAACAAATGAAATGAGATTTTAGAACACTAGAATTGTAACCTTTCCTCTAACGGTCAAGTAGGCTTCAAGTGTGTAAGTCATAAAAAGTCGTACAGCACATGTATGATAGATGTTTGGAGAGTCATTTAATCGCTCAACACGTATATGATATATGTTATCCCTAACTCTGTATGTGTATTAAGTATCTCCACCATATATGACAGATTTCTTTGGGTACTAGATTGATGTAAATCGAGTTTTTATTAGCAAATAGAAATGAATCATACATATATTTATATTTTATCATGACATGAGATGTAATTTTAGTATTATTGTCAGATACGATTGAATGTGGATCATTGAGATTTTATTTATCATCAATTTTATGTTATATATGTTTATTATTATTAAAAATGATTTATTTAGTTTTTGAAAGTATATCCACTCACTGGGCGTTAGTACTCATCCTTTTATATTTTTAAAACCATTTCTCCGGTAACTATCAAGTCTCATAAGAAATCTCCAGATAGGAAGAGGTGAGCTAGTCGATCACATGACACTAAGAAATGATATTTTAATATTTGTATATATTTTGTATATTACATGATATCTAGGTTTGTGTGTGTATACTTATCATTTTAATGTTATAAAATATTTGATTTCTTATTAGTATTACTTATGTTTTGATTTCTCGATTTGAAAATGATATCAACCTACTTTGTAGTAATGTTCTCATATAAAAACAATTTTGTTTTATATGATATTTCTCACATTTGAAATATTTTAGAAGTTGTTGACACTCAATTTTGGTCAACTCGATTCTCCGAGTCCAATACCTGCGACACAACTAATCACACACAAAACAAGTATTACCAAGACCGAAACAAACAAGACAACGAGATTTTACGTGGTTCGGCAAGGACAATGGCCTACATCCACGACAATCATCTATTCTCTCTCTCGGAGTAATTGTATTTTATTTCACTCTGTCTTTTACATTGAATTCTATCTCCTATTTATAATGGAGATATTACAATTGGAATAGATTTGAGAATCTTATAGATAATGCAAAAAATAATATACATTAATTGAAATTATATCTCCTAAGATTATCTGTATCGCAAATATAGCAATTTGTCAAGATTGCAAAGATTTGATTTGCACGAGAATAGGCAAGTTAACTCCTTTCCTAAATTGAATTAATTCGCTCTCTAGAAGGTCAACAAGTCAACTCTAGCGAACAATCTATTCAGCAATCAAATATTGCGTTGGACGGGCAAGCTATCTCAACAATCAGAGATTGCATCCATCGAGCAGTCTGCTTTGACAGTTAGACGCTTCTGCTATCGAACAAACGAGCAAAATCAGCTATCCCTCTGACTATCGAGTAGACGAGCAAAATTCCTGATCGCCATAATGACTTCTAAAGGGTATTTATCAAGCAAGCTTTTGTCTACGAACAGACTATCTTTGTGCTTTGTCCGTCAATCAAGCCTTCGCACAGTTATTTTGGACACTTGGTGTTTTAAGGCGATCAATCACATAATCAGGTGTGCTCGGGTATATCTGTTGCTGAATGACTATGCTCATTTCTTTGACTTTTGACCATTTTGACCAGTATTTCCTAGGCTTTCTGATACAATGGACCTTCGTTTTTGGGCTTTTACATTGTACCAAAATACCCGTAACAGAAGTGTTTATTTCAATTATTTCAGGATGAAATTATTAGTTAAATAGCAATTATATTACCAAAATTTTATTAAACCACATTATGTATTGTTAAATTTTCAAATGATTTCTATAAGAAAGTTTTGAATGTCATTCAAGTTTTCAACGTATCAAAAGATTTTCTCGGACTTAAAATAGGAGTTAGGAAGGTCCTGTCAACTACCTTCTCAATCAAATATTATCCTCAAAATGAGATTTATTTAAGGATTTAGTTTCGAATTTTTAATACTATTTTAAGATATCATAAGTGTTTATATGATATTTAGTGTCCCGAAAAATTTATGTTGTTTAACGTAACTTATTTACATTTTTACACCATATGTTAACGAACTTCTAAAATTTAAACCGAAAATTATATTAAAAAGTTTAACTATTGTAGTTTAAAGTGAACTGTATAAGAGTGATGATGTTACAATTGGAGCACAAAATTCACATATCCATATGTTTGCTCACAGAAAATGACCAGATACTATGTATTACACTATTATAATTCACGGGTAAAGAAACGTGATTTAGTTTTAGTCAACATGTGTTGCATATAACTTGCAATTGCATGAGTGATGAGACTGTGAAGGTGCTGCTGACTTTAGCGCAAAGCAAACTAATATTCATGAAACGAATCAACAGTTTTGATTTGTTTAAAATATATGAGGAACTTTTGGGACCGTGATTTTTGGGACTGTCGTGTAGCGTAGTTTACCACATAATTTGCTGTCCAACAATTCTGCTGATAAATCAGTGTGATCTAATGCATACCTCTAGTTTACACCCAAAAGTAGAGTGCTCTTGATAATAGGCTTTGCAATATGATGTAAAGAATATGATTACATATATTATTTATGAATTATGTAAAAATGTATCTTAGAGCATATGTTCAACGAAAAATTAATTCAAAACAAAATCGTATCCTAATTTTTGAAAAAAAAAAGAAAGTATTTCTGACAAATTTGAAACATTAGACTAGTATTATTAGATATCTCAATTTATGAATGAATATATTTTGTTTTAGATAGTTGTTGATGTGTATTTATTTACCAATTATCATACATTATTTATTAAAATATGAATTGGACCATGGGATATGAGTTGTAATGTTTAGTACTACCCAATTTTTTTTCTCAATATTTTCTTTTAACATGTACTTGCGAGATGCTTTAATAGTTTGATACAGCAAATACGAAGATCATTGATAATGTTTGGGCAAATGATGGCTTTGCTACTTATTAAAGTCATTATCATTCTTCCCTCTCTTCCGATGATTGACGAATCATTATTTTTTTCTTTGAAAATTTTAAAAAATTGGAAAAACTTTCTGAAAAAGCATTAATTCTAATAAAAATAAATAAGTAAAATGATGTTTCTTGCATTAATCAGAAAAAAAAATTACCATTCATTAATCGTCACGTAGAAAGAAAATGATAATAACGCCTATTTATTATCTAGATAATACACCAGATTGCTTTTCCTCAAATTCCCCTAATAGAAGAAGTCAAGGAAAGGTTGTCAGCAGATGATTGGTCAATGTGGCCCAACCCGCCAATCCGGCCAAACCCATCTCGCCTTGTTATTCACCAAAACTGCTGCGGTTGGCCTTGGAAGTTGATTCTTCGTGAATTATTTTGTTCTTTAAAAGTCAATAACTAATTTGTAGATCATCAAAGCCATCAAATCTGTTAGATCAACTACTATATATGGAGTTTTAATAGTGTTGACGTAGGAAACCAGTCAACGAGATTCCATGAGCCCAATGCCGCAACGTAAGAAGATCTCAAACAAGAAACGGAAAGAAAGAGCAAAAAAGAAGAAACCAAGGAAGAAAAAACACAAAGAACACAGATTTTTAAAGTGGTTCGGCCTTTTTAAGCTGCCTCCGTCCACTATCTATCTATTTCTGCAGAATGGTGGCAATATTTTCTCTCAAGTGTCTCGCGTCCGTTTACAATGAAAGTCTTCCTCTATTTATAGAGAAGGAAGAGCTACAGAAGAGAACAACAAGACAAAATGACATAATCAACTACAATTAATGTTTCTGGATCACATTTAATGCTTCTGACTTTTGCCAAGTCAACTCTGTCAACACGTGGGGCTGGACACTAACCCATGCTGGTTAGGTGAGATTTCCTGGAATTAGGCTGTCATTAGGTGAAATAACCCATCTTACCGTGCAAGATACGCTATCTTACTGTTTTGAGCTGGCACTGGACGAACCGAGACAAAGAACGAACTGAAATCACAGAGTAAATGGATTGGTCTTGCAAGCAGACTAATCCAGTGAACTCGACGTCGCTATAACAGGAATGCTTATCAACCGATCTCGACTTTGTTGCAGTAGGTCAACAGACTCGACTTCGCGGATGGCTCCAGCGATCTTGTCTGCGGACTTCTATACATTGGGTCTTGCTTAATGGGTCCAGTGGCTTGGACCACCAATCTCATGAGCTCCCATTGGCCCGTTTAGATAATCTAGAAAACACCCATAACAAATAGTTATTTTGATTTATTTATTTGTTAAATACGATTAGAAAACTCTATGTATAAATAAATATGATGAATTTTGAACCTTTAACACTAATATGAATGATATAATACCTATTATTTATACGGATCTGTCTAGATTATATATATATTTGAAATGAATTGAAATGTATAAGATTATATATTTTCTATTATTTGAAATGAGCCGAAGTGTACAAGATTATATATTTTATACAGATTATTTATCTATTTTGATAAATATAATTTTTTTTATATATATACTAATAAATAACTACAGTAAATTTTAAACCACTCCAACAATGTGAAGGGGAATTTTTTTTTTTTTTTTTAAAACAAAACAAAAGGGGATTTGTGTTTTTGAACTTTCTTAATTTGCTAGTTTTTAGACAATCAAATTTGATGTTCCCTTTAATTTATTTCCACTTAGCACCGAATATTAACCTGAAACTAAGAGATTCAAGACAATTTTATCAATATTTTTTGACAATGGGTGCACGCTCATAGTTGTGAAGTTGTTTTGGTTTTTCTGACAATAAACGTGGATGATCACTTTGCAGACTGTCCACTTGTTATTTATCTAACAATACAGATATTTGGCGCTCCAGACCCCGAGTCCGGGGTGTTTGACTGTTAGATTTTTCTACACCTGTCCACTCACTTGCAGGTCAAACGGTCTGAATAGCAGACACACACCTAACAGCAAGATAATTTGGTACTAACAACGAATAAATTCTATAAAATATTTACAACAACACAATTTATTTCTTCATCATACGTTAAAAATCCATTTATGGTAATTACAACTACCACAATACCCTCAATGCTACCACTGATTTGGGCACTCTTATTTAAGTTAATTTGGTCTATTTTGTAACACTAATTCTGCAGTATTGTTGTCTACAACTTTGAAATAGAAGGAGCTGACTGGTAGGCGCTTGAAACTCTGGTACCATAAGTTTCAACCTTATATACAATAACTCAAAGTCCGATCACACATTATGCGTAACCCAGTTGTAAAAATGAGTACTCAGTATCAACTGGCTCTTCTTTTTTTGATCTCAGCTTCACTAGTTTGTCTATCTTATTCTAGCCTACCTAGTGAGTACTCAATAGTTGGTCGTAACTTTGATGAATTGGTATCGGAGGAACGAGCTGTGGAGCTGTTCCAGAGATGGAAAGAGAAGCACAGGAAAGTGTACAAGCACGCCGAGGAGGCGGAACAGAGGTTCTTCAACTTCAAGAACAATTTGAAGTATGTTGTTGAAAAGAATGCACAGAAGGAGAAGTCAAGGCATCTTGTGGGACTCAACAAGTTTGCTGACATGAGCAATGAAGAGTTCAGAGAAACTTATTTGAGGAAGGTGAAGAAGCCGGCCGGAAAAGTGATTGGCAATGCAGTGAGTAGTAGCATGAAGAGAAAGTTGGAGACATGTGAGACGCCTTCAAGCTTGGATTGGAGGAAGAAAGGAATTGTGACTGCTGTAAAGGACCAAGGCGATTGTGGTAACGTTTTCTTCTTTTTTAACTCAACTGTGCAAGTAATGCTATTTTGTTATTGATTTCCATGTCCATTATTATCAAACTGAAAAACTAGAATTAACATTTTAGCTATTGTACTAATTCTTCATAATCACATATAGTTATAAGAAAGATTTACCTTCTTAATTTTTACTTTATTCTTTTAATTTTGGAACTTTTGATTTTTTTTGGGATTATTGAATTAGAATTTAATTAGTTAATAATCGTCCCTAAAACTGTTTAGATGTTGTATCCTAATATAACCCTGGAATTGATATTGTCAAAGCTCTCATCGATAGTACATACGGTATTGGTTGACTTACAGATTGATGAAACGGAGCCTTTAAATATTTTGAAAATAATATATACATATATATATATATATATATATATATATATATCATTGAAACTTTTTTCAGATTTTGTCGATTAAGATTGTTGAAAATCTTCTCATCAGTGGGGGCATTTTTTATTAGTTTGTAACCACTTCAATATTTAAGACCAACATTGTTATCATGACAATGACCCTAATGAAATCTACCAATCATCCAACACGATATCTCTATTCTAAAAGCCGAATTCTTTTAAATTTTTAGAGTATCTCCAATGCAAATATGAATTGTTTTTTCACAATCCATTGGCATGTCATCAATGTTCAAGGAATTGTTTTCTAGGTGACATTAAATAGTAATTGATAGACATTGAAATTACAAAATGTTCTCCAATACTTCCATTTAAGATGAGAGATGGATTTAGAGGTGAAGAAAAGAAAAAGTAAGTTGAGAGAGAGAAAAAAGAAATTGTATTTAATGATTTGCTGAATCAACTAGTAGATGGCTGTCTAACAGACTCTCTATCAATAGAGAGTCACCTTCATAATGTCCACTTTTTTTTTTTGCCAACTCAGCTTGATAGTGAGGATTGACATTTGCATTGGAGACATCATTTTTCATACAATCCTATGTGGCATCTTATTTTTCTACAATCCACACTAGTATTGGAGATGCTCTTATGTTGTAACTTGCTCTTTGACTGAAATTTACTAAAAAAACCTCCTATAATTAAATTATTTATAAAAATATCCCACTCATCACAAAATTTCTAATTTTACCAAATTTAAATTCTAATCCTAATCCTAAAATCCTTAGACAACTAAGAAGGGGAGGCGGTTTTATCGTAGTTGCCTCCCTAGATTCAGGCTGGAGGTCTCCTCTCATTCATTTGAAGAGAAGGGGGCCACCGACCGTCTTTAATCTTAGAGACAGAGGCCGACAACCTTAATGGTGGAGGTCATCGACCTCTACTGTCACTGTTAGAGGAGGCTGATGACCTCATCAAGGAAGGAGGCTCCTCATTAATAATTTCTCATAAAATAAAATATTAAATTATTATTTTTACTTGTATATATTACCAAATAAATAAAGATGAAGGTATAATGGTAATAGTAAAACTACTTAATATTTAAGTTATGGAATCTCGAATAAGAAAACAAACAAATTCATAATATTTTAAATTTTAATTAATAAATATGTAATTAAAATAAGAATTTATAAATCTTAAACGCAAAAAATTAAACGTCATCTTAGTTTTTTCTTTTTAATTTTTGGTATAATCAATTTCAGGGATGAAGTAAAATAAGAAAAACTGTTTAGAGGGTTATCAAATAAAAATATAGAATTTAATGGTAAATATGTAACTCTTATTTACCCTTATATCCGCCTCTGCTTAACTCTTTTTTTTTTTTTTTCTTACAAGTCTTAAATTAAGATTAAAACACCACAGTCTAAGATGGCCTGATAGTAGAGAATTCTCATCCAATTTGATAATGATTAAAGTTTGAATAGTAATAATTCAATCAATATATATTTAACTGATTTCAATCATAATTTTTAGTCAGAGAGATTGTTGTTAACTGAGTTTCGCGGGCAATGAAGCCCATAGAGGCCCCGCGCCCAGTTGGCAGCACTCAACCAGATAGTCTCTCCTACTAGTAAATGAAAGGTCCCAAAAGCTCCATACATTTTTCGATTGCTGGGTTAGGCCACTTTTAGATGCGAACCCTAACGTCAAACACACAATTCATTGAATTACAGACTCTATTATTGCAATATTTGGAGGCCCAAAAGTACCCCAAAAAAAAAAAGAGTAAGGTTGCCAAACTTTGGTTTAAATTTGCAAAAGAACCAATCACAAAAATAATTTAGCTGTGAAACATGTCTTATTGCTATGGCCAAAAGACATGTCAATAGCCATTTAAAAATTTCCTGACTGATTGTTTGAATCTTTGTGCACAGGAAGTTGTTGGGCATTCTCCACAACTGGAGCCATAGAAGGAATAAATGCCTTGGTTACAGGAGACCTCATTAGCCTCTCAGAACAAGAACTCGTTGATTGTGATACTACCAATTATGGATGTGATGGAGGCTATATGGACTATGCATTTGAATGGGTTATAAACAATGGTGGAATCGATACAGAGGCCGATTATCCTTACACTGCTGAAGATGGTACCTGCAATACAACCAAGGTTTGGTCCAAAATAATAATCAAATTTTTACAGCTAATAATACTTTTAACACTAATGTAACTTTTAAGCAAAGTTGGTCACATCTTTTCCCTGCGTTTTTATGTTTTTATATTATTAGGAGGAAACCAAAGTGGTATCTATTGATGGTTACGAAGATATAGAACAAACAGATAGTGCTCTGTTGTGTGCCACAACTCAACAGCCAATTAGTGTGGGAATGGATGGCTCAGCTATTGATTTTCAGCTATACACAAGTGTAAGTTTGTGTGTTCATTTTAATATGCTAATGAACATATTTTGGATAAGAAATGTCACACTTAAATGGGAAATTGTATGATTTGATCAGGGAATCTACGATGGCTCTTGCTCTGACAATCCAGATGACATTGATCATGCACCTCTGATTGTTGGCTATGGTTCTGAAAATGGTGAAGATTATTGGATAGTGAAGAATTCATGGGGCACAACTTGGGGCATGGAAGGGTATTTCTACCTAAGAAGGAACACTACTAAAAAATATGGAGTTTGCGCTGTCAACTACATGGCTTCTTATCCAACCAAAGAATCATCTGCACCATCTCCTTATTCACCACCATCTGTGCCACCACCACCACCACCACCACCTCCACCTCCCTCTCCTTCACCAACTCAATGTGGAGACTACTCATATTGTCCAAGTGATGAGACCTGCTGTTGCATCTTTGAATTTTTTGATTACTGCCTCATCTATGGATGCTGCACATATGAAAATGCTGTTTGCTGCACTGGTACTGAGTATTGCTGCCCCAGTGACTATCCTATTTGTGACATCGACGAAGGACTCTGCCTCCAGGTATGAAAACTCTGCATTAGTTTCTAAGTATTTTCCTTTATTGGGCATGTAGATAACAAGCTATTAATTCAACTTAGTAACTACATTTTTAACATTCCTTTTGACAGAACTCTAGAGATTACTTGGGAGTTGCTGCTAGGAAGAGAAAGATGGCAAAGCACAAGTTTCCATGGACTAAATTGGAGGAAACAAAGAAGACATACCAACCTCTTGAGTGGAAGAGGAACCCCTTTGCCGCTGCAATGCGTTAGATGTGCACACAAAATTTCATGTGTTTTCGAAGTTTGAAGATTTAAGTTGGATTTTTTTTTTCCTCATGGGGGCATTCTCTCAGTCTGTATTGGACATATGTTTTAATGGCCATTAAGACGTAGGCAAAATCAGGAGCAGGAGATAAAAGAGGAGAAAAGTGACGTTTATTTGGAATGTTTATTGCAAAATCTAGTTTCAATTTTACTCAGTATATGCTTGATTTGCATATGCTGACTTGTTGGACATGTTCAAGTTCAAGCCATTTAAAAAAAAAATGTTGTTTTGTAATGTTCAGGCCTTGTAATATTAAATATGTGCGATTTATAATTTACAAATAAATAAGTGCCTGTTATGCAATTCCTGTGGTATAATTTAAAAACCAGTCAATCAAAATTGCCATAGGTGTAGCTGAGACCTTTAAAAATCTTCACAATAGAAGACAAAATGAGGATATTTGAAGTCTACAGACAGTAGTTTATATACGCACTGCTTACTTCTGAATTCTGCACATTGGCATTCTTTTGTCTGGCTATGGTGCCATATACGACTATGTATTCAGTCACCACATCAAGGTCTTTATTTTCAGTTAACATCAATTATTGAAATATACTTAAAACCACCCTTAATTAACCTCAAAACGACAAAGATTCCACATTGAAATCATGCCTTGCCATAATGATGCTGGTGGGTTGTACTACTTCGCAGGCACCAAAGTATGGACCAACTTTGCTTCCGAAGCTACAGCCTTTTGTTGTTGACACAATTATAGGAGTTGTTGCCTCTACGAATTTGCTCCCTTTGCTGGGCAGTTAATTAATCATTGTTGATGATTAGATGCCTGCTTGATTCTACAAATCCTATGATTAAGAAATTCCTTGTCTATTTTTGTCGAGCAAGTAATGAAGATAATCCAAATCGCTCAGGAGCTAGAGCTCCAAATCATAGGTATTAGAGTGGACTTGTTTTGGGCTGTGGACCAATCTCATAGGGGCCCATTTGGCCCAAACAGAGACATAAAACACATGCTGTGTTCACTTTTTATATCCGTCAGACACAACATTTTTCAGGTTCGAGATGACAAACAAAATTCCGAAACATAGTTAGGTTAGGGGCATAACGGTTCTCTAAAGCTAGAAAATATAACATTACAAGTAATATTTGAGATACGATTGTCTAATGTTAAGATCCTTGATCCCAGATAAAATCATGTTTGAGATCCTGGACTTGAAAATTTTATATAAGATTATTATATGAATATTTTACTTGGAGAAAGAAAGAAAGAAATGTTTGAGAGAAAATTCTGACAAATAACTATCTCCAAAAAAATAAAATAAAATCTAGCGAATAACATCAAGAAAAGCGTGAATTTGAAAAATATCATTTAAAAACAATTACGTATAAAAACAATAATTCGTGTTTTCTAGTAACTATTATTAATATGCGAACTAACATTATTTACAATGGTGCTAAAAAAACTCAATTTAGTTTTGTAATATTATTTTCCAAAAGCCCTAAAAAAAAAAAGAAAAATCCAAATTAGAAATATAATAGGCAAGAAATGAAAAAAATGAAATTCGAAATTGGTTTTAGTAGGTGCGCAGGGCAGAAATGGTTGGGAGTCCAGTTTTGTGGCAGCGACAGCTCACTTATCTGATTTCATTCTTCGAAAGTCCCACTTATCCGATCTCCACAACAAGAAAACACGCAATTAAGCCATGAAATCGTTACACATACAGTCATTGTCACATTAATAATGAGCAGGTTGGTCCATAATAGTTTTCACTCAAATCATAAAATATGTAGTAAGTATAGTGCGTTATCTATACTATATATAAAATGTGATTTAAAAGAAGACATACGTAAGGGCTTTCTCTGCAATAACTAAATGACATTGTTGTTTGATCAACCAAAAGTGAAAGATGTCGGTGGCTTCATATATTATAAGCAGGGATATATATGATGATATTAGTTGATTGAAATATAAGGTAGGGTCGAGAAATGTGCGTTGTGGCGTTGAGGAGCTGCCTCTTAATCTTCTTAGTGGAATAGCGTGAGTTGTTGGGAAGCGGTGGGGCAAATTCTCCTCTACTTTTGCCCATAACGAGATTGAAAAGAGAAAGCAATCCATGTTCCATATTTACGTCACCAACAGTGACATTTCTAACCAATATATGCATTAACTATTGAATTACACTTCTATACAATCATGCTTTTTTCTTTTTTTTTGATAAAAATTTCAATAATAACAAAATTATGTTTAGAATCAATCCATTCAAGTCCAGTTGTTCTTTCAATTAATTATCAAGTTCTAAATGTCAAAAAAAGTGTGATTGAGGCATTACCTTTTAATATAAATAGTTACTTATTTCTCTATTTATTCAAATTGTTAAAGTTTAGTCCTCACTAAATATATATTATGAATTTGTTTGTATGGATAGTTTTATACCCTTATTGATGTTTTTTTTTTTTTTTTTTTTAACTAATTATGAAAATAGATATTTAACTCCATATTTATATTGATTTTTGATATATTCATATAAATTAATGATTTGTTTGATATTAATTTAAAAGAAAGTCATTGGGAATTGGAATATATATTGGTTTCAATTCTACATATACAAATTACAAAAAATATGTCTCACGTAATGGAGTCTAAGTTGTAGGCTTTAAATTAAGTCAGAATTAAGAAAATCAATAGTATTTGTATGTTATTAGACAAAATTAAATCATGCATAATGTAGCGTGGGGACAAGAATGGCAGTAGTGGTAGACCACCACGACGAGTCACGACGACAGACTTTTAGAATGAAATAAAAATATGAAGCCATGTATGTTTGGAACATGCCCCTCTCCGCAATCTACGCAAGATTTTAATGAAAATACGCAGACAAAAAGATGTCAATTTCTCTATTTTAAATTCTCTGGTACAACTTATCTGCAGAAATTTCTGCATGTTAGGTCTGTACTTTAAACCTGCAGATTTGGGTTTTGGTTAGTATTTATGTTTTTCTAGGAGAAAGATTTTAATAAGTTGGGCGAATTGCACTGGATTTAACAGTATTATAGTAGTATAACATAAATCATACTATTTTAATGATTAAATAATAAATACTTAATATTGACGTATATTTTTTAAAAAAAATGGACACAACATATAATAAGTTTTCATAATATTATCATAAAATGTGGTTGTTTTTATAATTTTAAAATGCATATCAAACATGTCATAGTTCTCCCGAGACTTATTACTACTCCTAAAACAAAATAATTCCTCCTATAATATGATAACTTCTCACACGTATATGTAAAATGCACATAATAAGATTTGTACCTCCATTCTCTTTGGAAAAAAGGGGAAAAAAAAAATAATTTACACTTTCAGTCACGTGCACAACTCTTTGAACAGGGATGTGCTAAAATGGGGTGTTTGGAGAAGAGGAAAATATAGTACATTTTAACTCATCCCATTTCATGCAATCCTTTCTCCAATTATTTTACATGATCAAATTATTTCCATCTAGTTGGTTTTCTTTGTTCCGGGTGATATTCGTATTTTCGTTTTATCTTTTTCTTTTTGTTCACATTGCACACAGTGAAATATGATATTTCCTTTTTCTTGTGTGATATCGATTGAGACTGTCCATTGCTTATGTTGACGTTGGATTTCAGTCAACTAAGGTTCCGAAGCCCAATACTACAAACAATCCAAAATCAAGTAGAAAATGAGAGAGAAGAGATCGAGAGAAAGAACACAAGACAAGATTTTATATGGTTCAGCTGACAAGAAGGCCTACGTCCATGGTGCATTCTCTGGTCAAAGAGACAGTCTTTCTTATTATGTATTTCTAGTGAGGGAGAGAGAGAGTCCCTCCTATAATGAATTTTAGTCCCCTATTTATAGAGAGAGGAAGATGTTACAGTTTGTATACAATATATTATAATTAATTGCGTTTTTCAAGACTGACACTCATTAATGTCTGATCAATTCTCGTGAAATCAGGGTTTTGATTTGGTAACTGCGTGTTCTTTAAATTGTGTTGCTACCAAACTCGAAAAGATTCAACGTGTATGTTATGTCATGTCATGAGCTGGCTCCGCTCTGGGCGAGTTGGAGCTAAGTCGAGCAGCTTTACTTATGATCAGTGAACCGAGAGCTTATATGTGCGAGCTGAGGTTTGGTCTGCTGAGAGCTCGTATACGTGAACTGGATACAGGATGATATGAGAGCTTCCTCCTGTGAGCTGGAGGTTGTCATAATGAGCTTTTGTATGCGAGCTGCTTGTTAAGTGTTCCAAGCTTCCACAAGCTGGAACTTGGTAAGTAGGTCTTCAGTTCATTGGGCAACTTATTAGGCCATTTCAATGAGCTTTTACCAGCTCATTTAGACAGCCTTAAATTTTACCTATAGTATTAGCCCATAGCTCCTAGTTGTACGTTACCAACCCATTGGACTTTTACCAGCCTATTGGGACTGGGAGCTTAAGCTTTGCTAGTAAAAGCTTATGTACATGATGCTGCTGCATTGCCTTTTTTAAATTCTACCTCATCACTTTTAACTTGTGAGGATGATATTCATGCAGTCATATGGTCAAATTTCGTGACCTAACTCTAAATGAGGAAGAGCCGAATCAGAGTAGGGAACGATCTGCAGTGAGTTCCAGCTGTTGAGAGCGAGATTGCTTTTATAAAAAATGAGGCCGAGGTGTAAATTGCCAAGGCTAGGTAGTAGGTTGAGGTGGAGAAGCAAGAGGAGCAGGTTGCCTAATTCTCCTTGTCGTAAGGCTTACTTGGAATTTGCTTGCTTGCTTCAGTATGACTTTGATTCCACCAAGTTCTTAAATTTCTTGTGGACTGAAAAAGTTATTCATGCATAAATAAGAGATAATAATACCTTATGCGAGCTTGTGAGCTCGGGAGGTTTTTTGAGGTTAGAGCCTTCACTTGCATGCTTGATCAAGCTATCAAGGTAGGTCGCACAGATGACGCTTAAGCCAACATGGATGAACCTCAGCTAATAGCGAAATAAACCTCTTGGGCTATACCCAAAGGGTAGGAACCTGGATTATATAGCGAGAGTTGAGGAGGTAGGAACCTCGACTGTGCTCAAAGGGTTAAAACCAGAGCTAATACAGCAGGCTGTACTCAAAAGGTTTTAACCCGAGCTTGTACAGCAGGTTATACTCAAAGGGTTATCACCAGAGCTCTATAGCAAGAGTTGTTAAGGTCGTGGGACCTTGGTTGAGCTCAAAGGATCGTAACCAGAGCTTTTACAGCATAATGTTCTACCGAACTATCCAGAGGGTCGTTACCCGACAATAGCGTTACTTTGGCAAGCTATGCCCAGAAGGTCGTCATCCGACGACATAGCTCAAGCTTCTAATTCTTTAGCCACGAAGGTTTAGCATTTAATAACACAAAAAACAATCATAGCACAATAATGTAAATCATTTATAATAAAAAATTGAATTAGACATTAGGAGCATGAGCTTAGAGGGTTACTAGACATGGAGATGAACCTGTGAGTTAAGGTCACTGTGTGGTGAAAATGGTTCTCACTGTGTGTACATGCTGTTGTTCAGGAGCTCGTTTGGGTTACTGCTGTGTTGGTCGCTGTCATTGATGTCGTGAGCTCGCTGGTGATAGCACGTAATCCTTTAAACGGCTTTGTTTTATCTGTTCTTCAATTGCATCTCTTAGCATTCTGCAGTCTAAGGTATTATGCCCAACCTCATTGTGATAAGTGCAGAACTTGCTCTGGTTTCTGTGATGAATAGGGGTCCTCAAAGGGTTAGGCTTTTCGAAGTCTTCCCTGTCCTTTTCTGTTGTAAATTTCTTATCTTGCGTATCTGACAGGATGCTGTAGCCTTGATGATAAGCTTGCTCATTTCTGGGCTTTTTTTTTTACCTTCTTAGCGACCTGATAGTTTGAGTCGTCATTCATTCGCTTCGATTGGTTGGAACTGCTGACTTCTCCCTCTAAGTTAGGCTGTTTTGATCCGAATGCCTCTTCCCATCTGATTTCCTTGGCAACTCGTTCGTAGAACTCACCTAAGTCCCTCACTGGGGACTTGTATGTATTCTCATACAGCTTTCCATCATTACGGAGTCCGTCGAGATCGCAGTTAGAACGGTCTCATTTGAGGGGTTTTCTACCCTGTTGACCTGACATCTGAATCTGGTAATATAGTCTTTCAGGGATTCATTTTACCGCTGGAAGACTGTTGCTAAATGGCACGATTGCGCGAGCTGTTTCTTTAGAGCTTCATACTGGCTAGTGAATTTTCTTTGGAATTCCTCCCAGCTGCTTATGTTGCGAGCTGGGAGACTTTTGAACCAAGCCTGCAGAATGTCTCCTAGTATTGTTGGGAAGACTCGGCACTTGACTAGCGAGCTGGTGGTCTGCTGCAAGTTCATCTGAATATTAAATGTATCCATATGGTTATAAAGATCAAAATCTCCAGCGTACTGTGGAATATTTGGGACCTTGAATCTGGGGGGAAGATATTGCGTTTCAATCTCCCTAGTAAAAGGGGGATCTTTCCCCATACTGATCCTTTTGCTCATGAGCTTCTGGTCGCGATTCTAGTTGGTGTACTCTTTGGAGGAGTTCTTCGACCCTTGGATCCTGAGGCCTGTACTTTCTTCAGAGCTCACAACTTGGGAGATGGCAGTCTGATATTTATCCTTGAGCAAGTCTTTACGAGTTGTAAGCTTGGTACGAATCCGCATATTGATAGTCTATCTCTTTCTCTTTAGGAGTTCGTCGACTTTCAGCTCTTAAATAAGTATTGGAGGAATGAGCTGAACTAATGGGTCGCAATTCCTCTCTGATGAGTCTTTCAGGAGTTGAGATTTGTTCTACTTGCTGTTGGCAAGTTCTGGGAGCTGTAGCATCAGGTTTGGGCGTGTTTTGTGCTTGGGCCTGTACTAGCGTCCTGATTGCATCTGCAAGCCATTGAACTAAGTTTTCTAGCACCTCCTGCCATTAGTGTCATTCATGTAGCCTCCCAGCCACATGGACTGCTAGAACTAGCTGAAAAGGGACCAGTGGCGACGTATCTGCAGTAGCGCCATCTGCGGGGATGTCTATCTGTCCTTCTGGTTGGTCAGTAACCACATCTAAACTTCTGGTCATTCTTCCTCTTATCATGGCGTTTGGAGAAAATTTGGAAAAGAGTTTATAGTTCGGGCTCTCATTTTAGTGCTAAAATATTGACGTTGGATTTCAGTCAACCAATGTTCTGAAGCCTAATACTGCAAACAATCCAAAATCAAGCAAAAAATGAGAGAGGAAAGGCCGAGAGGAAGAATACAAGGCAAGATTTTACGTGGTTCGATCAAGAAGAAGGTTTACGTCCACGATGCCTTATCTGGTTAGAGAGATAGTTTATCTTATTATGTGTTTCTGGTGAGGGAGAAAGAGAGTCCCTCCTACAATGAATTTCAGTCCCTTATTTATAGAGAGTGGGAGATGTTACAGTTTGTATACAATAGAAAATAATTAATTGCACTTTCCAAGACTGACTTGTGTGTTCCTTAAATTGTGCTGCTACCAAATCCAAAAAGATTCAACGTACACGTTATACCATGTCATGAGCTGGCTTTGCTCTGGGCGAATTAGAGCTACGTCGAGCATTTCTGCTTATGACCAGTGACCCAAGAGCTTGTCTGTGCAAGCTGAGGTCTGGTCTGCTAAGAGCTCGTATACATGAACTGGATGTAAGATAATATGAGATATTCCTTCTACGAGTTGGAGGTTGTTATAATGAGCTTTTGTATACGAGCTACTCATCAAGTATTCCAGGAGCTTGCTTCCACGAGTTGAGACTTGGTAAGTAGGCCCTCAGTTCATTGGGTAGCCTATTGAGCCATTTCATTATGTTTTAATTAGTTCATTTAGACAGTACTAAATTTTACCCGTAACAACTTATTTATTGGATCCTCTTCGCATTAAATTCATACCATTAAAAAAATGAGCAGTTGATGGGAAACGAGTCGAAGTCGTCGTTTATTTATTGGAGCCCACTGCTCATTCCGAGTCAATTTATGCACTTCCTCTTTCTATCTTCCACATTTAATTATCATTTGTACCTTTAACGAAAATGTGATTTTATTTATCATTATTATTATTAAGAGTTACAGGTGACTATCAAGGAAAAAAAAAATTAATGTGTTACAAGTGAAAATGAACAATTAAATGCATTATTTTATCAAAAGTTATCACACATTTATTTATAATATGCAATTTTAAACTATTAAAAAAAACCTGTTTGAATGGTGTCAATTTTTCTTTTTTCAAAACAGTCTGAATTATTCAAAGTAGATCATATTATTTTGATAGCAAATCTACTATAGCAGTAGGTCTTAAAGTCTAATCATGTGTATTTTATAAATTTATGTGAGTAAATTTCGTTTTTTATATAAATAGTGGTTAGTTTTAACGAGTTTTGACAAACCATTGATCCACCAAAGAAAAAACATTATGATAAAAATATATATATTTTTACAAAGATTTTTCTGATAAAAATGTGGTTTTTAGGAGTACTTGAAATACTTTTCTAGAGATTACTAATTAAGTAGCATTTAACAGTAAGCATCAAAATTAAAATTGCATTTTTAAGTAATTTAGAAACAAAATTTACCACAATACTTTAAAAGAAAGGCTACTTAATATCTAAATATATACCATACTTAATTTATGGTTTTAAATTGATCATAAAACTTATTTTTTTTTTAATGGACACCAGTAATCAGGGTCAACTAGGTTCTATTCTTTCTTGAGACATGCCATTGGTTTCCGAAATTAAATATACATGTCCATCTAAAAATCTACTCACATAATATAGAGGGGATTTTCCCACACTGTCTATAAACATATATGTTAGAATCTAAACCTTTGCTATTTTTTTAAAAAAAAATACAAAATCATTTAAATTATAAGTTGATATATAATATTTTTTATAATTAAAAAATCACTCGAAATTATATCTATGGAAATAAATATTTTTATTTGAAGTAGAAATTATAAATCATTAACAAAGAATTGAATGTGATTATCTTGTATTAGGTTCAAGTGAAGCGGCGTTAAAAGGGAAGATATCGAATATGTAACTGATCAATCCATCGTGGAAAAGAAGGTGTAGACTTCTTCCTTAAACTTTCATTTTAATATCCTCTAATCTTCAACCGTTATTAACTCTCAATTAATAATCCACCTTTGAGGGGAATTTTTTTTTTTTTTCATTTTCTTTCAAAAAGAAAACCTTGATAATTTTATAGATACGAAAATTTTTTTATCTTGATCATGAATTTTGGTGATTATAAAAGTTTAATATTTAGTTATTATATCAAAAGTCCATTCTATAGTTGTAATATACTTTTTTATTATTTAATATTTTTATTTTGATTTTTTTGAAATATTTATACTTTATATTTAGCAATATATTCGACTTTTAATAATTTTAAAAACATAATAGTCTTTTTCTTTTTCTTTTTTTAAAAAAAATATTGTCAACTCATATCAATCTCATGGACAATTAACTAGTGTTACAATTTAGGTACGTTATTGAATAAAAATATCTTTATCAATCCATTCAATAATAATTGAAAGTATTCTAAATTATTGTGTCTGGGTGGCACAATACACCTACGTCCAATATTATAAATGCACGAGTATCATTCATAAAATTACGGATAATTATCACTTGACTTCCTATGTGTGTAGGTAAACTAAGTTTAAATCTTTTTAAAGTAACAAGAGTAGTTTTTCTCTCAGGACAGAGATCTTTATAAAAATATTATATTTCGATTATAATATTTCTGATTGTTATTATACTTAAAATAATAATAATTGAAAATTCACAGGAAATTTTTTATATAACTAAAATAAAATTAAAGGAGGCGGGTCCCAGTTGACCTACCGTAGTGCGTTTTCATCTGAACAAGCGTCAATTCTTCTGAACTGTATGGTCCGTGGCCGCCTCCACCTTCCTTCTCCTTTTATTTCAATTTCATGCCCATATCTTCTCCTCCTCAATCATTATTGACTATTATTACCCTTTCGCATTTATGTTTCAAATTCTAATATATGGACCATTTTAACCGACATGGTCTTTTTCACTTCACCTAAATTTATTAATGTATGGACTATTTTCTAATATTAAATTTACATAAAGTTAAAAATTCAAAGTTAATTGATCCACTCATAGCACAAGTACTGTTGCATTTCTCCTTTGATATGAGTTCGTGATTTTCATTACATGTAGTATATGTATTTATCAAATATATTTTCATTTTAATAAATTAAATTTATATTTATTGTTATATTTTTTCAAAATGTTGTATTATATATATTTTTCTTGTATATTCTACTATATTAATAATTATAACATTTTTAATAATACCAATACTGGTTATCCTTTGAAGTGCATAACAAAAATAATATTCAAAATAAGAAATTTATTATAGATTTTAATTTTTTTTTAAAAATTATTATATATTATCTATAAATTCAATGGAAATTATAAAAGTGTAATACTCTATATTGATTTTTTTAAAAGCATTATTCTATTTTTTTTTCTATTTATTAAAAAATATGTTTTAACGACAGATCTCTAGTATTTATATTAATATATTACAAATAACAAGATAATATGTGGTACTTCACTTTCATCTTTATGATTATTTTTTTTAAAAAAAAAAACAAATTATCAATCAATCATACGTCGAATTAAAAAAATAAAATAAACAACTGCGTAGAAACTAGAAAGCAAAAGCGCAGCAGGAAGTTGATCCTCCTTGCCTAACTGGGTCGCAGTCTTGACTCAGTCTCACTGTGGAAGCATATACGCAGAAAAGCTAAAAGCAGCCTCCCTCTCTCTCTCTCACTCTCTTTCTTGACTTTCCTTTATGTGTACTCATTCCCTAAACTTGTGGCATCATTTTAGGACCCAAAATACGCTCAGCACCACTCGCTCACAGTCACAGGTATGCCTTCTTTTTCTTTCTTTCTTTTCATGTCCACTTGATTCACTTCTCCATTGATTTTTCGTTGTGGGTAAGTCTCCATTCATCAAAACTTTAATGGGTTTGGTTTTTCTTGACCAGAACCATACGTTTCTTGATAATGTCACTTTGATAAGACTAGATAACACTCACCTGAATCTCCTTCTTCTACTAAATGTTTTTTCTTTTCTTTTTCCAGTCATTTGTGTAACTGGTTTCATATAAGTGTAATAACTGAATTACTTGTATTTCAATTCTTATAAATTCAGTTTTTTTTTTTAAGTACTAAAGTCAGTTTTTTATCTAAATGTGGCAGAGTACATTTATTGGGATTGTTGTTTTGGCAGATCCCATAAATGAAAAATAAAAGATTTTCAAGGTTTTAATATGTTTCCAATACAGATAGCTACCGATACTTCAAGATTCTTTTTCTTTTTTTCTTTTCCTTGTGACAGGTCTCGCATAATGAGCAACTGATTCATGTGCAGGATTATTGTTGTTGAATTTACGTTCTTTATCTACTTTTTTCAACATTTTGTAGTGCAAATAGATGTTTAGTACTAGTAGTTGAAGTGTTTGTTGATAAGAGTTAAGTGCTTCTGTATGTGATCATTTTTGATTCTTCTGGTGTTGTTTCCAATTTGAGGTATGGAGGGATTTATTGTGATCTTTTCTGCTGTCTTTGTGTTATAGGCTGTGAAAGATTGTTTTTTGGTGGACTTTTGAGTAAAGGAGGTAGTGCAGGTAATTTGCTTTGTTTTTTAAGATGGAAGGAAGGAAGTTGAATTTCAATGCACCACTTCTATCTGTCAGGCGATATTCTGTTGCGCCAGTGGTATCTTCGGTTGGAAAGAACGGGAAGGTAACTGGGAATTCGCGGCCTGGTAGACAATATACTATACCGTTTTATAGATCAGAGTTGAACTTGGAGCAGGTTACTGAACCAGCCACAGTTCCGTTTTTGTGGGAACAGATTCCTGGAAGGCCGAAAGATGGTGATATTGAGCCTCAACAACCGGAGGAGGTTTCTGTCACTCCAAGGCTTGCAGCTAGGAGGACTTTGGAAATTGTAAAGTACCCTTTAGAAAAGGAATTTGATGACAGGCCGCAGACAGAGTCATGTTATACGAATGAGATTGTGAGTAGATTGGATAGCATCAAACAGGCAAATAATGAGAAAGGAAATTCAGGTTTGGAGAATGATGATGATGATGATGATGTTTATACTGATGCCCTTGATGCTTTGTCTACGACTGATTCATTCTCCATGAATTGTAGTGTAAGTGGTCTGAGTGGGTCTGATGGTGAAGTAGTGAAGCCATCAGGATCCTTCTCCACTGATCCTCAAACTCGGGATTTTATGATGAGGCGTTTCTTACCTGCAGCTAAAGCAATGGCTTTGGAGCCACCTCAATATGCTTCAAGGAAGCAACCTGCTGCGGCGATTGAGCAAACAAGAGTCGTTAACAAAGTGGTTAGTGAAGATAGGAAGCCTTCTCTTAATCAGTCTATTGTCATACCCCATTATGGTGAGGATGTAGATGAAGAAGAAAGTGAAGATGAAGTTGAGGAGTATGATGAAACTGAAACTGGCAACATATCAAGTAAAGCTTGTGGGTTGCTTCCTCGTCTATGCTTGAATAAGTCTTTATGCCTATTAAATCCAGTGCCAGGGTTGAGAGTTAGAACCCACTCTTCAATATCTAGCACCTCTGACTCTGAGGTCAGAAAGCGGGTGAAAGCTGCTTATGTTGAACCTCACGTCAAAACTGTCAAGAAGGTTTCTATGAAACTTGTCTCTCTCTTCTTATTGCCATTCAATGTTTATGCCACAACTATTAGAATTGTCATTAATTACTCACGCTAGTACATTCTTGTATTTTCAGAGTGCCAGTGATGTTGCTTATAAGCATCAATCGGACATAGGAGGTCGATCACCAAAACTACTTGGGATTGAGAACAAGATGACCTGTGGGTCAAATCGGTTTGCTCACGCAAGTGAGCAGCAGATGATGACTAGTAGGTCATCTCCCTTCAGGCGTGGCATTTCTCCCTATCGGAATGAAAGAAATCAGTCTCCCTTTCGTGGAGGGGGCTTTCTTGGTGTTCCTAAAGAAACTGATAATCTCAAGAGCAATAGGCTGAATTTGTATGGCAAAGCTAGTAGCAAATCTCAGGAATTTCCTCGTCACAGCTTTAACAAAGTGTCTGGCTCAATGAGCCCAGCAGTTGAGAAAACACTATATATAGATACTGTGAAGTTTGCTAAAATTTCAGGTTCAGATTCAAGTCCCTCAGAAACCAAAGGGCTGATGGGTTCAGTAGGCAAGAGTTCTGAGACTCCAAAAAGCAGAGAAACAGAACAAGATGGTAGTGCAGAATTTTCTTTGCAAGATCAGAAGTGTCAGGATATTGCAAAGGAAGGGATCATATTAGAATCTAAAGTCTTTGGGTCTGTGGGAGCCAGAAGATCATTCTCTGGAATATTGCATCCAAGAAGCCAAGCAGATGCGGTGGAGTGCTTAGATACTGGACTTGATCAGGAATGTAACTCCTTGGAATGTATAAAAATTACAGCTGATGGAAATTTGAATAGCAGAAATGAGAAGAACTTCGAAGTAGATGATTCTGGATATATTAATAGTGGATTCGAACAGTCTCCACTTCCGCCTCCTTTACCTAAAACACCATCTGAGTCCTGGCTATGGCGTACCCTACCCTCTGTCCCTTCGCGGAACCCTTTTTCGCATTCGTATGCTGGCACCCGATTTAATTCGAAAAAACAGGATGCTAAGCTACCCTTGACAAACGCCAAGTGGGAAACCATTGTAAAAACTTCTCATTCGCATTACGATCATTCGTGTTACTCAGAGGTAGTGTAACCACTTTTCAACAACTACATTATTCTGTGATGAAGGGTTTGATTATGAGAGCCAAAAAAAGAACTAATTTTTTCCCTTTTCTCTTGGCAGGAATTAACTAGTCTCTTTTCTAATCAATCGAAAACTTGAATTGCGGATATCCCACCAATGTCCGTGGCCTCACTGGCTCTGTTTGAACACTTGTATTTCAAAGATAGAGGTAATTGAAATCTTCTTCCAGTGTACCATTTTTTTCCCTTCGGAAGATTACTCTCCTAGATTCTACCACAATTACATTAAGCAAGTGGAGTCTGGTGTGTTCGATTCCCATTATTGTAAGCTTGTATATTAGGCAAGTCGAATCTGGCGTGTTTGATTCTTGTTGTTATAAGCTTGTAAGTTGCTGTGGTGCGTTCGCACCCCCTCACATTGGGTTAAGGTGGTAGCTCTCTATCAGGCCAAGTTCAATTTCTTGTAATGGCCTTGTATAGTTTCGCAGCTCAACTTTCATTTCTTGGTTTTCGCTTTAATATCTGTATTACACAGGAATCACTAATATGTTCTGAAAATGAATGGAGATATATTAGCTTCCTTGATAATCATATTTACTTCGTGCAAATATTGTTTTATTTTAAACTTCTTTTGTAGTTTTGGCCTTTAGAAATGTAACAGAAACATATTTGAATTCAACCAAGCTGCCATTTGGTTGACATGTGTTCCTTTTAGAAATTTATTTTAAATGTTTACATTGTGGGATTGCCGAGCGATTGCCTTAAATCCACTTGTAATTAGCAATTGGGATGGTTCACTTCATTGTTTCCATACATGCATGGTTGTATGTTTGTTTGCACTCTGGACTGGACTACAAGTCTACAAGAGAACTGTGCAGTCATAATTGAGTTCGAGATGTAGTACTAAGGAATAGACAAGTATACTTGCTCAGTGGCTTAAGAGCAAGAGTAGATGCAATAGACTGTCTCATTCGTCACTTTTGGTGGCATTAAAACGAAAAATTTTGGATATTACATAATCAAATGAATAACAGTTTTATAAATAATAGATTAATTTTAAAATTTATAATCGTTAGGATCTACACTGACTAATTACATGAAATCTAAATTTGTTAATTCTTTTAATTATAGATTTGTAAATTACTGCAAAGTCTTCTCACACGGATTTGACAAAAAAGGAACCAGCCAAATATCGAGTTTTGAAATCATCTCACATTGAAACCTGGATTGGCAGTTCACATACCGAACCACCGATGGCAGTGGGCTCATACTGATACTAGTGTGGAGCCAACTAGATTGAAAAATTCATTTGCGAAATGGTAGTGGGTCGAAATGAGTATGTTCAGTCACATTGAGAACCTTTTCCAACTAAAGATTCAAATCCTCAACAGGCCAACTAAGAACAAAACGCTATGCACCATCTTCAAGTACCATATATGTGCGGCCATTACAACTCGAACACTCATTTGCATCTAAGTTTGTTTACAAATTTGAAGAAATTTTATCTTAAGCTCTTCTGTTTGACGATATAAGAATTAGAGTTCTTTTATATTTTTTGTTAAAACGAAAATAGAGAGGTGCAATATTTTTATTTATTTACTTATTTATTTTTGTCAAGCTATTGTAATATTTTTATTTCTTAATTCTATTCTTTGTTATAATTTTTAATTAAAAAAAATTGTTTAATAGACCATGTAAGTGAATGAGTTTATTTACAAGAAAAGGCAGACAAGTCAACAATTTAAAGGGTATTTTAGGTATTAACTGAGATGTCTTTGTAAATTACATTTTTATAAAATTTTAATTGGTTGAACTAACTAAAGAGGTGCAGTTATAGGTTTCTGGGGTTGCAAATATTGCCACTGCTAGGGTTTTCTGCCAATAAATGTTTATATTTCATAATTGGATTGACAAACGGTCTGACAGGCCAACACTGTTTGACCCCATCAGCCATCTTTTAGGCCTATGGGCTGGGCTTAGCCCATTTCAAAATAAAGATTAATTTCAAACACTTTTTTCTGTTTGAAATAATTTTCATTTACATTCTAATTAACCTTATTTACTAAAACGCTTTTATAATAAATAATGAAGAAGTAAATATCGATATCTGGAAAGCTATTTGTCCAATAATTTTCATATTTTAGAAGAGCCAATATAAATAAAGAAAAATATTTAATATCATGCATGTTATTAGTAAAATTCCTTCAGACATTTCCATATTCTCATATATCCTTAAATTTTGTTATGCATTCTGTTATTTTTCGAGTCCCAAATTAGTGATGGCAATCAGAGCAAATTCAAATCAGGCTCTGTTTTTAAAAAACAAAGTCCTTTCAAATCCGAAATTCCATATCAAATATGAGTTGTGTTTTTCAATCACGATTTTAAACTACATTCAATTTCCATTTTTTTTTTCCTTTTCTCTTTAGAGTATGAAAACCATCAATTTATCATATATCGTCTTTTAATACCATTATGGTGCATTGTTAAGAAATTAAGTATTTCAATTGGATTCCGCTGCATGAAAAATATACAGTGGTATCAAGATTTTTTATTTCTTTAAAACTATTTGGTAGTAAAAATTTAAAAGGTATGCGTGATTAAGTAAAATTTTATGTAAATATTGTGAATTTATATAATATCTAAAATAGGTATAGAGTAAAATATTTTAATTTATGTTTCGTATTCAAACCAAATTAACAATAAGTACACATATTTGGAGTGAAAAGATCAAGTAATTTTAGAATTATACTTATGAAATAAAAAAATTTAAAAATTTAATTATATATTATAATTCTCTAAAATATAAAGGTTTGATGTTTTCAAATATCAAATAAAAAAAAAAAGATAATCAAATAATTTTTTTGTGAATTAATATTGGGATGTAAAGGTTTTTAATTTGTATGTTAAATATGAGGATGATTGGCTATTTGAAAGGTTTATTAAATCCCACAGCAAATTACTTTATAGATCACTTCATAAGCATAACATATACTTGCTAATTAAAGGTACCACCCAATAAACTTAAGCCACTTAATTAGTATTGTTTTTAAGAAGTTAAAATCGGATTAAACAATTTTGTTATAAAAAAATATATATTTCAAAACACTTTTAAAAATAATTATTTAATGGTCTGAGTAGATTTGATAACAATTTTAAAAACATTTTACAATGTGACAATAAAATAATTCATTGTAAGATTTAATGAATCTTTTAAATAACTAAGTCATCCTCAACAATTTTAATAAAAAGACACCAATAGCTCAACTTAATTATATATAAATATATAGTTTGATTTGAGTGATTCAAGTGTATATTATTGGGATAACAATTAATAGCTAGCTAGGATATTGGATATTTCGAAGTACAGTGATTCTATAATTATACCGGCATCTTCTTTTAATACTCATATTTGTTTGTGTACATGTTAAATGCATATAATCTTTTAAAAAAAGAAGTAAAAAACCTATAAAGCCTTTTTAAGTTGGCGTACAAACATAATCAACAACATGAATTCAAGAGAAAATTTCATAAAAATCCAAATAAACTTCAATGTTTCACCCAAAAAGAAAAAAAAAAAAAATCAAACAGACTTTTGCTTATATGAATTAAAATTTAAAGAAAAATATATAGAGAGAACTTTTCAAAACTATCCAAAAACTAAAAAAAAAAAAAAAATCATTTTTACGTCACTCGGAAAGAAAATTTATTTTTATTTCCTTGAACAAACTATTTGCATTATATATATACATCTATTCACGCACAGGCCTCACGCATGCGAGCCTACCAAATCATTATAATATAAATTAATGTTGTTGCAAGTCCTATTTATACAATGGTGACGAACACTCAAATCTCAAACCTTCCTTGGGTTTGTTTAATTATTTTATGAAAAACTGGTTATATATATCACAAAAATTAACAAACGCATTATCAACATTACTTTGTAAATTGTAATGGCTCTATAACAAGTACTTGAAAAGTTCTCGCTCTCTCTCCTATTTTTCTACTTACATAGCCAGATTGTTACTGAGTACTCGGCGTCAATCGGAGATAGCTGCAATCTATATATTTGTAATTGGTTTGGTTTGAAAAATCTTAATAACTTAGTAGCAACCGAAGAACAGGGAGGGGTTAATCAAGAAAGTGAAAGCTTAGTGTTAATTTCCTGAGAATTTTTGCAATGAGGCTTCTCTTCATCAATTCCAACTCTTTGGCTCAGTCTCAGTTGCAGATCGGGTAACCATTCCTTGTCCTTCGACATGTTATCTTCATTCAACTGCATTTTGAAATGGAAAAAAAATAAAATAAAATAAATTAAAAGCAGTAATGATTTCAGATTACAAATGCGTATTATACTTGATAAGTTCTCCCACATTTTTAATGTTCACAATTTCAATTTTTTAACAATATCTTCTACAATTATTTCCAGCATTTTAATTTTCTACGTTAGAAAAATGAAATTCTAAACATAAAAAGACCTGAGATTCAAACATTAAAAATAGTTAATTATTACGTACCATGTAACTCTAAAATACTTCTAATTTCAAGTGTCTGGTTGAAAATAAATTTATATAAGTAATTTCCTATCTAAGATAAAACTGCATTTTATCAAAGAAGTATTAATATGTACTTTTCTAATTAATAAGGGTTGTTCAAAATAAGAAGAAAAGGAAGTGCATTTGACAAAAGAACATGACGAGTATTTTCACAGAAAAAGCTTTTCTAGATTTTACAAAACCAAAATATTACCTTATCAAGCCGGAATGGAGGCTCAAACACTGGTTTGTACCTATTCAATTTACTAACTGAATCATGAGAATTCGATAGAAATTGCCTGACCATCGGGTCGTTTTCAGGCTTCAATCCAGGTGGTCTTGTATGGAAGGATGCCCCAAATGACCTAGGTGTGGTACAATTCTGATGTGCTTGTAGTTGTCCACAGGCGTTAGTCCCGATGTCTTTTGTGAGACTTCTGTTAACCTTCCATCGACCATTAATTGTTTCATGGGGCGGCCACCTCTTTTCCTCAAGAAACCGGCTAGGTCTGATTGGCCCAATTCGCATTTCACTTTCCATTACTTGATTCTGGTTCGAAGTTGTAGACTTACCTTCATGAGGGTGAGAGGTAGTTGATTTGAAAAAACTATTATCTTGTTCACCAATTTTGCTTATTAAAGAACTTGGTCTCACAATTGTTGAGTCATTACAAGACCACTGCTGTTGCCTTCAATAAATAAGAAATGTCAGAAATTATAATATATAGTTTGAATACAATTTAAGTATGATTTGAAGTTCTCTATTTCAATATTTAGATGCTTGTAGGTACAAAAGCATGTATATACTTGATCATTTAGGGTTCTTTCAATAATTTATTGCAAAATTGTTTTTGTAAGATGAAAAAAAATAATCAGATTGCTTTGTAATTTTAAGAATAACATTCTGAAAACAAGAAAATGCATAGTAATGCATTCTCAAAATAGAGTAGTTACCTTGAGAAGGTAGCTTTGAAATCTAATAGACTGCGAGACAAGTTACTTCTGGCAAGAACAATTCCACCATTCTCCATTCTAAAATGTTGATGAGGGCTGCTCATATCAACAGACTGAAACATGCCCCGAGCATGATGATCTCTTCCTTGGATCGCTCTATATGTTTGACTTAGTACTGCATAACAAAAGCAATCAACTTCAATAAATCCTTGAGAATTTGGTTGGCTTTTACTATCTATTTAATTATTTAATTCCTTATTAGTTTTTTTTTTTTTTTTTAATAAAAATCATATATTAGTTTGTTTCCAACCAATTTTTATATATGGAAGAAATCAATACTTTCATTTTAGAAACTCCAAATCTCAAAGAAGTTTATCAAAGAATAAGATCATCTATCTCTAAGTTCAACTACAGATAAGGTGGGTTGTAAAATATTTATTTATAGGAGTTTTTTGATCCTATATCTTTTAGAAATATTTACATTTTTCACTTTGCCAGTCTAAATATTTGCACTAGAAGAAATTTTTTGGCAAGATAAAGTCTTACCAACTTGTTAATTAATTACTACTTTCCTATTTTCGCACCATCAAATAAATCAAAGAAGAAAAACCTCACCTTGCCCAGCCTCATCTAGCCTCTTACTTCGATACATCTGATACAGCATACACACTTACATAAAAACGAATAGGAGAAATGAAATGCGAAAAACAAAATCTCAAACACATTCATAGTACCTGCAAGTGACTCTTCACGTGGGCAATGCTAAGTCCCCGCACATTCATTAGTTGAAGAACCAATTTTGGAGTCGCTCCTATGCCAATTAAAAGAGAATATTAAACATTTTCAATGATTTTAATCCTCACATTATCATGTTGTTCGATTCGACTAACAATAATAAATGAATATATAAATTTCTTAAAAAATTTAAATCTCAAAACATTAACAATATACGTATCTCTACACGTATATGTATGTATAGGCGGAATAATGTGATAATATTGCAATAATTTCTTGGTAGCTTACTCTCTTGTCCACCAAGCCTTTCAACAGCATGAACAAAAGAGAGATGGAGGTCAGGGGTCCATCGAAGCCGAGGCATTTTCGAGCGAACGTATTGCCTCACGGAAGCCCTCCGTCCATTTCCATCATCAGTGACATTATTATCAGTGGAACTCCCTTCTGTTCTGATCTTATCATCATCTTCTACACTGAGTTCTGCTACCTTGGCAATACTATCATCCCCTTCACTGCTGGCTTCCTCATTCAAGTCAAATGATGAGCACTTTTGGGAGGACACTAAAGATGTGTTTTCAGCTTGTTCCTCAGTCTTGTCACTCTTTTCTTGATCAAGCATCTCCAAATCTTCTGTACTAATCATGGTTCTCCTCAGTTACTTTAGCTCATTTCCAGGAAAATTAATGTCCTAATTAATTGCCTGGTTTCTAACAGCAATATTGGAAGGGAAAGAATCACCACTTGATTTATGAGGGCTAATATGACTCATGCAATGCAATGCAACGATTCTTTAGCAAACTGCGAAAATCTCTTAATCATGCATAATTACTTGAAAATATTTCCATTTTGTCATTCTTGAATGAATTATTAACCATGGTAATTGCTAATTCGAATTATAAATACGTAGTTACTTATCTTCACACAATAATACTCATAGGATACAATTAATATGACACAAGTAATGTATCCGATTTTTACTAACACAAAATTTAGAATCTTGTGGGATATTTTTTTTTCAATTAAACTATTACAGTTAGAAACTAGATTCATGAGTCATCTCATGAGGATTATTGGGAAGAAAAATGTTGAGGTGTAGTATATCCACTAGTTGTAAATGCCTTTAGTGACAATACATCAAGATGATATATAGTGAACACAATGTTTTGAATGGGCATCATATTCATTGCCTTTTATACAGGAAAGTAGACAAGTAGTACCATGTAGCTAGCATTTGCTGAGGTTTAAAACTTTTCAACTACACCCAGTTTTGATCATTATAAGCTAATAAGCTGCCGTAGAGGGCCTTTTTTGAGGTCATATTCCAAATACCTAACCCCTTAACCTTATATGCAGATTTATATTTTATGTTGGCACATTTAATGGTGAGACCTTTTATATAATGTCATATCACCCACCCATGTAAATAAAAGTGCCTTTATGTTGGTCAATAGATTCTTGTTCAGAATCATCAATTATATGTACTTAATTTCCTCACCACATAAACTTCTTTTAAACAAATAGTTGGAAAGGAGAAAACAAAGAAGAAAAGCATGTACAGACTCACTAAGTCACTATAATTGCAAAGGAGCCTTTGAGATTTTTAAGAAAACAAACAAACATATAGCTAATGGAAATGGAGAATGGAAAATTCATGTTGTAGTAGCGCCAAACTTACATGTTATCTCTTCACTTCTCGTGAGACAGATATGATCCACTAGTTCTTTGGTTTTTGTTCAATTTGTAACCTTTCTGCGAATTTTGTTTGGGATGCTACAGTTAATTAAACCTAAGTTTTAAATGCATTAAATTCCTGAAACAACAAATCCTAAAAGGTTAGAAAATGAAACTGGGCATGTCCGATGACGCGAGTAATTTCGTGAATGTGTTCCACATACCATAATATGCAAAACAATTTATCTATGATCACATAAGTGATTCAGTATAGAACAATGAAGTTAGAAATCAATAAAGCATATGAGAGAGAGAGAGAGAGAGAGAGAAGTGAAAACCATTTCAGAAGCATCTTACCTTGACATTAATTGAAAACAAAATCAAACTATCTTAAGTAACCACCCTATGATCATAGTGTATACTAGAGGAAAACATAGAAACACAAACTAAGAACCACTAATTAATTAATTATACACATATGAAAACAATTAAATATTTTCAATAATATTGTTATTAGATCATGACAAAAAGATGCTCAAAGACTTAATGGGTATCCGAAGAACCGTCGGGAACAATCCAGCTTGAGGAACTGGCAAAGATCATCTAATTTCATGTATTTAAACTTTTTTAGAAAATTTTAATTTACAAGCATAACAAGCTTTAAAAGAAGGAAGAACGAGAAGCAAGTGAGATTTAACTTCACCTTAGAAGAATATAGGATCTCCTGTTTGAGTTAATATGAAAACCAAAGAAATTAAAAGATGCAGTTTGTCATAAGAAAAAGCATAAAAAGCTTATGATTTTCTTTTGATACGAACCACTGATGATGAAGCTAATCCTGCCCCTTCCAAAAAGTAGTTGATCAGGAAAACTCTACCTTTGGATTCAAACATGTTGCCAGATCATTTCTTGTATGCCAACTAAACTGGAAATGTAGATTGATGTGGACTTGTGGTTTAAACAAAAGAAAGAGAGAAAGGGAACGAGAGAGAGAGAGAGAGAGAGAGAGAGAGAGAGAGAGGGAGAGAGAGAAAGAGAGCAGGTATATAATGTTTTTTTCTTGGATTTGGGATGTTTTTGTTTCATTGAATCATGGAATTGAAGTCATCAAAATTCAGAGATTCTAAGACCTTCGTGGGATATAAAATTCAACGTTGTTTGCACTAACCACTTGTGGCGTTTATAATGACATAATACTCACATTATGGATACAGATGCAACTGTTGGATATCATGTGATTGCAGTCCACTCTTTTCTCTCCTTTGCCTACTTTGACAGTTGTCCATGTAAAATCTCCCTCTCTCGTGATTATCTTGATTGCATGTTTGACCTCTGTTAAAGACTCCTCTCATTGTTAAATATTTGATAATAAAATTATGTTTTGTTCTTTAAGTTTCATTTTAAAAAATTGTTTTAAGAAATATGTGGGCCATCTCATTCATCAGCATAAATCAATTCTTCCTACCTAAACGAAGACTTTCTTCTTATATCATAGCAATGTTTTTCTGTCCCCATGTTCTTATTGTTAGTGCCCACAGCTTTATTTTGTAAAATGTCATCTCTGTTGCTCTGACCTTGATTAATTGGTCCAAATCGAAAAAATCGGTCGTTGAATAAATACCCAGAATTGCGTGGGACTGCACAAATGGTGAACAAAAATCCATGAGTTAGTCAATTTTGGTGGACTTTTGCATTTGTACAAGTGGGAAGCCTCTTTCATTTTCCATATACATTTTCTATCGCAACTTGGTAAAAAATATCGAATTCAACTTGTTTAATTAATCAAATGATACCTTGACTACAACTTCTAGATAAACTTCATTGGAAAAGAAAAATAGATAGGAGGATTAAGCATTTCAGACTTAATTATTTGTTAATTGAGTACATTCCAATTTTCTGCTATAAATAGATATTGATCATTCCAGCGTCACTGAGTCAAAATGACTTATTTTGGCATCAGCTAAAGAGAAATCAACAATACGATAAAGAAAGATTTGCATTTTTTTTTAGGACCTAAAAGTTTGTTTGCTGCCCTAGCTACAAGTGTTTACCAGCTGCCATCTTGACAGACAATATAGAAAAAAAAAAAAATTGTACTCACCATGTCAATAATAAGTTGTAATGTAAACAAGTAATTACTTTAATTCTTTTCCACAAGCAGGTGAAGCTAGAAATTAATATGTACCTGTTTCTTGAAAGCGCTGGGATGACGATGACATCTTAAAAACTAATGATTCCTGTACAGATGTAGTTGGAAAAAGGGCTCAGTTGAACTGTAAGCTGCCCAAACGAGGTAAGAAAGATTTAAAGTCTAAGTAATTACAATTATCTGCACATTTTCATCTGTTTTTTAAGCCAATAAAATGTTAGTTGATGTACACGCACTAGTATCTAAACCATTCACAGCAAACAGATAAGTGAAAAAAAAAAAGAAATTAAAAAAAAAAAAGTGTTAAGAGGTTGTAAGGTTGGAACTTAAAGAATTCTATCAGTCCGATAAATTAAGTTAAATTTAATCTGAGCATGTGTTATCATTATGAGAGAAACTTGGGTGCATTAGGGTTGATCATACATATATTTTATTCAAATTATACTTTGTAATATGAGAAAAAAAAAAAAAACTGTGATTTTTAACTTATATCACATGCATAATTTGAACTTTCTCTAATATTATAATCTAGAATTTTGTTCGTAAGCAACGCTTGTATTTTGATCTCTCAAATTAAGAAATCTGAATAGTGAGTAGATTAAAAATAGTAATGATATTATTACTAGAAAAAAAATAATGCAGAAAACAAGGGGAGACAGCACTATTAATTGGAAAAATGGTGGAAGTAATACAGATCTCGTTTCCTATATAATATACTTGCCACTTGCATCCCTATTTTCTTTCTTCTCCTTGCAATCCAAAAGGATCTACTTTCCAAGGGCTCGAGAGAATTTGGATTTTTTGTCTCCACATGACGAAAGAGCTGACATTAAGTTGAGAAATTAAGATGAGGAATCACATCTAGGTCATTAGGTTTGGCTAAAAGACACCCAAAAACTGACATTTGCATTTTTTTCGGTTGCTAGACATATAAGACATATTTTAAGGACTAAAGTAAGAGATTTAACAGAGAAAAATAATTAATTAATTACGAGTGGAAGAGAAGAAAATTTACGGGTATTATTTTTATTTAAAAAAATGAGGTACTCCTCATCCCTACGTGACTTGAAAACAATTGTTGCTTTGTTCTCATGTGCATGGGGAGTTGACACATGTTGTATTTTAATTAGCACTTAAGAATCTTTCAAAGAATTACTTCATTTTTTATCTCTGTTTTGTTTAAAATATTATTTTAGATTAAGACATCCAACCTAGCATGAAGCATCGATTACTAAAATTCACGGTTTTGAAAATCGTTGAAACACATATTTAAGAAGGCATAAAGGAGAATCATGTCTGGTAACTGTAATAATCAACTTAATTTATAATTTATATCCATAAAGTACTCCGGGTATAATCTTGTCTGGTTCTTCTTTGAGAACATTTGTTTTTCTTTTATAGCTGTTTGGACCTTAGTCATTCTATCGGTTTGGAGCTCATAAGATATATGATTCGATAAATTTGTGTACCAAATACCAATATTATAGAGTGAATTACCGGCTGACCAAATTAATGTTTTGTTTTCAGGTACATGTTTGATGTTTCCTACCATTCTTAATATATAGATGACAGTCTGAATTTTAAAGACATCATATGAGAATGGAAATGAATTATTAATCAAACAATAGATAGTAAAGTTTGGTCATCAACTATAACTTATATATGCATGGCCGGTCGCTTAATGTGTCGATTTTTGGCTTAGAGATATATATTTGAATTTGTTGACATAAATTGACAGTGCTAGTATAATGCATCGCTTAAAGTTTTTCGTTTTATTATTTATCAATAAACAAATATATAAAAAAAAAAAAAAAATCAATTGATAAATTACCGACATCATCCTCAATAAATAGCTCAAAAAGCAAACCCTAAATTGAAGTTCGTTTTTTCTAACGCTAAAAAATGCTTGAGTTATGAAACTAGAAGAGTTAGGTTTTAGTATTTTTAATTAATTCGCGAACTATTTCTTTGTACATGAATGAAAATGGTTAGCCAACTGATTAGAAATATTTTGATTGCAAACTTAGTGTTAGTTTGTTGGGAAAAAAAAAAAAATCCGTGAGGTAAAAAAATTCAACTATTTTCTTATATTAGTTTTGAAACTGTCTTTTTCCTTTTTTTTAATATTTGCTTGGATTTTCACTTATAATTTGGATTTTCTCCTCAAAATTGAAGTCTATTATGCCATGAACACTGACGTATGTGGAGCACCGACTCGCCTGATCAGTGGCACATTTGGAGTATGTTTTTAACTTTCAAATTTGAGAGTTTTAATACGTTTGTTATGCTGCAACTTCACCTTACAAATGCAATAAAAGCAAACTTCCTTTCTGAATGCCTGTCACACCATGTGTCGGCACCACAATAGCCGGAACAGTGGCACATTTGGAGAGACATTAATTTTATTCTTTTAAGTATTACAGATACAACAGTAGAACATGATCACATCACCCATAATTCATTTTACTTATTTGATCAATTAATTTGCAGATTTATTGTCATCTATGACAAGGTACCGTATAGAAGTCATACCCCTTACCTTTCCCGATACCTCCAGAACCACCACTGATACAATTAAACACAGAATTAATCTGCCATCCTGTAATGGGGAAATGGGGGACCTCATTCATTAAGCTTAGAATACATAGTAGTTTAAACAGTACTTGTATATCTACTCCTCGAATTTGAAATAAAGACTGCTTGGTTCCTTCTTTACTTCCATTAAACTGCCATTTTTACATTTTCAACTACCCCTTTCAAACTCTTCCACATATGCTCTTCACTGCACAAGTTTGGAAGTTGTTGGAACAGTACCCTTGATTTCATGTATGAAGAAGATTGGAGGAGGAGCAACTGGAGAAAAGTACATTTACTTTACTGTTTGTGTTGTCTCCACTGATGGTGACTAAATGCCTCCAGAAAACAGTAGTCTTTGCAAATTCTCAACTGTTTTTGTGTCCATATCACGAACACTGCGGTCTACAGCTCCAGCACGTGTCTTGGGCTGGGCAAATAAAATGATGGTGAATTAAAAGGGACAAAGAAAGAGGGGATGATCGCAAAATACTGATAAATGATAAATCAAATTCAAATCTTTTGTCAGAGACAAATATCAGCATAAATTTCGATATCATTAATTGATTTTAAGTTGACTCCAAATATATATATATATATATATATATATTAAGGTCATGATTTGATCTTTATCTAAATTAGAATATAATATCAATCAAATGTACTAATAAAAATTTTAGAAAATAGTATACTTATAACATTAATAATAAATGTTAAATTAAGAAACAAAATCTAAAGAACTACAAATAAAAACAAAGTAATATTTAAATACGAAATTAGAAATAAGAAATATGGAAGACACACAAACATCCCTTTTTTAAATGGATTTGTAGAAGAAGTATATTGCACAATTAATCACTAATCATGTAGGTAATTTCACATATGTTAATCTTTTATTGTAAATAGTATAAATCTCCCATGTCGGACTTTTGTTAACTCTAATGACCACCATTTAATATAAATATTTGTTGAATCAAAAATTAGTCAAATTGAATATTCGGTTGGATCTCTATTGTTCATAAAAAACGATGGACGGTAGAGATGTGCAGATTGGATCTCCACCTCCAATCGATCATCATCAACACCATCTCATTTATTACGATCATCAACATCAACTCATTAATCATCATTATCAACATCATCATCTCTGGGTTTTCAGCGATGGAAACCTAGAAATCTCTAGGATCCTATTGTTGGAACCAAAGTGTGGATGAAGAATATGTTTGATTTGGATGAAGAAAATGATTTGAAGGGTCTTGGATGAAGAAGAAGATCTAGAGAGAGAGAGAGAGAGCAAAGCCTTGATGTATTGTTCTTCATCCTTAAAGAACAATTTTTTTATCTTGATGTTTGATATTTTAAAAAAAAAAAAAAAAAAAAATTATTTTATATTTTTTATCTTGATGTTTGATATTTTCAAAAACTTTTATTAGCCTCCTATTTTTTTTTTTTTAAGGAAACATTGAGGTTATCGGATAGAAGCCCAAACTAGAGCTTGACACTAACTCAACCAAACATAACTCCAAATTGCTGAGTTTGATTAACACAACACATCCGCGCCCATGTGAGTGCATAGGTTGAATAATATAAACAATTTCTGCGACACCCTTCTTATGTGAATGAATAAATCACAGATAAAACCCTTCAAGATGGTAAAGACAATTTTTCTCTTAAATAGAGATTTATGGCTCAAACCGTACCATAATATCTATCATAATTATATCTATATGTAATTAGCTCAAAAAAAAAAAAAAAATAGTAACTCAACAAACATAAACACAGAAAGATATTGCGGCAATCTTGAAAGTGAACTAAAACGAAGGAAGTTATTTCAATTCAAGGCCCGAAATGCCCAAATTACTGAAGAATATATCAGCGCCCCAGTCATTGCCAATAATTATTGATCATACAAAAGTTGTTTCCTTTCCACTAAGCCAACGCATGCTATATGTACAGTTAAATGCATTGCACAACTAACAATATTTAATCATTCCCAGCTATCACGTTGATGGCTCTCCTCATTGTCTTGATTCAATATGACAACATGCTCTACATTCATCGTCCAAAATCATTTATCGTCTAATCACAGGGCCTTTATACAGTCCCCTCCGGACCACTAAGTTTTCAGGGGGTTGAGTCTCTTCCAACCAGGCCACTTCACAGGGGTCTATGTCACCACATACTTGATTGTCACCTTTTGGCCAAGACACAGGAACAAGAACAAAAGTCATTTCCAGAAATTAAATGAAGAAACATGAAAAAGGGATATTTTGAAACATGAAGACATAAAGCGGAAAAACACAGAAGATATATACCGTGCAGATCTCTTGTTGGAATTATCCGGAAATACGAACAGTGTCGCCCTTCTTCAGACGAGTATGGAGGTGAAAGAACATCAAAGAGAGCACAGGGAGTTAATGCTTTGAAACAGTGAATGTTGCCACCACTAGCAGGGTAGAGAATTGTTGTGCCACATGGTGCAGTCATTTGACAATCTCTAACAAGTTTCGCAGGTCTGGCTGTAATTTTCCACCAACAAACAAGGCTGCTTAATAGACATTCAACATGTGCTAAAAACAATCAGACACCAGATAACATTGACCGAAGCTAAATACACGAGAGCCACTTTTGATTAAAACAATTAATCTTGGTGTGCTGAAAACTCAAATAACAAATTGGAACATTCCAGAGCATTCAATTGATTGATTTAAATACATGTTGGTCAAATAATATCAAAGAAACATCAAGAATAAGAAATTGGTCAATGTAGCTAATCCTCAAGCATCTTGATTTATCATTTTTAGAAGACTACGAAAATGATTATAGCTAGCTCAGTACTTAAACAATACGAAAGGAAATCTTACATTGAGACAAAAAAGCTACTGAATAAGAATTATCAATCATTAGGCAAGATGTGTCCTAAGTATAAATAAGATTGATGCCAAGTCCAGTGTTCCTTCTGGGATGTCAAAATAAGAAGTTAAAACCTGGCATAAGTATTTTGAAGCACCCTCTCAAATTCAGTAAACTAAATCACAAGCTGATTCAGCTACCAATTATTGGACTAACTCAATGCCGTAAATGTCAACAAAATAGATATATAGTCACCATTCAAGAAAAATATGCACTTCAGAAAAGGCTCAAGACATTGTATATTCCTACACCAAAGACCAAGAAGCCACTGGAACCACCAGCAGAACAAAGAGATTTATCTGGCTAAAAAATCTGCCTAGAGCGTTAAGCATATATAAATCCACAATACAAAATAGAATCTATAACAATGTCAAAAAATGAAACAAGAGTCCAATGCTCCTTGCATTGATGTAGAAGAATTACATGATGATTTTCCTCTCTCCAAATAGGCCCACAAGCCAACAAACCAACATCATCGGCAAGCAGCAAAACAGAGGTATTTGTGTTTTTAAGTTGGCAGTGGTTTGGTATACCAATGTAGTTAACATAATAAACAGAAGCAAAAAAATAAAAATAAAAATAAACTGAAGCAAAAGTAGTCTGATGGTAGTATTGGGATAGTATTGGTAATAGGGATACCATAGACAAGGACTATGATGGGTGCATGGGATATCAAATGTGGTAATCAGGGGCTGGTAGTTGCAGTGGTCCAACGGTCATAGTTCCAGAAACGGTAGTTAATATGTCTACCATGGTTTACAAGCAATTTTTCTAAAATAGACACACGTTGACACAAGTTTTGCAATCGCTAAGAAATTGGAAAAGTTGAAATTCGATTGAAATTTCAAGTATCATTAGATACAGGTTTTATATATGTTTAGATAACAAGGCATCTACAAAAGATTGTATCCTGTACTGGAGGAAAAAGAAAAGAATATTTTATTGGCACAAATTTGTGCAAACTTCTATATCACTGTCGATTACTAGCATTAACATAATTTAATAATGTTAAGCAATGGTAAGATAAATAAAAGCACCTTGAGTTGAGTCACTAGACCCCGGTAAATCAAGCCAATCATAGGATTTTACAAGTAATGAACCATAGAGAAGCTTGCTCAATACAGTCATCCCAGGATGATTATGAAGTGGTATTATAGAAGATGCAGGCATGCAGAAGATTCCTATCTGCAACAACAAAGTCCAAAAATTCCCAATCATATAACTTGATCTGCAGCTTTTAATTTATTATCAAATTAATTTTCCTGTCCACAACAATGGCAGACCTAGGAATTTATGTAAGAGGGGGCACTTTAATGAATTCAAGATAATGTTAAAGAAAAATTAAAACTACAATAACATATTACATTTCCATTTTGACTCGTTTCTAGACGTCTCCGACATATATAATAAGGACATAACTGAAAAATGAAAATCAATAATATACCTAGTTAAGGACATCTATAGTCTTAAACTTTAAAATCTCTGATTATAAATCATAAATTAGAATAATATATTCACCAATTGGTAATCCATATGAGAGAAAGTGAATCAATGTTTACTAAAAATTGTTGGATACAAGCTGCTTACAGAGAACTTCTCACACTCATGCAAGTGCAGATACTTGATTGGAGGAGGGTATTGATGACACCCATTACGCCCTTTTCTTCCATTACTACCACACGCAGAACCTTTCCATTCGCGTGCTAATTGTGCCTCCTTTTCGAGACCCACATTAGAAGGCTGCAAATCATCTAACATAACATAACACACAAAGTTAAAATGAAGCAAGTTCACTAAACTACAAGAGCCAAAAGCACTTCAATCAAGAACAAAAATGAGAAACTATAGACTAACCCACCTAGAATAGCACATACATTTCCAAGAACTTCCCCTGATAGTGGACCATTAGTTGAGAAGGAAGCTTTGCATGCATCATACAACATCTGAACAACAGGCATGATGCAAGTATTATACTAAATCCGACAAGTCGATCTAATTGTCTATTCCAACCAAGCTGACTTCCTTAGTGACTTATCGCTCAATGAAATTTGTACACAAATCAGCCATCAAAATTGTTTGAACAAATCCTCAAAGTAGCTCTGGTTTACATGCTAGCAATCAAACAACTTCCTTTCTCTGCCACAATTGCAAATTCCAGCCTTGCATGAACAGGAGGACAGCAATATGTATGCATGGCAATTTGGCAAAAGTACCTAGCATACCAAGATATTCCAACCCAATAAATTACCAAAATAAAAAAAATCACAAATATAAACTTGTTTAGATTAACTTATACAAACTCACATGTTAAAGTAAAATATAGCAACCAAATCAAGCTACAAGTATCCAAGCGATTGAACAAGTAAACTGCAGAAAATATCAAAAAAACAGAAGATTTTAAAGATGTAATCTATGATACTACAGTTGCAATCTATGCAGCAAAATTGAACTTCAAACTACCACCCCAGAAAGAGTTACAAAACAAAAAACTCAATTAAGCCTCACCCAGATCAAGATAGACTTGCCTAATTTAGATTACAACAAAGAAACTTGAAAGCGAAATGGAAAAAATACGTGATCCGATTGAAGTCCTGCAAGTAAATAGTTGTCAAGCAACAAGATAAAGACTGTTCATTCTAGACCATTAATATATCACAGACATATAGAGACAATTAGACAACGAGACAAGAGTGTACCAGTTATAAGTGGAACACAGATGTGCTTTCACAACAGAGAAACTGAGCTGTAGACGCAAACACAAGAAGTTGTCTCTCTCAGGTTGTAAAAGCTAGAAACGTGTAAGTTGTCTTTGTTGTTAATGATGTTGTTGTTCTTGCAGCAGTGCCACGAAATCAATCACGAGGCTAAATTCAATGTATCTACACAAAATTTCAACCCCACAATCATTTCCATCATAAATAATCAACGTCAAGAATATAATAATAATATTAATTTTTTTAAAGAAATAAATAAAGCCCCATGTTCAAACATGTTAAGAGTTCGCTTTCTATTTTTATTTCGAGGAGAGTAAGGCGTTGTTTGAAATTTTCATTTAACATTTAAAAGTATTGGATTATAGATATTAAATTATTTTTATTTATTTTTTGAAGTAATTAAATCATTTAAAATTATTAAAAAATAATTAAATAAATTAAATAAAATTTTAATTTTTTTATCTAATTGTAAATCACTTAATAACATTTAAAAGTTTTTATTTCAAATTCATCATCTCAAATAACATAATTTTAAATTTATCTTAATTTTATATTACTCAAATTTTCTTTTTTAATACTTATAAAATATACATTTGAAAAGTAAAATATAAATAATCTCATTACAATTTATCCTGGAATTAAACTAATATATTTTAATTTATAATTTAAATATTCATTTTTTTAGTTATTTTTTAAAATATATTAATATATTTAAATATATAAATATGGTTAATACTACTATATTTTCTAATCATATTTTATTATGATTTAGATATTATTAATATATACATAAAAATATTTTAAAATTTATTAAATTATTTATTTTTAGATGTTTGTAATAAATTAATTAAAATTACAAAACAATAAATAATAAAAATAGTATAAATGTCAATTAACTAGTTTTCAGATAATTTTAAATTTAAAAAATAAATAAGTTTATAACATATTCAGAAATAAGAAAAAAAAATATTATTCAGATTTCATATTTTAATCATTATTCAGTCTTCAATCTTTAACAGTATTATTTAATTTTTAATCAAAAAAATAAAGACCCCTAAATATATATTTTCATCTAGAACAATGAAAAACAAGTCAAGGCAAATGCACTCATCTAGTATACATTCCAAGGCTAAAGAAAACATGTTACTTTTACTATTGGTCAGCTGTGAATCTTTTTTTATCATAATCTCAAATTACCCAAATTTAATCAATCTTATGATACTTATTCCTGAAATTAAGTAATTAAATCACTTGAAGTTTATCTTTATAACGTCATTTTTTGTGTAAAAATATGTGTTTTTATGTAAAAGTATCTACTTATGTCAGTGCATAAACTGAACAAGGAGAATCTTGCTAGTTACGTGTACACACGTGAGACCTTGGGAAGAAAGCGGATAAGGAGAAAAGTCTACCCCTTCTATTTTCAATTCGCGAAGTGGAAAATTACGTGATTTTTAAATTCAAATGACTAACGGATCTATCGAGTTCGGATTATTATTCTTATAATTGACAGAAGTTTACTCCTATAAAAAGAGATTTATGTATATACATTATATTTTAATAAAATAATGATGAAACTCGAACCCTTTTAACATTTTAGGGTCAAAAAAGATATTCAACTACTCATAATAAAGAGTGGTGTGTGAATTTTGTGATTTTCGGTTGAAATGAATTGCAACAATACTTAGGTCATTGGGTTTGTGTTTGTTATATTAAGAAATGAAAACGCTAGCAAGATTACACTATGATACCGTAGATATAAAGTAATTTGACTTGTGATTATCAAATAACAATAAACGGTGAAATGAGACCTCACATTATTGAAATACGGAATTTAATAATTTTATTGAAACTTAATATTATCTAGTATCAAAAAATATAAAACGAATCCTTAGCATTCTCATGTAAGCAGATTTAAATTTAAGATTTCATGAACTAAACTAATAGGTTTTCACAAACTGCTATAGAATTATTGTTAATTTATCAAATAGATGCAAATGCACATATAGGTGGTCATAATATCTTTTAATTTAAGAATAAAGAAAAGTGCATGTGTAATGCTATTTAAAAGATACTTTTAACAGCAGAAAAATTATTAGATAAAATTAATTTTGATCTTAGAAAGTAAAAAATATAAATCAAGATAAATCAAGTGGAATCGTTATACCATAAATGATATTTAGAAGAAAGTAAAATGTTTTTCTTTTCTCTTTTGAAAAGCAAATTCAAAAAAAGCAAGTGACTATTTGTATATTTCTTTCTATAAATTATTATCAGACATAAGTTGTCTTTTATTTATTATTATTATTTATTATTTATTATTTTACTTTATAAAGAAAAATTATCTTTGTATATCTTACTCTCTTTTTTTTTTTTTTTCTGAAAGATTTCTACACCTTACTCAAGAGTGAAGAACTGAAGATATTCTCAAATATTATATTGAAAGTAGCTTTTAGGTCGGTTTAAAAATTCATAAAATTTATTTTATGAAACTTTATTATTATTTTTTTCATTATTTTTTTTCAAAAATAAACAAGAGAAAATTGTTAGAATAATCATTTTTTGATGTTGAAGTTGAAAAATAATTTTTTTTTTTTTTAGATTTCATATTTTTATCAAGTTCATTTTTGTTCGAAAATAATTATTCTTGTAAGATTTAAAAAAAAAAATATTGTTCAATTTGAATTTTTAAAAAATAGTCATTTTTGAAAACTTAAAAAAAAATATTTAAAGAAAATCAGGAGCTTCCGTTAGCCCTTCTAATCCTCATTTTTATGTTTTGACCCCCTCTGTTATGCTTTCTTACTGATTGCCCCAAAATGAGGTGGCTGTGGCCTTGTGTTCACCTCTGCAAGGGAAAGGTGAAGTCATGCACCTGAATCTTGATAAAATCAACATTCACAAACGTCATCTGACATTTTATTAACAAATTTGAACTTCTCTAAACAGAGATATAATATTAAAGCATAACGCTATGCCCCGAAATATCTAAACACATTATAATTTAAAAAAGCCAAGTTCAAAGAACAACCATTGCTTTACTATATTTAAATCAGACTTTGAAAGAGACAACTTGATACCAAGATATGGTATCCAGTTATCTATTAACTGTATCTTGCATGGGTTGTGGCCGCCATGTCTCTTGTCAAACGAGATACCCTAGGTTATATCACACGTCATATCAGAGTATAATGAGGTATTATATATATATATTAGGTTATGTCATACATATCACATCATTGTCTAATATGATATGTGTGATAAACCTAGGGTATCTATAAATGTTACAACTATCGCTAGCGTCCAAGTCATCTCGCGTCAAACATTTTTGACAGGCTATTTTTTTTTTAAAAAAAAAGGCCAACAAAGCACACATTTCAACCCACAAAACACCAAAAAAAACCCATAAAACTGTTGACACCAATGTATTGGGTCTTAACAGTAAACACGAAAAAACCAACACACATTTCAACCCACTAAAAACACACCCACTCTCATTTCCTCCAGTTTCCCTAGTCCCAATCTCATATGCAAACACAGAGTACCGACTATAGAGATAGATTAAAAAGTTTTACGATAGAATCAAGTTCAATGAAAACACGACAATCATCAATGGGGGTAGGGTTTTTAGTGTCAACGTCTAAAGGGCAATCAAGCTGCCGTCGTACCATCCTATCCAAGTCAGAGCTCTAATCATTAATTAGCCACCGTGGAATCATCATCAACCGCCACCACCCAGTTGGATCTCAATGCTCGGACCCTCGTTGGAGACGTCATTTCAGACAAAACCTACATGAGTGATTTATGCTCTTAATCTCTTATTTGTGACCATCACAAAATCTCTGTGGGATAAAGGCTTGGTCAAGGGGTGCTCTGTTCTTCTCTTCTCTGTTTTGGGTGAAATCGGGGTGCACTAACTGTCCATAAGTTCTTCTTAGGGATAGTTCTCTCTTTTTTCATTTATTGAACACCAAAATGATGTCATTTGAGAATCTCCAAAACTGGTTTTGAACCAATATATATATATATATTGGGTTGGGTTCCCTCTTATATAAAGGTCTAACAAGTCTCAACATGTTAAATTGAGTCCATATGAAATTCCTAATGGATTTAGGAATCATAACTTTATTTAAGTCTAATTTTCTTGATCAATATAAACAAGACAAAAAGAGGGTTTGGTGACTATGAGAGTTTAGGGTTTTTGGAGGCAGAAAACAACACAAAAATCAAGTGTAAAGAGAGAAAATCGTGTGGAAGAGAGGAGAAAAGAAGATAGTGAATTTTCTGCATAGAAATTTATCCCGCGCAGTTTCGGAGTTACTGCTATATCTTTTTCGTTAACTGTTGGATTGTGCTGAAATTTGGATAGCACATTCATCTCTTCTGGATCTTGATTCTGAATGGTGGAGATCGGAAATGGAGTTGTCATTTGTGAGATATACAGCCCGTAACAGAGCTGTCAGGTTTTCACGATCACTGACAGCGCAACAGTTTTGTAAGATCGATATCTCTTTCGTTTACCGTTGGATCGAGCTCAAATTTGGAAAGTATACTCAACACCCGTGATTCTAAATTCTGGACCGTGGAGATCGGATTTTGAGATTCCAATAAAGAGTGACGCAGTCCAAATCGTTCTACTGAGTTTGTATTTTTTCTCTTCACTTGTTATTTAGAACTTAATTTTGTGTTATTAGGGAATCTAGATAATTGTTGCTCGGTTTTGGTTCCTATTTGATGTTAAAACAGTTTGTTACTCTCACATTTGATTATTAGTGGAGATTTTTGGGTGGACTACGGTCCCGTGGTTTTTACTCATCGCATTGGGGAGGTTTTCCACGTAAAAAATGGCCTGTGTTATTGGTGCATATGGTGGAGATTTAATTGCTCATTATTTGATCGTTGGTGGTAATTATATCGTGGTGGATTTGTGCATTACTTAGTGGTTTTTTATAGGATTCATTCAGGAGAAGAAAAAATTCCGCTGTGTAATTTGCTTGTATTTGTTTTTCTCCCATCAAAGTGGTATCAGAGCTATTATATATATATAATAGGCTCCACGACTAACATTGTGGAGCCCGAGTTGGTCCCCTAGGTGGCTAGTGTGTGTGCATGTGTCTGTGTCTGTGTCTCTGAGTGTATGTGTATGTCATCTTCTCAATTCAAACTTTGTTATTATTCTCAATTTCAATATTATAAATCATAGATTAAATTCAAGGAGATTCTAATATAAAAAAGTCAATGCATGTAATAACGCATAATCTTGAAACTGATATATCAATTCGAAGTGAGAAAATAATAGAAAAGAAATTATTAATATGTGAAGGAACCATCTTAATCCAAATAATTCTCTGCTCATTAAAAGGAAAACTTAGCTGAATTGAAAAATCATGGAACAAACGACCCACTTGAAATAGAAAATGAATTGATGAAACTCAAAATATCTGGATTTTTATTTTTAAAATTTTGAATTTTATTTCGCTTCTCCAAATTATAAATCATAATTATGTTTTTGTTTTATTATTGTTTAATTTTTTTTAAGGCTAAAACTTCAAAATAGAAAACTTTATTTTAATTCTTTTTTTTTTTAGGAAATCCAATAGTTGTTAACATAAGCATTCAACTCATCCCAGACTTTCTCGAGAAGGGCCTATTGCTGTTTACACGAGTTCACTCTGATTACTCATCCTAATTGCATGAATCATGATATTTTAATCTTATTATTATTATTATTTCGAAGAGAAAACATCTATTCGCAACAAAGAAGAAATACAATGAGGCCTAGATTCAAGCCACACATGATCTTCACTAGAGGAAAAGACTATAGCAATAAGGACGTGTGCTACTCAGTTACAGGACCTAGGAATAAAGAGGTAGTTACAAGCACCAACTGTTAAACATAAAGTCTTTATATCTTTAACTAAGAGCATCTCCAATGCAAGTATGAATTATAAAAAAATGGAGTGTTACATAGGATAAATTGAAAGAGGGTTAAAATTAACTTCTCCAATGCAAACTTTCATAACCACTATGAAGCTGACATGACAAAAAAAAAAATAGAGGCTGTTAACCTCAATGTCTATTTCTAGAGAGTCTCCTAGACAGTCATGTCAGCAATAAATAAATGAAATTTTCTTTAAACAATATTTTATGATAATTTACTTTAATGATATATTATTGTTTGACTATTTATCATTGAAATGAATAGAATAGCATTGGAAAATCTTTTTAGACTTAAGTGTCTATCAATTCATATTTATATCACGTAGGATGCACATTTTCTTGACATCAATAATATGTCCATTTTTTTTAAAAAACAATCCGAAAGAAAACTCAAAGGGGAAAGCTTAGAGTTGATAATAGCAGCAATATTACAAGCATCCACTTCCAGCCAAGCCACATGAAACCCAATCCTTTAAAAAAGTAAAAGACCCTCCCTAACAGCTAGAAGCTCCCTTACCTCTACATCAAAATTATCAACCACACATTTAAAGATGGCAGCCAACACAAAACCTTGGTCTTCTAATCACTATTCCCACACCAATCAAAGGCTTGTCTTTTTTAATTGCTACATCAGTGTTTAATTTAATATAAGGGGAAGGAAGAGGAAACCAAACAGAATGAGGGGGGAACCGGGGGAAAGACGAAGAGGACGAGAGCTAGCCTCAGCAAAAATAAACTTTTGAAGGAAATCGGAGCACCAAGAAAGCAAGTTCTCATCGTCATGGGTTTTCCAATTATGTAGAAACCTGTTACGATTGTCCCACAGACACCACACAATAACACTAAAGAAATTTTATTTGTCAGCTTTCAAAACAGGTAAGAGAGACAAAAAAAGATCAAAACAAAATAGATTTTTACAGATTTTCAAAACATACCAAAAGGAAGATTTCTTCCAAACAGTTGAAGCAACCTTGCACCAAAAAAGGGCATGATGGGAAGTCTCAGGGGCTAAACTAACCCTCCAGCAAGAATCATCATGTAAAATTTTTCTGGAGCGAAGATTAGAAAGAGAGGGAAGCACATTGCAAAAGGCTTGCCAAAGAAAGATTTTACGCATTGCAAGAGGCTTGCCAAAAAGAGATTTTAACCTTTGGGGGAATCTTTAAAGTCTAAAGAACCTTCCACCAGTTTGCATAAGAGGGGGAAGAGGAGAGTTGACTGCCATATTTGTCTATAAAAGCAAGCACATAACCACTCTCGACTATGTAAATTCCACGCTTCTCATAGCGTCAAATCAACTTATCTTCTCTATTCGAAAAGCTAATGGGAATTTTTAGAATGACAGCCTTATCTGAGTCTAAAAATAGAGAATTTATTTTTATCAGATTCCAGGAGTGTCTATCAAAAAATATTAGAGCTATAACTTTCAAATTATCATCAAAGTTGGAAAAAACTAGTTTGAAGATGCTTTCTCTAGGAAGTGGTCTTTAAAAGCTTTAATGCATTCTTCATTGTCCACACGCCAACGCAATCCTTTAACGAGAAGACTTCTTCCCCATAAAATACTTCTTCACAGATGAGAGCTACCGGGTTTGATTTTAGCATCCAAAAACTCCTCCCGACTAAAGCATTTGGCTTTGAAAACTTGACTAACCGGAGAATTAGGGAAGTACAAAATGCGCCAAGCTTGTTTTGTAAGAAGGGCTCCATTGAAACAGAAGAGATCTTTGAAGCCTAGACCTTTTAAGAATTTGGGAGCACACAATTTATTTTTAGCAATCAAGCTTATCTTCTGATTATTATCAGTAGAACCCCACCAGAACCTACAAATGATAGAGATTAAATCATTGAAAAACTCATAAGGAAGTTGAAAAAACTCATAATATACGTGGGAAGGGCCTGGAAAATAACCTTTATCAAAGTTTCTTTACTCCCTAAAGAAAAAAAAAAAAAAAAAAGAACTTCCCCAGCTGGAAACTCTTTTGCTAACTGGATCTTTGAGCTCTAGAAAAGTCTTTGATTTGTTTTTACTAATGACAGTAGGCATCCCCAAATACTTGTCGTGCACCTTGCTTGAATTCAAACCAAAAAAGTTAAGCATAGACAATTTTGTTAAAGGATCAGGATTTGAATTGAAAGAGACATTCGATTTGAGAATATTAACTTTCTGCCCCGAAGCTTTCTCATAAGTACTGAGAATCTCTTGAAGAGTCTATGCACTCTTGAGAGAAGCTTTGCTGAAAATCACACTGTCATCAGCAAAAAAAATGTGAGTAATAAAAGGCTTCCACGACTGGCCTTAATACTCAAAGCCTTTCCATCATCTTTTGACCCCTTGAGGATAGCTGAGAGAGATTTTGCACAAAGAACAAATAAGTATGGAGAGAGGGGGCAGCCCTGTCTCAACCCTCTTTGGAGGCAAACATCATTAGCAATTTTACTATTAACCAAGAGAAAAAATTTCGAAGTGCCTATATAGTCTAGCACCAGATTGTTGAAGCTGGAAGGGAACTCCAATTTCTTCACAATAGCCTTCAGAAATCGTCATTCAACACGATCATAAACTTTGCTCATCTCGAGTTTAATGACCATGTCCCCAATTTTGCCTTTTTTCTTTATAGCTACGGAGCTCAAATTATATTGTCAAATATTACACGGCCTGGGACAAAAACACTCTGCTCTGAAGAAATTAACTCAGGAAGCACCAATTTCAGACAAGAAGCTAAGGCTTTGGAAACCACTTTATATAGCACGTTGCAGAGGCTAATGGGACGGAAATCTGCGGTGGTATTGGCTCTCTTTTTCTTAGGGATCAAAACAATATTAGTTTCATTTAGCTCTTTAATAGAGTTCCTGCAATTAGATCTTTAATCTAATTATTTAAGCAGCTCTGATGTAGAGAGAATTGTAATTAACTTAAAATTATTTAAATTCAAATATGATATTAGATATTGTAATGGCTAAAAAGATTAGACCAAAATAAGGAAGCCTTAGAAACTTGGTTTGCCCAAATTGAAACAAAGCCCAGCCCAGTTAAGGAACAGAGTCTTAATGATAAAATGTTATGGGTTAGTAAGTGGATATTAATAGGGAGTGATTGGAACAGTCATCATAAAGGCTTGACGGTCGACACACAATTCCATAAAATGTTATATTACTTGCTCAACTAGATCTCATTTGTTGAACGACACATACTCATACATTTTCATTGTTTATTTCAATCTTATTATTACCTTAAGCGTTTGAATGCCTTTGGTCGACACCACACCGATGTCAGAGTCACCTACACTATATCTTTGTGTGCAAAATATAGATTACCAGGATCTAATCAACGATCAGCGTCTTGAAGTTCAACCCCACTACAGATATAATCAAGTTTATATAAAATTGTTAAGACTATATTAGGTCCAAAAATAATTAAAGTTATATATATGTTATATGTAGTTTTTAAAAAATCTTTATATATATATGTATGTAATAATCTTCTAATGTAAAAAAACCTGCATTGATATTATGTACGTATTTCAATACCTAAAGAAGATTGACTACTCAGGACTAAAGGTATCAAACGGATCAAATATGGATCCAATCCATTTCTATACAATTGATCAAGTCCATCCAAATCATTTATTCAAAAATTTGATTAAGATCATATTAAAATATACCACTCAAATTTGGTCCATCTAATTTAAATAATATATATTTTTTAACATTGTATTAATTTAAGATTTAAGAGGGGAAATGATTAGAATTGATATATATATTTATATATATAAACTGAATTGAACCATTTAAAACTTTTGGAATAAGTATTAATATATAAGTCAGAGGCCAATTAATCCAAAAAAAAAATAATAATAATAATAATAAAAGATTCAAGAGTGTTTCAGACCGAACTGGTCAGACCGACACCACCGCTCCTCACAAGTCACAAGATGTTTCAAAGAACAAAGCAATCCTACGGCGATTGATGAGAGTCTTCCACTGATGGTTTACTGGGAGAGGAGCAGCATCTGGTTGGCTACGTAGTTTATCATTATTTTTTTACTTAGTTTATTATTATTATTTTTTTATATACATATGATAAAAAAATTATTATATTTTATATTTTAAGATGAACGCGAAACTTGAGCTCTTGATACATTGGGATAAATGGAAGCCTTTATTCTCTACTGGCATGCAAAACCTAAATTAATTATGTTATTTGACAAGAAATTCTAAAATAAAATACATAAATAAATAAATAAGGGCAAGGGAGGGAATGAGGGAGGCACGAACAAATAACGAACAGTGAGAGAAACGTGGACCAGGTCAACGGTGTGGAATTAATATAAAATTAAAATAAATAAAAGAAAGAAAAGAAAAGCGCGTCCGATTACAGCGGAAGTGGGGGCCCTCATCACCATGCAAATTCTACCGCCTGTACGGCCTTCCCTCCACCGCCAACTTCCTTCCTCCGTCTGTTATTATTTTGCCCGCCGAAACTAACATTTCTGTGGGGCCCACTTTTCTTACTAAATTAATTAATTATTTTGAAAAATTAAAAAATAAAATTACTAGGGACCCACCTAACTTAAAAAAAAACAAAACAAAAACTCAGGCTGGGGCAGCTGGTGGGGTGGGGGTTTATTGTAGAGAGAGAAAAGAGAAAACCAATTTCTAAAAAAGAAAGCAAAAAAGGTCAAGAAGACAAAATATTACATTGATAGAAAAAAATAATAATTATTATTATAAAAAAAATTCCTGGAGAGTTGTGAGACACCACCAAAATGATGGTCGAAGGGAGGAAGATCTTCTGAGATCATCCTGTAAAGGGCAGTAATTGAAAAAAATTCATATTCCATCACCATTTCAACCATTACCATCATCCATTGTTGTTTTTTCTTTGCTGCCTGTTCTATTGTTACCACGAAAACAGAGATTCTTTCGTCAACTTTTGGTCCTTTCATTTTTTATTTTCTAAGGTAAAAACAAATGTATTGTCTCTTCATCTTTTTTATTACATTACACCTTATCTCATGTTGCTTGCTCTGGAGGGTATTCTTTCATTTCCTTTTCTCCATTTCTAACACTTTATCGTTTTTCACTTTTTGTCGTTGTTTTTGTTGGATGGTGCAGCTCCTGCTGAGTTGTGGAGGTTACACGAAGAAGAAGATAATATTCTGAGCCAGGTTATGCATATATCAGCCTCGTAAAATCAATTTTAAAACACAAAAATGAGGGACCCTGATACCATCATCATCACCAGACGCGGAGACTTAGCTTTTATTCTTGCTTGTAACATAGTTTTTTTACCGTAGTCAGAACTTTTTTTTTTTTTTTTCCATTTCCTGTCTGGATACTGGTGCTTGTAATTTCTTCGAATTATAGAAAGAAAAAAAACCTGGCGATTTCGTATAGCGTCCTGGAGCAATGGGGGGTAGATGGAATCCTATTGGATTCCAATTTTTGTACTTGTTGATTTTGATTTTTATCCTCCAACATCAAGGGTCTTTATCTCTCAATTCCGAAGGTAAAATTTCCCATTTGACACACGTTGTTTTGTCATGTTCAACATTGTTTTTTTTTAGATGGTTTTGGTTTTAATTGCTCCGCGCAACTTGCAGGATTGGCCTTGTTGGAATTCCAGGCAAGAGTTCATTCAGATCCTCATGCTGCTTTCGCGAATTGGAATAAAAACGACACAAGTCCTTGTTTGTGGTCAGGGGTGCATTGTCATGATGGTAAAGTGTATATGCTGTAAGTTCCTGTTGTGTTTCTTCTAAAATTTTACATTTTAGACATATTCAGTTGCAAATATTTCATCGAATTCTTTACTTCTGTTACAAGCAAAAGTTTTTTTTTTTTTTTTTGGGTGAGAGAAGTTGAATTGTGAATTGTTATAATTCCTTTCTGCTTGCTTCTATTTGTAGGGACATGAAAGAGCTTTCTTTGGAAGGAACACTGGCACCTGAGCTTCGAAAACTTACTCACTTAAGATCTCTGTAAGGAAATTTGGTCTTTGCTGTTGTCTTGATATTCTTGAATATGGAGGGGTTGCATTATTGTGTTGTATTAAAGGAGGCGTAAATATTATTAGCCTATATTAAATTTGGTATTCGATTTTATAGTGCTGCAACCACAACCCCACAATCACATTTCATCTAGTATGTTGAAGGATGATTGATATCATGTCTTTTAAAGCATGTATAAATCATAATCAATCTAATTCATATAGTCATAATGTTTTGGACTTGAGAAAATGTTCAAGCTCATACGGTCCTATTTAACTATGCCGTCTAATAAGGATTTTTTTTTGTATGATAAGCCGTGTAGCTCGAGACTTAATATTTAGCTTTATACTTCTTAATTTTTGCAGTGGTCTCTGAAGTGATTAAATTGTCTTGGTCTTGCTCTCTGTTTGCATTAACAGTGTACTTCCAAAGAACCATTTCTATGGTTCAATTCCCAAAGAGTTTGGAGAGCTTACAAAGCTAGTGGTCCTGGATTTGAGGAGCAATGAGTTAAGCGGGACAATTCCAGTAGAAATAGGGGAGATGCTGTCACTAAAACGCTTGTAAGTTGAAGTTATATGGATTTTAGTATGTATATGATGCTCTAGCTCCAATTGGGTCTGTGGACTAACTCATTTCTCTTCATAGGTTGCTTTGTGACAATAAATTCGAAGGCAGTATTCCACTGGAGCTCAAGAGGCTCAACTTACTCTATGAAATGCAATTTGATGAAGACCTTACATCTGCTATGGCCACTAAAATCAGATGCGTGAACAGGAAGTTTGGACACTGGTAACAATATTACTCATTTCAGTGAACCTGTTTGGGCATTAACAGTGCTACACAAAAATTTTAATTTGGTCTGGAGCCCTATTTGGTTGTCGAATAAATATCCTTGGTTTATTTCTTTGTGTCTTACGCAATTTCACTTCTCAATTAAGATAATTATGGTTGTAGATATCTAGTTTTCTGATTTCTAATCCAAATTACAGCATCTGGCTTGACAGTTTGAAGCAACTGACTAGGGAAGAATCATTCATGGTTGCAATTAAAGAAGTTTTCACTCGTTACTTTCACCTCTTGCCATTACCACTGTATGGAATTGAAATACCCTCTTGCTATTTACTTTTCTTAGTGATATTTCATTGCCCTTTCTTCCTTTTCTATTTGTTGAAACCGATAATGCTTCTTAATAGGTTCAAGGTTGGAGAGGATTCACTGCAAACTCCTGGAGGTTGTTGTGCTAATCTGCCTGGTGAGTAAAAATAGCTTGACTAATGATAGAAGAATAGACATCAATGTTTATGCTAATGAGAGACAAAATGACACGTCTTTTCTAATGTAGCAGCCTCATCTGAGACACACATCATTCAAAATATTCAGAATCTAGTCAGTGTTGCACGCCGTAGACTGCTTGAACAGTCCAGTAACCTCCTGGCTCCACCTGCTAATGATGTGCCTCAGTCTGATCAAATCATTGCTCTTCCAACTGCTAGAAGTAGTGGAGCTTTTCCTGCTGTCCCAAATGCCAAGAAAAAGCAATATCCTTCTCCTGCACCAGCTGCTGATACTCCGCAGCAGGGGACTCAAATTGGCAATTCTTCTCAAAATCCTACTGGTGGTGACAATACATCCAGTAAATCTCCAGCTTCCAGCGGAAGCATATGGAAATATTTTTATATCATTCCCGCTGTAATTGCTGTCCTCATTATTGCTGCTGCCACATATATCATGTGTAGAAGTCGAGCAGTGAGAACCATTGGTCCTTGGAAGACTGGTCTGAGTGGACAGTTGCAGAAAGCCTTCATCACAGGTGATCCTGACTTGTCGAAATACTTGATTTGATTTATTTTACGCATTGAATTTTTAACTAACACCTAAAAAATGCAGGAGTCCCCAAGTTGAATCGATCAGAGCTGGAAACAGCCTGCGAAGATTTCAGCAATATCATTGACACTGTTGGTGCTTGCACTATCTACAAGGGAACTCTTTCCAGTGGAGTTGAGATTGCTGTTGCATCAACTACGGTCAGATCTTTAAAAGATTGGTCAAAAACCATGGAGATGGCCTACCGCAAAAAGGTTTGCTTCCTGTAATCATTGGAAATGGCAATGAATAGTGTCCAATGCGTTGTATACTTTACACTTCAAGCTTCTGTTCCCATTTTCAATTTATTTTTTTAATAGATACGTTTTGGCTTCCATAGATTGATACCTTGTCACGCGTTAACCATAAGAACTTCGTCAATCTTATTGGCTTCTGTGAGGAGGAGGGTCCTTTCAATAGGATGATGGTGTTTGAATATGCTCCAAATGGCACCCTCTTTGAGCATCTACATGGTAATATCCTCATTTCTATGCACCCTTTATGGTTATAAATTCAAATTGGAGGCTTGATATTTGAGATACTTAAAATATCTCTCTCTCTCTCTCTCTCTCTCTCTCTCTATTTCTCTCTTTTTCAGTTGAAGATATGGAACATCTTGATTGGAATGCAAGAATCAGGATTATTATGGGAGCAGCATATTGTCTTCAATATATGCACCACGATTTGAACCCACCTGTATCACATTCTAACCTGACTTCGCGCTGCATCTACTTGACTGATGATTATGCTGCTAAGGTACGCTACTTTCTTTCACAATTTGTTGGCTTCATTGTATACCCTTCAATCACTGTGTAACCTCTGAGTAATCTTTCTTGCTTTCTCAGGTTGCGGAGATTAGTTTCCCTACACTACCCAAGTCATCAAAGTACTACAATGACAATGAAGAAAACTCAGAATTGCCGCCTCTGGCTGATCCAGAAACAAATATATATAGTTTCGGCATATTGTTGCTTGAAATCATTTCTGGAAAGCTCCCCTACTCGGAAGAGCATGGTCCTCTTGAGCAATGGGTAAGTTCGCAGTGCAGCCAAAGTGATGTTATAGCATCTATTTTTGAATAGTGTGTTCTAACTGAAAAAAAAAAAAAATAAAATTGCAATGATACAGGCGGCCGAATATTTGAATGACAAGCGAACCATCAGCTACATGATTGATCCGAGCCTGAAATCATTCAAGAACAATGAGCTAGACGTCGTGTGTGAGGTTATCCAAGAATGCATCCAACCAGATCCAAGGCAGAGACCAACAATGAAGGACATTGTTGCAAAACTCAGGCAAGTCTTTAACATCTCACCAGATCAAGCTACCCCAAGACTCTCTCCCCTCTGGTGGGCTGAACTTGAAATTTTATCCGCGGAGGCAACTTAATAATTAACTTTCTCTTCGACACTCTTGTCCGTGTTGTAAGTCAATTCTCTCTCGTACATTGTATCAATATGCAAAGGAATAGCATTTTACTTTGCACTCACCAGCGCCGCCCTCCCCCCACCTAACTAATCCTGTCAATACTTCGTTTTCAATCTTTTTTGGTCGTTTTGGTTTTATATATGTGTCCTATATTGATTCATTCTATTTGATTTTTTTTCCAAGTTTCTTCTTTCTAGCATGCCGTTACAATAAAAAAAAAGTGTGCTATGTTATTCTGTAATTCCGGGCTATGTTCCCAGTTTGTACTAGACATATGTATTTTGTTATCAGAGTTTGTGATGTAAAGTCCTAACAGAGCACTGTGCACATATCCACTTGTCAACCTTCTTTTGAGTATAAATAGGTTGGGAGTAATTGTTACAAGTTTCAAAACCATTCATGTCTTACGGTACATGCAGGTACCGTAACCAAAAAAGGTAATTACCACAGTGACCGGACATTTTAGAAACTAACAAATAAAGGTATTTGATCACGTTAACCACCGTTTAACCAACGGCGGTCTTAATGCGGTTGTTTTTAATACTTTTGTGATGTAGTTTTTAAGAAAGTGATACATACGATATTATTAGTATTATTATTTATGAATATAAAAATATAAATTAATTTATTAAAAAAAAATTCAACCACCAATACGTCATCTTCCTCCATCATTCTCCTCCCTCTCTCATCATCTTCCTCTTCCTCTCCTCCCTTTTTCCTTCCACACTCTCTTTAAAGAAAAAGACATTATACCCTTGCTACATTAAGCCCATAGTTTAACAAGGGTGGTCAATGTAGTCAAACACCCTTATTCGTTAGTTTCTCAAATGTTCGATCACCTTGGCAATTACCTTTTTAGTCAAGGTACATGCATGTAATTCTCCCTATTAATTTTGTTGCACTAAGGAGTTTTGACATAATATTTATCATTTAATGAAACATCGGCTTGTCTTGTGATTCTAGAGTTGTGTTTCAACATAACACTATACTTATTCTAATTTTCTACTCTCTAGTAGAACACTCCATAATGTTTTCAGCGTCTGCGCTGCTAAATTGTGCTGTCTTGGGTTACTGCCACTACTAGGCTTGTGTATCAAGGTATCAAATGGCTCAAATGGGCCAAATTTGACTCGCAGTCTGCCCTCCAATTAAGAACCCTGCAACCCTGTCCGCCGTAAAACCCTATGACTGGGCGGGCTATGCTTAACAATTGAAGCCCATTAGCTCAAATCACATTTATTAGCTACCCAAACCTGGGCAAACCAAGAGGATGGAACCCATCCCATGGGCACATAGAGAGGTAGAGCTGTCACATTATTTTTTAAGCAAATTATAATTTAGTTACCCAGTTGAAACGTATTTATAGGCGGAGTAATTGTTTCACTATTATTACAATTTACCCTCTGCCGTTAATATTCATCTGTCAAGATTAACTGTATAAAGGGTAAAAATATCTTTTAACCTTGTTTTTAAATTTTTATAAAAATAAAGTCAAAAAATCAAAAAATGAAGAACACTGTAATTCAATGTCTCTGGGTTCAATGAAGATCAGTGTAATTCAATGTATCTGGGTTCAATTAACCTTATTCAACCAAGCTAAATCAATTTGAAAAAACAATCAACAAACATAATTTTCTAAAAAAAAATGATCATAGTAACATCAACTACCAGTTTTGTCATCCCAGCAATTACAACAAACAGCAACTTCAAAAAATCATCATCAACTACAACAAACAGTTGTGTCATCCCAGTTAAATCCAAAAAAAAAAAAAAAAAAAACACCCAGCTTTTTCGTCAGATTCATCACCATCATCAACAAAACCCATCATCGCTGATCTCCTCTTCCTTTTCCATTCTATCCTCTTTTTTCGTTTCTCAAACAAAACGCAACCCAGATCTACAATTTTCAAATAAAACTTATGAACCCAGATTCTGTCTCTGGGTTCATGATGGGGTTGTCTCTGGGTTCACTATGAACCCAGATTCTGGGTTCACGATGAACCCAGAACATAAACCTAAAATATGGGTTCTCATTTGAACTCAGATCTAGGTTCACGATTGAACCCCGATCTGGGTTTATCCAGATGAACCCAGATCGGGTTCATATGGATAAACCACATATCAAGTTCGAGGAAGAGGAATAACAGAAGAAGAAGAAGCGGAAGAAGAGAAGAATAAGAATAAGCAAAAGAAGACAAGAAGCGGAAGACTGAGAGGAAGAAGAAGATTCTGGGTTCACTCTGAGGAAGAAGTAGAAGCAGAAGAAGAAGAAAAAGAGGAAGAGAGAGAAGGGTAGAATGAGAGACTGATGAGCTGACCAGAATTTATATTTGGTCAACTTGTCAACTTCAGTCAAATGATGATTTCGTCTTTTTGCTGTTTTGGTACTGTTTACCGTTAGATATAACGAATTTTACTAACGGTAGGGGAGTAAATTGTAATAATATTGAAACAGTTGCTCCGTTCGTAAAAGTATTTTAACTAAGTAGCTAAATTATAATTTAATCTTGTTTTTTTTTTTTTGTTTTTGAAAAGTGTTTTTTCTTTTAGCTGTTACAATTGTTGTGGAGTTTGAAAAAAATAAAAAAATATCACGACTAAACTTGAGTATAATCTTATAAGTATAAAATAGAGATGTCAAGAGGCTAAAGGGTGGATGGGCCAAACTTGACTTGCACTGGGTGTGCAAAGTAAGAACCCTGTCCGCAGTTGAACCCTACAATTGGGTTGGCTATGCTTCACCAACAAAGCCCCTGAGCCCGATTCAAATTTAATAGCTGCCCAAACCTGGGCAAACCAAATGGATCTATTGTCGCTTAAAAAATAATATTTTATTTTTGAAACAGATGAAGTTTTTATTACTAACGTACCTTTGCAAGCAAATACTTTAAAATAGATCATTACAATTAAAGAATCAATTTCATTTTTTACAGTTAATTTATCATAAACCCTAATATAACATATAAAATTCAAAGTCAATTGAAATTAATTAAAAGGAATGATAAGTCAGTGGTTTTTTTTTGTTCCTTTTAAATCTTTTGGAAAGCAAAAGTAAAAGAATTCTCCTACTTTCTCTGTTTTCGCTTATACATGTTTCATCTCTTCAACTTCTTTTGATTTCTACTACTCGAACTTCTATCTTTATTGGATTTCCATTTTTTTTATATATATACAACAACAAGAACTATATTAAAATCATAAATAAATATTGTGTTTTACAAAAAAAAAATTAAAAAAATGCAGCATGCATATAAAAATGATTAATGGTTTTGTTCTACGTATTAGTGCTTCTTTCAAATACATACATATATATATATATGTATGTATTTACATATGTATGAAATCAAGAAGTCCCATGCAACTTACATATATAAAAATCGATAAAATCAAATGTGTAGTATTATCGCTCTTTTTTTTTTTTAGATATATATACATAAATTAGTCTGTCACTCTGATCATATTATCATAATGAAACTATCATGTGTCAATCTCAAGTTTTAAATACTATAGTTGAGTTATTTTTTATTAGTTTAGACTTTTAGATTTGATGGTAACTAATATGGTATCAGAGTTTTGAGATCTCTCGTTCAAACTCTTATTCTTTCCTTTATCTTGAGATCTTTTCGTTACACATGTTATACGGTAAGGAGCATTTAGCATGTGTTCGTCATCTGTCATCTGTTTAGGTTATTTAGGTTACATGTGAAGGGATGTATCACGTGTTAACCTCAAGTCTTAATTATTATATCTACCCTTTGTCCACATTACACGTAAGAGAATGTATCACGTGTCAACCTTAAGTCTTAATACTATAATTGGATTATTTTCTATCAACTCTAAAATTTAAATGAGAGACAAGGGAAAAGAGGAAGAATATACAATAATGAGAGAGCCATGAACTTTTGTGAAAGAAATAAGAAGAAGAACCCAGATGAAAGTTATATGGAATGTAAAAGAAACATTTGAAGCAAAGTAAAATGAGAATTTGTATTGTAAATAAGTGTAATGAGAAAAAAGAATTAATGGATATACGTTTGACATTTTGAAGATTGTAGGAAGTAAAGTTAATTTTTATTTTTTAATATGGAGTTATAAAGTAAATAAGCATAGGACGAAATTTTTTTGGAGTAAATGATGATAAAGCCACCCTTATAATTAATACGGAATTTGAAAAAAGAAGTACATAATTTAAACTTAACAGTGTAGGTGTGAGGAATAAACATTTATTATAGTGTAGGTAATTAGTCAAAAATTTAGAGCAAAGATTGATCATGTCAGAGGCCATACTTTTACAAGACTTTATTGATATTGCAACACAATGGATTCCTCGTGATAAGAGCATCTCCAATGCAAATATGGATTGTCTTTTAAAAAAAATGGACACATCATCAATGTCAAGAAAATGTGCATCATATGTGGCATAAATATTAATTAATAGACACTCAAGTCTAAAAGGGCTCTCCAATGCTAGTCTATTTATTTCAATAATAAATAGTCAAAGAATAATATATCATTAAAGTAAATTATTATAAAATATTATTTTATGGAAGTTTTAATTATTTATTGCTGACATGGCTGTCAATGAGGCTCTCTAGAAATAGACATTGAGGTTGACAGCCTCTATTTTTTTTTTTTGTCACGTCAGCTTGATAATAGTTATAGAAGTTTGTATTGGAGAGCTTAATTTTAATACTCTATCAATTTATCCTACGTGGCACTCCATTTTTTCACAATCCATACTTGCATTGAAGATGCTCTAAGCATCTAGACTTTGTGTCCAGACGAGGAATATCTGGTTTAATCAAACCCAACAATAACTCGAGGTTTTTACAATTCTAGCTAGCTTTCCTTTCCGAGCTCAGCACATATAATTTTTTTATATATAGTTAGACCTCGAATACATCGACATGCTATTGGAATCTATTTGATCAAACAAAAATTATTTTCGAACTCTTAAAAATCTCTCAATTTATAAACTAAATCATAACATACATGACAACTTCGTTAATTGGCCAAAGAATTTACTAGTGCTTAAAAGTTTAGATAACTAACTATAAAAGGAAATTATGATCAACTTTTAATCATTAGTCGGTTAATGAATAAATAAATGCTAACACTTACATCATATGTCATTTTTAACCAACATTTGTAATTAGCTCAAAGAAAAAGTCATTTTTAACCACATTTTGTATGGTAAAATGAAATTGTGAAATTTTCTTTTATAGCAAATGTAAATGCACGAAGTCTTAATTCTACTGTCACGGTGATGTTTGAGAAAAAAGTGGATTACATCAGAAGTTTGATAGGCGGCTTGATTAAAGGAAAAACAAAAACAAAGCGAATTTGCATGTCTTCGCAGTCGTGTAAGGCGATCAGGTGCGGCGGGTGGCAAAACAACAAAAGTTCTGCTAGAAATGAGGACACATTAGAGGCCCATCATGACAACCACTTTTAGACTTTCAGGCTCCCAAGCACGTGAACAACCTACAAAATTCCAAATTTCTATTGCGCACCCTGATTAGGTCACCTCATCGGTGATCTCTATATTCTAGACAGCCACCATTTCTTTTCCGTATATTTTGTCTTTGATGGATTAAACCCTTTATTTTTATTTATTCTTTTAAGCATTACTCTTAAAAATTTGTATATTTATTTGTTAAAACAAATGTTCATATAGGATTCTTCCGTAATAATCCTGTAGCTATTGAGAGGCCGACCAATATACGTCCACGTAGCTAAATGCTAATGCTGTAGTGATAAGAATTTTTAATATATCTGATTTACTATATCATTTATACTAAATTATATAATATAATTATTCATAAAAATATAATCATACCAAGTGATGATGCATGCGTAATATATACTGGAAGATCTTTCATACTAATTGGTGGCTTCTATATTCGGTAAGCCTGACATTTTGTGCTCCTGATATATACTTAGCAACCGCAACCAGCATCTATCCATCAGGTCGATCAAATATAAATTGCTGAATTACTACTCATTAAAATTGTGGGAAGAAAAGAAAAAGAACAAATAAGTAAATACATTACTTCGTTTACATTTATATTTATAAACTGAAAAGGCTTGGACTTTTACATGCACCACGTTAACGTTCGTCTACACTACTATTACAATATTAACTACTATCTATATTATTATTACTATAAATAACATGCATATAGATTATATATATGAATTCTAGTAGTTGTAGTTTCTACCGAACTTATCATCCCTTCTTTTAACCCACTAATGGATGCATAAATGGAGCTTCTTGCTTGAAAGCGAGAAAATCCACAGCTTGAGCTGGTGTCAATATTGTGGCCAACTCCTTAACAGTTTCAAGCCGCAACTTGTCAGCTGCATCGATGACATTGGCCATGGACGAGTCATTTTGAGCCAGCGCCTGATCCACTTCCTCATTCGTCTGACCAACTTGACTCAACCCTTTGGCGACCACAGAGATTGGATGGTCCGCCATGTTTTCTTGAAGACTTGCTAGCTTGCTCGTCAATTTGTCTTCTTCTTTGATGGTCTTCGTCTGGAGACTGTTTATCATTGTGAGCTGTTTGGCTGTAAGTTCGCCGAGACACTCCTTCCTTCGACCTTGCATCAATTCAGCTATCATAGACTCGACAGTCGAGCCACTCATAGCGTAAATGAGCCTGATGTAAGAGGAGGGTCTGCATCCAGCTATCCGGAGACAGGAATTCTCACTTCTCTCCGGAGAGGTGCACCAGGAGGGTGCAAAGTAACCAGAAGCATCCTGGTGCGACATTGTGGACCGTTTGTCCATGTAGTCTTGGAATTGTTGGACGCCTCTTTCGACAAGTTGATTGCAGACATTTTGATCAGAGTTGTTGGCAAGAGCATTTTGGAGCTCATCAATGTCTCTCGCTTGGAGTTCCATCCACTCCTTATAGTAACCACAACAACAGTCTTGGTGACTGCTCTCCCCCATTGGATAATTTTTAAAATGGTGGATAACATTACTACTCAATCACCCTACTCTGGTTTCCAGTTATATACAGAACAGAAGAAGGTGTCTGACGTCAAGAACTAAGATAAAAGGTGGGGGCTCATGTAGTCATGTGCTTTGGTGTGGTTTTGGAGCTGTCTTGGATTGTTGCAGTGATTTTTTTAAAAAAGTAGAAAACGGTAAACTTTACACTTTGTTAAGCGATCATAATGAGTCCTACACGCGAATAGTACTCGGATTTGACATGAAATTCAAAGCCTTGAAGTTTGGGTCTCTCGAGCTAATTATAATTACGGTCACTATGTTACCATATATGTTCATATTATATACTGTTGAATTGAATTAACCTCGTGTCACGTAACGGGGCTATCGTGATGGATTTCTCAATTCTATTTGTGGAATAAGGATAAAGGGGACTTGGAATAGTCTAGCCTTTTCGATTCGTATTAATATATATATATATGTTTATTTTCAAAGAAGTTATGTCTTGATATGAAAAAAGGAAAATAATAATTATATGAAATTGATAAATGTGATCAATTCTAGCACCAACTAAAATACATGAAAGTTTGGCATGTAAGTCTTAAAAGGATAGTTTTGTTTACATTTTTATTCATAGTTTAAGTGACTAATTAATGCATCTCTTGTGATAGGGTCGAGTTCAAGTGCGTATTTATTAATATGTGTGAGAACTTTCTTTACGGAGTCGTTTGTTTTTATTAGTTTTCACTTAATAAGTCTGAATTATACTTGATTTTTTTTTTCCTTTTTTAAGTAGTCAAATAACTTAAAATCATCCAAAAATCAATAAAAATAAAAAGCTATAATTTTTTATTTTTCATTGAATTCCAAATCACTTAATGGTTTTTTAATGATATTATTCCAAATCTATCATTCTCAAGATAACATATTTTCAAATTCATTCTAACTTTATATTATACAGATTCATTTTAAATGTAATTAATGAAATATATATTACTTCACAATTTCAATTTTTGTTGTAATAGTAATTCAACTTAAAAATATTTTGTTTACTTTTATTTAAATATATAAATTTAATTTAGTTTACTATAATAATTTATTTATGCATATATAATTTTTTAAAAAAATACTTTACCATAATAAGTAATCATATTTTAATTATAAATAAAAATATTATTATTATAGACATAAAAGTATTTTAGTATTTGTTGAATAATTTATTATAATTGTTTGTATTATATTAAATTATTAGTTTTTAAATAATTTTAACTTTAAAAAATAAACAAGATTATTATACATTTAAAGGTAAGAAAAAAAAATATATGTCATTCATATTTCAAGTTTAAATCATTTTTCATTATTCAGTCTTCAGATAAAAAAAAAAAAAAAAAGACCCCTAAATATTGTGGAAATAGATTTTCATAAAATAAAAGTTAGAATTAAAAGAATAGTTTTACTCAAAAATAAGTTATAGTCAGAATTAAGAACCTTCTAAATTGTGAATAAATTAGATTTATATTTTATCACCATTGTAATTCATTAACAGGATGCTCAATTGCCACCTAAATCTCTTCTCCCTCCACCCATTTTCCCAATCCACCCGATTTTAGAATTCACAATTAAAAATTTTACTCCATATGCCCATTTTAATTACAGAATTAACCTTCTTTCTCTTTTCAATTTTCTTTTTCAATTGTATCTATATCACCAGTTATTGAAAAAAAAAATGCATTTGAATCGTCATGATTTATTAATAAATTCTTATAAACATATGAAGACGATATTTAACATAAGATGACTCAATAAACATAGAAGTTTAAATAGGAAAATTCTTGTGCAAAAAATATAGTTTTTAAAAACCCAATCGTAAGGGCATGACAAAAATCAAAACCAAAACAAAAGGTTATTATTATCATATTTTTTTCTATATCTTCTTTTTCTCACCTTGAACTAATTATGTGGAGTTCTTTAAACTTCCATCTGTTACAAATAAATTCATACTATTTTTCAATGTATCTTTAATGGTGCTAGAGAGAGGAAATGGAATTAGAGAGAGAAAAAGAAGACATTAGGAAAAGAACTTTTAGATATAATTTAATGGACATAGTGATAATTTAAGGATCATAAAAAGCTTTATATATATATATATATATTTTAAGATTAGTTACGATTTTCTTTCAAAAAAAAAAAAGAAAGATTAGTTATGATTTAAAAAGATTTTGGATTACATGAGAGAAATAAATTAGTGTTTGTGATCAATTAATTATTATTATTATTATTATTATTATTTATGTTTGAAAAGTATATAAATTAGGTTGAGTATAAAGAATATACATAATTTATTTATATTATTTTGTCCATAAAAATAATTTTATCTAAGGTACTTTTATAATAAAATATTAATTTGGTTAAATTATGGGTGTAGGAAGAAGAAATTTGGGTGGCTCTTAATTAATTAGTTAAGATAGATTGTGTACTGATCCCATTATAATTTCTCAATTTTTAGTATGTAGGAAACATGAGATGATTAGACAAATCATTTTTGAAAACTAGCTAAGTTATCGATAATTGTATGCTGACTCTGATATAATTTTTTATATGGTATCTATAACTGAGTTATTGTACTTACACCAAGTTTTTCACTAAGGGAATTTAGCAGGAAAGCCCCAATACACATAACAATTATAGAAGTACCCTTTGGAGTAATTATATTACAAAACTACCCTTAATTTACTAAAATACCTTTCAAACAATTTTAGCCCCTTCCATTCATCTCATTCTCAACGGCCACACCAACCCGAATAGCGGTGTCATCGTCTTTGTCCGCTGTAACGTCAACTCCTCTGACCTCGGACCATGAAAATGACGATGCTTTGGAGTCTAGATTCCGCTCTGTGCTCCCCCTCATATTAACACTTGCTTGTCTAAAAATCACACAAACAAAACAAAAACAATAAAAAATGGCGACACCATCAACAACGAGACTATCTTTTCACATAGCAATAGCGGCCATTGTCATCCTTGTTCTCTTCTATGTTGGCTGTCCTCTCCACTAAAAAATCTTTGTCACCATCCATGAGATCTGCCAGAATAAACAGATCGTTAGACAAGGTTATAGAAACAACATGTTTTTTTGTTTCTATATTCGCATCTTTGATAAATTGCTCTCTTTTAACATTATATATCAGGGTTTTAAATTTTGTGTCTATTTGTATCTAGGTTTTTTATTTTTTATTTCTTCATTTTTGGTTCAAGCATCAGTCAGATTGTATACGAGGCCCAAAAATCAATGGGTTGGTGGTACGATGAGTTAGACTCTAGCGACAATAATCGAGAGGGATGAAAGTGGGTGTCAATCGTAGGCTTCTCTTTAAATGATTGATGTTAAAAAGTTATTGTCTTTACAATTTAAAGGTTTCCCTTTCCATACTCTAAAGGTCAGCCTTCTTCATTTGGGTTCCCTTTAGCTTCGTCTTTAATGATTTTTGTTTCTAGGTTTTGACCCTTGTAGTCTATGTATAACTTTGCTTTAAAATGTTTCATCTTTCCAGCTTATTTTTATGTGCTTGTTAATTTTTGTTTTGTACTGATTTTGATAGCTTTTTTTCTAGTGAAATTTGCTCTTTTTTTTTTTCCAAAAAAAAAAAAAAAAAATCTTTGTTTTGTTATATTAAAAAACCTTTCTTGTTATTGGGATAAGGTTTTGATCAATTTCGAGTAGAAGAGGAAAAAAAAAAAAAACAGAAGCATTTAGAGCAATTGACTTTTCAAGCTTTTATAATTTAGTTGTACACCTACAATGATCTTGATACTTTGTAAGTTTTGATTAATATAAGGTTGAGTGTAATTAATTTATTACACTATGTTGCAATTGATGTGTAGGTGTGTGTTTGACATGATTTTAGCAACCAAAAAAGTCTGAGAACTGAGAAAGGACTTTAGCAACCAGAAAATCCTTAAAGACCTTAAGGAGTTCAGCTGTAATAGGAATGTGATACAGGACAAGGTTCTTGGCGAGGTCATACAACTACAAGGCGATCAGTCTATGAATGTCATGAATTTCCTTGTTAAAGGAAAGATTGTTGACAAAGAGCAGATCAAGATATATGGTTTCTAATTGTGATGGTTTATGGTGGTTTAAAGAGCAGTATTTGGGGTGTATTAGTGTTTGAGTTAGTTTTTTATTTCGTTTTCATTGTTTTGCATTTTATGTTGGATAAGTTATTTGGAATATTGTGTTTGAATTATATCATAAATAATGTTAATAGAAGAATTGAATGCTTTAAAGCATTCTCATTATCTAATTCTTTGCTTTCTCTTTTTAGTTTTGTGTATAGATATGTTTTGAAAATGTGTTATCCAAATTCATTTCATGGCATTGGTTGTCGATATTAGTTTGATTTTTGTTGTGGGTATTTTTAGGACTACACAAATGGGCTGGTAAAAATCCAATGAAATGGTCCAATAGGCCGACTCAATTGACAGAGGCCCAGCTTGTTAGCATCCAGCTCACAGAAACAAATTCTCAGATGTCCAGCTCGCAGATAAACTTTCAGTCTCCAGGACACTCAGCTGGCATAGAGAAGCTCCTAGTTCACTGTCCTCTGGTCGTCCAGCTTGTAGAAAAGAGTTCTTTCTCAGGTCGATGTTCAGTCATAGTCAGAGCTATTTAATACCTGGCTCTAGCTGGTCCAGAACAAGATCTAGCCCTTGATTTGATGTGTAAGTTGAGTTTTTCTAGAATGGTAGCAACACAATTTAAGGAAAACTCAACCATCAAATCTGGATATAAGATCAGACCTTTGACTTGATGGAGTCAAACCCCTAAAATTACGGACATAGTTTTGCAAAGTGTAACTAATGTTAAATTATACAAAAATTGAAGCACCTCTCTCTCTCTCTCTATAAATATAGATTAAAGCTCATTGTAACGAGAGAGAAGACACATAATAAATAATATATCGTCACTTTGCCAAATTAAGGAGGAATAGTCATAGACGTAAACTATTCAGGCTGAACCACGTAAAAACACTCATTATATATTGTTCTTACTCTTCCTTTTCTCTTGTTTTTGCTTTATTCTCTGTTGATTGCAGTATTGGGTTGAAGAACTTAGATCGACCAGATCTAAACGTCAACAATTTTGAAAGGGAGTTTGTTGTGATTATTGAGTGGAATGAGCCAAGAAACCTTTTTGTTGTTGAATATTGGAAGGACAAATATGATGTTGCTAGTTTGAGATGCATTTTAATGATCATATTTTGATTTCATCATCACTTGTATCCAAACAAAAAAGGATCTTAATTTCTTAATTTGGGTTGACTCGAAATCGAGCCAGTTTCTGACCCGAGGAAGCAATCTTGACCTGAATTGAGTCATTATTATTTGTTTACCCAATTCGGGTCAAGCTTTCTTATTCGGGTTAGTTTTTGACCCGATTTCGGGTCAACATGATATTAAACCACCTTTTGACCCTAAGAGGAATTTTGACCAAAATTGGGTCGATAAATATTATCTCTTTAGGTTAGAAAGTGACCCGCTATCGAGTCGACTCAAATTCGGGTTAGTTTCTGCGAAATTATAGTTTTAATCAGATCAGATCAAAATTATCACTTCGAGTCAGAAGTGACCCCAATTCAGATTGACCTGATATCGGGTCAGTTTCTAACCTAAACATCAACTTTTTTTTTTTTTCTTCTTTTCAAAAAATTAACTATCTAATTCCCTAAAAACTCAATTATAAACACTAACCTTTATCAACAGCCAAATTTCTTTAACTTTTCTTCATATTTTCTTCCACTCAAAACTAAATTTTAAAGAAAAAATGATTGTTGTTGTAGTAAAATTGTGATGGAGGATAGATTGATGTGGGTTGATGGTATATTTATTTGATGAAAAGTTTTGTTTTATTTTATTATTGTGTAATAGGTTGGTAAATAATTAACAATTTGTGTTAATGAGTTGGTTTTAATTTACTAGGGGTATTTTGGGTAGCTTGGGGTATTTTGGTTTTAATTTACTAGGGGTATTTAGCTTAGGGTAATCTTGCAATCTTTCTGAGTGAGAGGGTAATTACGTAAATAAGTTGTCCAAAAAGGGTATGTTTGCTAAATTTCCTTATCATATTATCATATAAAAAGTTAAATATCAAATTATTATACTATTTTTTTCTAAAGATTTTAAGAAATGAAGTCTCTATCAACACACATTCTGACAAGTATATTGCTTTTTTTTTTTTTTCAAAAACTATTATACTACTGGATCAACTTTATATTTTCAAATATATTATATATATATTTTTAAAATGAAATATATTATATAGTTACTAAATCACAATTGAACAAATTTTCAGACACTATTTTCAATTTGAGAAATTGACTAAATTACTCGACTAATCCTCAAATTCGCGAATCAGGTCGATGTTTGGCTTTGAAGTTCCCAACGAAAGTTTTATCAATTAATGCACATACAGTCAAGGACAATAACGATTAGCACATTAATATTGATTCTTATATTTTATGAAAATTGTTATGGGATGTCTCTCTTCTTTCATTTTTTGGTCAATCCAACTTTTAATTTGATGATGCATTAATATATAATCTCTAAGTATTCCATTCATATATAGAAAATAAATTAATATTTTTACTTGTTCATTGAATTGATTTTAATGGAATATTTAATGATAGTACTAATCTTTAATTTATTTTAAATTCATAATAATTAGGTCAGAGGTTAATTGAGATTTATAAATCAAATACTATAGTGCGGCAAGTAACAATGATACTAAACCTTTTATATGTAAAAAATGTGATGTTGGCTGAGTTAGATATTTGTTAAGAACTATCAAAATCAAATACTACATACACAACTTGAAAATTTACTCTAGTTTAGTAATAATAATAAACATTTTTTTTAAAAAAATATATAATATCAATTTAGTCAAAGGTTTATCGAATCCTTTTAATATTGATTCTATATGTGTAACTTAGAAACTACTCTCATAATATTGAGAGAATTCTTATATCAATTGGGTCAGGAGTTTTCAAAAATGTATTGAGATCAAATATTATATGTAAAATCTTGAAATTTACTCATATGATATCAAAATATATATTGTCTCGTAATGCTGAAAAATCTCTCCGCGGACGGTAGTTTTATACATACAACGAGACTTTGAACCTACCATTATAAACTTAGAAGAGAAGGTAGATGTACACTAGTCAATGAAAAGAGAAGTAGTAATCGTAACAAACTTTTGTAGTAAAACTGTCTTCGAATGAAATGGGTACAATAGTTCGGTAACAATTACCTTCATTATTTTATAATACAACAACTTAACAAGAAGTTAGCATGCACTTTAAGAAATAAAACAGAAAAAGAAAAAAGAAGAAAAAAGTGTAAGTCTCCATTTAGAATTACAATTTACAACAAGAGTGATCCCCGTGGGCAAGACTTAGGTTAGACCATGTCAACATACCAAAAAATGAACAGCTTAGATAACCTCCACGTTGAACCCTAGATCGTGTCATCCGCTGACACGTTTTCGAACACAAGAAACCTCAAACACCAGGTGGTGGGGTGCATGCAGGAGTCACTACCGATGACTCCTCAAAAACACAGTAAAAAACGTTTTGAACCTCCAAAAAAACCAACAAATTAAAAAGTAATAAATAATAAAAAAAACACTTAACTATGGACTCCTGTCCCTACTCTCCGTTTGCAAAGTGTCACTTAACCTCTTGAATCCACTAGTAGCTCAATTGCAAAGCGTAAGCCAAGCAGAAGCCGCATTTTCTTTCTCTCCGTGTCTTGAATCAGACCCTCCATGTGTTCACTTCTCAACCCCTATATATACCCTCACACAGTCTTCATGTTTCCCATCTCTCACACTTTTGATTTGATTATCAAATATCCTTGTTTGTTTTTTCTCCACCCAAAAAAAAAAAAAAAAAAATGAGAAGCCAAATTGAGGTGAGATTCGTCGAGTTCTTTGAGAGGTGGACTGGTCAACTTGAGGAACACCTGAAACAACTTGTTAGAGTTTCAAGTGAGAGTTCGGAAGAAGCAGAGCAACAAGCTCTGATATCAAAAGTGACAGCCCATATCAAAGAATTCTACACTGTGAAATGGGCTTTGGCTCATGAAGATGTGTTCGTGTTTTACTGTCCCTTTTGGTTGAGCACGATGGAGATTGCTTATTCCTGGATGACCGGCTGGAAACCATCGACGATTTTTCGGTTGGTTGAGTCGATGAGGATGGGTCGGGTGCAGGGACCGCCACTTGAAGGGTTGACGGAGCAACAATTGAAGCAGATTGAGGAGCTGAGGCTGAAGATAAGGTTGGAGGAAGCGAAGGTGGATAGAGACATGGAGAGGCAGCAGGTTGCCTTGGCTGATAGGAAGATGGTGGAGTTGGCTCGGTTGGTGACCCGTTTCAGGACCGGCCTCCCATCGGTGAGCCATGTGGATGCCCTAGTGGAGGTGGCAATGAAGAGCGTGATGAATGGACTGGAGAAGGTCATGAAATCAGCAGACTGTGTGAGGCTCAAGACACTCAAGGGTATTTTGGACATACTGGATACCAAGCAGGGTGTGGCCTTCTTGGCTGGGAATTGCTTGCTTCAGGTTCAGCTCAGGAAATGGGGCAAGAATAGGGGTGCCAAGCGTGCATGAGTCATGATCAACTTCAAATTTTCTCCTGAGTCTGATTTCCAACTTGTTATAATTAGAGTCATACAACTTCCTATGGAAAGAGTTGTACAACTTGGTTTCCGTTAACTTTGTATATGTTTTTGTTAGTTTTGTCAGTCTCGTAATAATGCACTGTCTGCATGTTTTCTTCGTGTTTCTGTCCTTCCCGTTGTGTTTCAGGAGAAAATGTATTACTGCTAAGTTAAATAAAAGAGGCTTCTTACTTGTTAGCCCTAATTCTTGTTGTCAATCTTAACTTCTCTCTTTTTCTTTGTTAATTTTGGAAGAAACTAATTTAAATAGAATTATGGATTCGCATCTTTATTTATGTATAATTAACGCAAATTCAACTCATCATAAATGAAGCCAGCTAAAACAACAATGAATTAATGTTGACCAAATAATATAGTCACAACTTCAAAAGATTATTGTATTAAAGTTCAGTGGAGGTTAATTGTTCAGAGCAGTTGCAAAGCTACAGAGATTTGTCTGGCTCGAGTCTCATATCATTAATTTGGTTGAAGTTAGGGTTTCACTTCCCTCTTTTCATTTTCATATTTATATATTATTCATAGTGAATGAGCGGAGTGTGGAATCTGTAAGATTGAGACCTTTCAGATCCGAGGTCTTTTAATCTGTCATTGCATGCATAGTAGGTAGGTAACGAACACTTGCAGAGCTTTGCTAAAGTTAATAACATTGAGATATGTATAAAATATCTAATTTTTATTCTTTTTTAATAAATAAAAAAAAAGCTTAATTAAATAAGGTTGTGACTATTAATTAATAACTTAACTAATAAAGAATCTTATCATTAAATAAAGAGTTATTATTATTTTAACCTTTGAATTTGAAAATAATGTCAAACCTCCCGTTATATTAAAAATATTAGTCAAAATAACCCAACGATTACACAATTGCTCAATTTCGTAATTGAACTAATGGACCAATTAATTGTGAGGCTATAAAGGTAATTGGAGTTGAACTGGTTAATGCATTCCGGTTGGATGGCATTTTGTTAATTCAAAAAAAAAAAAATGAAAACATATTACCGCTTTAACTTTATCATCGTCAGGAAGAGGTTGGAAAGATGCTAAATGAGATATCTGAAGATTCTCTTGATCATCAAAACGTGAGTGGTTCAGGCTTTGGTAGAGTCTCTCGACAATCAATAGAGCACTAGCTCTTCTCCATCCAGTTCATGTTTTGCCAACAATGGGTTTTACTTCCCTAAGGAGGCCTCTCGGCCCTCTTCATTGTCAACCTTTAACATTGACCTGTATAGATCACCTTGTTAATGGGTTGAAGTTGGATTCTAATTATGACTCAATTGTATGTTTTATATCAAGAAATGATTTACGTTTTGAAGTTATAATTTTTAAATTTTTAATATATTTAAAATTTTTAATATTGAACGTTAAGGGCATTTTAGTCTTTTTGAGGTTTTTGTGAGAAAACCACTCACTTTTTGGATGAAAACTACCTTTCCACCATCGGTTGGGGGTTTTGGATTAATATTTTCAAAAGTTAGTGTTAAATGACATTATTTTTTATTTCGGGGGTTTTTTAGATTTTTCCCTTAAATCAAAGTATTTGATTTAAATTACTGAACAGAGTTGAATAGAGTTTTAAGTGCTGTTTAGTGAGAAATCTTTTAAAACAAAATAGGGTTCATTGCAACATAACAGTGTTGAACACATTGATCACTTGTGAAATTTTAATAACATTAGGCATGTATAGAATACCTAACATTCCTAATTCTTTATAAATCTAAATAAAATTATCATTAAATTAAGATGATAAATCACTCATTACTAATAATCCATCTTTAAATCATGTTTTTATAAAAGGTTTTCTAAAACAGAACAGGAGTAAATGCTTTTACTACTTGCGGAGTTTTGTTTAATTTGATTACACTTAGGCATGTATATAGTAACTAAATTCTATAAATCTTAATGAACTTAACTAAAATTATCTTTAATTTAAGATGAGAAGCCTATCATCATAGAACGGTCATGAAGTTCTGTTCATATAATAAGCAATCTAGAACAAAACAAGGTTTAATTTAAGATGAGAAACCTCTCATCACGAAATAGAGTTCTAAATCATAATTTAAGATGGAAAGTCTTTGATCATTAAAAAGAGTCGTGAAGTTCTTTTTATATGAGAAGTCTTTTAAATCATAATTTAATAAAGTCATGAAGTTCTATTCATATGATAACCTTTTAAATCAAGTTTTGTTCGGATGAGAAGCTTTCTCAATCAAAATAGGGTTTAATTTAAGATAAGAAATCTGTTCATATAAGAAGTCTTCTAAATCAAGACAAGAATTTAATTTAAGATGAGAGAAGTCTCTCATTATTGAATAGAGTCATGAAGTACAGTTCATATAAAAAGTTTTCTAAATCAAAACAGGGATAAATATTTTTACTACTTTGGAGCTTTTGCTTAATTTAATAACATGTAGGCATGTATGCAATAAATGAGTTTTATAAACCTTCATAAATTTAAATAAAATTATCTTTAATAAGATGATAACTATTACATCATTGAACAGAGTCCTTTAAGTTCTGTTCATATGAGAAGTCATCTACAACAATACAGAGTCACATACTTTTACTGCTTGTGGAGCTTTGCTTAATTTAACAGCATTTAGGCATGTATACAATTCCTAAAATTTATAAACTTTTATAAATTAAAAAAAAAACAAAAGTTAACTAGATAAATTTATGAATATTGAATAACTTATTTGAAAGGTCTTTCATCACTAAAGTGCAGGGAATTTAATGTAAGTCCAATTCACATTAGAGGTCTTTTATTAAACAAAACAAGGTTAAAAACCATCACTTAGTGGAGATTTGCTTAATTTGATAACATGAGCTTTTGACTTTAAGTCATATGAGAGGTCTTCTATACATATTCATTGTGATTAGAAACAGAAGGTTAGATAAGTACATTAACATGAAAATGTAGTCATCAAACAGCACAACCAAAGTGATGGAAGGCTCTAGATTCTTTCTATACATCATATATTTTGTTGATGTTATTAAACAAATATACGTTTATTGCAAAGTTAGATTTGATGGAATACACCGTAGCCCACCAACAGGAAACTGGCTTTGGCAACTCTGCAAATCATTTAGTGCTATAAGTATTGTCAGAGCCAGCTTTCCCCGAGTGTGTAGCCACTCAGTGCTACCCGTGCAGTCACAGATTCGCAAGAAAAACACCGCAAACATAAAAATAAACATAAGTAATGTTGGCTAAATATCAGATCTTATATTGCATCTTATACGTTTAATATTATTGTTCAACATATTCTTCAACCAATTAAGTGTTTTTAGAATGTGGTTGCCGAAATAATATCAAAATTATAAGACTCAAACTTGGATTCGGTGAGTCATGCGGATGGACTAGTGGGGGTGGCACTGAGAGCTTGACGAATGGGCTGGAGAAGGTCATGAAAGCTGCAGGCAGCGTGAGGCTCAAGACAGTTGGGGTGCCAAGCATGCATGAGTACTCATGACAACATCAAATTATCTCCTGAGTTTGATTTACAACTAGTTATAATTAAAATTGTAGAACTTATTATTATGGTAAGAGTTGTAAAATTTGCTTTCAGTTTACTTTATATGTGTTTATATTAGTTTTGTGTCCGTCTCCTAATAATGTAGCGTTTGCATGTTTTCTTGTTCTTCTTCTTTTTTCTTTTTTTTTGTTTTTTGGTCCTTCCTGTCGTGTTTCGAGCTAAAAGGTTTATTCAGGAGAAAATATATTAGGAAATTAAAGGAAAGAAGCATGTTACTTGTTAGCCCTAGTTGTTCTCAATCTAAGTTATCTCTTTGTCTTTGTTAATTTTGGAAGAAACTAATTAAAATAGAATTATGGATTTGCATCTTTATTTATGTATAATTAACGCAACTTCAGCTCATCATAAATGAAGCCAGCTAGAATAACAATAAATTAATGTTAACTGGATAATACAGTCACTCACAAAGTTTCAAAACATTATTTAACTGAAGTTCAGTGGGGTTTATTTGTTCAGATTAGTTGCTAATCTAGGGAGATTCTTCTGTTAGTTGTTCAGATTAGTTGTTCGACGTCTCAGATCATTAATTCGGTTGGAGTTAGCGTTGACTTTCATCATTCCATTTTCATATTTATAAATTATTCATAGTGGATGAGGGGACTGTGGAATCTGTAAGATCGAGACCTTTCAGATCCCCAGTCTTTTAATCTGTCATTACATGTATACTATGTATACTTGCAGAGCTTTGCTTAAGTTAATAACATTTAGATATGTATATAATATCTAAATTTTATTATTTTTTTTATTAAAAAACTTAATTAGATAAAGTTGTAACTATTAAATAAATTTAACTGATAGGTCTCTAGCCATTAAATAAAATTTTTTTATTTAAAATGATATTTTAAGACCTGTTCAATGAGAAGTCATTTAAATAAAATATGGTTCATTACAACATAATAATGTTGAACACTTTTATTACTTGTGGAGTTCTGCTAAATTTAATAACATTAGGCATGTATAGAATACCTAAAATTCCTAATTCTTTATAAATTTAAATAAAATTATCATTAAATTAAGATGATAAGTCACTAACAGAGTCTTTAAATCTTGTTCTTATATATAGAAGTCTTCTAAAATAGAACAATGTTAAGTACTTTTACTACTTGTAGAGTTTTGCTTAATTTAATTACATTTAAACATCTGTACGATACCTAAATTTTATAAATCTTAACAAAGTTAACTAAAATTATCTTTAATTTAAGATGATAAGTCTCTTATCACTGAATAGTGTCTTTAAATTCTATTTATAAAGTTGTGACTATTAAATAACTTTAACTGATAAGTCTCTTACCATTAAATAAAAAATTTTTAAATTCTATCCAATTGAGGAAATTTTGCATCTCTTGACAATATTTTCTTTTTTCTCTTCTTTATTTCTCTCCACTAATAATGTCGCAAAAAATGTACTTCTCTTATCCACATATGATTGTTAATACATATGAAGGGATTCAAATCCTTATCATGATAAATTATTATCAATTATATAATTCTAATTATAACAAATTCTAAGATTTTTCAGAGGAATAAATATAATTAATTTCATTAGAGAGGCTGCTCTGGTGTCAAACCAACTTAATTAAAAACGCTATTTGAATTATGGAGTGAGTAAAAAATTCATCAAGCAGATGCCATTTTGCCAACTGCCAAGGGTCCAAAAGTGAAGCAGCTTCATTAAGGTTTAGCAAGAAATGTTGTCCTATCTGCTGTTCATTTTTATCAACTTATTCCTTTTAGAACACGGTTTCTAATTAGGAATCTTTAGAAAAATAATGAACTTAATTTCTGATTTCTTTTTATCTCATTATTCCTTATTTAACTCTGTAATTAACTAAATTATATATAAATGTGGATCCCACTATTATAATTAAAGAATTATTTTTGAAAAGGGAATTTGTTGTTTCTCCTCTCCACCCAAGCGATCAAGCTCACTTTTCTTGCTTTCTTTTCCCATAAAATTTAAGTCTTCTTGATTAATAAACATACCCATATGGAATAATTTTGTATATATGAAAGAAGTAAAGCTCAAAATGTATCTGCACATCTGACTGTTGCCTTCATTTTTGTGATGGAAATTCAAATTACACAATATGGAATTTAATTAGTATTTATATATATAGACGGAATCAGAGATCTTTACTCTATGTCAAATTTAAAAAAGTCAACAATTCTTTTTTCATACCGTAAGGTTGCTATAAAGACAATATCTAGGGAGAAAGAAAAACTATGCTTTCCAGTTGCCGTATTCTAGTGGGTATAGGGTATGTGGTGACCGGGGACCCGATGGAACATGTATGCTTGTATTCCAATTTCCACACAGGACACTTCTATTAGTTATAAAGATATTATCATATTAGCGGTTTGTATTCTTTCAGTACTTAATAAATATTATATAGTGCCGAATCCTTTTATCGATCTAATATGCTTAATATTAATTCTGATCTTAAACATAAATATTACGTTAAAGCTCAAATGTTTTTATATTTGATCTCTTAATAATTTTAATCTATGCGATTTTGTGTTTATTTAACAAACCATTCTTATACATGTTATGGAATCATCTTCAATAGAATTCACAAAATTGTAGGGCAGCTAATAATTCTTTCATGTTATAACCCAAGGCTGCCAATTGAGGCCACATGTTTTGAGTCTTAATTAATATCATGGATTTCATAATTAATTGATACAAGGACTACTGAAATATTATTAAACAAGAAAATGAAAGAAAATAACAAATAGTAACAGAAATCGACTGATTCTTGTGCAATCGAAGAAGAATATGTTTGTGGGGTATATGTTACATGTGGCCAGCCATGCATGCACCAAACTCAATCAAACTGGGAATTTGTGTTGTCCACCGTTTCAAGGACATCATCACTATTGTCTTTGTGATCACTCATGGTCAAACTGGGGCATTTTGCCCCAGTTTGAAGTAGCTGTAGTGGGCCTGGGGCCTTCCCTACCCAACAAGAACCACCAATATTCCAGTTACATATCATGTATTTGTGGCTAATATTTAATTGGTGAATATGGGTCAGTTGGTGTCGCTGCTTGCAACCCACGTGGTCAGGACTCAGTGGTCCAATACAAAATATTGGACCCGCTTGCACATTTATAATTTTATCTGTTTGTTAGGTTAGATGGTTGTAATTAGTCTAGGGCAACTGAAAGATACCAAACCAGTGATGTTGATTTCAATCTTGGACCCAACAATAATGAAGAGATTTTCTGCACGGCGTTATTTTGGAACTGAATAACAAGACAAACTTTAAACTTATATATAATTAGAAACTATCTTATTAAAATTGTCTTGAATTTGTAAGATATGACCCGTACAACAATATATGATAATCTATAATACGGTTATACTGAGTTTTGTATGTGTAATATTTTAATCTCACTTTCGGATCAGTAATATGAAAATCCGTTAACTAAATGTGGAATTAGTAGTGGGCATTTATATTGGTTATTAAATAGCTAGCTTATCATTGTAAAATATATGAGTTTTATTCTATGAATTTACATCAAATAATGCAGAGCTTTAATCGGCTCAAAATGAGGAGATATTTAGTTGATAATGGCTATACAAGTTATGGATATAATTTTATATAATTAACTGACAAAACTGAATCCGCCACTGAAAATTTTGATTTTAATATATATATAATATCAGTTTCAATATTATGAACTATTTGATGCAATTGACCTTTTTTATATTTAATACTTATCATTAATTATTTGTATACAATCAATATATCACAATATTGAAATTGATATTATTAAAATCAGTTCGTCCTTATTATAGAAAAAGCAAATTACAATTTACCCCCTGATTGAAACTCTTATTCAAGCGGAGCAAATGTTTCAATGATATTGCAATTTACCCCCCTACCGTTAATGAATTCGGTTACACTTAACTGGGAGAGGGGTAAAATTATCTTTTTATATTAATTTTATTTTATTTTTAAATTTTAAAATAAATTAAATAAAAATATATATATTAAACAGATATTGATTTAAAAATATATATTAAAAAACAAAATAAATAAAAAGTAAACATTTTAATTCATCACGCTGTTCAAAATCATAATCCAAAATTCATAATCCCAACCAGTTCAACAGATGACTGGAAACCCAAAAAATGGTCTCAAACATCATCAATCATCATCAATCAACTAGCCAACATCATAATTCACTCCTAAAAACCTAAAAAATGACCTCAAACATTATCAATCTCCCACAAAACCATCAAACCCAACATCATCTAAAATCAAAACCATCAATCAAACTAGCAAATATATATATATATATATATCTGGGTTCACTTCATTTCGTGAACCCAGAATTCTGGGTGAATCTAGGTTCGTTCGTGAACCCAGACTGGGTTCACTCTAATGATGAACCCAGAATCTGGGTTCGTCAAGAACCCATATCTGGGTTCCTGAGAACCTAGATCTGGGTTTGTTAGCAAACCCAACTGGGTTCGTCAAGAACCCAGATCTGGGTTCTTAGGAACCCAACTAGCGAACCCACCGAGGAAGAAGAATAACAGAAGAAGAAGAAGCGGAAGAAGGGAAGAAGAAAAAGAGGCGGAAGAAGACGAAGAAGAATGAGAGGAAGAGAGAGAATGGCAGAATGAGTGACTGATGAGTTGATCGAACTATATATTTGATCAATTGGTTAACTTCAGTCAAAAGGTAATTTCGTCTTTCTACTGTTTTGGTATTGTTTACCGTTAAATGTAACGAATCTTACTAACGGTAGGAGGGTAAATTGCAATATCATTGAAACATTTGCTCCGCTTGAATAAACGTTTCAATCAGGGGGGTAAATTGTAATTTGCTCTTATAGAAAAACTTTATATGAGTCTATATACTATAAGAATTGATTTTAATAATATTAGTTCCAATATTTTGAACCATTGGATGGATTTATTTAGGAAACAAATGAAGTGATTTTAATAATATGGGTTCGAATATTAGAGCCATTAGACGTAATGACTCAGGAAACGGATGAAGTGACGCCCATTCTCTACGTTGTACATGGAAATAATTAGTAGTTTCTGGGGAAGATCTAATATTTTGCAATTAAGTTGTCTTTTTCCAATCTGAGAAATATCCTCGCAATAAGTACAATTGTTATGGTACCCTTAGCTAATTTAATTATAAGCAATTTAGGTAGACATGACTACGGTTCGGTTCGAACCGAATCGGGTCAGTAGAACCGGAACCAGAACATAAGGTTTTGGTTCTGGTTCGGAACCGAATCGAAACCGTTCCGATTCTAACCCTAAAGGAACCGAAATCACCGGTTCAAAGAATCGATGGAACCGGAACCAAATTCAAACCGCCTTGAATTCAATTCCGGTTCTTAAATAAATAAATAAATAACAAAAAAAAAAACAGAAAAAAGGAAAACCCAGATCAAAGGATGTCTGGATTTCTGGTTCATCAACATTCAACAGAGACATTAATCCAACATCAAACAGACTCAAAACATCAATACCATCTATAATAAACACAATCATCAACACCATCTGACCATCATAAATACAATCATCATCAACAATAAACATTAAAAATCAATCATCCAAACGGAAACAGGAAACCTAGTTCTGAAAACCCAGATCGAACTGGGTTCCGTATCCAGAAACCCAAATGGGTTTTCAGAAGATCTGGAAACCCAGATCTGGGTTTTTCCATAAACCCATATCAGTTTTCGATCTGGGCTTCCAGATGGAAACCCAGACACCAAAGGGCATCTGGGTCTCTATTTGGAAACTCGATCTGGTTTCCATCTAGAAACCCGATCTGGGTTTCCAGATGGCGTCTGATGGAAACCCAGATCGGATTTTCAGACGGCGTTTGGGTTTCCATCTGGAAACCCAGATGCCGATCTAGGTTCTGGAACCCAGATCGGCTGGTGAAAAAACAAAAAGCAAAGAGAAGAAGGAGAAGAGAGAGAAAGAGGTGAGAGAAAGAGAGAAGAAAACAGAGAAATAGAAAAGAAAAGGGAGAAGAAAACAGAGAAACAGAAAAGAAGAGGGAGAATAAAAAGACGAGAGAGAAAGAGAAGACAGAAGGGTGAGTCAGTGAGGGTAATGGATTTTATAAAGTAAGGGTATTTTTCGTCTTTTTATCTTATTTTGTCATTTTTCAGTTATATTAAACGGTTCAACACTCCAACGTGATCAAAGGAAAGGTCATTGTTATAAAATATAAATATAGTTTTCGATTGTAATAATGCTAATATCTTGTGAGTAATTTGCTCTTCAAATAATTAAATTTTTTATTTCATTTGTATATAGATTTATTTTTTTAATATTAAAATATAGTTTAATATTAATTTTTAAATTTCAAATTATCTTTTTAAAAAAAGGTTCCAGAACCGGAACCGAAACCGTTATAGAACTGGAACCGAAACCGTTACAGAACCGACGGTTCCAGAACCTAATCGAAACCATTTTATCTCGGTTAAGGTTCCGATTTTAGTTTTTTTAGAACCGGAACCGTCGGTTCGGAACCGAAATCGGAACCAAACCGAACCGTGATCATGTCTATAATTTAGGGCATTCTTTGCGGTTTTTATCAATCATGATTCTTAATTATCAAGAAAACTTCATGTTGTTATCTTTAATTGGATAGTCACCTTTCAAACTATTTTAAAATATATATATATATAGATAGGGTGATTTGAATTTGAAATTTGACCTTAGTTGAGAGTTGAGACTTGAGAGTCATAGTTTTCTTCAAATTATACTTCACACCTTTTATTCTAATTGAAATATTCAATTACAGATTTTGACACACACACACACACGTAGATATATATATTCTAGGATCCAAGTATATTAGTTATTTGAACTTAGTAGGAAGATTTGAAGAGAACTAGGGACCTCAAAATAAGTGAGCTGTGTATTTCATGTTTTACTTGTGATTACACCTTTTATATTAATTTGGATGTTATTTTCTAGGATCCAATTATATAAGTTATTTTCGCTTGTGTTACCTAGATACATAGTTTAAAATATCCGCGATATTCCCGATATTTCCATCGATATTTCCGTAAATCAAGGGTACCGATATCGATAGGGGGTGTAATCTCCTATCCGTCAAAATATCCTGGAAATATCCGGAAATATCCGCGATATTTTCGTAAAATATCCTTTCCGTGAGCTTGTAGTATAAATTTTACAAAATATCGAGGAAATTTCCGGAAATATCCGTAGAATATCCGTGATATATCCTGGAAATATCGGTTAAATTTTCATAAAATAAAAGTGAAATTTAAGCTTTTCAAATAAGAATTTGTTAATTTTTTATCAAATAAATAAAATGAATAATTGCAAAAAAATACCCATTTGGTAAGGATAAACTCAAAAATAAACTTTCTTATTTTATTGTTATAAAAAAGACATTGGGTGGACAAAAATGTCCTTAATAAAATGATAGTAATTTGAATCATTGTTAGGATTCTCAACCTTAAAATTGGGAATCTCAACCTCTATGTTAGAAGCCCCAACCCTTAGGGTTGGGATTCCCAATCTTGATTTAACATCCAGGTTGAGAATCCCAACCCTAAGATTAAGATTCCGAATGTGGATTTGAATCAAGATTAGGACTCACAACCTAAAATTTGGGATTCCCAATCTAGAAGTTGGGATTCCTAACCTGAAAGTTGAGAATGTGAACTTGAATGTTTTATCAAGGTTAAGATTCTCTATCTCGAGGTTGAGATTTTCAACTTCGAAGTTGGGATGTAGGTTGGGATCTCAACTTCGAGGTTAGGATTCCCAATCTCGATTCCCAACCTTAAGGTTGAGATTCTCAACCAGATCGTTTGGTAGAAAGAGTGACCGACAAAAAATGATGGGTCAAGGGCATTTTCGTTCAAAAAAAGAACATTGTGCAAAGAATTTAAAAATAAAGGTTATTTTTCAAATGGATTATAAAAAATTAGTTAATTTTCAACAAAACCCTAAATAAAATAAGTTTTCAACCCACGTAAAGAATCTCATTTTCATCAGAAATCTCATTATTATATTCCATTTTATAATCAAACTTAAACATCTCATAATTATTATTCTATTTTAAAAACAAAAACTCCTAAGCCATTGCTATTGATAGAATTCATAATGAAGACAATAATAATAATAGGGATAATAGTGATGGATGGTGATGATGACGACGACAATGATGACGACGATAATGATGACGATGATGATGACGATGGAGGAAATAATTATGCTTTTACTCAAAGAAATGATACTGATACAGATTTGTCATTGAACCTATTTACTTGTGAAGAACAATACACTCATTGCACACAAGATGAAGACCATGGGTGTAGAGCTGCGGGTCCAGGCATAAAGGGCTATTGGTAAGGATTACACAAGGAGAATCCATCAAATGCAGTTAGGGATCTCACCATCCAATGAAGATAATATTTCAACTACTTTTAAATCTATGAGTTTAAGGTCTAATGATGATGGCCATAGAAGTTTTGGGATCTCCAATGATCATTACACATAATTTTCTATCCATAACATATGGTAGGAAGAAATCAAGAAGCTTATTCATGGCATGTTCATGATTATATTCAAAACCATTCAAATTATATGTCATGGTATCAGTATTGTATAAATCTAGATGCTAACTATACCATGTATGAACACCTTGGACTTCATTTTGGTATTAAAATTTGCATGATTTATGTGATGCAAATTAATTGAAAAGTTTTAATGAAAGCTTTTTATATTTTCATATATCTCCTCTATATATTATATCCATATTTATACCTTTTAATTGTTACTTTTTAGATAAAATATGATTTTTTTTTAAATATAATATGATTTTTGGTTGTATAAATGATTATTTTAACATTACCAAAAGTTTCATTAAAAAATATTATGTTTTTAACTAAATTTCCGTACTTTCCGTAAATTTTACGTAAATTTCCGTCGATATCGATATTTCCGTCGACATTTCCGCCGAATCGTAGTACCGATATTTCCGTCGATATCGATATTTTCAACATTGCCTAGATATTAATGATTATTGTTTCCTATATAAATGCCTCTCATACTAAGAAGAAGATTATATAATATACAGACTACATTCTTTTTATAGTTACAACGTCCAATATATATATATATATAGATATATACATTCAATATTTTTAAAATGAGGATACCCTAACTTTAAAAGGTTAAGAAAAATCAATCAAATTCATCTACTACATTCTCTCTCTTAAAATAAATATTCTCTCCTATTTAATTCAAATACAATAAATGAATTTGATTGATTTTCCCCAACTTTTTAAAGTTAGAAAGTCCTCATTTTAAAAGTATTATATATATAAGGGCAGGATCGAAGGATACAAGTTTTGACATAAATTTTTATTGTTAACCATTAGATTATGAAGATTTCAATTACTTAAATTTATTCACATATTTATACATAACTTAATTTTACACTCTATATAACGTGTTTTCTCATTTCTCTTCTTGTCTCCTCTCTCTTCTTTCTTATTAATTACAACTCTATATTAATATATTCTCTTCCTCTCTTTTCATTATTATATTATCTCTCTCATCTCTCTAATTAATATTATTTTTATATATATATTTTTAAAACTTCTCCAACTAATATTAAAAATCAATCAATTAATATTATTCTCACTCATTAAAATTCTTTGCATCTTTATTTTTTTATTTACTTTTAAATTATGTTATTTTCAAACATATATAAATGAGAGTCTTTTTTGAGATACTATTAAATGTATATATGTTTGAAATTAGCATGATTTAAAAGTAAATAAAAAAATAAAGATGCAAAGAATTCCAATGAGTAAGAATAATATTAATTGATTGGTTTTTAATATTAGTTGGAGAAGTTTTAAAAAAATATATAAATAATATTAATTAGAGATGAGAGAGATAATATAATAATGAAAAGAGTTGAGAGGAATATATTAATATAGAGTTGTAATTAATAAAAGAGATGAAACATGAAACATGATGTAAATAATGATGAAGACAAATATGAGAAAACATATTTATATAGATTATAAAATTAAATTGTGTATGAATGTGTAAGTAAATTTAAGTCATTAAAATCTTCATAATCCAATGATCAATAAATTATATCAAAACTTGTATCCCTCGATCCTGTTTATATATATATATATACATATACATATACATATACATATACAAAACTTCTATGGTCAATGTCTCATAATTTTAAATTTTTAGAATCAACTAATCAAATTCATCTATTGCATTTTTTCTCCTAAAATGTTTCTTTCTCTTATTCAATTCAAATGCAATTGATAAATTTAATTAATTAGTTTAACAATTTAAAGTTAAAGGACACTGATAATAGAAATTTCATGTATATATATGTGTATATATATATATAAGGGTGTATTCAATCTAGAGTTTATCAAAGTTTCATATATATATTTTAATGATAGATTTTGATGAAATTCATATATTTTATAGATTCTATATTGATTTTGTTAGAATTATTCAAAAAATTCTATGAATTGCTAAGATTTATTATTTTTCATAAAAATAGTTTAATTTTTATCTAAATACATCACTTAAATTAAATCTATAAAGTTAATGACTTTCTAATGAATACAGTTAGATTTTATAAGATTTCATACAAATCTGAATTGAATATATACATCTAAATTTTTATGGATTTCATACAAATTTGGATTGAATACATTTATATTTTAATAGAATCTATTCAAATATGGATTGAATATACCCAAACTTTTAAAATCATTTAAATTTCAATAAAATTTTAAATTGAATATATCTACTTCATCGAACATTTGGGATTTAAAAATGCATTTAACACATAAAATTTAACTAACAGATGCAGGCGTATTTTTATACTTGAAATCCAATCTCAACATTTCTTTATAACGCTCTCGACACAGCACATTCCAAAAAAAAAAAAAAGAATGATTCGAATGGCATAAAAATATAGCTGTCTTTCGAGAGAATATAATAAGCAGATTCTTCCACATTTGACATTTCCTACATAGCATAAAAGACCCAAAACCAGAATGCGCAAAATATTGATAGCCGTTTGATTTTCTTAACAAGATCCAAAATATCAGCTATACAGGCAACCGTAGATGGTAGGTGAATAATGTCCAGTCCTTGTAAGTAGAGACAAGCAAACCAATTTTTTACTATTTTATGCATCATTCTTTTGTTCCATTTGTTTTCCCTGGAAAATATATGGAGCGCATTTTTGTTTGCTAGAATAAACTAGCTCCACAGTGCTTGAATCCTCTTGCGAGGGATTTTTCTAGCCCTGCCTTTGGGCAAGGTTTGGATTTCCTTTGTTACGTTTTTATCAACCCTTTTATCTCCTCTTTCTCAAATATGCTTTTTTTTTATGGTTCCATGTATAACTAGTTAATAATATGCATGCAGCAGGGAGGAAATATTGGTGAAGTACGATAATTCTTGAATGAATTGTTGTATATTCGTCAACCCTTGATTTTGTTTTTGTTGCCATTATTGTTATTTAAAGTCAGAGAAAATGGAGAAAAAGGGGACTATACTAATGCATAGGTACGAGCTAGGGCGGCTGCTTGGACAAGGGACTTTTGCCAAGGTGTACCATGCCAGAAACCTGAAATCAGGGGAGAGTGTTGCTATTAAAATTATTGATAAAGAGAAGATACTAAAGGTTGGTTTGATTGATCAGATCAAGCGAGAGATCTCTGTGATGCACCTTGTTAGGCATCCGAATGTGGTACAGCTTTACGAGGTCATGGCAAGCAAGACCAAGATATATTTCGCCATGGAGTACGTTAAGGGCGGTGAGCTTTTCAACAAAGTCTCAAAAGGGAAGCTCAAGGAAGACGTGGCTCGTAAATATTTCCAACAGTTGGTTGGAGCTGTTGAGTTTTGCCATAGCCGAGGCGTGTATCACAGGGACCTCAAGCCGGAGAATCTCCTTGTTGATGAAAATGGTAACTTGAAAATTACTGATTTTGGGTTGAGTGCATTGCCAGAATCAAGGAGGCCTGATGGACTCCTCCACACAACCTGTGGAACTCCTGCTTATGTGGCCCCAGAAGTCATCAGCAAAAAAGGCTATGATGGAGCCAAAGCTGATATATGGTCATGTGGGGTTGTTCTCTTTGTTCTGCTGGCGGGTTATCTTCCGTTTTATGATTCAAATCTCATGGAATTGTACAGGAAGATCACGAAAGGAGACTTCAGATGCCCGAATTGGTTCCCACCTGAGGTTCGAAAACTTCTTTCCAGGATTCTTGATCCTCATCCAAGCACAAGAATCACAATGGCCAAGTTGATGGACAATATTTGGTTCAAGAGGGGATACAAACAGATTGAAACACCACAATCTCCTCGGGGTCAACAAAGGAACAAGATGATCAAAGATGTTCATGCTGCCTTTGAGTCATCATCAGATTCTGCTAGTGATTCTCAGAGTCAGATAAATATGGCAACGAGAAGCCCCGTTCGGCCATCTTATTTCAATGCCTTTGATATCATATCACTCTCACAAGGTTTTGATTTATCAGGATTGTTTGAGAGTGATTTGAATTATAGACTAGGCACGCGATTTACTACAACGAAAACAGCCTCAGCCATCGTGTCCAAATTCGAAGAGATGGCAATTACAGAGAGTCTTAGCATTGGGAAGACGGACGGAACAGTGAAACTACAACACAGTAGAGAAGGAAGAAAAGGGCTGCTTGCTATAGAAGCTGAGATTTTCGAAGTTACACCATCTTTTCATGTTGTGGAATTGAAGAAAGCATCAGGAGACACAATGGAATATAAGAATTTCTGCAACAAAGAATTGAAGACTTGTCTCAAGGACATAATATGGACGTGGCAAGGATGTGAGCAATGATAATCATATAGAGCATAATCTTTCTAGTTTTTATTAATTGTACCTCACATGTTGCTAAAGTTTTGCAGCCTCAAATACACTTGCAATATTTTTCTTTTGTTGTTTTCTCAGCATGTTTAATTCCTGAGATCCTTGTAGAAAGAAATGTTTATTGCATCAGTTTTGTTTTATAAATCCTCATACTGGAAAATCATATGCAACTGCTTAGATAATGTTTTGTGGATGAGATTTTATAGGTTCAACTTAAAGTTGCAAGTACCCTGCATAAAGTGTCCAATACAAGTTACAATTGCCCAACTAGAAAATTGCTTTCAGGATTCCAAGCTTGGAAATGCAATAATTCCTTCCAAGCGGAAAGTTGATCAATGAAGCATTCCTAAGTGTGCATATAGACACAATTTCACTTTGAACATCGATGAACTCATTTAAAAATAAACTTAACAGGGTTTTGGAGAGCCCATAATGTGCCAAACTATAGAAACATGGAGCAGAATTTGGAATTTTTGTGTTGGAAGTGGTCCATGGCCTGAATGCCCTGGACTTTCTCTATGGGTAGGCTAGGCTAGGTCAGGATTTTTAAAATGGTTAAACTGGTTCATTAATTAGTAATTGCATCCTGCTGGGGACAAATTCTGAGCAGTGTTTTTCTAGATGACATTTGCTTAAACATGAACGCCCCCGGAAAAGATCAAGGCACTGTGAAATTGGTTACTGCTAATAACACAGTGACTTTGATGAAACATTTGCACAGTTACACAAATTTTGCTAATCAAACTGAAACAATCATCTCCACATGTATATACAAGTGAAGGATTAAAGATTTTGTCAGATAAATAGTTGTATAAAACTTCTGAGGACAAGTACATGTTACAAAAGCATTGTCATCATCTCAATATCTGTAACAGATTCTAGCCATTTTTATCTCGCTGCCTGAAACATAGCCAAGTTTAAGCAACAATTGTTGAGCCAAATATATAGATGGCAAACATTTATATAGATCAGGGAAGAACGCTGAAGTACACGCGAAATATGCAGCTTCCCTGGATTTGGCATTGTCTTAAGACTCTTTTAACACCATTAAACTAGAGGGGTAGCGTGTCACGACCATACCAACCCCAAATAAATACCTTTTGTTGGCCAAAACTATTAATCAATGCCGAATTTCTTAAGAAATTAACAAATAAGACCTAACAATTACCTCATTAACTTCAAAAAACAGATGACTATCTTTTAATTAGTAGTAATTAACCACAGCCAAATAGCCAATAACCTTCTCCAACCAAGTGATGTAAGATTCTGAGTTGGTTAGAGAAGATTCTGAGTAGTAATTAACTTCAAAAGAAGATAACAAAGCGCTGTTATCTGGTTTTCACCCAAAACACCTCACATTAGTTTAAGAGGTTTATATGACACATATTTCTCAATGGCCCTTTAACCCATCAAGAGTCATGATATTAAATTGAAAGACTAACCTTCACTTTCTCTCCTTATCTCAACAGAGTTCTCATTAGACTCATAAGCAGCCGAAAGAACAGTGGAATAAGGAAATTTCTTTATATGTAACATTTTTTTTTCTAAATAATATGTCACATTTTAAATAAGGGGAAGAAAGTAGATAAGATCTCCTCCAAGTCTAAAGTAATGTAATTTTGGTGCAAATATTGTGTTTAAATTATAAAATCATAACATATGACATAAAAAACATAGGATTAGATATTTATACCACACAACATGATATTATTAAATTTAGTGACGAATAAAAGCTTTTCGCATCACATTTTACTCGTAATTGCAGACTATATAGACTATATAACAGAGTAAAATGTGAATCTTACATTATAATTTGCACATTTCTCTTGTAGCCCGCCAAAGCCCTGGAAATATATCATCTAGTAGATTTTGAACCTGCAACCATCCTTCTCAAAGAATACAGGGCACCAAATTTTATAGCTATACATGTGCAAGCTAAGCCACCAGACCATTTTCCTTGTCGCCCTGATTGAGCTGCTTGTTTTTTCTTAACCTGTCCTACACTGTTTAGATAACGGGGCACCTCAGCATGAGCTAACTTGTCAGTGACTACACTTTCAACCCAGTCTAGCTCACCTTGCCCTTGCCCACGCCCACAAATTATTATCAGGAAATTCAGTGTGACCTTTTACTTCTCCAATTCTCCAATTGATTGATCAATAACTGCCCCCAATAATTGAGCTAATAATAATCAAGTGGTGGTTCTAAAGTTTTGCTTCCCTACTCCAAGTAGATTATAGCACATTTTTTAGGAGCTTTCACATAGTTGCAATTGTTATCCAAATCACTTTATAGAGTAAGTTATTTTGAATCCCAAACATCCATTACCAAGCTGGCCGGTTGCCGGCTTATTCATTATTTACCAAAAAATAAAGGAAATAAAGATTGATCAAAGACAATTTCTATTTGTAAGGAAATATATTATGGTAAGGCCACAGCTGACAATTAGTTGCATCAAACATCGCAAGTTACATATCAAAATCCATTGTCTTCCCTTATGGAAAACCTTGTTCCTTGTCAAGGTTGTCAAATAACAAGCAATAAGATATGAGATTTATTCAACAGGGAAGTTCATGGAAAAAAAAAATCCTCCAGCACAAAATCAATCTTTAAGTTCTAGCTTGGATTCTGGATTTTGCAGGCATCATTATTAATAATTTTTCATCAGAGTTTCATAGTCCACAACCAGACAACTCGGACCCAACAAGTCTAGGATTTTCCCGAGAACATCAAATTAATTAGTTACACAGGCTATCATTTCTTATCTATTTGTCTTTTTCTCTCTTTCTTTCAAGATCATTTATGTACAAAAACCATAAATATGGAAAGAAAATGACATTAAGATAATAAAATCATTAATCAAAGCCGCAGCGTGACATGTGGGGATTGTGGTCCAACTCATTTGCGGAGATAACGATAGCAAAAGCTTCTTGTCAGTACAAAATAATGCATTGACCCTACATAGTGATCCACCTAAATCCCATAAGCATAGTGAAAGAAGAAACAAAGAATCGGAAAAGGAAAGTTCAACTACCAATTTAGCTATAATCATGTGACATATTTTAAGTTTAATAGTTAGAGAAGTACATATGTATATGTATATCTACCAAGGCCAGTCATCAAAACTCAGGATTTTTAGTTTTGAACTTGATTGCCATTTTTCTTCACCCGGCTCCTTTCTATAATAACCCGATTTACCTATATCTTGCAATGCAAAATTACAGATTTAGTAAATTCCCAGAATGCGTTAGTTGTTTACATTGTTTACTATTTTGCTTCCTGGTTTTTGGGTTGCTTACTTAAAATTGATGGATGTGACATTGCAAGAAAACTTTACACATGCATGGTGCACAGTAACATCACCTTCTCTAGACTTCCTAAATTTAGCAGCGGTCTCTCAACAAGTTAAGTCTCAATAGTATTTCCCTTCCCCACGTCAAATTCTGTTTCTTTCTATATGAACACCTTGACAATAAGCAATTAATCTAGATCGTGCAAAATGTGCCCACAATGTTTGATATAGAAAAATTCCAAAATGTATTTCCATCAAATGTGTTAACTCGAAAAAGCCACATAACTGTATATCATATGGTTGAGAAGAGCTATGCTGAGAACAGATAGACAAACGCATGTGAGACACTCATTTATTAGTAACGCAAATTAGAAACGTAACTGTATATCATTGACTAACTTTATGGAAGATCGATGGCCTAACTGATTTTCTTTGGTTATATTCATTAATTACCTAAACACACCCAACTTTTTCCAAACTACCAGCTAGAGTACTTGCAAGATCCCAAAAAACACCACAAAACCATAACTTCTGCTATCAGAATCCAATTCTCTAAAAATGATTTGTAATCTAGATCTAACAGGTCATTCTCCCTTATGTGACTCTACACAATACGAGAATTGTTAAATATCACCAGGCCGGTACGTTAAAGGTGATCCTTATATAAACCTAACTTCCCATAAATAAGCATTGCCTCAAGTGAAGAAGGTGAGACCTTAATTGAACATTTTCTTCTTAAATAAAATAGCTTAAGCTGAATCTATAAGAAGAGAGAGAGAACAGAACAACAGCACAAACCTTATCTTTCAGGGATGACTATATGCTATTCATCACCTTTGAGCAGAAAGCAATCAGGCTCCAGACAACCAAATAGCCTTGGGGACAGATTTGCAAGATATTGTAAAAATAAAATTGATAAGACTTACGGCATACGTTACACAGAGTGCAACTAGTTGATAGACAAGAAATATGACATGCATTTATTATCCATTTATATGAATCCTATTGAATATGCAAAGATGTCCTCCGCATAGCTCGAGGGGGTCTTTACTTTACCCAGACTATTTCACCAAACTAAGATGATGAAACAGACTTCTATCTTTCCATTGTTCTGTACGGTCAAACCATTTCTCCGAGTCATTGACTAGCAATTTATGTTTTAAAACTTCTACAATTAAGGAAATCCATGACAGTACAACTCAACTAGGTTGTATCCCAAGCCTCCAACTACCAAATGCGGAATGCTGAAGAGCAAGATCAAATTAATACCAGCAGTATAGGGAGAAAGAAGATTCTTTCCATATAAAACAACTCAACATCAAATTAATACCAGCGGTAGTTATTATTTTTCTACTATAATTTTAGTTGAAGAAAGATAATTACTGACAGATTTCAGTCCCCAACCTTGACATTAACAAAATTCAACTGCACCACTCAGGTGGTTCTCCCTGATCTTTCCAAGCGCCTATGTTATTAAGTAATATTTTCCGCTAGAATTTCGCACCCTCAAATGACAATACCTTATTATACTAGGGCAAATGAAGAAAAATCAGAAATTGAAATACTTACACATTATCGATAGTCTGTACTCATGAGACACAACTTGTTAAATAGAGAAGGAAAAATTGTATAGCTGCATTCCTCATTTAGCAATTGTGAATAATAGAGAACGTATAATTTAAGGAACAAAGATCAAAGATAACTGTGTATTCCATTCTCTGTATTCTAATCTATCCTTCTCAATACAAGAACAGAACATTACAATACATATAGTACTTAACGGTCCACCTAAGTAGCACAACAAAAATCAAAGACATTCGGGGTGAGGGAGAGAAATATATACCTACCATACAAACTACAAAGGGCCGGCCTCAACAGAGAAAAGAGAGACTGAGAAAAGCATACCCTTTTCTTTTCTCCCTCTTTCTATTCAGTATCCGAAGGCAAATGATCAGAGGCAGCAGCCACAGCTGCAGCAGCGGCAGCGGCAGCAGCAGCAGATTCCGATTCTTCCAGCATCAAATTTTGCAAACCAGGTCTCAATTCCTTGTTATAGAACTCTTCATACTCTCCTCTATCGCCTCCTTTCTTCTTGACCTCCAACACAACCAACTTAGGCGTCAATTCGAATATTTCGGCTGCAACTGTTAATGGCCCCTTCACACCTTCTCTAGACCCCTCCATACTCACTCTACAATCCTTCTTCCTCACAGTAAAACTCACCAACTTGGCAATCTCCTCCAATTTTGATATAATCTTCGAAACCGGCGCTCCAGACACAAATCTCGCCCCCTCTCCTCCCTCCTCAAACAACCCAGACAAATCAAATCCAGGCGAAAACGATATAATATCAAATGCATTCAAACTAGCAGGTCTAGGCAACGAAGCAAATTTCCTCCTAGTCTCAATTTCTAATTCTGATTCAGACATCCAATGATCAGCTGACGACCCCACATCATCCGTCTGTTCAACATCTTCCACATTACAAACTTTATCATCCTCTATATAGAATTTAATATGCTTAAATCCCTTTTTAAACCACCTAAACTCCATAATCTCAGGAATTGTTATCCTGGTCTCAGGATTGTTATCAAGAAGCCGAGACAAAAGCTTAGCCAATTCAGGAGAAAACCATCTAGGACACCTGAATTCACCCTTATAAATCTTTTTATACATAGCCATAACATTTTGATCATGAAAAGGTAAATACCCTGCCATTAACACAAACAAAATCACCCCACATGACCAAATATCTACCTTTGCTGCATCATACCCTTTTCTGGCCAAAACCTCCGGCGCAACATAAGCTGGTGTCCCACAAAACGTGTGAAACAACCCATCTTGACGAATCTGGTCAGACACAGCACTCAGTCCAAAATCTGACACCTTGAGGTTGCCATTCTCGTCGAGCAACAAGTTCTCCGGTTTCAAGTCACGATGGTAGACCCCACGTGCGTGGCAGAACCCCACAGCTGAGATTAACTGCTGGAAGTACTTCCTCGCAAGATCTTCTTTTAACCTGCCTTTCGCTACTTTGTTGAAGAGCTCACCACCTCGCACGTACTCCATCACGAAGTAGATCTTCGACTTAGTCGCCATCACTTCGAAAAGCTGCACGATGTTCGGGTGACGGACTCTACGGAGTATGGAGATCTCTCGCTTTATGTGGGCAATCAAACCACCTTTCATGATCTTCTCTTTGTCTATCACTTTGATCGCCACACTCTCACCTGTCTTCACGTTCCTCGCATGGTACACTTTTGCGAACGTCCCATGCCCCAGAAGTTTCCCGATCTCGTACCGACCCATCAGAGGGCTCTGGTTGCTGTTGTTGTTGTTGTTGAGAGGACCCTGGTTGTTATTGTTGTTGTTGTTGTTGGCGGTGGGTCTGGTGGTGGTGGCGGTGGTCTGTGCCGCCATGGCTGGATTGGCCTTCTGACAAGGAAGGCTAAAGAGGGATTGATTTGTATTGATGTTTCTGTTGTTCTGGGTATCGGTTAACAGAACAGAAACTAGTTCCGTGACATTCAAGAGTTGGCTGTCGTTGGCTTCTGTTTTGTTTTGTTGGGTTTCTGTGAGTGGTCACAGGTTACCACACATATGCTTTTATGACACCAAGGTATATACTCTCCAATTTGACACCAAGGCATCTGCCCTCCAATTTGAATGTATTTTTATTGCCACGTCACCTTCACCGGGTTTCAATTCATTATTACTATATATTATATTATATTGTAGAGTTTTTTTAACATTTTATTTAAATTATGTATTATATGAGATATCCAAATCTTGGCGTGATAACTAAAAAAATTTTAACAACTCACGTGTCACTCTATTTGGATTTAAATTTAGTTAAAATATTTAGAAAACATAACATTATTCTATATTATATTACCTTCCCATATTGCTTGCTAGGAGAGAGTTTTATTTAATACGATTATAATTCACATCACGTATTTGAGTTAGCCTGGTAATCATATTAATAATAAAGAGTTTTTATTTAATTTGAAATTGTCACATATTTGAATTTTCATTAATGTAAATAAAGTGGGATTTTTTTATAACCTTATTTTGTATATGAATATTTATAATAAAAATATACATGAGCCAAAAAAAAAAAACTAACAATTTTAAAAATCCATCGATTTCTATGTTGACGAGTTATTTGATTATAAAAAGTCTAGAAAAATGTTGGAAAAGAATCCTTCCTCACCGCAGGTGTTGTTAAAAATAAATAGATGTTATATTATTGTAACAGTTATCACCATGGAAGAATTACATCAATTGCAAGTACATACATTATTATTTTAATCTAACACTTTGAATTAGTTTTGGATTGATTAGAAATATATTTGTTTTTGTAATCTAAGGTAGAGTTGTTTTTTTTTTTTTTTGGGGGAACTCTAAGGCAGGGTTGTTAATATCTTAAAATTTGTGGTTATAATGATTAATGATTTCCTCCGACATTTTGTTCAAAAAAAATAAAAATGATTTCCTCTGATATAAGCTTTTAAACGTCAAGGAAATAGAAAAACGGCAAGATAAGAATACAGGTGGAGGCAACGGAGGAGAAAAGGAGCGACATTTTTCTGGAAGGCAATCCAACTTTTTACGTGACGGACGGATGACATTTAACAATGCGTAACGGCTGTTTATCAGAAGGGGTACACCAAAAAAAACTCACCTATAGTTTGTCTAAATCTTGATTTTATCATCTCTAGTTTAAAATTTACCTAAAATTTTCCTAATGTTATCATAAATACTGAAAATACTCTATGGAACATGTGAAATAATAGTAATACTCTCAATTAAATTTCGATTGAAAACCCAAAAAATGGGATTCCCAATGGATTAAAAGCCTAGTTTTCTGGGTTTTCAATCACCGGCTAATTTGGAAACTCATATGATGGTTGCCAAGTTGTGAAGCATTTGATTGATTTTGTCTTTTGATGGTGTTTGATTAAAGGAGAAAAAAATTTGACTAATTTTTGGCTTGAAGGATCGACCATCCATCCATTGCTAGTCTCCACTTTTTTTTTTCCAATTTTTGTAATAATTTATATATTTTTTATTTTTAAATATTATGGGATAACTCCAAACAAATGCCAATAGTTTGTTTAAATCTCGATTTTGCCACATTTAGTTTGAAATTTACCCAAAATCTTGTCTAACGTTTATATAATTACATAAAATACTTTCTGGAGGCAACGAAAGAATAATAATATCTAACCATCACTTATTCTGTTGTGTTGAAAATATTGATTGTTTAACTTCAGTTGCAAAAAGGGAAATGCACTGAAAAATTAATTAGAATGTTAAAAAAATTCAAAAAATAAAATAAATAATACTAAAATGATAAAAACTGTTTTGATAAAAATTAATTAACATAAAATAATATTAATTATTTCAAAACAAATAAATAATAATCTCTCTTTCTCTCTCCTCTCACTAAGTCATCTACCCCATCTCCCTTTCTTTTTTCTCTCCCTTCTCTCCTCTTTCGACGACAACCCTCTCATCATCGACTGCCTTTAAATGATATTTTGTGGGAGATGAATAATGATTGTTGATTGTGTGCCAGTGTTGAAGGCTAATGTTGGTGATGACTATAATTGACGATGGTGATTCTAGGTTTCCAATCACTTTCAATGACTAAAAACCCAAAAAATCTGGGTTTTTAGTCTAGAGCCCAGGGGGAAAGATAGGAAACAAGGGGAGAAAGAGATATGATGGGAGAAGAGAAAGAAAGAAAGAGAATATAGAGATCGATTGATAATGGTTGCTAGGTTAAAAGGTTTGTGATGTAGGACAAGATTAGGAAATAGAGTTTTTATAGGAATAAAATTTAGATTTCTTTAAGGTTAAGTTTTCTAGTTTTAATTAGTTTTAAATTAGAAAGTTAAGAGTCAATTAGGATTCCTAATACTAGTAGTTTTAGGACAAGAGTCGTTATAAAAGGGTTTAGTTTGTTTAAGTTTAGTATGTTATTGATTATTTTTCATGAGTGATAATAAAGTTTATGTTTAAATTTATCGTTTCTTTATTGTTATTGTTTCGATTTTGAAACAAAATTTCCGCTGCACCAAAATTGGTATCAGAGCGTGATTTGCCCTCGACTGATGGCTGAAATTGGTTCAAGTGGACAACGAACCCCCGACAACGAACGGCGGTTCGCAATTATCGAGCAACGACTCGATAAGGTGGAAGAAAAACTTCAACAACTCGATGAAATCAAGGAAACACTTCGGAGCATCCAACAAACTCTTGCTGCGATAACTTTCGAAGGAAGACAAGTTGCCGGTGAGCGTCAACCTGACTTGCCAGGTGACCGGACGGCGACTGCCGGCGAGGACGCCGGAGACGACAGCAGGCGGCAAGGAGATCGAAATCTGGATGGTCGTGACCTGCGGGAACCAGATCTGGGCAGGAGAGACCCGCAAGATCCGCACAATCTGTGCAACCCACAAGGTGACCCGCGACCAACGCCTCCTGACCCGTACACGGGTACGACGGCCCCTCCAGCCGTGCGTGCAGGTCCGATCCAGTGCCCAGGCCCCCGAACTCCGGTCGATCTGTCTCGGACTTCATGGAACCCACGCGACCCGTTTCAAAACCCGAGAAACCTAGACCTTCGCGACCCGTTTTGCTACCCTAGAACCCCAGATCGTCGTAATCCGACCCAGATCGGAGACGGAAGGGGTTGGGACAGGAACGGCGAAGGCCGGCGACCCCAGATCGGCGGCGGCAGACCCCAGACTGGCGACGAACAAGGTTGGTTGGATGGATTTCGAGATTCAGCAGCCGTGACCCAGCCTGTACCACGCCAACCCGACCCGGTTCGCGTATATCAGAGGGGTAATCGAGGTATTTTTCGATGGTATGACAGCGGAGGAGGTCGACAAGTGGACTATGGTAGTGGCAGAGGTAGGTTTGCACCCGTTGGAGGCTTTGATGATTCTTCGGGAGACGAGGATAATGTCAATTTAGTCAACAACACTTATGGAAATACTCGATATCGTCAAGAACGACAAGATTACAAGATGAAGATGGACTTACCTACTTTCGATGGTCGATTACATATTGAGGATTTCCTTGATTGGGTGTACGGCGTTGAACAATTTTTTGATTATTCCGAGATTCCGGAGGAACGACAAGTTAAAACAGTGGCATATAAGTTGAAAGGAGGAGCTGCAGCTTGGTGGGAACAGTTACAATTCAACCGTCAAAGACAAGGAAAGCAGCGAGTCCGAACATGGGCGAAGATGAAACGTTTGCTTAAACAACGATTTCTTCCTCCTGACTATGAACAATTCTTATATCGACAGTTTCAAAATTGTCGACAGATGAATAGAAAAGTTACAGAATATACTGAAGAGTTTTATCGATTAAGTGCTAGGTGTAACTTGATGGAAACTGTGGATCAACAAGTGGCCAGATATATTGGAGGTTTGAAATTGGATATTCAAGATAAGTTGACTCTTCACACTGTCTGGACCTTAAGTGATGCAGTCAATTTGGCCTTGAAAATTGAGACTCAATTAAGCCGACCAATTAACAGGAGTCCGAATAATTTTCGAACATATGTTCCAGATATTTCAACCACTCCAAAGGAGTCTACAATGACTGATAATAGTGAGGACAACTCTAAACTCAATCCTGCACCTCAGACTCCAGAACAAGGACAAAGTTCAAGTACTGTCCCTAATCGAGCAACCGTACCAAATCAACAGCTACATCGAACCAACCCTAACCCCTACGCGCGACCTAATCTAGGCAAATGTTTTAGGTGTAACCAACCTGGACATCTTTCAAATAACTGCCCTAATCGAAGAACTGTTAATTTTGCTGAAGAAGAGAAAACGATAGGCTATTCTATAGGAGATAATGATTTTTACGAAGAGGCTGAGTTTACCGTAGGAGATGAAGGGGAATCAGTTGCTTGTTAGAGGTTACAGCATGGCTGAGTCAAAACTCGAGGACGAGTTTTTTTCAAGAGGAGGGGATTTGATGTAGGACAAGATTAGGAAATAGAGTTTTTATAGGAATAAAATTTAGATTTCTTTAAGGTTAAGTTTTCTAGTTTTAATTAGTTTTAAATTAGAAAGTTAAGAGTCAATTAGGATTCCTAATACTAGTAGTTTTAGGACAAGAGTCGTTATAAAAGGGTTTAGTTTGTTTAAGTTTAGTATGTTATTGATTATTTTTCATGAGTGATAATAAAGTTTATGTTTAAATTTATCGTTTCTTTATTGTTATTGTTTCGATTTTGAAACAAAATTTCCGCTGCACCAGTTTGATTGTTTGATAAAGATATTTATCCATGGTCTAATCTAGTTTTCCATCTTTTTTTTTTTCAATTTTTGTAATTTTTTGCTATATTCTCTTTTGGTGCATTGATTTTTAATTTTTTACCGTCCATTTATGAGATAGACAATGGAGATTCATTTTTATTAATTTATTTTTTTATTTTTAAATATTATTCCATAGTTTTTTTATTTTTTATTTTTAAATAAGTATATCTTAATTAGAGATAAAAATGTCTTTTTACAGCATGCACTTGTTAGACATTGATTTTCTATTAATTTTAATGATAGAGTATATTTTGAATAAAAATGAAATTAGAGTTGAAAATTTGATATTTTCAAACTACAAACGGTTTTTTGAGATTATCTATTTTATAATTTTTTTATTTGTTATTTTTAAATAAAATATCTAATCTAGGGGTAAAAAAGGTCTTTTTATAATCTACACTTATCATACTTAACTTTTTTGTCTATTTGTTAACTCAGGAGGAATTTAGAAAAAATGAAACTATAGTGCAAAAATGAGTTTTTTCTAAACTACGAGCCGTTTTTTGGGATTATCACTTATCAGAAACATGTTGCACAAAACAACCGCGAAAAAAATATAGTTTGAAAATTGAAAATTGAAATGTACGGACACAGAGCGTTTCCAACCAAACAGTCAAGTGCCATTTAGTGGCAACCACGTGTATATGATTGATTTGCTTACGCGTGTAGTCGTGCATCGCACGTTTGATGTGATGAGAGTTAATCGGACGGTTCCAGAGGGGTGATTTCTTTTGGTAGTGTTGGAAGATTATAGGTTGTTAGTTAGTAGCTGCGTCCAGTACAGATCTGATGGGGTTCAAAGTCAACCTCATAGTCGGCGATGATGCAAGGACGCGTGAGAGTAGTGACAACTTCACCAAGAAGTTAGGAATAAAAAAATGTGCATACTTATCCAATCCTCGATGATAATCTTGAAAGACAAAGTTGTATCTAACTTTTTTCCTCTTTTAAATTGACACCAAAATAAATAGATTGAAAAATTATTATGATATTTATTTTCATAATAAAAGAATTATTCATTTTATACAGTTAGTCCACCTTTTATAATTAAAAAATAATTACTATCATAAAAAAGTAGAAAAAACTATGACTCAAAATTTGAAAAATGTATTTAGTGGATTCAAACCTCAGCATGAAAATAGACGAAGATGAGTACAAACACTTACAATAAGAGATAATAATTACACAACTATTAAATTTATATACGTAAATTTAAATTGATGCATATCTTACTTATTTTGAGTGTTGTCATTAACTTCTATTCAAAAAATGAAATATGGTAGAAAATAATATATATATGTATACGCTGAAAAAATAATACAAATAATATAAATCATTTAAAAAATAAATAGTTGCTAAAACGGGAATTAAAAATATAAGTCTTATTGGCCCTCCACGTTTTGGTAATTGCACTCCAAGTGAAGTGAGTGTATATATTGTGAATTTATGAATGAGATAAAGTGGATGAATCAAAAAGGTAGAAGGCCAAGCAAGTTATACTCTAAAATATATATAAAGCTTCTGTTCCGATTTACCTAATTTTTTTCTTCAAAATGTCGCATTCATTTTTTTTTCCAAAACTATTTTTTCATATATATATATATATGGATTTATTATTAATTTTACTCCCTATACAAATGTACGACACTACTATTAAGTGCTTCAATACCTTCCCCACCTTTCAAATCCTATCATTCGTGTATACTGATTCCTTACAACAAAATATATATATATTGACACTTAGTGAATAGAGAGCATCCTTATTAGAATCCCAAATCTCTCTCTTTAAAGGGGAAATAAAAAACAAAACAAAACAAATTTGCATCTTTTGTAAAGTAGCAATTAAGGGTAATCAGTAATCAACCTCTTAATACTTTTCTAATTTTTATTATTAAGCAATGTTCATGGGTGGATACTATCATTAAGTATGAAAAAGACAGCTAACCACAGGCCACAGCACTCTGCATTATATTTATAAATACCAAAAAAACAAAGAGTATAAACTACAAACTAAAAGGTAAAAACACACTTGCGCTTTAGGTGTCAGCTTTTGCATATTTAAGGGATTATAATTAAAGAGGAGGCAGCCTCCAACTTTCATGGAGAAATATGAGATGGGTAACATGTATGTGCTTTGTTTAAAGAAGCTGAATCGTGAATACAAACGAAAATACTTTGTTTCTTATGCCACCCCAAAAAGAGTATCTTCTTTTTTTAGTGTAGCAAAGAAAAAGACTGTAAAAGGGTTTCCTCTACTTGCTGTTTTTTTATTTTTTATTTTATCTATCACTTGCTACATACAATCATACATCAAGCAATAATAACAATGATGTGCACTTGGGATGCCTTTCATTTTTTTTTTTATGCAATCCGCTTGTGTAGAACGTAGAAACTAATGAGTACCAATAGAATTTTGAAAGGGTCTATTTAACGACGCATATTTGATCCCTAATTTTAATAAAATTAATTATGTAAAGATCGTTTGTATTTAGAGATTTTCATAAAGTTTGAAAGTTGATAAAAATGAAATCGATATTTTAAGGTCATAGTCCTGACTGCATAAATTTTACATGTTTGATTATGCTTGAATTTATATAACTTACTCTTTAAAATCATTCAGATCAGTGACACCATAGTGCGAAAATCAGCCCCAGTCGACCAATGCTGATGGGCTCAGTTTGTCCCTTTAAAGGTTCGGTCCCGTCCTGAAAATGTTACGGCCTCACATTCCCCATTTGTGGATATGAATGACACCGTCCAAAATCTCAACATTAATTTACAAGTCTACTAGAGTGCTACTCTATAAGCACTGGCTCACTGCATCTATTTTATAACGGTTATTTTCTATTACTAGAAATATCCAAAATCACCGCTATTTGATATGGTTTAGTAATAAAAAAACCTATTGCAGCTTGGTAATGATCCAAATTCCTGTGGCTACGTTGTAGGTTGTTTAAGAAAATTGTGTTTCATACTTGAAGGTTGAAGTCATCAAATTTTCATTAAGTGAGACTTTATTTTATATTTTAATCAATCATTGTTGTTTAGATGGATAAAAAATAAAATTAAAAAATAATGTTTTGTATTTAAAAAAAAAAAAATCTAAAGAATTGTTTGATATATGTGAAATTCATAAACTTTTATTTTGGATTATTGTTTGTTTTTGTAAATTTAGAATTAGAAAAGGAGAATTATTTTAAGTTTTAAAAATAAACAAATTGTTTTACTAATATATTTTTCAGAAAAATAAGTGTTTAAATCATTTATATGGTTGGCAATAATTCCACCCTAATGTTAAATACAAGGAAATTTGTAGTGACACTGGTCATAGTCCGCAATTTCCATTTGTCTTTATAACCGTTTTTTTTTTTTTTAATACCACTTATAATGAGAGTGACTTAAATTTATGGTTATTGACAAATTAAATAGTATTTTTTATCATCAAACCAGATTCGACTATAGTTATAACTCATGACACAACTTTTAGAATTATCAACATTTTATATTGGAAAGAAATCGGCTGTGTTTAGAAAAGTAGCCACATCCAGCAAACTAACTTCTCCTGAACAGTAGTTCAACAAGGCAAAACATACGACTCCAAAGGCCCATAATTTCTGTCAGTGTCGGTCCATTTTAGTTCTCACTCCCTTGGGCTAAGATGACCTGTGTCTGTGTTAAACGCATAACCTTATCCCAAGCTAACACAAAACTACATGACATGAATCATGATACAACAATTTTGTTTTGGCTTTTCTGAGCTGCGGTTAGAGCCCAACTTTCTTCAGCTAATGTGATGTCAATCAATCTCATTAAACCTTAGAGATCTGAACAACCAAATTCATTAAACCTAAGAGGTGACGTGCGACCAAATTCTCATTAAAATATAAGAACATTCAAAACAATAATAAATTAATCATATGGTGGTACAAATTTTGAAGGTGTAAATTCTATAAATTATATCTAGTGTTAGATAGTCTCATATTAGTTAAGTAAGTGAATTTGTATTGGTTTATAAGATGAGGGTAAACCTCTACTTATGAGCTAGGTTTTATAGTGGAATTAGACCTAAAACTCTTTTTTGACGGCTAGTACTTTTCTAATTTTCTTGATTTATATAAAATTAGTCAATGAGAGACCAAACGAGAGAAGCGTGTTTGCCTTTGAAGTCTGGTTCCCTCAACTGAGTGAAAGCATCACAAAGTAAAGCAGGCGGCATGGAACAGACAATCAATTTATGAGGACATGTGGTTGAATCTATGATGTATGAGACCCTCATTAATTTGAAGGTTTAGCTTGGCCCAGGTTTCATAACTTCATGTATCCTAAATGTTACATTTGAGGGTTTTCATGTGGACCAAGTATTATTACTCTCTTAACCTTATCAGTGTGGACTGTCTGGACAAATATATTTAGAGATGACAATGGAAAATCGAAGGTGGAAATCTTCGCAATTCCCATACTCTTGTTTCCTTTTAAACTATGGATCCTCATTTTTACGATGATAGATTAATAACAAAGATCTTCATTCTTATTAAAAGTTTAAAGATGGACTAGGACGGAGAGTACAATCCCTATCGCTTCCTCGAAAACAAGATGGAATAGAAAATAATCTCCATCCCTAGTTAGTATTGAGTCATATTTCGTTTGAAATCACAGGAACAGCACGCTTTATATATCCTTCCCATTGCTGTCTTTGCTTGTGCTTCAACACCTTTCAAACTTATGGACATTACATCACTAAGAGAAACCAGACATTCTTCATTTTCTCAATCCTAATCTCAGAAGATGGAAACAAATACTTGGTATAATTAAAGATACTCAACAACACATAATCATTAATTTGTGTTGAATGAACACAGTTATGACTTATGAATATTCACATACAATAGTTTAAAATATAAAACTATTATGTAGAAATTTGTTTCAACAATTCTATGATAATTTAGAGTATTGCACGTTTGTGAAAATTTTCTGAAAAGGAAATTTTATTGTGTAATTGTAATCTAGATCCGAAGTTGCCACATATCAATCAGTCATGACCAAATCAAACCAATTCAATTTGTTGTTTCCGATTAAAAACACAATCATCTTACATCAATTAAACTCAATTAACAATTTAACCCACCAATGATCCCAAACACCACAAACCCAAATGACAAAATCATTAAGCTTAGCCAAAATGTTTTCTTGTGCTATGAATTATAGACAGCTGTATATATATATATACAATTGTCCTTGTGTATAGTCATATACCTACTCCTAAGTCCTAACATACAACCCAATTTTCCTAACTTTCACTTGGCTCCCACGCAGGCACCCACTAATTAATTGAATTTGTACTAGGATGGCTAATTATAAAATCATAAAAATCAACAGAATGATGAGAAAAAACATAAACAAATGGTCCTCACAATCTGGTGGCGAACTTTTCGGTGGGAGACATTTAATTTAATATAATTTGATATCTTAGTTGTCATTCTATTGGAATTTTTGTTTGGAATTATGTGTATCAGGGATCCTCCTTTACTTGCCCTCCAATACTATTCAAACATATTAGGAAATTGGGCCAAATATCACGTGAGGTGAGGGGGAGCAGGTGAGATGTGCAGATGGAATTTGTGGAGCAAGTTTGCCTGCCATACCACACCCGCCGCCCAACTTACAAATTCTTAATATTTTAGTCTTATACACTTTAAATAATGCTTGTCATTTTAGAGCCATTACACGATTAGATCATGCTCTGTCTATAGAATACTACATGTTTTATGGAATTTATAGAGTTGATACGAGTACTAGTTTACATCACAGTTCAAATTTATTATTGTGTAACTGCAAAAATATATTTCAAAATCTATTTCAAATAAGGATGGCAAAATTATCCATACATACAAATATCCGTAAGGAGCCGCTTCATTAAAAACGGATATGAATATTATTATATTGAAGTCGGAACGGAAATCAAATAATCAATATAATTCTAATGTGAATTTTATTGGTGGGGATGGTGGTGGATTTGATCTATAGATATCCATTCCCATCCGAAATTATTAGTAATTTTAATATTTTATAAATAGAATTAATATAATTTTTATTGTATAAATATTAAATATATATTAATATTATTATCCTCTATTTTTTTTCTCACCTAAAATCTAAAAGCTATTACAATAGCAAGCCACAAACTACTAATAATAATTAACATTTTTTCGTATCAGACATGAGGGTGGACCAAGCAGGAATGGATACCCTTATCTTAATGAAGATAAATACAGCGATGTGGATATATACCTCAAATGTGGAAATGAAGATTAAGGTATCCATCTCCAATATGCTCCATTATCATTCCTAATTTCAAATCCATCATTCAATTCAAACACAGGCAGCAATTATGAGATTTAACATTTTTCTTTTTTACAAATCTCAAAGGTACAAAGGACTTTTGTGAGAACAACGAGATCAAACTTTGATTGATTCATGTTGACACTGTTTTCTGGTCAACCCGATTCTTTAAATCCAATACCTACGAAACTACAAATAACAAGAAAAAATATGGAAGGCCAGAATCAGAACAGATTGGATACAATGATTTTTACGTGATTCGGCAAAGCAATGACCTACGTTCACGACTGTCATTCTTATTTTCGCAGAGTAATAACATATATTTTTTTAGTTCTCTCCCTCTCTCCATGATTTTTTTTTTCCTTTCTTTTATAGAGAGGAGTCATACAATTTAAGTAGAATTGAATTACATCAGATAAGACAAAGAATATTTATATTAATTGTGATAATAATTGTGATAATTATGAGGTTCGAAATTCTCTCCAACAAGTCAACAACGGTATCTCCGAGAATCTCGAGATTTGATTTACTTCAAACAAGGAAAGTAAATTTCTTTTTGAATTAGGTTGCTTCATGCTTCTAGAAGGTCAACTTTGTCTACTGTAACGAACAAACATTCCAACGAGTTGGCATATCGCTCATCGAGTAGATGAAGAATTCCCAAGCTGATGACAAGGAACAGTATGTTCGTACAATACAAAGATAAGATCTTTATAGCGATCAGGCTACTGAATTCTCTTATAGCGATCAAACCAACAGTCCTCCGTTCAACGATCTATCGTGCAACGATTAAGCTAAACATAATTATAACGACTGCATCAAGTGACTAGATATGTGATTATTAAACAATGATCAACCCTCCGACTAGATTATGCGATCATATCAATGAGTAATCGTTCATATCAACAATTCCTATACGCGATCAGATTCCGCGTTCATCTTACACGAACAGCTTGTGTGGCCAACTCACGCGATCACACTGTGTTCCATAACGTGCGATCAGATTACCAAGCTCTTATGCACGATCAAATTACTGGGTTTGCAAGGCTTCTAGTTATTGGGCCCATCATTTGGACTATTAGCGGCCCATTTATTCCGATCGCAAAAATATACACAATAATTCACAAAACTTCTGATACAATCAAAATATTTTTGTATTTTATAAGAACGCACCAACTTATTTCACATTTAATTTTCTTCTATATAACAATTTATTATGATTTAACGTTTACATTGGATCCAATATTCTCACTAAAATTTGATTGGATTGTACCAAAAGTTTTATAGACCGACATCATGCAATATTGAATCAATTTGTATGAAAACGCTGACAATCTCGACCTCGTGAACATCTTCAGTAATAACTTTTTGAATCCACTTGATATATGTAGGGTTATTCCACTAAAAAGTCTTTTTCAACTATGGACGATGACTCGAGTTAATTTGAGTCAAAGTCCTTGCACTAAATGAATTGTATGTCAATTTGTGCTTTGGCTCCTCCAACCCAAAGGCCCTCTGTTCCTTTCACACACACCTCTCATTAACCAGCTGGCTTGAAGAAACTCAAATAGATAGCAATTATAATAAGTGGATTATTATACATATATATATCATGAGATGATTAAATTAATCAATTTGTTTATGATTTATTTGTTCATTACTTCTAGATAGCCTATGCATGTATAGGTGCAATTAGTTAAGTATCTTGGCGGGTGTGGGAGCTTTTAAAATTTTCTAGTTATTTAGTGGAATTTTGATGTACAAAAAGTCATGAAATTCTAAAACATTCTTGTTGTGTTCATACATGCACCTAGATTCAACTCCCTAGTCATTTTAAATGAGTTTCGATAGTTTGATTCATGGAAAAAATTGTAAGTGCTCCCAAGAGGAGAAAACCAATAATTGTCACATGTAATACGTGTTTGGATCAATAAGATGATAGATATACTTGAAATTATTGGCAATAAAAGTAAAGTCTACCTTTGCTCATGTAGTAAGGTTATATGTTTTAGATTTTCATACTTTATTAATCACAAAAAGAAGAACAGTAACCTTTTTCATCAAAAGTAAAAGCATTACTTGCACACAGAAATAGTAACCTTTCAAAACTGCCCAAAACCTCCTAATTAGAACCATGAGTTTCATTTGTAATTTTGGATTATAAATTACTATAAAGAAATTGAAGAACCCGTAAATGGAATATGTACACAAATATACCTTCCAAATCTTATAACATAAAAAAATGTTTTAGTCTAATTTTTAAAATTTGATTCCAATCGATTTAAACTTTTGTTAAAAGGGTGCATAACCGTTTAACTAAGAGTGCATGTATAAATATAGGACGTAAAAAAATATTTAATTTTTGTTAATTAATTACCAATCATAATTTTTTTTGAAAGCTACAATTGAATTGGTTAAAATTTTATTAAGATATATAGAGATTAATAATTATTTATAAAGTCTGCATATGTGCTCTAATAATCTCTCACAACAAGAAAAAAAAAACACTCATAAATAACTTATAAATTGCATTTGATGTAATTTGAATCCAAAATCCTACACACATATAAAACTTAGAAAATATGTTTAAGTGAGCCCCAAACTTTCACTATTAAAATGAATGAGACGTAGAACCATTAGTGTGAAGAGGTAACGTGAAGCACAGAGTGGTTTATGCATACAACTTGTAGAAAATACACTATAAGATTCTATGTCGAATCACCTAATCAATTTGCACCATTAGATCAATAGAATCGACTGCCACGAACTTTAACCTATCAAAGAAGGAAAAAGAGAAAAAGGGCCCAGTCCCACCCACTGGTAGACTACATGCAGTGAGCCGATGTGGCTATATTAAAGCTAGTTGTAGTTACACCAGTCCAACAAATGCAACGAGTTGGACATACAAACAAAAACCGAGAATTCGAAGTGCTTCACTAATTTGATTGTCTAGTATCACAATTAATCATGGGTAAAAATGTCATTTTGCAAGAGAACATGAATGTCTTGCGGCAATCACCGCATCACCAACCGATGATATTTTTGGCATCAGGACCGCACTCTTTACTTGAGATAGAGTCAACACAACAACAGACAACAGCAAAACTCCATTTCTCGTTATAACGCCGTCAACTCCAACTTCACTACAAGTAAAAAGCACCAAGTGAACCACTCCTCTTTCTCTCTCTCTCCCTCTGTCGCTACCCGATAACATAAAACTAAGGAGAAGCTCTCTTTGGTTGCACATCGATATCTCTCGCCCTCTTTCTATGTCTCTTTCTCTCAAGCATGGATTGCATTAGAAGTGAGAGAAGTTGATGGTTGATTTAGTGCAAGAAATGGAGGGCTTTTGCAGGTTGTTGCTTTTGTTGTCTTTGGTTGTATTTGCACAATCTACATGCAACAGTACGGACCATGAACTGGTCTCAAAAGCGTTTAGTTCAGTCTCAAACTTCAACATTTCTTGGCTCAGACTCAGACCAGGAGATCTCAACTGTTCAAATCCTCCAATAAAGGAGCTGAATCTCTCTTCAAGAAATCTTGGCGGGAGCATATCATGGAAATATCTGAGGAACATGTCGCAGTTACACACTCTTGATCTCTCCGGCAACTCTCTTACTGGGTCTATACCAGGTTGGTTTTGGTCTATTCAAAATTTAACTGTAGTCAATCTATCCAGGAACAGATTTGGAGGGACCATTGATTTTCAACACACCTCAGGAAATGGTCCATCTTCTTCGGTTCAGGTGCTCGATCTTTCGAGTAACAGGTTCACCAACTTGGTGAAACTCTCTGGATTTTCCAGCCTTACAGTTCTTGATGTTTCACGTAACGATTTGACAAGTTTGCCATCTGGGTTCTCTAACCTAACGAAGCTCCAGCACCTTGACATTTCAAGCTGCAAAATTTCTGACAACATCAAACCCATTTCGTCTCTTCACTATTTGAAGTATTTAGATGTATCAAACAACTCCATGAACGGTATTTTTCCTTCTGATTTTCCTCCACTCGGTGCTTTAAAGTTCTTGAATATTTCAATGAACAGATTCACAGGTTTCGTTGGTCATGACAAGTACCAAAAATTTGGCAAATCTGCTTTTATCCATGGTGGAAGTCTCATTTTCAATAATTCAAAAGCCCATGCTAGCAGCAACCACACTTTACAACCTCATTCCACCCCACCTCACAAAATCGTCCAAAAACACAAACCCAAATCTAAGTCAAGAACCAAGGCTTTGGTTCTAGGTCTGTCATGTGGGTCGGCTTTTGTTTTTCTATCAGCAGCGGCTTTCGTATTTTGCATTTATAGAAGAAAGAAAGCATTGGCTAGAAAAAACAAGTGGGCAATCTCCAAACCGATTCAACAACTACACTTTAAGATGGAGAAATCAGGGCCGTTCTCTTTCGAGACCGAGTCAGGCACATCATGGGTGGCGGATTTGAAAGAACCAACTTCAGCTCCGGTTGTCATGTGCTCCAAGCCGCTTATGAACCTAACCTTCAAGGACCTAATAGCTGCCACGTCACACTTTGGCAAAGAATCCTTATTGGCTGAGGGCAGGTGTGGGCCAGTCTACAGAGCAGTCCTCCCAGGTGAGCTCGACGTGGCAATCAAGGTGTTGGAAAATGCCAAAGATGTAGATCACGATGACGCAGTGACCATGTTCGACGAGCTCTCTAGGCTTAAACACCCAAACTTGTTGCCTCTCTCCGGTTACTGCATTGCAGGTACCCTACCCAATTGCCTGCATATTTTATCTTCATTCAATTCTTTTACGCCTCAGAATTTTTTGCAGTGATTGAACTACCGTATTAAATGCGGTCACGGGTTTAGTTGATTTCAAAGTTTCCTGGTGTCGTACTCCGTAGACTGTTCGTGTTACAATTTTGTCACGTAAATCTAACACAAGCCATCATTATACATTTTCTTAGATATTCGTGTATTTTGGACGGCCTTTTGGTTCATTCGTGCACTCATTTTCGACCATCAACTAATCATGAATCTTGTTAATCATTCGTGCAATTTTAAGGATCGATATATATATATATATATATATTTTTTTTGTGTTTTTGATAAAAAAAAGTTTAATTTGTTTGGTAAAAAAGGTAAATTGTAACACTTAATTTTTTTAACTTGTCGGTGACGTTTAACTTAGGTAAGGAGAAGCTAGTTTTGTACGAGTTTATGGGCAACGGAGACTTGCATAGGTGGCTCCACGAGCTGCCAACGGGAGAGCCCAACGTGGAGGACTGGAGCGGTGACACGTGGGAGCAACATGGGTCCCACTTATCGTCTCCTGAAAAAACGAACTGGGTGACGCGCCACCGCATCGCCGTGGGCGTAGCGCGGGGGCTTGCCTACCTCCACCACGTGGGGTCCACACATGGCCACCTCGTCGCCTCCAACATTCTCCTCGCCGAGGACTTCGAGCCCAAGATCGCAGACTTCGGCCTCCAAAAATGGGGATCCGAAAATATAGATGCCACGTGTCATAACGACGGAAATACCCCAGAATCCGATGTTTACTGTTTCGGCGTCGTCTTGGTGGAGCTCTTGACGGGGAAGCAAGGGACAGAGGAATGTGTAAAGTGGGCAAGGCAATTGGTTAGGGAGGGAAGTGGAGTAAACGCGCTCGATTTCAGATTGAAACTCGGTGGCGGTGACTCGGTGAGTCAGATGGTAGAGAGTCTCCGAGTTGGGTACTTGTGTACGGCAGAATCACCTGGGAAGCGGCCCAATATGCAACAAGTTTTGGGTTTGCTTAAAGACATACGTTCTTAAGTAGATTTGAATTAGTTTTTTTTTTTTTTTTTTTAAACCGAGTCGACTCGTAGAATTCACTCGGGCGGTGTTTTTCACGCGCACTTGAGTTTGTTTTGCTGTGGGAGTCACCATGTCTTGTTGTCAGTCTCATGTTAAACTATAAATATTTTTTTAATTATGAATTAATTTATAATTACAACCTTTTTTTTACTCTGACGTATGAAAAAAAAAAAAAGAGAAAAAAATTCCAATAAAGAAAAAGTGAACAAAAAGAGGTGGGGTAATGAAAGGTAAAGTGATGGTGAGAGAAGGAAAGATAAGGAGAGGGAGGCAGAGAATCCCACTTATTGTTTGTCTCTTCCAAGATGTCTCGCCCATCATCAATCCTTTTCATTTCTTTATTTTTCTTTATTATTTTTGTCTTTCTATTTTTTGTTTTTTTTTTCTCTTCTTTTAGTTTCTTTTATTTGCTTTAGTTTTGTTTCCGATTTATTTATTTTTAACTTTAGTTATGGATAGAAATATTCTTCACATTTTGCAAGAGAAAAAGAGATCCCAATGGATCCTCCAATGTGCTAAAAGGTTAGCTTGTGATTAATGCAATACCCAAAATTTTAACTTTAATTTACATTAAAAAAGAAAAAAAAATTGAGTGTTTTTGATGGTGGAAGTAGACTCTAGAGATGCTCAAGTAGTGATTAATTTTGAGATATTTTAATAAATTTCTAATACATTAACTACCAAGTTAAAATAAAATAAAAATTATAAGATATAATATAATTAAAATAATATCAAATGTAGGAATAAAATGGCATGAAAAGGACAAGACTATGGGAAAGATGCAAAAGTGTTTATACTTAACGTTTTTTAGAGAGTGAATAGCTAGTCTACAGGTGAAATTAATTTTCAATTAATGGGGTTAATAATTTTTAATGAAAAGATAAAATGAACATAGTTCTTCATCAAGTTCCAAAGCTTTGGATAAACCAGCTAATTTGGCAAAAACTCTTTATCTTCTAGAGCCAAAGTGCTTTATAGTTTATAGTAAGGACTCAATGTTAAAAATAGTCTGCCAAGTAATGTGTCTCATTCTCATTTTCATACTTTGAGGTTGATATTGCAAAAGTTGGTTGGAAGTACATGCAACACATAATCCTAGATCAGAAAAAAAGCAAAAGAAAGTTAAATGAAATTGATGAAGATTGTTCTCTTCTTTGGTCTCATCTAGATTGTAGTAAAAGGTGACAACGATTGGACAGATATGGAAACATGTATTTACTATGCATCAAAATTGTGCCCCAACTAACATGATCGGTCACTTGGTTGCTGGCGCAGTTGGTTGGGTTCGACACTTTCCCTCAACATCCAAATTTCATATAATATAATAATATAATATATAATCTAATCATCTTTATAAATATAGTACTCTTCGGTCTCCCACCATCGTGTGTGTGGATTAGGTGGATCCCTTCCATTTGGGAGTTGTCATCCGGGTCGTGTCACTAGTGTCCTATCTCGATTGATTCCGGTCATTCCTGGGTTCGTCCCAATTACAGTTTCTGTACTCAAAAAAAAAAAAAAAACTAACATGACCGAATATTTTCTTTATCTAATGTCTGAAGATAATAACGTACTTAAGTCTTAACCATGACAAAAATATATCTTAATCCAATGAGATTTATAGACAAAAAATTGGTTTTTGTTTCTTGTTTTACTAAGTTCATCAACTATTTTAAATTACTATCAGTTGAATAATGTTATTAAAACACTTAAGTGGACCAAAATTAAATGTTGTTTAAATTTGTTGATTCTTATTTGTGTTGAGAAAATATAGATGAGATCTTTGCATTATCCTGTATACTGGTTCTTGGAAGGCACTGCTAGACAATGGTCATCTTCACGTAATTTCTGATGAACTCGATTGCTAAGGGAATTTTTTGTCGTTCAATTAGTTTTTCATATTTGCTAAATTATTTATAATTCCTTTTTTTTTTTTTTGAATTTAACTGTTTGTATGAATGTGTTTAGTGTGTAACATGTAGGAAAGATAGAAGAGAATTGAACCAATAACGTAAGGGCATTGCTATTTTCCTTGTATATGGGGCTCTATTTTTTCATCTAATAAAAATTCAATAAGGTATTTTTCTTTAATTTTTTTTTTAAAAAGAAAACTTATACAAAATGTCAAAAATAAAAAATTATATACATATTCAAATATTTACTTTCATAAATATAAGATAACTATTAGGTTTGAGTTTGACAAGTTTTACTGAAATCAAGTACTATTTCTGTTATTTGAAAATCTACTTTTAAAAATATAAGATAACTATTCTTACAATTGTTTAAAACAACCGCCCAAATAAGTTTTAAAAAAGACTTGATGACTATTGAATATTTAACATCTTAGTGAATAAGAAGGTATTCAATCACCTATGCTTAAAAAGTATATATATTTATAGTTTATTTAGTTGTTAATTTTGACTTTTATCTCTACACGGGAAGGAAATGAGTTTTAACACTCTACTTCTAAAAATATATACATTTTGGAAATATACATAATACAACAATGTTTTATGGAATACAACAATAAAAATTTCAATACTATTTTTTAATAGATGAATGAGGCCAATTTTTCTATGGGATAAAGAGGAAGCTCCTTCATCTCTACTGATTTATAATTTTAAATAACAATATTTATTTAATTTTATATTTTAAATGCTATAATTTTATATATAGTTATTTTTAAAACAATAATTTTTCATTAATGTTAAATGTTAAAGTAAAACTATAAATAGGTGGATCAATTAATTATATTAATATGTAAAAATATATATATAATTTTTATGTCTTATTATAGTTTTGGACTCAAAAAGTTGCATATTAAAATTTATTGATCAACCTTATTTTAATTTCAGGTTAAATTCATATCAAAAGCAAGTAATTTTTTTTTTTTAAATTAACATCTTATAAATCAGAAAACTGTTAAGACTTATTAAGATTACATACTATTAAAATGAGTTAGATAAAGCTTTTTGCAGTTATAAATAAGGTTTTTAGTATGCAAATCAATCACAGTAGAATTTGCAATATCATACAAACTCTTAATAGAATTATTATTATTGTTTTATTTATCTAACATTGCATTAACAAAAAATAAAACTAAGAATATTGTTGCTAGTATTGACACGGGTATATACTATCTTAAGTATATGAAAGTTAACCAAACCATACCAAAGTGATTCTAGTGTGTGTTACGCTCTTGGTAGAGAATTGCAGAATCTAATTTTCCAACTTCAAAAATATATTGACGTTTATAAAAGTTAACAAAACCATAGTCCAATGACTGTAGACTTTAGTGTGATGATATCTTGTGGAAGGAGTGCACAATCCAATTCTCCAAACTTCGAAAACCTCGATGAGCTAGTTCTTAGAATATCTTCCGTACGAAGAATATTCAATGCTTCAATGATTACCAACCAACGTTAAATTATCTCATAATAAATCTTTTTTTTTTTTCGAACTCTATATTTTCTTATATCTCTTCTTAAATCTCTTTATGTCTAATAATTTGAATTCATGTTAAAGTGGAAGTTACTTTCAATGTTATATTTGGCATAAAATTAAGTCAGCCCGCCACTAGACATTGAAAGATGATATTTTCAGATCCTTCTGTAACTGGAGATTATAACCAAAGATACAGAGTAAAATTAAATAGAAATAAAATATACTTTATGAGATCTAACATGCTTTTCTTTTTAATATACATAAGCTCAACTTAGTTTACTTCAATATATATCGCAATATTATGTTGAAATAGATACGTCTTCATTTTATGTTTTCTCAGTATATATATATCTTAAAGTTAAACTAAAATAAACTTCTTAGATTATTTTTAATTCAGAAATTAATAATGAAAAATTAAATGATTAAACCTTATATGCTTTTACACTCTCAATTTAACCTTACTAGCTATCCACACTAAATCATGGAAGAGTAATGATCAATGCATTATACACTTACACTGTGATATCATGTGATTTCTGGTTTTTCTTCCTTCAACTAATAGTAATAGAAATTTGGATGAAAACAAGGAGAAATGCATTTGATATGTACATTTTGCGGATGGCCACCGGATTGGCTGTAATATGTATATAACGAAGTAAAACGTTATAACAGACAACTAATCTGGACTGCAGGACTGCCTGAACTAGTGAAACTTGGCCCATTTGCAGGTGACACGTGATTTAAAAAAATTCAGTGGCAAGCACACACAATTCAGGCCTAGGCCCAAAAGAAGTCCTGAAACACAAAGGCCCGATCCGGCATCTTAGTTCCAAGTTCCATCCAATTTCATTCATAGTTCATTTCCAAATCCTCGCTTCTCTCTGCGTGATAAAATCTCCGGATTTTGCCTTTAATCAACCAAGTAATTATATTTGATGTTTTGAATAAAATCATATTTGCTGTTTTCAACAAGAAAGAGAATGAAAATAAATAAACAAATCTTAATTATCTATTATTAATAACGTGGATGTGTGTCAAAATAAACTTGGTCGGACGTTATATATGGTTTCTTTCATGGACATGTTTATTACATAGTAATTTTGTCCAATCGATTGTGTGCCAAAGGAAGGATTGGACAGGGATTTGTTCAATCGTGGACTCCTAGTCCTATCCTGGGCACAAACATGGCCTTTATGAATGATCAAAGAAAAAGTTTAAACGCAAAACTAATCTTAGGCGTTAGGTCTGCTTTAAGAGATAAACTTTGACAATTTGTCCAAAGAATAAATTATAAATTAACTACTCAATTGAAACTTATTTACCGGTGAAGTAAACTTTATTGATTTATTACGATTTGACTACCCGCCGTTAGTATAGGTTAGTCAATGGTTAGTCAAATTTAACACATTAGGGATATTTTTATCTTTGACCTTATTTTAAATTTTTCTTTCAAAATAATTTTAAAAAATAAAAAATAATGTATAAAGAATTGTTGTTTGAGTTAATTTTAAAAAAAAAAATTAAGGAAAGAAAATAAAAATAAATTAAAAATAAAGAAATTGAAAAACAAAATCAACAACAAAAATTGAACACTCCATTATCTTCAATACCCATTTTCTAAACCCAGAAACCTTAAACAAAATCTAACCTAACAAACCTAGAAATTTATATGAATTAAAGGTGACTTTGGAGATGGAATTGGCCGTGGTGGATCCGGAGTCTCCGCCATCGTCCTCCACCAGAACATATCTAGGTGAGAGGTATGTTTCCATCGCTGACTTTGGCAATGGTGGTATGGATCTCCACCTCTGAAGTAAATTATAGAGACATGGATACACATGTCGGCACCTATGAAGCTTCAAGCTATGATGACGACCCCTTCGTTGCCTCCCAATCTCAAGCTTATTTCCATCCCACGTGGTTGCCTTACCAATCACCCAATCTCAAGATCGTCCTCCACTCCACGCGGTTATATCGTCGGCCAACACCAACCCCCTCTCAAGTTTGTTGATATCTCATTCTTTAAATTTTTTCCCTTGAAATGTAAGTAATAAAATCTGAGTTGTGTTGGATGATGATGGTTTGTAATTAATTTTTTTTTTCTTATTTGTGGTGGATGGTGATGAACTATGATGATAATGACGATTCAATCTGGAGATAGAGATTGAACTGGATTCAACATCATCTGGGTTCATTATTACCAGATATCATGATGACGATTTGATTCCGGATTTGTGTTTCATGTTTGAGTTTTTGATTCTAGATTTGTGTCAACGATAAAGATCTATTCTTATTTGTTTTGTTTCATATTTGAGTTAGATTGGTTGTTGATGATCAAGTGCGATGATTTGCACATGGTGATGGTGAAGATCGGTTGTTCATGATTTGCAGATGGTTTAGATTGAAGAAATAATTAGAAGAATGTTTAGATTTTTTATTAATATATTTTTTTTATTTTAATTTATTTTTTATTAAAATTTATTTTAATTTATTTTTTCATCTCCAGCGTCTATCAAATGACAGATGGTGGAGATTACATTTTTTTAAAAAAAATATAAATATTTAAAAAGAAGGGTAAAACTATCTTTTTATACTTTTGAAACGATCAAAGTATAACTTAACTGTCTTTGACTAACAGTAGGTAGCTAAAATATAATAAATCAATAAAGTTTACTTTACATGTAAATAGGTTTCAATTGAATAGCTAATATGTAATCCGAGAAGTTTCTCTCAACTAAAGTTTCTGTTTAATGTCTTGTAATACAGAACCAGGAGTGGGAAACGGGTCATTAATTAATGGGATTTCAAATATTTGATCAAAAGATAAAATGAATATGGATCACATGTTACAAAGCTTTTCGTAGGCCATCTAAGATTGTAAACGTCATCTTTTACGTTCTTTTTAGGGTGATAATGTTATGGTGATTTATCAGTTCCATATTCCCTTTGACATAACCATTAAATTATACAATTTGAAAGAAAATCTAACAGTATATATTATTTTATAATTCATATGGTAATTATGAACAACTTATTAGCATTTCTTATTTGAATAACTGTTTTCACTTGTCTAGCATTGATTTATCTATAAAATATCAAGAATTTAATTATTATTTCATAAAGTTAAGATAATGCTATCCTAATACTTTGTAGTGAATACAATTTCAAGTGTGTTAACTATTTTAAATTTAATTAATACAAGGTGCATGGAATGTGTCATTTGAAATTTTAATTTAAATTAATTTAAGTATTATATAATTTAAGCATTGTTATCTATTTTGAATTTATTTATTTTTTTCCATTTTAAAATTATAAAAATATAAATTATAAATATTAAAATACAATTTCAATTTAAAATTACAACATAAAAAAAATACAACAGAGGTTTATTTTGTATTTTCTGTCATGTAGTTTATTTTATTGTTATGAGAATGTCAAGTAGTTCATTATTATAGTGAACTGTTTTGGTAAAAAGTGATTTTATAAGGAGTACTTATACAATAGTATTTAAAAAAAAAAAACAAAATTTCTTTCTCCGCGACTTTTCTAAGAGAAGCTTCGTTTATTATTATTATTATTTTTTTGAAATCTTTCGATGACTTTATTTTATTTTATTTTATTTCGAACAACGATGACTTTAAAAGTTGTTCATTTATTTTGATAAAACCAGGAAGAACTTCAAATATCTTTATAAGGTTTGTCTTTGATAAATTCAAAAACAAAAGGTCAAAAAAGAAAAAACAATAGTGTAATTTCAAAAATAGTAAAAACTTTAATAAAAATAAAAGAGTGAAAACTATCTTTTTAGTTGTTCCCAACTAAAAATCTCCTTGATGTATCTTAAAAAAGAACTTTCATGGTGAATTTATTTTTTGATTTTGATGAAGTCCTAACAGAGGTATTTTTTAAATTTAATAAATTATTTTTCAATTTTGATGAATTAATTCTCCTTATAGTTATGTAAAGATTTCTTTTTTGCTCACATTGAATTTTATTTTATAATAAAGTTTGGAAGATGTGATCTATATTTGAAAATATATTAATTATTCCATATAGTTTTTTTTTTTTTTTAATTACTGCCAAAACATTGTCGCTGTAAGGACCATCGGAAATAAAACTCTAAAGTACGATTCAAATTTTTACTTTCAAAAGTTGGAGAAGACTACCCACATGAAGTGAAAAAACTATCCACATATTAGTTGGGGGATATAGTTCGAACTCATACCTGGATGTATGAGTGAAAATGGCTATACTACTATATTTACCCCACTTGCCAATTATTCCGTATAATTGTAGTAATAATTAGAATTAAAGTAATACTCTACAAATAGAGACAATGTTGATGGCTAAGATTCATTGCTCAAAACAAGAAAAATAATTTTAAAAATGTATAATCCAAAAAAATTTATTGTAATTTGTGAAAATATCAATTTTACTAAATTAGTGTTATTTTTGTCCAAAATCCCCTCGACGTCAATAAATTATCGGAAAAATTATATAAAGGGTAAAAAGATATTTTAACCCAGAGATTTGTATTTAATAAATAAAATAATTATAAAGGATACTCTAAAAAAAACTTATTATAGTTTGCACAAATATTAATTTTACCAGTCCATTGGAAACCCAAAAGCTGAAAACTCAATCTTGTTAAAACCCAAATAATAACAAAATATATATCAACATACCTAAAAAAAAATCATTAACAATCATCTCTGGAGAGTATTTCGAGTGTTTTTATTAATATAATGAGAAATTTTAGATAAAAATGAAACTATAAATCGTATAATAAATATTTTTATAAATTACGATGAGTTTTTTTAGATTATTAATTTAATTAATGTTTTATCTTATTTTTCATTTTGTCCTTAAAGTCAAACGGTCAATCAAGTCAATCTAACGAAATATATAACTGTTAAGAATATTATCGTCATTTCACACGCCTCTAAGAGGTATTTTCAGTGTTTTTATTAATGTAAGAAGATATTTTAAAAACAATAAAATCATAGATGGTAAAATAGATATTTTTATAAATTATAATGGATTTTTAAAATTATCTCTTTTAAAAATATAGTTAGGTGGTCACATGAATTTTTTTTTTTTTCATTTTTAATATAAAAAACCAACCATACTTATCAGGATTGAAGATGGAGGTCCACACTACTTGTATTTTATGATCTATGTATGCATGTTTGCCACGTGTCCTAAAATGTGATTAACCGTAATTTTCTTTTTTAAAATCTTTTCTGATATCCATGAGAAAAAGAAAAAACACTGGGATTGGTTGGTCACCACGTCTTCACTTTAAGTAAAGAAAAAGCTTCAAACTTTGGGAGAAATAAAATAAAATAAAAATGAAACCTTTAATCACTTTAATTTTAGAAAGAAGACAAACAGCTCTTTTTCTCTTTTCTCGGTGACTAGACCCTGCTGGGGTGTGTTAGGACATTTGGTGTGAATTTTGTTGGAGAAGGAATATACCTAATCGTAAAAAAGCCAAAAACAATGGTGGTTGTGGATTTGACGTTTGCTTATTTGTTTTTCCAACTTTCAAGTTTCACTCTACTTAATTTATTTTTTCCTTCTAAATTTAACATCAAACTAGTAAGAAATTTGTTGAGAATTTTAAAAATAGAATATGTCCAATTTGATATTTATTCTCATAATATCAAAACGTTTCTCTTATATTTGTTAAAAAATATTTGATGGGGTTCAAACTCTTCACCATTATGTACATATTATCAGAGAGGAGAAAAGGGGAGCTTCTCAAGTTTTATTTATATAATAAGTTTATTACTTACGAATGCTTCATCATATATACATGACATTAGTGCCAATAAGAGATACAATTGAACAACTATATCTAACGGTGCTCTATCTAATTAATCAACTTAAGAATTGGATTAGATTCTCCTTACTGGAGCTTCTCTACTCATCTTTAAAAGATGTGTTGTGAGTTGTGGGTTCATGTATCAATATTTATCATTAATATATATAAATATATATATATATATATATGCATGCACAAAACACATGATATCTTTTTATATATCTTATTGGCATCTTTCCCTATACTTAAAAGATAGGTTAGAATTATGGATTTAAGTTGAGTGATTGTCACAAAAGTTTGTTTGTTTGTTTTTGTTTTTTTTTTCAAGTGATTTAACTGCTCAAAATTAAAAGGGAAGACAACATCATGCTTTGAATGTTGCCAAAAAGCAAGTGAAGTCTTACAACCTCCTCTTTTAGGGTACATGCAAAATTGATAGAAAAATGAATATGACTAGCTATATATACATGTCTAGGTGTCTATGTGGCCTTGACTTAAACTTGCTTTTTATAAAGTTGAGAATATTAGACAATGACGAAAAGTGATGGAATAAAATCCCGGACAAATATGTTCTTACTCTTTCATATGGTTTTGGAAATAAAATTATGTTTTTGTTTTTTTTATAAATTACATTATATGTAGGCATATATAATATTTGTTAAACTCTTTGAATTAAGTCTATGAAACGTAGTCCGAAATAATGACTTGCTCCCAAAAAGGAGAGAGAAAATTGTCACATACTCCAACATGGGCTAGGCGAGTCGAACTATGCCTAAATAACGACAGAGTTGGGTGCCTTGACATTGCAGCACCCATTTGCAATGGAAATAACTTTTTGTTGCTAAAAGATAAAGTAAATCCTTGAAAAAACTTTTTTAAACAATTAGGATACATCTCATTGAATTTAGTAATTGAAACACATAATTATGTTTGAAACTTTGAAAGGATTTTGAGAGAAATTCTAAAAAAAAAAAGAATTTTTTCATAAGAAAGAATTATGACATGCATCAATCTTGGTAATTTTTCCCCCCTTCTCAACGACCTTTCTTTATAAATTCTATGAAATTATTTAAAATATCAAAACATGTTGAAACTGTAAAAGGATTTTAAGATTTTTTTCCTTTTTCTGTAAAATTTAGAATTTTCTATCAGATTTTTTTTTTTCTTTTCTATTTTTTTGTTTATTTTTAATTTAGGGGAGAGAGACATGAATTCAGGATCCCACTTTACGGATTTTTAATTTATGAATTCAGAATTACGGATTTGACCTTGTACCCATACTGAAAAGAGATCTGATACAATTGAATGGTATGTTATTTTTTCCGGTTAATAGCCTTTTTTTTTTTAACAAATTTTATGAAATTTTATATATATATATATAGAAGTATAATAAGCATGAGGTATTTGAAACTTTCGAGAGATTTTAAGAGAGATTCCAAAAAATTTTGAAACCTTCTTTAACAAAGGTTTTTAATACAAATAAATCCAATAAATTTATTGTTTTCATTAATAATTCTTCGCTAAATTCTACAAAACTTTAAAAAAGATATCTTCGAAATTAAAGTAAATTTATGACAACTTCTTTAAGGAATTTCAAAATGTCAAAGAAGTTTTCTGAGGACCACTAACATTTATATCTACATGTATCTTAACTTAAAATATGACACATTCCAAAAAATCACCAACGTGTTATCAAAGATGAACATTAAAGTCACCCACTTCAAATTATGTGAAACTTTTTTTTGTCAAAAATTTAAAGCCAAAGAGGGCATCAAGCAAAGCAGAAAGAGCAAAAAGGAAATGACATAACAACTCTATTGATAAACAAACAAGGAGAGAACAAAAAAACAAGAGAATGGGACACTGAGAAGGCAGAAGAGGACATAGAGGATCCTTTTTTGAGTGATTGATTCAACTTTTAAAAGAAAGAAACAGAGGGACATAAATGTAGATAGGAGAAACGTACAAGGGTAATTTGGAAATATACAAATGAAAGAAAAGGACCCTTCACCACTGCTTTGGATGCCAGTTGCCAGGTCCTTATTATTACTTTACACGAAAAACAATGGAGTCTTTGGGCCTTTTATTTCTTTGCCCTTACAATTATTACATATTCAGTCTCCCTCCTCAAAAACAAAAGGCCCAAACCCACATACATTTTCAAATCATTATGTCTCTTACCCTTTTTATCGATATCTAATTAGTAACTACAGTATTTTTTTTTTTTCTTTTCGATCTTTAGTAACAACAGTAGTTGAATTTCACAAATTTAGAGATAGGGAATCTTCCCTAAATTTTCTGCAAGTTTTTTGTTTTATTTTCATAATTTTCTGCAGGTTGTTAGTAACAATACCAAAATGATTTTGAACGGAGATGTGTAAGAGAGGTTTTTGACAAACTTCCTTACTAAATAAATTATTCGTATTTAACAAAAAAGTAAATAAAAACCTTGCTGAGCATTCAAATCTAAGTTATTATGATTATTTTTTTGGTTTTCGCTTTTTGGAAAAAAATATATAAAAGGAGTTTTAAAATTCCCTTCATCAATTCAAAAACTATAGTTATTCTTTGGCTAATGAAGTTCCTAATAAATTAGCATTTATTTGACATGATTTTACTCATGAACCACAGCTTGAAATATCAATTGATTCAAAAGGACCATAGAAAATGATCATCCTGAAGTCACACGTATGGAACTATAATTTAATGGGTACTATATGTTTTTTTCATTAAACAATAATTATATATAATTAGCTAGTGATTAATTTGGATTAACTACTTTTTGGAGAGTTAGGTGACCTTCCTAATTAATCATATACATGAAGTTCAAAAAGAACATTAGCTACCGATACAAGAAACAAAATCAAAGAAACTAAGAACATAGAAAATAATTGCCCTGCTGTGAAGAAATGTGGCATAATCATGACTATATTCATAAAAACAAAGGGGTAAAAAAAGATGATTACTAGAATCTCTTATACATCCTCATGGTTGTATGATTGGCAATCGGTAGGTTCTTTTTCAAAACCAAAAAAAAAAAAAAAAGTAAAACAACAATTATAATAAGAATTAACTGTACTGATATCACATAACTCTCCTGTGATTAAAAAGTAGCAACAGTAGAAGAAATCGAAGCTAGCTAGATGTGTGATATTATATAAGATGAACAAACACAAAACATCAAAGATCGATTATATAATATATATATATTTATATTTTACCTATTTGAAATTGGGTTTGGACCACTTGGAACTTCATGAGCACTTGTATTGAAGATCCTTTGTTGTTGCGGGTGTGGCAATGGAGGTTTTTGGGTTCGAAACCGCCCTCTTTTTCGACCGATATAAGGAAGATCAGTAGTAGAGGTATGGATCTCACGCGTAGTAGGCTTTGCATTGGCTAGGTCTTGTTTTGTATTAGCAAGTTCCATGCTCTTGGTCTTGATGGCAGCTACATTTCTCCCTGTAATATTTGCAAGAGTAGTATGTGATTTCTTTTCGGCCTCAGTGGTTTGAACAAATATTAGAAGAAAGAAGAAGAGGGAGATAGCTGTGATATGGGGAGATATAACATCACTAGCCATGCAAAAATGAAATCCTCAACTTAAGTGTTCATCAACATGTGAAGACTTAGCTAGCTAGCTAGGGTCTTGTGATGGAATTATGCTAGGGTTTTAATATAATCTAAGGATTGAAACGAGAGACAGAGAGAGGGGAGGAGGAGGAGGAATGGTGGTGGTGGGCTCTTTTGCAATGTATTGAGGGGTGGGGGGCTTTATCAATGTACTGTGTAATGGCGGTGAAAATACACAAAGATAATATTATAAATAAAGTGCTTTTTGTGTTATGAGAGAAAGAGGGAGAGAGATGGTAAGGTGTGCTTGGTTGTGTTTGACCTAGCTTTATGAAAGTGAAGGAGCGGTTGGATTGGCAGGAAGCTGGTGCAGTCTCCTGGGAGGAAGACCAAGTGTAGCCCACAAAGACTTGGAGACACATTGAGAAATAGAAAGAGACATTACTCTGCGAGTCAAACAAATTTTGGTTCCATCCCAAACTTCAAACATATAAATACAAAACTAGCTCTTACAAATATTATTAATATGTGAAGGTTAAAAGTATATACAGTTGTTATTGACCGCATGTAAAATCTCCTAGGGATTTTAATCAGTTTATATTATTTTGTATATAAGGTGTGTCGGAGTATACTTATATGTGCTTTTGAGTAAAAATTAACAGTACCGTAGTATGCTTAATAATCATATTTGGATAAACAACTTATCAACTTATTTAAAAATTAAGGATTTGGATTTAGTGTTGATATGATTTTTACGGATGTTTTGAAGATCTAGTGATATGCGATAAACTTTTCAAATCGATATATAAGATTTATCTACATTTTTATTTTATTTTTCCTTCTCTCACATTAAAACATCGGCAAAAATCACATCATCAGCACTGTATCTAAGTCCAAAGATTAATTAATACTCCTTAGTGCAAATATTTTACCAAAAAATTATGCATGTTTTAGTATTGGATCAATAGACAAGATGATCAACCACTACAATACAAGCAAGACCCAAAAAGTAACTACATAGGGAAAGGGTTGGGTCTCCTTAAGTTTTGTAATTTTATAGATAAATATAAACTCATTCATATCATAGATCTCAAAGAAAAATGCATGAATTACTTAGATTATGAATGGATTAAATTATAATAATTAATCAATACTAAAACATAAGAAAATGAATACATTTAATTAAAATAACGTCAAGTAATTAAGAAAGTGAAATGCAATGTGTATAAATGATTATGCTCAAATAAATATTACTTTATCAAAAGGAACCAATAAAAAGTGGTACAGTAGATTCTGACTGCAGAAACCTCAACATATTTCATAAGCAAGAAAAAAATTAGCAAAGAAGATGGCAAAAACAAAGAAAATCTCAAGATTGATGAGGATATTGTTCTTAGGACAAAAGAAATTAATAGTGATTAGCATTCACAAAATTGCAATTGGTTCTGACTTCTCCCTCATCACCAGTTAGAACTCCAACTTTCGAAAGCTTTCTCATGGAGGCTCCAAACTGGTAATCGAAGAGTTGAGGTGCATTAGCAAAAACAGAAACAAGCTTTGAAGTGCTTATAACAGAAGTCAAAGCCTGATCTGTGGCAAGCAGCCCCATGTTCTTGTCAAGAATATTTCTGTAGAACATGGCGTCAAATTTGTTGGGAGTTATAGGATCCAAATCAACATATTCTGATGCCCATCTGCATTTTCTTGTCAAGTAGTTTAAATATTGTTTGTCAATGGATTTATCTGGTTGGCCAGTTCCATTGTAATTGTAAATCCTGTCTTGAATTGTTCCACATGTTGCTCTTCCAACTGTATGTGCCCCTGGGAAATAAAAAGTGCAGGCTCAGTTAGATAAGAAATATTTTGTTGAGGGTTTATTGAACTAGAAATGGTAGGGGAGGGGGGGAGAACATGGTTCGTATTGTTGATTAAGTTTCAATCAGAATGAAAGAGCCACCAGTTGATAATATTTTAGATTAAATATTAAGATGGAACAATCTTTTATGTAAAGCGAGATGATAAAGAATCCTAAGAAATGTTTCTAATGAATTATAGGGAAAGTCTGGACAGATTCTAAAACTATCTAATTCAAATAATTTGATTTTAAACCAAATTGACATTCAGGAGGGCACAATATAATTAGGTGTTTAATGTTATATATGATGCAATGAAAGGGCAAGGTTAGGGTTTGTACATGTATATGTACCTTGGAGAACAACATAGTCAAGCACATTCAGTCCCATAGACTGGAAAAGCTCAAGCAAAGAATTGTAACTTTCATGGCCCATTGGCACCAAATCATCAGCTTCCTTGGCAATAGAAACTTTGCCATCTTTTCTTCCATAAGAAACCGTCCAATATGGACCTCTAAGAATACTCGTGGCATCCCTGGCAGCAGCAGTGAGAATATCAGAACAAGACACGGTTTTTGGGCATTTCTCTTCAAGTGCTTTCTTGATCTCATCAATTACTTCAAATCCTCTCAATGTTTTGCTTGCGTCAGCTGTCCTCTCACTTCCCTCATGGTTCAAAAGAACGGAAGCATCGCATCCCTGTAAAAACGAATTACATAAATTTCGAGACCGGTTTTATTTTTAATTTTATTTTTTATTAAAAAAAAAAATCAATTGTGTATGTTGGAAAGTACAAATTAAGCATTATCTAATATGGCGTTCGAAATTCAATCTTTGCTTTATACATATATAAACAAATAAAAAAGGAAAAAATATATTCATTATTGCATTTAAAAGAGACAAACATCATTCTCTAAATGATGATGTTGAAATTAAGGAACGAGGCAAATCTGTCTTTTTATCTAAACTACAAGCATAAGACAAAATTAACAACTTTTTGCAACTAGTTACTAGAATTTAAATTCAATCCATCGTTTCACGAATTTGTTTCAATTTTGTTAAAAAAACTCCAACCACATGTATCCTAAATATATGTAAATTAATAGAATGGATAGGGAATTATCTTACCCTAACAACACAGTCATGGAAGAACAACCTGAGGATACTTGAAAGCATGGATTCGTCCTTCTTAGACAATTCATCCATCTTCTTGTATATAATGGCTTCAGCTTCCGGACAACTTCTAACGTAATAAGAGGAAGATAGACCATTATCATCATCGTTCGGATTTGGCAAGTCCTCCTCTGGCAATGTTGGGGCATTGTCTGAAGAAGGATCATCTGATTCTGGATAATTTGAAGTTTTTTCTTTTTCATGGTTAGTTTTGTCTCCATAGTAGGCTGAGCTTGAGACTGATACAATCAAATGCAGAATAAAAATGACAAAGAGGAAGGAGATTGAAGATTTCATGATTTTTGTTTTTCCTTTCTAGGAGTTTTGATATATATATTTTTTTAAAATTTTAATGATGATCGATCTTGATTGATGTAGGTGTGTGTATATATATATATACACATATATAGGGTGGAATTAAATAGAATATTATATGTAATATAGAGTATTACTGTATGTAGATGTAGAGTACGTAGTGAACTACGTGAGAAGCACACACAAGAAATATAGAAGACATGGCAACCATGTAGAGAGAGAGAGTTGAAAATCATTCTATTATATTTAAAATTAAGAAATCTGACTTTACATGATTTGTATTTTTTTTTATGGATATATATTTTCAACGAAAAATATGATTATCCACCCAAATTGTAATGATGATCAATAATCTTGATATATATCTATATATATATATATATATACACATATGTATAGCATGGAATTAAATAGAATATTATAGGTAAAGTCAGATTATTATAGGTGGATAATCAAGAATATTATAGGTAGAGAGAGTTGAAAATCATATAAATAGAATATTATAGGTAGAGAGAGTTGAAAATCATTCTATTATATTTAAAATTAAGAAATCTGACTTTACATGATTTGTATTTTTTTTTTATGGATATATATTTTCAACGAAAAATATGATTATCCACCCAAATTGTAATGATGATCAATCTTGATTGATGTATGTGTGTATATATATATATATTCACATATATGTATAGCATGGAATTAAATAGAATATTATAGGTAATATAAAGTAATATTATATGCAGAGTAGTGAACTATACGTGAGCAGCACATACAAGAAATATAGAAGACATGGCAACCATGTAGAGGGAGAGTTGAAAATTATTCTGTTATATTTAAAATTAAGGAATCTAACTTTACATAGATTTTTAATTATTTTTTTTATGGGTGCGGATATTGCCATCCTAAAATATGAATTATACACTCAAATTTTAAATAAATTCATCATTAAAAATTTTAAAATCAACTTTATTATAAGCACCCAATGTAATACTAAAACTAACTTTATGAGAGTAAATTCATTTATTTACTAAAAGCACCCAATTAAGCTATTAGTACACCCAAATTTAAGTTTAAACAACTCTTTGCACTTCAAAAAAGATTTAACACTTTTTTTTTTTTTTTTTTTTTGATTTGTAGAAACTTACTTCTAATTAATCATATTTCTCATGTTATTTTAGTTCACAACAATCGTATATAGTATACTCATGAGTCAAAATTGTTTAGCCAATACAAATGCAAGTGTAATATATATATATATATATATTAATATCATTGAAAACATCCATCGAAATTAAACTACGAAAAAAATATATATATTTTTTAGAGATAGAATATTTATCAATTTACTAAATTATTTTTTATTCTTTACTCTAATAAGTAATGCTTTTAGAACCAATTGAACAAGAATAAAGTAAGTTCTTACAACTTTAGTCTTTAATTTGCTTTTGTTTTATAACTTTCTTTTAGGAAAAACATGATAATCATGTGCTTATATTGTAGTAAGATTTCACAGTAGTATATATTAGAATAAATTGATGAGTATGAAAAGTATTTTGATTTAATTATTTAAATCTTAAATTAGGATTTAAACATATTAGGAAAGTAATAAATATGTAAAGTATTTTAATTAATTTATTTCAATCAAATTGCCTATAAAGAACATTTTATTTTTAGGTTATTTTTGTAATAAAATTTTACAATAAAATTTGTATAAATCATAATTTTTTGTGATAATATCTACACCCTTTTTTATTCCGTTATAAATTTATAATTCATGTTGAGTACTAGCAATATCATGAAAAAAGCATAATACATGTAACCTCAACTTCAAATTCCAATTTTTTTTTAGCTATATGAGCTAAGTTTCAAACCCCCAAGTACAGTTTTAAGCCTCTTGTGCCAAGACTATCTGAACTTTTTGGATATGAGGTTTGTGGCAGTTTTTATTTTTTTGTTTCATTTTGAATTAGTCATTTTTTATTTTTTGTCCTTGCGTTTTTGTTTATGATGTTGTCTATGCTCATCTTTAGTTACTTTGCTGCAATAGTTTGTAATGGCAAATGACTGTATTGGTGAAGAAGTTGACAAGTTGGTGGCCCAAATCCCTGAAAAGGGTATCTTGCTTCTTGAAAATTGAGGTTCTACAAGGAGGAAGAAAAGAATGCCCTGAATTTACCAAGAAGCTAGCTTCACTTGCATATCTCAATGTCAATGATGCATTCGACATTGCATATAGTGCCCATGCTTCCACCGAGGGAGTGGCTAAACTTAAAGCCTTCTTTTGCAGGTTTCCTTATACAGAAGGTATAAAATTTTGTATTAGTCTTTTACTTCCTTTTAAATTTGGTTCTCTATTGTTGAAGAAATTATCTTATGTGATTGGCTTACCTATGCTTGTGGTTCATGTTGTGGTTGGCATAATTGAGCTGCTAAGTTGAAAATGTTTGTCTTTTTTTTTTTTTTTTATCTTTTTGTATGTCTTTTTGGGAACCTAATGTATAACATTCTAGCTGAAGTATAGTTAGAGTACTAAGTGCAACTTTGGAATTGATTAACTATTTATTAATAAATAGAAGGAAAACACTGTGCATTTTTTATTTTTTATGCATTGTTGGCTCAAGTCGAACTAGTTGTGTCTTTTTTTTTGTTATGTGATATAGTGGGTTACAGAAGCTTATTATGGTACTTACTACATTTAGAATTGTTCGTCTAAGTTGCTTTAGGATTGTCGTTCGACCGCCGTTATCACTGTTTTCCTTGTCAAGAAGGTGAAGACGCGCTTCAACACATTTTTTAATGCCCACTTTCACTCATTCCTTAGTGTTTTGACATTTTTCTTCGCACATATAAGTGATACCACTTCTGGATGTCTAACAGAAGGATGGTGTTACTAGCACAAGCCACAACTTTTATGAATACAGTTTAACCGGTTTATCTTAGTGTTATGATTGAACTGTGTATTGCAGCATAATCGGTTACAGAAACTGATTAATCAGAATCTTGATAGAAAGGCTTGACTTGATTGCAATGCTACTTGAGTCTCACTGAGTTCTACTTATTAAGTGCTAGCATTTAGTATGGAGAAGCTTGACATGATATCTAGACCTGCAAAAATCAGAATACACTTCATTCTTTTCATCTCCTCTTCAATTTCTCTTATCTTTAATTTTTAGTTGGTCTTTTGCATAGTCATTTGAACAGAATTTGAAGTATAACTTGTGATTAGATTTTCTCTTTTCAAACAATCACCGTAAAAATGTAAAATATGCAAATACGCTTAGAATGCATATATGAAGCTTTTTATTTTTATTTCATATGAATTCCTTTTTCGCACTCACTGTGAATCAAATTGTGCTTGTCTTTGAAGATTTGAGACAAAATGGTATTCAAGATTGATTGTACTTCTTCATTTTCTGAACCAGTCAATATTTTTGACATGAAAAATATTGGAGTCACAATCCCAACATTACAAGAACGGTCCGTGGTTAATGCTTGACTCATCTAGCACTAAACAAGTTTACATCCTGTAGAGTATTGGTCTGTGCACAATGCTATGTAAATGTTCTTTTGCTTACAATTGTTCCATTACATGATAAATTGAATCCATTTTATCAAGTTGTCTTTCTATATTTATATTAGTTTAAAGTCACTCAGGAGAAATAAAGACTTAGAACATCTGCATTATTAAGGTTTTAGTGCTATTGATATATTTATTGTAATATTAAATAATATATATTTTAATTTATTGTAATATTAAATAATTTTAATTTTATTTTATTGTTGTTAATTTTATTGTAATGTTAAATAATATATATTTTAATTTTTTTTTCAAATTAAAATATTATCCATAACGGGCACATGCTCGGTATGGATATCGACAGATCGCGGGTCGACCTATTGGTTGACCCATGACTTGAACCATATCCATACCGGGTGGTGTTCGGTATGGATAATATTATCCATGTCGAGCATATACCGATAGTATCCACGCTCAGCAGCCTACTCGGCATAGATAGTCAACTCACTCTGTATGGTTGACCTATTTGGTTATATTGTTATCATGAAAAAATACAAAGTGGAGAGTTAAAACGGGAAACAAATCTTGGGCCGGTGGCCTGTTTGAACAGGGGAATTTGACCCATTGGCCCGTAATATGTGACCAAAAAAGTTTCTGGCATGGGTGCCTAAATCGGTATAAGCATTAATCCAAAATTTTGAAACACAAAAGAGGCTCGACCTGTCAACTCACTTTCAACTACCGAGTTCCTTCTTATTTGATTAATCATTCTAGCGCAATTCCAAATTCGTTGCCTCTCTCTGCGTGACTTTTATGTTTGATGTAGCAATATTCAATAGTTCAAACAAATCTTAAAAAAACATAAGTGATATATAATAAAGAGGATGATTATGCAAGAAACCGTAATCTCCTATTAATTTAAGGGTGCTTATAAGAATTATATATCTATATTGATTATATAACCCATATTTATGTATATAACATATGAGATTAGCTGATGGAGCAAAGGAGACATGACCATATTTATATATGTAACATATGAGATTAGTTGATGAAGTGAAGGGGATGGATCGATATCTTAGCTGCAACCTTACTGTCATGATCTCATTTCTTCTTTAATGTTTTCCTGGTGGTGATAAAATCTCCAAATATCGTATCGCAAACCGTCGTTCATTGTAGGAGGTTTGTTGTCCACTTAAACCAATTTTAACCATCAATCAAGGATAAACCACACTCTAATACCAATTTGGTGCAGCGGCTAGGTTGTTTTGAAATGAAACAAATAACTTTGATAAAACAAAAGAACACTAACTAAAAATTTATTATTACTGAAAGAAAGAAATCAATAATACTTGTCTTCTCGAAATCTTTCTCAGTTTGTAGAGAGAGAAAACTTGTAATACCCTCTTTCGAGGATATTACTGTTTATATGTATGGAATGAAGAAATGTACTAAAATACCCTTTTGGAAAAATAATAAAAAGGATTTTAAGTGTTTAGTAGTGAAAAATTTAAGATTTGTGAAATTTTGAAAAATTTGGAAATAAGTGTAAATTATTAAAGTTGAAGGACGTAAAAGAAAAATATCAAATATTTTTGAGAGAATTATCTAGAATATGGCGATTTCGTAATTTTTAAAAAATTTAAGGGTTAAAGATAAGTTTGACCTACACCTATATATAGACATGAGTGGTGAGTTGGTGGAAGGGGAAGGAAAGGCAGATTGAGGAGAGAGAGAAAAAGAAAGAGAAGAAAGAGAAAGAGAACTGAGAGTAGGAGCTTGCGTGGGTGAGTTGAGAGTAGGAGCTTGCATAAGTGGAGCTGAGGAGCTCGCGTGGGTGAGTTGAGCGGAGGAGCTTGCTGGAGCTGGAGCTAGCATGAGTAGCTCGAGTTGAAAAGGGTGGAGTAGCAAGCTAGAGGAAGAGGTTTCTGAGAGCAGAAATAAAGTAGTTGGGTAGCAAGTAGTGGGTGTAAAAATATTTTTAATACTTTAAATTTATTTAACAAATTTCTTATTTTCTTTTATTTAAATTATTTTTCTTTTAAGCTCATAAATAATTCATGTTTTAGCACATAAGATTTGTTTAGATATGATATGCATTATATATTATTTATTTATTTTTATAGCATGATAAAGAAAAAAAATTTGATTTATAAGAAAAAGAAAAAGGGTTTTTAAATCTAGTGGACGGTCCGAATATTTATAATGTGACCTTTTAGTTTTAGACCCGACCGGTATACTCCACGATATATGACATGGTATTGGGAGGATTAGTCCAGCTAATATCAGAGGGATAAAATCTGTTAAGTCAATTGTCTTTTACATTCGTGGAGTATTTCTCGATGCACAGTGAGCGATGATAGTTTCGCCACGCGTGTATGAAACGTCTTGGTAGCCTTTGCATCACGTGACCCCATCCCACACTGAACTGAGCTAGTCCGATCGCCTTTGTGATTTTAGCGTTCTTGGGTGACTATTACAACTTTTAACAATAGCTAGCATACCATTTTAAAACAGATTTTGGAAAGAAAACATTTTTAAAGAAAACATTTTTAGAAATATTTAAACCTTTTAAATGAGACTTTGAATTTATAAAAATTTTATAAAATTCCAAAGTTTTAGAAATAAGAATGATTTTATCTTTTAGAAATAAAAATGGTTTTAACCTAAAGAAAAATGTTTTCAAAATATTTTTGGGAGGAACTTCTTATAAATGCATTCGCACTTACTGGGTTTTATAGCATATTATGTTTTTATTTCAAAAACCTTCTTAGGTGCAGGTGTAGATGAACCAGGTATCAGAGAGCCACGAGCAAATTAGGTGGGTCATGTGACCTTATCTCATTATGTTTTATAGCTCATTGCACCACGTCACCTTATCCCACACTGAGCAGAGCTAGTTCGACCGTCTTTGTGGTTTTAACTTTCTTGGGTGACTATTAGAGCTTTTAATAATAGCTAGCATACCATTTTAAAACAGATATTGGAAAGAAAACATTTTTAGAAATATTTAAACCTTTTAAATGAGACTTTGAATTTATAAAAATTTTATAAAATCCCAAAGTTTTAGAAATAAGAATGATTTTATCTTTTAGAAATAAAAATGGTTGTAACCTAAAGAAAAATGTTTTCAAAATATTTTTGGGAGGAACTTCTTATAAATGCATTCACACTCACTGAGTCTTATAGCTCATTATGTTTTTATTTCAAAAACCTCCCCAGGTACAAGTGCGAGTGAATCAGGTACCAGAGAGTCATAAACAAATTAGTTGGGTCTCGACCGACGACGTTATGCAGCCTCTATTTGTGTTCAGAGTTATGAATAAACTTTGTAACTGAAGGGATCCAACCCGGATTTAACCTCTTGAATCCGTGGGAAGCCCTCCCGGCACTCCAACGGACTTCGAAAATCTTTCCTTTAAATAATTTCTTTTATAATCCATAAACATTTGCCTGTCAAAATTTTCTTAAGTTCGAAACCTTAATTCTTGAGGTATCAAAATTTAAAATCATTTATATATTCCAACAATTGCATTCAATTCATAAACATATATATAATATATTTAAAGAAACATATATATATATATATATATATACAATTATATATTAGCTCAATTGGTACACATCTTGCTTCCTATTTGACTATATGGCCTTGGTCATGGGGAGAGGATGGGTCGTTATAGTAACACTTTATTAATTGCATACATGTTTTAGATAATTACCTTTTTATGATAATATTTTAAATTATATGTTTATCTGCTACATAGTTGAAATAAAACTTTAATATGAACTAATGTTTATATGTTTAGAGTTGGAGAGATTGTTACGGGGTTCGCTCTACGATATCATTTTGGGCCTTATTAGATGAGCTTCAGAAAAGTCTCGTGGGGTACCCGACAGGATCGCTGGATTCATTAATAGGAATCCAGATCGGGTCATGTCAAAACTTTTGAAGAGAGAAATTTTGTAGAAGTATTCTATCCGACTAGATCTGATCCTCTGCAGTATTCCTCATCACTTTCCTCTCCTATTCTTCTTCTTCTCTTCCATTTCTCTTCATCCTATCATTTTTTTTTCTCTAGTTTTGGGGTTTTTAGGGTTGAATCTAGAAGATATTTGGATTGTGATATGATTTGTTCTTTTGGTTGTTAATATTCTAGGTTGTGGTTGAAGATCAGCAACATTAAGCCTCTTATGTGGCCAACTGTAGTGGTGATTCTTGGAACGTCTCATCTGGGTTACGGCGTAGCATTCAAGGATCTTAAGATGCTATTAAGGAGAATTTATTTAAGTTTATGAAAGGATATTTGATTGCAGTATGAGAAGGATCTTTTCCTGTTTATTGTGTTCTATTCCAAGTAGCCGTTTTATAGCTGTTACCATCTGTGGCACAATTAGGAAAATTTGTATAGACTATTTTGTGTTGTTAATTTTTGTTTATGTTTTAGTGATCTGTGTGTTATTTGTGTTTTAGACGTTCCGTGAACTGACCAAATATCAAAGGTGTTATGTCATTTGCAAGCTTCGAAATCCTCTGATATTTCATTTGGCCATTCTGTTTGATTCTCTTTTGAGGATGTGTTCTGGATGTATTTAAGCTTATTTCAGCTATTCTAATTTTAGTTGGATATTAGTGCTTGTAAGTTTATGGTTCCAAAATTTAGAAGAATACTAATGAATTTCCAGCATTTAAAAAAAAAAAAAAATCAATAATATGCTGAACTCAAACAAACCAATCATTTTATAATGTTTTTAATCCTAAAACTATTAGAACTTGTACAAATTTGACTTAGGCTTCGTTTGGTATAACTTTTTCAAGTAAATATTTTAGAAGTAGATATTTTGAAAGTAGACATTTTGGAAGAAAGTTTTTAGTTGTTTGGTTGTTAATTAAAAAAACCTTTTTAAATTATAGACGGTTTGATTAAATTATTTTTAAAGCATTTTTAAATTATTAATTTATCAAACAAGACATAAGAGAAATGAGTAGTATATTCATTAGAAGAATGTAATTGCTTTAATATCAACCATAAAAAATTAATCAATCGTAATAGTAATAAAGACTTTATTGCTCATTCCTGATTTAATTAACCTCAAGAAATAAAATTATAACATATATATATTAACGAATCAATAACAAAATCAATTGCAATATATCATTTCATTACTTCAACGAAACACTTCATATAAATCAACAAACCAATAATAAAACTAATTACAATATGTATATCTATATATATATATAACAAATATGGTATATAATATTATTGACAAACAAAACAAACAACTAAAATATATATATAAATGAATATAAATATATATATATCAATGAACCAATAACAAAACCAATTATAATATATATATATATACTCGATGTCTATATATGTAGTATATGTATACAAAATAAACATAAGATAAAAAAAAATTGCAGTATATATATGTATCGGCCAAAATCGATAAAAAATAAACACATAAAATATATAAAATTTACTGGCTAAAGAAAAGTTTTTAGGTATTTTTATAAAATAAAAAATCAATGAAAATGAATGCTACGTGTTTATATTTATAAGGAAAATGTAATAGAGATTTAAGGGTAAAAGGATAAAATAAAATAAGAATATATTAGATATTTTAATCATTTAGAAAAAGATTAAAAATATTTACTTAAAAAATCTTAAAATTTGAGCTTATCTAAATAGATATTTTTTAACTTTTTTAATCCCTTAAAAACTTTATTGGAATATCAACTAAACGATATGGAAAAAATAAATAGAGTTTTTAATATTAAAAAAATATTTTTGATCAATAGATAAATTATACAAAATATATATTTATTATATAATCAATCGAATGCATACTTGTAGCTTGTGATTTAAATATCTATATCTGCTTATTTATTAATATACGAACAATTTTTATGTAAAACATCAATATCCAACCAAAAAAAAAAAAACGTATTCGGTAGCTTAATTTTAGGTGAAGGTGAGATATAGAATTGGTTAAATAATTATTAGCAAATTAATTTATTTTCAAATACAAAACCTAATTGAATCTTATATTCTGAACTAAAAGATACTAACATAGCGTTGGGAATCCTGAAGTTGCTAGGGTCTATATCAAAATCGAAAACTAAATTAATCACAGCGAGCGTACTCAAATTCGAAATTCAGAGCTTCAACAACAATAACAAATTCGAAAACTAAATTAATCGCAGCGAGCGTAAGCAAATTCGAAAGTCAGAGCTTAAACAACGAAACCCTAGATTCGATGGCGTCGAAGAAGAAGCAGTCGGAAGGCATCGCCCTGCTTTCTATGTACAACGACGACGAAGACGACGAAGAAATGGAAGACCTTGAAGAACAAGAAGACCAACAACAACAAGAGGACGGCCAAGACAGCAAAGAAGCTACAAATTTAGAAGAGGATTCGAGAATGAACGACACAGCTGCTGCCGACGAGGCTTCCACGCCGCAACAGCCTCCGCTTTCGCCGAAACAACACATGGCGTCTTCCGATTCGAGGAGGAGTAGAGGACGGAGGTTGACAATTGTGGACTACGGTCACGATGAGGTTGCCATGTCACCTGAACCTGAGGTACGAGAATAAATCTTTATTTTTTTAGATTGATTTACGTGTAGTATGGTTGGTTGATTCTTTGTTTTTGGTGCTGTTTTATCGCAGGAAGGAGAAATCGATATTCAAAATGCTGAAGGTAGCAATATATAATTAGGTTGTGCGTGTTAATTGACCGTAGCTTTGTTGCGTTATGTTTTACTAGATTATTTGAAATTGTGTTGGAGAATTGATTGTATTGGTATTTTTTTCCTTAGATATTTTAGTTAATTTGTAACAGATGATTTCCAAGAAAGGACACCTATGAGGATTGAAGAAATGGAGAATTTAGAACAATCACAACCTGATGCTATAGGTTGTGCTACGATGGAAATGGAAGCTTCAGTTATACAAGAGACTGTTGAGGTTACAGAAGAGGCGGATCCGTTGGATAAGTTTCTGCCTCCTCCACCGAAATTGAAGTGCTCAGAGGACCTGCAAGTAAGTTGTTTTTGTATCTGTTATTAACTATTGTGCTATTATTATGTCAGTTTCTTATATATGTTATGATTTTTTTTTTTAAGAACTTGATAATCATCATCTGTTGTGGGGGTATGATATTTCTAGAACTTTGGTTAAGATGTGATGTGTTTGGAACTTGCTAAATGTAAGTAATGGGTTTTTGGGAAACTAGTTACTGCTAGGTTACTTAGGAAGTGGGTTGGGGCACCAAGGATTATAAGAAATTGTTTAATGGTGCACCAAGAAATTGTACGAATTGTCATAAGGCATTTTAGGGATCAGAATTGAAGTTTAGATAAATGAGTTAAATAGGATTTAGACTGAATTCTTGAGCATTTGAGCATTGCAGCTACTGGGAGGGAGTTATAATAAGATACAAGTTGCCAAGAAGAGAAGACTTTTTAAGGACCTCCTCTCTTTTCCTAAGACGACCATTTTGATTTTGCCAGATTTATCCACAACAATTGTTCCTGAATCAAAGTAGGGTTTCTTTCAAATTTATTAGTTGTTATTTCTTAATAATACCAATTGAACATGTTTTGAAGGTTTTGTTTGTAAATTTTTCACCAAAAGAAGGTTTGAAAGCTTTTCGTGCTACCTTTAGTTCATAAAAAGACTAAGATAGCCAAGAAAAGGTTTATTTTGATTGAGCATGTACTACTTTAATGGAATATGGTTTTGTTTTGTGTTGGTCTATCTGTGATAAGACTGTATAGTGCTGCTCGTCATCGAGAGCTCTGGAATTGTGAAACCAATTAATAGTCTAAATGATTTGCTTTTAACCTCAGCACTTTTTACGGGATATTAATATCCTTTTATTTTCTGTTATATTTTACAGAGAAAAATAGATAAATTTCTGGGTTTAAAGAAAATTGGAAAAAGCTTCAATGCAGAAGTGCGCAATAGGAAGGATTATCGAAACCCGGACTTCCTTCTGCATGCAGTGAGGTATCAAGATATTGATCAGATAGGGTCTTGCTTCAGTAAAGAGGTATTTGACCCACATGGATATGACCAAAGCGACTACTATGATGAAATAGGTTAATAACAGTTCCTTCTATTACATATCTCTTTATCATACTGGATTTAAAACAATTCTTTATTTTTCATCATGTTGGACTGGAACACTATTGTTTGAGAATTGTGATTGAATTCCTTGAATTTCTATTTTGCTTTTGTTTGTTTGTTGTTTTGGAGGAATAGTAGTTCATTTTTATACTTACTTTCCATTTTCGTCATCTTTGAATAAAGTTTTCTTTTTCCTATTAAAAAAAAAAAGCACTTTTCTCTTTACCTTTTCCCCCTCTTAAGTTCTCTTTTCTATCTGTATATGGGATACACTTTTGCTAAGATTTGTAGTCAAAATTGCAGTTCCAGGAGTTAGTAATAGGATTCACTACTTAACGTTGCCATCTTTGAAGATTTTCTTGTGTGGTTTTGTCTAAGCTGCTTCATTTTTGTAATTAAATCAGAATGCATTTGATATATATCGGAGAGATGGTTTTAGAATTCTCACTCCATTCTCATGGTTCATTTTCTGTATGGATTTTTTTAATGCTTAAATTGGGATTTTTTGGGAAATTGTGCCAGATTTATGGAAACTTGTTTCAAATAAATTCTTTTACCAAGAAAAACAAACATCAGTATGCATCATGCCTGTGCAATATTGTTTGATCTATTTGCTTCTTCTACCTCCCTGGTTACTGAATAAAGATCATTGCTTCATAGAGTTGCTTGCAAATCTGAGATTTTTGTACTTTTGATACCAGATGGAGCCTCTGTTTACTCAGTTGTTGCATGCCTCCTTTTGTCACCTAAAATCTTACTGATCTATCTCTTATTTTGAATATAAAGTTAGGTATTTTCTCTTGCAGAAGCTGACATGAAGCGTGAAAAGGAAAGAAAGGACCAAGAAAATAAAAAAAATCAGAAGGTTGAATTTATTACTGGAGGAGTGCAACCTGGTTTAGTTGCTACTGCTCCAAAACCTAACATATCTATTCCAGGTAAATGAAGATTGCTTTTGAAGTAACTTTGTCTCATGCTATCAATAATTTATTTTGTATTGTGTTTGTAATTTGAGTCATTGTGCAGGTCTTTCAGCTGCAGTGGCCGGTGGTTTTCATCCAGTGACAACTGCAATTGATGCCGTTTCAAGGGATGGTAGACAAAATAAGAAATCAAAGTGGGATAAGGTTGTCAACTATGAACATGCACTATGGCTTATGTTTGTTTAATAAAGCTCTTAGAGTTGGTCTTATTGGTTAATTTGTTTCAGGTGGATGGTGATCGAAGAAATTCTCTACCTCCCGTGGGGCAGGATTCTCTAGCTGCAGTTGGAGCGCATGCAGCACTTTTATCTGCTGCTAATGCTGGTGCTGGATACACAGCTTTTGCGTAAGTTCTTCTTGGTGTATGTCAGTATGTGTTCTAGCACATTTTGTGGTGAACCATGTCTTCCAGATTGTATGCATTTTGCTTTGTTGAAGCAGAACTCAACATTACATGGGGTCTTAACAAGTGTTGAAATCTTACCATCTGTGTTAGAACTTTTTATAAGGGAAACTGACAAAAACAACCTTAACATTAGACATCTTACTGGGTTTTTAAGGTACTCATTTGCAATCCTGGATTCTTCATAAAAAATCATTGCTTCATCCAATTCTATTGTAATGGAGCCTTCGCACCTTTTATATGGAAAACTCAACCTTGTTGCTTGTGATTGGTTGTTTTATTGTTTGTGAATTTTATGATGACTCACATAAGCTCACCTGTTCATACAATTTCTAAGATTTGTAGAGCACAGCTGAAGATCTATGCAATGGTTCTCTACTGCACTGTAACTTATCTTATAGTGGCGATTCTGGTTTCTAACATGGGCAGTTGTAGGATTTTACAAACTTGCCTGCATTATTCTTAACATGAATGCATGCGTAAACAGCATTTATCTAAATTGTTGGATTGATAGGTTAACAGTTCTTACTAATCAGATTGTCCTAGAGGAATCTGTGCGGAGGTTGATAGATCATTAAATGGATCTGTAGGGAGGGTGCTTTAAACATTAAACGAATCTTTAGGGAGGTTGATAGCACATTAAATTGGATATGTAGGGAGTTTGACCTATGCTAGTCTGCTAGAAAGATGGTGTCTTTCTATGAAATGTTTTGAGAGGTAAACTTTATCTTGATGACCTTAGCAGGCTAGTTTGTTTTGTCATGTCCTGATATCCGTTATGAAATGATGTTATAAATCGAACAAGAAAAAAAAAATGCTAGCAGTTAAAGCTTGCTAATCAAGATAATAAGTAGAATTTGTTTACTGATCCAGGTACTTTTGATTATTTGATGTGCTGTGTTGAAACGAGAAAACATCTGTGGCATTTAGAATAGAAATGCGTATCTAAATTATGAAAATTGCTGCTGTCACAATACATCAAAACTCTGAAGAAGAGTAAATATATGAATGTTATTATATAATTCTAATAACTGTTATTGTGCCAACATATGATAACTGATGGACTTCCTTGACCATTATTGGGAGTTGAAAATTATTGGCAATTAACTCCTTGCAGCATTGCTGGATCTTAGTTATGTATTTTTCTTAAATTGCAGACAGCAAAGACGGCGAGAGGCTGAAGAAAGAAAATCCAGTGACCGGAAGTTTGAAAGAAGATCTTGAGCTATCTAGTATACTCTTTGGTGGAAATAAATAGGTACTTCTGTGGAGATGAACCTATCGGCACCGGGCATATATTCAAAGTCAAACCTTGTCATTTTCCCAAATCATAGAATTTAAAATTGTACTAAATTGGGTTCTGATAGTTCACGTTCTTCATTATCAGCTTCTTGTGATATAGTTGCATACCTCGCTCTCCCGGGTGGTGGTGCATTATACTTGCTCGGCCGTACAAATACAGTTTTGACTTGTAATTTCATATGGGGTCTCAAGGATTAAGCTTAACAATTTTGTATGGCATGTAGTACTTATAGTCTCGACAGCTGTTGCCAACTCAAATAGCATTAACAACCAGTACTATGGCTGAAATTTGCAGCTGTAAATCTTTTTAGATTGAGACACTGTAGAAAACTCGGTTGAAACTTGAAAAAAGTGCAACTTCTTGCTCTCCAGCTTCTGCCAGTATTGTTGGACCCTAGTCTGCTTTGAAACAGATAAATGGCACATGAAGACGCATACTTGACAAGATAGTTTAGTCAATACAAAGTGATCTTTTTGCATAGTTTTTTAGCATGCTCTGATGCTTTTTTGCCTCTCTCCAAGTCAGAATGGGACTTTATAATTATACGGATATTCTAAAAATCAAGCCGTGGCCGAAAGGTATCATAAAGAAGGCAATGACCCACCTTGTCACACAAGTCGTACTAGGTGCCAACATTATCCTCTGTTTGAATACTTTATTACAAATTACTAATCGTTAATTCAGGCAGTAATTTGCTTATTCCATTTCTCCTTTGCCCAGGTAACAGTGGAGGAGACCAAATCATTTTAGTTCCACTTCAAGCTATCAATCTGGTCCTTGTACCAAAAAAAAGAAAGAAGTTGATTATTGATTTAACATTCACAGAAGATGTTTTTCTTCACATAGATAGAATAATTTGACTACTTTTATACCCAATTTGATGTCCTGGAAATATTTCTTACGTTACTGTTTTTGGGCTCATACCATGCAAAATGGCTTTGCAGCCTATATTTTTGCAGATTGTTGCGTGTGTAAATACATTTGTGTATGTATGAGTACGAAAGTGAAGGAACAGTTTGAATTGCAAGGGAATTGGGATTATGGTGCTGTTACGTGCTGAGTGCTGACGGTCGAATCTTATTATGTGAATTTACATTGAGTAATTGGCCTATCCAACCTACAACTTCTGTACTTGTTTTTATCCAACTCAACGAGAGCATCTTTTGCTTTGGATACTTGGCCTAGGTGTAGTTCTTCTCTTATTGGTTAGTTGAGTAAAAGTTCTCTCATTGCTTGGTTAATAAGTAACAAAATAGCCAAAAAATGAGAAAGTATTGGATGTTGATAGTGGGATCTGAAATAGACAAGTTCCTTTGTCATTGACCGATTATACGTAAAACCAAATAAGATAAATAAAATTGATGGATTATATAGAAAAGCCAAAATTGATAATCATATCATTACATAAAAACAAAGATAACAGTAAAATAAAATAGGAAAAAAGTGAAATGTTGAGAGTGGGATTTGAACCCACGCCCTTTCGGACCAGAACCTTAATCTGGCGCCTTAGACCAACTCGGCCATCTCAACTTTGCTGCTTCTTTTCAAAAATATAAAACAAAAAAACTTTGGTGCTGCCTTTTTTCCAAAGGAAAATTATCCTGCTTCGTGAATTGTCTCGACATTGATAGGTCTTTTCATTGCCTTTTTTTTTTTTTTTTTTAAAATTTTTTTTATTGTTACTTATATGTCAGGAACAGCATATTCAACTTGACTGTCAAAGGAAAAGGTCAAATTCAACACGCACAATGGTCCCCGAAATTGTCCATATTATTCGAGGAAAGGAAACGTACCCTTAAAATTTTAATACCAACCAGACTCGATGTCGAGACATTTTGTATAATGAATATATTTTTCACAGTTTTACCTATTAAACACAGAATAATTCAAAATTAGATTATAAGGAAATCTTCTTTTAATTTAAAAAGTGTGTGAGAGATTATCTCTAGCTACCTATTTCACTAAAAAAATTTTAATCAATTTGTTTATCCACGTGATAAATTACATAAACCCAAACAGCATCATTTTAGTTTAAAAGAAGAATGCTGCAGCCAACCCTTATAAATATAGTCAGTAATGATGGATTTTTAATTTAAAATTTAATTATCTAGTATTTGATCAACGAGATATATTGCAATTAGTACATATTGACACATCATTTAAATAAAGTGTTATATCATAACTTGAACTACAAAGTGAGAGTGCCACATATTTAAGTAGATTATAAACTAAATTTTGAGTTTAAATATCCAACATTATTGTAAAATTACGGGAAGCTATGAGCATCAACATTAAATATATATATCCTTTACAGTGGTAAAGATGCTGGAAAGCAACATAAACGTTATCTCAAAATATGGCAGAAAACATGGCAGGTTTAGTGCATTTATAATATGCTGTTATATAAAAATGATTATAAAATATAAAAGGGCAACATCTTAACAAAGTTGTTTGTAATTCTCTAACCATTTTCGAAAATTGTTATCAGGCCAGTAAATTCAGAAGGTGGTGGACAGAGCCGTAAATAGCATGAAAGTTGCTGCCACTGCAGGGAAAAAAGCCAAAAAACTGAGGCCATATATATAAAACATATAGGCGCAGATTTCTAAGCTGCTTGTCTCTGCATCAAATTAGAGACGTTGGAGAATCGTACACTGTTCCTTCACACGTTGGGGCCTAGTCACCCTCTTTTTATTAATGCTCAAAATTAACTACTCATACAAGTACAACATCAAAAAAATCTGATGATAAAAACTGTATATTTATTTTTCTTTGAAGAAAAAAAAAAATGATGACATGATCTAGGACATTTGTTTTTTCAGGGACTTGGGAGTATTAATCAGTTGGCAGTTTTCCAAATTAGAAAAATTATTATATCTTATGAACAAATAATAATCAAATGATGATCATAATTGTATGTCGAAATATAATCATGGTAGAGAATAAAAGTAATCAAATTTAATTGAATAGGTATACTTTATGATTGTACATATTTAATATTTATCTACCATTCTATTATATAATATATTGTAATAGTAATTTGTATATTTTAGATAATTGTTTATTTATCATAATTGATTGATAAAAGATTATTGTGGTGTGGAACAAATGTAATCAAATTTAATTGGATATGTATAATTAAAAATTTACAATGAGTGTATATAATTAATGTTTGCCTAGCTATCATTTTATTGAATAACTGTAATTTGTGTTCTTTAGGCTAATGTTTAGCTATCACAATTGAGCCATGAAAAATGATTGTTGTAAGGAATTAAAGGAATCAAATTTAATTGGGTACATATCATTACAAATTTAAAATGATTGTATATATTTAATGTTTACCCATTTCTTTAAAAAAAAAAGTTTACATATTCTGTCATTAAATAGAATCTAATAATAACGATAACATACCCTTTAGACAAATGTTGAAAATGTGAGACAACTTATCGAAAATCCAAAACCAACTAATAATTTTTGGTTATATCGGTTATGGAAATAACTCAAAATTTGATGCGTAATTTATCAACAATCATTCGGCCATTCAACTTACATTCTCTCCTATCAAGCTTCTCATGCAAATCAAACCATGTTAGCTAAGCAAACAATGTTAAAAAACGTGACGACTCAGATAACCCTATCAATAAAATTTGATGGACGGTTAACATCACAACTTTAATGTGAAGATCGCATCAATAATCATAAAGCAAACAAAAGGAAAAAAGATGAATGAAACGGTTAACCCTATCTTTTGATATGATATCATATGATGTAAAATAGATCGTGGAGATTAGTTTATAACACTAACAAATTAAAAATAAATATATAAAACTAAAAATAAAAATTTAGTCCCCATGGGCATGAACATCATCATCATCCAATCACTTTTTTGACTAAAAAGATGTATAGTCATTGGTTCAAGTCTAGAATTAACAAAAGGAAGCTTCTTTCCAGCACAAAATTAATCTAATAAATATATTAAAAAAAGCAACTTTTATTACACTATCCCTTAGTATAGTTAATAGTGTCCCATCATACCAAATGTGTATCATAGTTTGTCTCTTATAAATATAGATATACATATTTCAAGCACCGATTGATTTAGATAGGTCGTCGCTCAGTATTAACCTGTTCAGTGTCAACTTAAAAAGAAAAAAAAGGCAACTACTAGTTTTTACCTGTGTTTGGTAAATGAATATGAGAAGAGGGAGATATTAAAGAAGTGAATTGTAAAAATTAAATAAAAACAGTGAGAATGAGGCGGGCAAGGCAACGGTAACATTCAGTTTGGAAGTTCCGTAAGGGGCAGTTTGGGAAATATCAGAAAAGTTAACGGCAGCTTTTGATATATAAAATGCTTAAAGCAGGAGTTGATGGTGATCAAACTCTACAAAGCGGAGCGTGTAGTGGGCTGCAAGTGCCTGCCTAATATTTTCACACTGCTTTAGCTTCTCTTCAACTGTTCAACACCATTCTCTCTCTCTCTCTCTCTCTCTCTCGGACTTTTTTTGCGTCACTTTCTCTCTTCTCTGCACTATCCTTGGTCTCTTTTTCTTATGCTTTTTCATTTATTCAATCAAATTTCTTTGCTTTCATTGACGTAGAGAAGCTTTGGTTGGGAGTATCTTTCTCTTTCTTCTCTCTGTTTATCCATTCTTTGATTCTTTTAGTATCTACCCATTTGAGTTGAGGACCAAAACAAGCGTTTCTAGTCATGGCAGCTCCAAAACCAGAAGAGATAAGTCACCCACCAATGGACCAGCTTCAAGGCTTGGAGTACTGTATTGACTCTAATCCATCTTGGGGTAGGTTCTTTTTAGTTGTTTATTATTAATCAATGTCTCTAATATCTGTTTTAATCCAACTTCATTATTTGAGCTTGTTTTGGTTTTGTAATGGTCGTAAACTGTTTTCACTTTTTTGCATTTGAATGCAGGGGAGGCCATAGCTTTGGGTTTCCAGCATTACATTTTGGCTCTAGGGACTGCAGTGATGATCCCTTCATTTCTTGTTCCTTTAATGGGAGGCTCTGATGTAAGACAGTGAAACTAGCTATAATATATATACAAGACCTGATTTATGTAAAAAAATATATATAGTTTTGAAGAACAAAAGGACGTTTCAAGTTTAAAATATGATTTTTTTTTTTTTTTGGTGTTGCACAAGATTTTATGTAACTGAAGTTTTTTGTTTTTGTCTTTTGTTTTGTTAATGGGTGATGATGGTTCAGGGTGATAAAGTAAGAGTGGCACAGACACTGCTTTTTGTTGAAGGGATCAATACACTCCTGCAGACACTGTTTGGAACCAGGCTACCAACCGTGATTGGAGGATCTTATGCGTTCATGGTCCCCATTATTTCAATTATTCATGATCCATCATTGACTCGTATTCAGGATGATCACGTGGTTAGTCTCATTTTGAACATTAGTTTCACTAATCAGTTCTGCATTTGCTTAATTTACTGAGTTGGATTCCATTTTCATATGTGTAACAGAAAAAGAGTTCTTTAGTCAACATTTGTGTGACCCACTTGCTTGATTAGGTTCAACTATCTATGTAACTGATGTGAACAAATCTAGCTTAGTTATGGAAATTTCAATCACTCAATTACTACAAGTCAAAATGTCTAATCAGTGTGTGCTGTGTTCAAGCTTGATTATTGATGGATGATGAACTGACAGCCCAGTAACTGTTACAGGGCAACAAAGATTCTAGTTTGAATGATCATTTTACTAAATAAAATGTTATGAGAGTTTTGTCTGTGTGTCCAAAAAGCAGTAACTGATGTTCTTGTTTGTTGTGTACGCAGAGGTTTCTTAGCACAATGAGAGCAGTCCAAGGTGCACTAATAGTGGCATCAAGCATACAAATCATTTTAGGGTACAGTCAGCTTTGGGCCATCTGTTCCAGGTGCACATTCTAATCTCTACTGATGTGACCAAACTTCAACACTGCATCAAGTTTGCAAATCAAATGATAGCAAATTTTTGTCTTCCAGGTTCTTCAGCCCACTTGGAATGGTTCCAGTTATTTCATTGGTGGGGTTTGGCCTGTTTGATAGAGGCTTCCCTGTGGTAAAGTATCAACCTATATAATGCCATTGTTTTTCGAATACAAGTTTTCACAAATTAAGATGAAATAAAATTTTAAAATTTCTCATTTAAATTTCTGTCCATTACTTAAATGTTTTATTCTGTTCCAGGTTGGACGGTGTGTAGAAATTGGCATTCCTATGCTCATCCTATTTATAGCATTCTCACAGGTGTTACTAACTTCTCATTTAATATTCACAGGTGTTACTTAAATGTTTTAATTGTTTTATTTTTCGCATATGATTTTAAGCTCGCATTTGATTGTGTGCCTAGTCAAGTTCTTAGTTGTTTTAAACAATAAAAGCATGCACATTTTCTAATTCTTCTCTGTTGTGTGCTCATTTTGTAGTACTTGAAGAATTTTCAGACAAGACAATTGCCAATACTGGAGAGGTTTGCTCTCCTTATATCCATCATAGTGATATGGGCATATGCACACCTCTTGACTGCCAGTGGTGCATACAAACATCGTCCAAACACTACTCAAATTAACTGCCGAACTGACAAGGCCAACCTCATATCCTCTGCTCCATGGTTTGTACCAAACTCTCCCTACATTTATATGCCGAAACTTTAAGGATGGCATTCGTTTTATGAAACAGAAAACCTTTACCATCTTTGACTTTTGAACATTACTGCAATCAGGATTAAAATCCCATATCCTCTTCAGTGGGGTGCTCCTACATTTGATGCTGGTCATGCTTTTGGAATGATGGCTGCCGTTCTGGTCTCATTGATTGAGGTATTATTGCTTGTTTGATTATAAAATTCAATTATGATTTAAGTTTTGATCTGTGATAATAAAAGTTTGGCTTGACTGATAGTCAACTGGAGCATACAAAGCTGCATCACGTCTCGCAAGTGCCACACCACCTCCAGCCCATGTTCTTAGCCGCGGTATTGGTTGGCAGGGAATTGGGATTTTACTGAGTGGACTCTTTGGAACATTGACTGGTTCTTCAGTCTCTGTGTAAGTTTTTGTCGTTTCTTGCACTCAAAGTTAACGGCTTTTATGCAACTGGAATAACGTTCTAGAGAAAAACAGAGAAAATGTGGGGCTGCTTGGAAGCACTCGTGTTGGAAGCCGCAGGGTCATTCAAATCTCAGCTGGCTTTATGATATTCTTCTCAATGTTAGGTTAGTGGCAAATTATTGCCATTGCTAATACACACTATCTTTACAGCTTTTTTCCATACTAATTATTATATAAATTCTGCAGGAAAGTTTGGAGCTTTCTTTGCATCAATCCCCTTCACCATATTTGCTGCTGTGTACTGTGTTTTGTTTGGTTTAGTTGGTAAGCACCTGTGACTTTTTCGATATGCTCCTGTATTCTCTCGGTATCTGATGGTTTTGTTAATTTTCTTCTTGTTTTAAGCTTCTGTGGGGCTGTCATTTCTGCAATTCACAAACATGAACTCAATGAGGAACCTCTTCATCAGCGGTGTTGCTCTTTTCTTGGGGTTGTCTATTCCTGAATACTTTCGGGAATACACTGCCAGCACTCTTCACGGTCCTGCTCACACCAGGGCTGGATGGGTATATTTGTTCTCCTGCTTTCTTCACTATATTATAGCACATTTTGATCTTCTACATATACAAAAGAAAAAGAAGCTGTCTAGCTTGCAAAGTTGAAAATTTAAAGTTTTTGGACCTATCTTAGATGCTCACATAGCTTTAAACCAATTGATAGAACTTTTGAAATGAACAATAACATGTTTGATTTGACACAACTTTAACTTCTGCTCCTTTTGTGGCCAGTTCAATGATTTCCTCAACACCATATTCTTCTCATCTCCAACTGTTGCATTGATTGTCGCGGTTTTCTTGGACAACACTCTCGACTACAAGGACAGTGCCAGAGACAGGGGCATGCCCTGGTGGGTTAAATTCCGAACATTTAAAGGAGACAGCCGGAATGAGGAGTTCTACACTCTCCCGTTCAACCTCAACCGTTTCTTCCCTCCATCGTGAAGTATTGTAAGCCCTTGCAAAAGACAGATGTAAGAGGAAGAGCATATAGTCTTAGATGAAACCCTAGTCACTGCAAAGAGTGAATCAAAACCAGGAAATCCCATATATTTTGCATGGCAGAGAAATGACAACTCAGTTTTCTCTCCTCTTTGTCATCTTCCGTATACATATTTGACTCGGGTTATTTGAGTTTAATCCAATATTTATTATTTTTTGTCTTTTCCATTCAGTTTGATTCATTCTTAATAGTTTATTTAGTTATTCCTGCAATCAACATAATATTCAGTAATTTAGGGGGAGTAACTTGCAACTTCTGAGTCCGCAGCTTTGTTTGCAAAATCTTGACATCCTGCTGATATAATCAAAACTTACACGGCAGCTAAACAAACTTTAACACAGCAGCTAATCAAAATATTAGTTAACAGTGCAAATTACCAAATTACCCTCCAGACAAATTTTCATATAAGTCACTACTTATAGGGCAGATAAAATGAAACAGTAAGGATGTCCAGGACCATATAATAGTGGTAAAAAAACACAATTAAAATGATAAAATTTTATTGAATAATGATGAAAATAATGCAAAGAATATGGCAAGAAGGTGAGATGAAAATTTACAACTTCATATTGCCATCATCTACTTGAATGTACGAGTACTCATAAATGAGCTCAGACAGCAGAGAGAGAAGCACAATATAATAATGGTAAAAAAACACAATGAAAATGATAAAATTTTATTGAATAATGATGAAAATAATGCAAAGAATATGGCAAGAAGGTGAGATGAAAATTTACAACTTCATATTGCCATCATATACTTGAATGTACGAGTATAAATGAGCTCAGACAACAGAGAGAGAGAAGCATTCTAGTAGTAGGGATCTGCCCAGGATGCACATGCATCCTGGGCATCTTGGCTGTCGATAAATGCTTCGACCATAACCTCTCACTCGAACCCTTTGACCTTCCTCAATCATCTTTCTTACTATAAGTGGCATATGTACGGGTATAAGTGGCTGAAAGGAAAAAAAATCTTTGATACTATAAATGAGCTCAAACAGCAGAGAGAAAGAGAAGCATCCTAGTGGTAGGATCTGCACATGCATTCTGGGCATCTTGGCTGTCGATAAATGCTTCGACCATAACCTCTCACTCGAACCCTTTGACCTTCCTCAATCATTTTTCTTACTCTATCTTCAAAATCGTTCCATCCTATGGTGCCATTTTCTAACAAAATTGCTGCAAGCCTCTTCTTGTTGGGGCGCAAGTTAGGAGCATGCCCACCACCATAGTAAGTTCGGAATCCAGACACCAGAGATGATAGTTGGCTCCCAGAGTCAGTCATGGCAAAGACATCAGCAGTTGCACAGGCTATAAAATCCAATGCTGCAAGCTGCATCCATAGTTATTAACCATGTCAGTAAACAATGTTGCTCAGGGAGTGAGTGGTTAAGAATAAGTTAAATGCTCAATTGCTAATTAAACAAATTTAGCAACTCTACGGTGTAGTCCATGACAGAAATTTTGGAGAAAAAAATCTGTAACATTTATAAAAGAATAAGTTAATACTAATTTACCTGAGATGAAAAATTTCTAAAAGGTTCAAGTTCTTTAGGTGTAAGGAGTGTTTCCTTGGTGACCAAGTTTGGATAGAGGTTTGTGAAGGGAGGCATCCGTGACTTCTCTCCATATATACTAGAGCCAGCCAGGTAAATGTAAGTTCCGCCCTTGAAACCAAGACCAGCAAGAAGAAGTGCTGCTTCTTCTGGTGTCAGTGGGCATCTCCCCAGCTTTCTCAACTCCAATGGAGAAATAGGCCTGCCAACATCAATAGTATGCAGGAGACATATAAACAGAATGTCACAAGTTCAATTAAACAATAATTGAGAAAGAATAACTTTAAAAGCCAATTTAATACATACTTTGACTTCTTCAAGCGTTCCATCAGCAAAGGGAAATGGATATCTCTGTATGCTTGAAGTTCCTCTCTTTCAATTTCTACACCTCCAAAATCACATTGGGAGTAGGCAACCATATCCTCTTCAAATCTCAAGTGTAAAGCAAGATATCTTGATGGACCTCTTGCAAAGTTGTGGTGTTCAGAGGGAAACTTGGGTATGAAGTTTCCAAGCAGCTGTTTATCTAGCTTACTCTGTTTGGAATCATATTTCCTTATCCTTCTGACCAACAATGCACCAGCTTGCTGAATTTTTGGCACAAACTTCAATGCATGGAAGTTGCATTTGCACCGTAATCTCTGTAAGAAAATTCAACAATATTTCACTGAATTATGAAGCTAAGAAACAGAATTACGAAGGACTAAATTCATAGAAACTAGAGGAATGCTGTCTTGGAATTCTACTGTCATTTACTTTCAGAGATAAAACAATTTGTTTTAATCATATCATGTAACGTTACTTCTACTGAAGCTTTGTGCCATCAGAACCTTACACTCATGGTTAAGGTGAGATACTTTTTGCATTAACGCTTAAGAAAGCAGTAATGATCATGTATTGAGAGACTCAATTAGAATCTATCTATTTATGTTTCTGCTCAGAGTATAAAATATTTGAGGTTAGAAAAATTTCTTTCTAACCTCAATACAATATTCTCCCTCTGCTTCACCATTAATTTGTTATATTTAAGCATGATGGCAGCCTTTTGAAGAAATTTTAGTTAAGAAAGGAAGATCTATCTCGAATAAATGATTGTTCTACATCCATATTAATATAAAGCTTCAACATAATATCTTTCTTACAGAGATTAATTGTACTAGGAATGTCCTTAACCTGAAGCTCAGAAGGCAATGGATCAAAGCCTAATCGATTTCCAAATCCAAGGAAGTGAACAACTCCATTCCGCACAAGAACAGGAAGTACTTTTGTGACATAATCAATGGGCTTTGCCTCCTTCATGATATCTGCATCAGTAATCTGAGAAAAGCATAGTAAAAAAGTTTAGACAATATTCCAAAAGGGTGCACATTATTCATACAAAGTGTCGTAGAACTAAAAAGGTAACATACTAGGCTGCCAATTGCTTCGATATCTATTGATTTCAACTGAGGAGGAAGCTCTTTGACAATGTTTATATCATCCTTCAACATATTCAAAAAATAATCTTCTTGGTATATATCACTGAACTGGCTGTATTTCCATTAAAACAACATGGAGTAAGTATTTTTCTGGCAAACTAATAATTGCATGAACATATGCCAATTGGCAGCAACCACAAGTATATTTTGGACAACAATAAACCATGTGGTCTGAAATAGGTTTCATTGGTCAAGTCTAGATTTCATGACAAGCCTAGAGTGATACGATCAATAGAAATTACAAAGTATATAGTTTATAATGAATTGAGTTTCATCACTCTCTAATTCATGTATTGAGATGATCACAAGTGTCCATTACTAGGTTGTAAAACCATCTGCTGTAAACCAGAAAACAATCAATTAGTCTACTATGCAGGCCAAGAAAATTTCTTTCAATATTGTATTGCTTTATATCAGTTTGATAGTCAACTTCAAACCTCAACTCACAAATTTTTCTAATAATATATATTGCACACCTGTCACTTTATGACAGAGAAACATAAAGACTATGTATGAATCAAACCACATTTCAAAAGCTCATATAAAAATAAATCAATCGACAAAGATAAAAAGTCATTCTTCAACTATGCAACATTAACACTGCCCATTTAAGAGACAGCAAATAAAGATGAAATCATGAAACTAACAAGTAAAGGGAACTATAGTAAACAATTTGTTACAATAATATCAGACATAATCGCAGACCTAGGATCTTTCCATACATTGCTGTAAAGAAATCTTGGGAGAACTAAAGTTGCATTAAGCAGAGATGCCACAGCTACAGCATTGCAAATCTGAAGTGAAAAACAATGTGTCACTAAAATATTGCAATTTTATAAAAGAGACAGCAAATAGAAAGCTACAGCCACACACGACACTACTGCAGAGAAACAAATTAATAGTTGATTATTAGATCCCAATATGTTAGGTATGCTAAGTGCTACTATTGAAATAAATAATACATAAATTAAACAGAGACTGCTGTATATAATAGAAAACCAAGTCTGAACAAACAATTTCGAACATAGTTCTTTTCTGTTAAGCTACTAAAGACATGCCCAGTTCATAGCTTACCAACCAATAACTTCAATTATTAAAAGATTTCACCATTGAATATACCTAAGTATAGTTGAAATCTTTCTTTCTCTTGGAAACTGACATGTATGTAGAGGAAGTAGCTTAGATACTTACGGCAACTCGTTGTTGATTGAGTCCACCATTCGCACTAACCATTATGTAGCCATTACTTACATCAGAATTTCCTGTCTCAACAAATTGAATAGAAGGAATTACTCACATTTACTTGTCAACATTCAACCTCACAGTCACAGACGTGTTCTGTAGTTATCATTTTATCATGCACTAATGTTACTTGCAATGAAGCAATTAGTTAGAATATTCAGATGACTTGGTGAGGAAACAGTCAATTACCTAGATTTGGCGTTCCCCTATCAGCACAGGGCTTCCATACTGATGCCTGCGGGTATGGTTCCTCCCAGAAATTTGATTTTTCTTGCTTGAACTCTTTCTAAAGCATAACAAAGGTTTCAGTATTTCAGGGGGAAAAGTTTACAATAATCTGTCCCAACTAGCTCAAGTAGATGTATGCAAATTGATGTAAATTTTATCAAGCAAACCTCTGCTAGAGCACTGGAAGCTAAATTTAGAAGCCGGCCATACATCTTTATTGGTGATTTCTCTTTGTTGATGTAGGCAACAGTACTATCCTTTACCTACATTAAGCAAGATAACATAAGAACTAATCAGCTATGATTGAGCACTTACCCATGAATTGTCAATCCATAAATCAAGTGTGAGCGAAATTGTTAGCTGAAAAAATTTGCACTAGATAAATTTCAGATCTGTACAATTCTTGATTTGCAAAAGGGAAACCAAAATAAATGCCTAACGAAGAGAATACAAATGTCTAAATCTGCAGATACAACAATGAGCATGCAATTGTTTCCTCTACTGAAGAAAAGCATATGCAATTAAGATTACACTACAAAAGATATCGGTACTACTGCACTTAATTCATGAAAGCAGTAAAAGTTCGTGCATGAAACAAGTTAGTAATTTAGATATTCAGTCACATTAGATGAACACATTGATAGCTATAGTTTTTGGCTAGTGGAACTAAACCAGAGATGGTGCACCATGATAATACCATCAGACATGTATGATAGGATAGGCTCATACAAGTTACAGAACTAAAGTCCATCAAAATAATTCTAGATGACATTCTTCTAAGCTCTGTTTCCGACATAGACATTGCAGAATATAAACATAGAGAACTAAGATAAACAATACAAAAGCACACAAAGTCCTACCTTAAGCCATTTCGAATTTTTTGAGGTAGAAGTGTTCTGAAGATTTATTGAATCAAAAATTGACACCATAAGAGAATCAAGGAAGAAAAAGAATCCCATCAACACAAACATAAAAGCAATTGATTTAACATGCTTACGAAACCACGTATGCCTTTTCCCTACATAAGCTCCCTTAAAAGAGCATAACTTCCCCGAATAATTTTTCGAACCATGAAGCAACACAACTTTGGACTTCCAATTATGATCCCCTCCTGACATTCTCCTCCCAAAGGAAGGATCATTTCCTGGTAAAGTTTCCAAACATCTAATCTGATAGTCCTTCATCCCCAAACACAATTCAGCTATATCGAATTCAGGATGCGAACTTCTAGGGGACTATAACTGTAAACCATTGCTATTCTTTTTCTCTGAAGAATACCAATGCCACCATATCTGATGTTGGAAATGTTAAAGAGTTTTTGGACAATGATAATCACAGTCACTTAAAATAAATTTACAGAAACTGATATAAAGCCTGCATCATCCTAGATTTCTACGGTCTCCGTTTAAAATACAAACAATTACAACAAAGTTGGTTCTGCCAATATTAATATGTAGAAAACACATTTCTCTTCTCCTAACAGTGACCCTCCAACGCATTTGATTTCTTATGTTGTAACTTGAAGTTTGGTGGCACAAGTTTAACACCAAGAATGAGAAAGACATTGAATAAAGAAATGAATATATAACAGTTTTTATAAGCATAAATTGAAAGTGAAGCTAAGCAGTAGGTGACAGTGATTTGTACATGAGTAAGACGAGTAGATGAGTGAAACCAAAGTCAGATATTTGAAGAAGTCTCGCAAACCTGTAACAACTACTTGCCACCAAACGCAACAACTCATCAGTTTCCAGCTTTTGGACAAATTTGGAACACAAGTGTCTGAAACACCAACAAAGAAGTAGAAGTAGAAAACGTTCTTGAAACTGCCGGGGAAGACTTCCATGAAGAAATGAAAGTGACCAGGCTTCATCAATTTGGCGGGCCCTTTTGAGTAGGCACATCGCTGTTTGCTTTACACCAACTTTATAAAAATGTAGATCGATAATTTTTATATTTTATGATGATTCTCAAATCTCTCACAAAGGCCCAAGTAATGTCCATGCACTCAGGCCCTAACTTGAGCCCAGAATACAGTGTCTGTGAATTCGGTACCAGGCCTGCTAAATATTAGGAAAACCTAAAAAGAAAAAAGTTTATTTTGTCAATTATTTCTGTTGCTTTTATTATTATTATTTTTTATTTTTTTTATGGTGCGCCTTTCGCCAGCCCTCAAGAGAACCTAGTGTTTTTTGGTAATTCATCTGCAAATACATTGTAAACCTATGTCACAAATTCTTAACATGCTCCATATATATGAGCTTACCTTAACCTTATAATATGAATTTTATTAACTATTATATATTAGTTTTTTTTATATGTAATTATGATTAAAATATGTAACCAAATTTGTTTTTCTTTTATTAAGTTTAAGTTCCAAGTTTGATCTGTGTCAAAATAAAGCTTAGAAAGATTAGGACTTATAGTAGCAAATACTCATGTAAAAAGTAAAGAAAGTATATTTTACCTTCCAAGTTGTTTGTGTCTAGATAAAGCTCATGCAACAGGCTCAGTCTTCCAATATTTCTTCCCGTGAATTTATAATTTTCTAGAAATATATGAAGAAGCTCCTTACATTGCCATAAACTTGATGGAATTTTAACCTTCAGGTTGATTGTGATGGAGAATTTATCTTTTTGTAACAGGAAGATTTTGGCACATATCAACGGGTGCGTTGTATCCAGAGAAGACATGCTGAAGATGGTTGGAGGCATGGTACCTGAAATCTGCAGGTTAACATAGAGATTGAATGTCTATCTGTTCAGGAATATTTCCTTGTAGCTTATTATTCCACAATTCTAGATTCCTTAATGTTGTGATATTTACCAAAAAAGGGAGGACAATACCTGTAAAATTGTTATGAAAGAGATACAAGATTTGAAGGTTAGGCAAGGGAGCTAAGCCAAGATGGAATCTCTCCTTGACAGTGTTGCATCCCTAGTGGAGGTTTTCCAGTCTGCGCAGATGAACTAGTTTCACAGGCAGAGAGCTATGGAACTGTTTGTTTCTGAGACTTAGCTGAACAAAGAATGAAAGACTTCCTACATGTGACGGAATGGAGCGTGTAAGACTCATTGAGGTAAGATTCAAGGCTATGACTGTTCTTTTGAGTTCCTTGGCCAGTTGCCAACAGAAGAAGAAGCAGTCCAGTTGTTTGCCAAGATGTTGTGAGGGTCAGGACTCAGGAGTGATATAAGCTTTCAATTCAAGAAGAGAAGGTTGTTCTGTAGTAATATTAGTTGCTTCAATGGGTAAGAATTCCATTGCAGAATACACAAAATTGAAACGCAATTAAAAAACCTAGTTGTTTCCATGAGTGTATGACCATCAAAAGAGGGAGGACCTTGGTGCATAAATAATGACAACAGTTCTGTTGGCTTGCCATGATAGAGGAGAAAGACACTGTTGAATGTGAACTTAACCGCACATGAAAATATCACATGTTATTTCATTTCCTACACATTTTAATGTTTCATTTCACACCTAGGTATAACACAGACCAAAAATAGGAATACTTAAAGATTACTCGTTTTTCTCAAGCTGCACCGATCTTAGGAAGTTACAGTAGTCTTTGCTGTACTTGAGTGATGATTTATTATGTTGAAAGCATTACATATGAGAAATGGGGTTGTTTTATGCATTTGTATTATTTCACTACAGGCTCCTTTATGAGATCTTTAGAATCAGAGTTTGGTAGTCTGCTGCATCTGCTTTAGTTTATTATTATATTTGAAAAGTTTCATTCATGTGTTTAAAATTGAAGAGTAGGTAGAACTGTTAGTTCTCCAATTTGTACTGACACAGGTTGACACAAGCAACTAGGATATTTTAAGAGAAATAATATGCAGATCTTCGAGTCAGTCAAGTTTGTAGCTTCATGAAAAATGTACTCTAGATTGCAATTTTTAGATATAGTATTCACAACTTGTTGTACCCATGGTCCTGCCATTATCTATGAAGCACATGAGCAGTATTTCAGTATGCAAGACCTGAAAATTTTCATTTTGGTATACAACTGCATTAGGGAGTGAGTCGGAAATTTCAGTTGTCATTTTTTATTTATGAATTAAAGAAGTGTAGAAATGCTACTAGCTTCTTCAGTCTCGACTTCTGAATTTAACTTTTGTATTCTAGTGATTATTGACTGTCAACCTTTTAGTCACCTTTGAACTTTGATGTTGAACTTTGTTTCAATTGAATCCAACTGGAATCAATCTTAGGTATGGGTTTTCTGGATATCTACTTGCAAGCATAAGATACAATTTCTTATTTATCCATTTATTCATTTCCAGATTATTCCCTAGAAGTGGATGAATATATAGGATCCATATTTAGAAGTGGATGAATATATAGTATGTAATAGTAGTTTATTGTTCTAGTCAAAAGTTATTTTAATTTTGGTTCTGTTAGGATCTTTAGTTAATTTGCTTAATTGCTACAAGTGTATGGTTATTTACTAGTACTCTTTTTCTTAATCAAATATGATTAAATCCAAATCAATTTAAAACTTATAAAAAAAAAAAAAAAATTACAACACGTCGAATTTAAAACTTTATGAATTCAAATACATCCAAGAGCTTTGTAGGCACCTGCAGTCCTAATAGAATAATGGAGAGACGACAATGTTTAGGCTTCATTTGTAGCCACAATCTTTCGAAACCTAGCTCTTATATTTGCAAGTGTCTTGAGGACGTTGGATATGTCAAGCCTCCTTTCAGGCAAATCCACCGTGCAATCTACAGCCAGTTCCAGAATGGATGAAATACAATCCTTGGTAGCAGTGAAATTTTCTTCACCAAGTAAATTAACATCTGCTACTTCATTTACTGAATGAGGTAATGCCTGTCGCACCCAACATTTCAAGCTCATTCCTTCCTCAAATATATTGTCTGTGGGCTTCTTTCTTGTAAATGTTTCCATCAGTAAAATACCGAAGCTATATACATCCCCTCTTACTGAAACAATTCCTTCTGATCCATACTCTACAATTACGTTCAAAGCTATATATTATAAGAGAGTAAACAAGACATAACGAATCTAAAAATGGTAGGAGAAAAATTATCGATGAAATTATGAGATGATTATATAAGTTGAAATAAAATTTAAATTCTATATATACAATTTGCCTTTGTAGATATGCATTCAATACATGAACATATGCATGAATTTACAAAACAAAAATCAGAAATTACAAATGTTACCTGGTGCCATATATCCAATAGTGGCCAAAGTGTGGGTTTGTGTCATAGTATTCTCTTCACCTAAGAGTTTGGCAATGCCAAAATCACCCACATGAGCAACCATATCTTCATCTAGCATGACATTGCTAGGCTTCAAATCAGAATGTACAATAGTTGTTCCATAACCATAGTGGAGATATTCCAATGCCATTGCTACATCAATCATTATGTTCATTCTCTGGATCATATCCACACAATGGTCGTGGGAATACAACCACTTTTCCAAACTCCCATTAGGCATGTATTCCAGTACCAAGGCTTTGAAGTCAAAGTTGGAGCAGCAACTAATAATTTTGACTAGATTACGATGACAAATTTTACTCATCACTTCACATTCATCATCAAAACTCCTTAATGCCCTCTCTTCTTGCAAATTGAAAACCTTTACAGCTACATCCTTCCCATCTAAAAGTTTTCCTTTGTATATCGAGCCAAAACCTCCTATGCCAAGCAAATTGCTCTCCTCAAATCCGTTTGTTGCATCATAAAGTTCTTCATAGGAAATTCTTCTCCAAGTTGCGAGAGTGGAAACATCTTTCCTATCTAAAGAATCTGCTTTCCTTCTTCGGCTTCTACACCAAAAAATTGTGAGAGCTACTAGAACTATTGCCGATGTGATTGACAATAATACGCATACCAATATCACTAATTTCGTCTTCTTGGATTGTCGATTGGTACCACTTTTACAAGGGGGGACTTTCAGTCGTTGAGCACCACAAAGTTGACCATTTCCCATAAATGATTCTGCTGACAAGTTTGCAAAAGCTCCTCCTGTAGGAATTTTTCCTTCCAATCTATTAAAAGACACATTTAAATATTTGAGGTACTTTAGATTTTCCAAAGAATTTGGAATTACACCTGACAGATTATTACTTGATATATCTAAGAATTCCAAGCTAATCAAATTTCCAAATGATTCAGGGATGCGACCTTTCAGCTTGTTATGTGCCATGGAAAAATTGATGAGGGTTTGGATGTTTGCAATGTTGCTAGGAATCTCGCCAGAAAATTTATTCCGTGCTAGCTCTAGATGAAAAAGAGCCCTTAGCTTTTCCATACCCAATGGTAGCCGCCCACTAAACGAATTTCTTGACAAGTCCAGTTGCAAAATATCTTCAAGGTTCCATAGTGACGAAGGTATTGTAGAACTCAAATTATTGGAATTCAGGAGCAGGACTCTTAGTGAAGTAACATCACCCAAACACGCTGGTACTGATCCAAAGAACTTGTTTTCACTTAAATGTAGTTCACCTAAGTTCCTCAAGTTGCAAATTTCATTTGGAATAAATCCTTGCAATCTATTGCCAACAAGATCCAAGACTTGGAGCATTCTCATTTTCCCAACTGCAGTCGGAATAGTTCCAATCAATTCATTGTTTCCGAGGCGTAAATTGATTAAGTATCTTAAATTGCCAATTTCGTACGGAATACTACCCTTGACTTTGCAGTTATCCGCCTCAAACTTGTTGAGAGCAGTGAGATTTCCTATGGAAACTGGAAGTGTGCCATTTAGGGGGTTATCGTCCAAAATAAGTACTGTCAAATGTTTGCAGTATGTCAAAGATGAGAGAAAGGACAATTCTTGAGAAGATGGTTCTATCGTCAATTGATTATAGGCGATGCTGAGCCACCTTAGATTCCTTAAGTTGCCAAGAGTTGTGGGAACAGGGCCAGAGAAGGAATTTGCTTGCAACTGTAGGATGGTGAGCTGAGAAGCATTGGCGATGGAGTTCGGGATGAAGCCATGCAGTTTATTATACCATAGGTTAAGCTCCTTCAGGTTTGGAAGCCCGTCACCAAAGCTCGGTGGAAGGGTGCCTGAGAGGCTGTTCATGGATAGTCCAATCTGTTCGATTTTTGAGAGATTGGAAATTGATGATGGGATGAGGCCGGTTAAAGCATTATGTGTTAGTGATAGTATTTTTAGTTTTGCAAGGTTGCCCATCTCCCTTGGAATTTCTCCTGCAATAAGTATAATTTTATTAGTTGTGGGATTTAAAAAGTATACACATTCAGTAAGGAGAAGAAAAAGATAAGGGTGCTTCTCATTATATTAGATTGGATGTTTAGAGTGATGATTTGATTTTTAAATTTTAAATATGAATATATTTATAAAATGTATGTGTAAACCATATTTAATATTAGCACTAATTTTTAAGATAGGAACATATGAAAACAAAAATGAAATTGACATATATACCCTTGAATTATTAACTAAATTATATTTTGTTTGTTATATTATAAACAACAAAAAATTCATACTTTAAATGCTATAAATAAAAAATATTCTTCAATCAAAATATCTTATGTTTATGGGTATTTTTAGGACATTTAAGTGGACTGATAAAAGCTCAAAATTGTTGATAGAAGCCCAAGATTTTTGTAAAAAGAGACTGCACATTTGACTAAGACACAATTCGCCAAGAGTTCAGCTCATCAAATATATAGCTCGTCAGGCAGCCAGCTCGCGAACTTAGATTCTCATACTATATTTACAAAAGTAAACTTATAGTCAGACTCCAGACATTTCAGCTCGCGTAAACGAGCTATCAGCTACTATAACTCGCAGGACGCGACTCAGTTACTGTCAGAATCGTCAAAACCAAAGTCAACAAGGCGGATTGTACACGCCTAACCCCGTCAGAGATTACAACATAAATTAAGGAAATTTCACCTAACCAGCATGAGTTTAGCGTTTAAATCAGACTTTGACAAAGTTGACCTGACAAGATGTCAGCCTCATTTAATGTAATTCATTATTTCATTTGACTTATTTCACATTACTGTAGCACCTCCCCCTCTACAAATAGAGAAGAAAATTCATTGTAATCAAGGAGAGAAAACATTGAGAGTGCCGTTACTCTATAAAAATAATGAGAGAACAGTGGACGTAGGCATACTTTGGGTCAAACCACTTAAAAACTTTCTTTGTTCTTTGTTCTTCCTCAGCTCTTTCTTTTGCCTTTTGCTTGTTCCTTATAACATTTCGACCACATCTGCAGTTTGGGCCTAGAAGAACCTAGTCGGTTAAATCCAAACGTCGATATTTTGGCGCAAGAAGGAGGGCCCTTCTGCAGTTTCTTCTTTATTATCCTTGATTTTCATAGTTCGCGAACTAGACGCAATGACTAGAGGAAGAACCACTAGGAGCTCAAGCGCAATTACTAGCCAGTTTGATAACTCAAACCACCAAAGAGACGTCCAGCTCGTTGGAGGACCAACCAACCTGGAGGCTAAGACCTCTGATGTACCCTTCGCTGAGAATACTCAAGGTATACCTACACTTCCCTCTCACCAACCTACACCTAATGTTGCTGGAGAGGATACCATTAGGTTTTACAGCGGCTTTAGGAGGTGCTAGAAAATACTATGTTACAAATAGCAGATGCAGTCAGGGCGCTGACTCAAGCTTAGACTGAGGCTGCTCAAAGACTTGTTGAGACCGTTGCTATGAGAGATGTCTCACAACGATAGCGTAATGAAGTCCTAGCTACAAATGGAAGGTTTGCCAGGGAAGCGCCAACGCTTGAGGGATCAATTCATTCCTCCAATGTGCAGTCCAGAGCTCGGACCCAGCAAGCTCGCGGTGATAAAGATACGGCTCATCATTCAGGATTGAGGGTGAGGGTGAGTCAGGATGGATATTGACAGGTCGAGGTGAGCCATGGATGTGTATGGGTCCCAACTCGGAGAGATGAAGATGAGCAGCGACACCGACATCGACATAGAGGTTCACGTAGAAAAGATGGACTGCACAGACCGAACCCAAGGTGCGAGCTAGATCACTACTCATTCAAGCCCGAGCAAGGAATAAGGTATGGGCTCAAGACCGACAAACCCCGAGCAGGGAAAGCAGACAGAGTAGGCGATCTCCGGCCAGACCATCTGAGACCTAAGATCTAGTTATTAAGCAGCTCCTTTAAAGGGTTCGATAGCTTGAAGCGCGATCTGAGACTCAAGAACAAAGGGGTCAGCATGGTGAAAGAACTCTGGTTACCTTCGAGATCGAGTTGGAACCACTTTCTCCCAGATTCAAGGTCCCTAACATTCCACAAGATAATGGGGACTCCAATCTTTATAACCATTTGGACGTATTCAACATCTAGATGGATTTGCATACCACCAGCTCGCTGGTCAAATGTCGTGTTTTCCCTGCAACGCTTTGAGATGTTCCGCGAGCATGGTTAAGAAACCCCATACCTCGTAGTATCAATAATTAGGAGGAATGCTGTCAACCAATACAAAGCATTGAAAAGACAGCTCACTCCACCATGTCACCTCACTACTATTTTTCAGTGTCCTAGTGAGTTGTTGAAAGACTATATTGGTAGGTTCAGATACGAGATGAGTAATGTGGAGAGTCCTACCGATGAGAGGATTCTGACAGCTATCTCAGTAGGATTGAAGAAAGATGGGAAGTTATACGAGAGCATATACAAGTCCCCAATGAATGATTTAGGAGAAATCTATGAGTGAGCTGTAAAAGAGATAAGATGAGAAGAGGCCTTCGGGTCAAAGAAGTTGAACCATCAGAAAGATGAAGCTAGCAGCTCCAGTCAAGGTAAGAAAAGAAGCAATGGAGGAAATAATAATAGGGGTCAAAGGAATAACAATCAGATGGCAAATATGGCCAGAAACGGGCCTGGGCCAAGAAGGGACCAAGGGCACTAGTGACCTCCGCGTCTAGGTCGCTATAAAAGTTATAGCCTCCTCTTAGATACTTGAGGAATGATCTTTGCAGCAGAGAGGAATAGGGAGAATTTCGGGAAGCCTGTCCCAATCCGGACCCTAGAAGAATACAAGGACAAGAGAAAGTTCTGTGCCTACCATAATGAGGCAGGGCACTATACCTCCAACTGTGCAACATTGAAGAATGTCATAGAAGGCTTGATCAGACAAGGTCACTTAAGGGAGTATGTTGTGCGACCTGTAGAGCGGCCACCCTAGCAGCAGCGTCCTCAACAGCAGCGGCAGCAGGAGCAACAGCAGCGGCAGCAGGAGCAACAGCCAGCTCAACCAACTCCTGGCCAAGAACAAGCATCTGCAGTAAGGACAATTTTTAATATCTATAGAGGACCTCACATAACAGGTACATCAAACAGATCACATGAGCGTTATGTACGGGAAGCTAATTATATACAGCTCGTTGGCCAAAGAGAATCAGAAGAGCCAGCCAAGAAAGCAACGGTAGCATCTGAGGAGATAGTTTTTACAGAAAAAGATACTAGGGGTGTTCATTGGCCCTATAACAATGCCTTGGTAATCCGAGCTCGCATCGGGAATGCAGAGGTAAGGAGAATAATGATCGACACAGGGAGCTCGGTCAATGTAATGTATAAGAAGTGCTATAACCAGATAGGGATTAGAGATGGACAGCTGAAGCCTTTCCTTGAAGCCTTTCCCTGAACCTTTGTATGGTTTCACTAGAGATGCAGTCACTTTTATTGGGCAAATCAGATTACCTTTGACTCTTGGAGATGTAGGTCGCCAGTCAACTATACTTGCGGACTTCCTAATTATAGACTCTCCTCCAGCATACAATGTGGTATTAGGAAGGCCCGCAATGAACGACCTAGACATGATCACCTCGATTAGGACCCTCACAATGAAGTTTCCAACTCTCAACAGAATAGGGTGTGTGCGAGACAAGTAACATCTAGTTCGTCGTTGCTACGAAGATGCAAGAAGAATGAGAGTCAAAGGGAAAAAGGTGAATGTGGTCTCAAGATGTGAGCTGCAAACCATCAGCACTACAGGAGTGAGCTACGACCTGGATCCTAAGGAGATAGAAGCAAACAGGGCTACTGGTCCAATTGAAGAGTTGGAGGATATATAAGTCAGCAAGGCAGATGCTAAAAAGTGCCTAAAGCTAGGAAAGAGCCTGACCCCAGAAGTTAAAACCCAGCTATTTGAATTTTTTAAGATGAATTTGAATGTGTTCGTTTGAAATCACGAAGATATGGTAGGAATTGATCCAGGAATGATGACACATAAGCTAAATATAAACCTCCACCACAAACCAGTTTGCCAAAAGAGGAGACCTATGACCCGAGAGCATTACGAAGTCCTGAAAGACGAGGTAGACAAATTCTTGGTAAACAAATTCATTCGTAAAGCTCGCTATCCGACCTGAGTACCCGATTATGTGCTGGTTAAGGAAAAAAAAAAAAAAGGAAATTGAGGACTTATATAGACTTCACGGACTTGAACAAGGCCTACCTGAAAAACAGCTTTCCACTATTCAGAATTGATCAGCTCGTAGATGCAACAGCTAGGTCGATTGAGTTCTTTTAGTTTTTAAGAGAGATAAGAGAGAGAAAGAGGTGTTGGTGTTAAAAAAGGGACAGAGGTTTGGGTTCACTTGATTCTAGGTTGATGGGTGGTACTTGATTCTAGTTGGATGACAAGAAGGTATAGAAGAAACTGGAGAAGAGAAGATCAACTCAAATGAGAGAGACAGAAAAGTTCTTCATTGAAGAACACTGTTCTTTAGCAGTGAAGAACTTATGTATTTTTTTAGTTTTTTTTTTAATTATGTCTACTGTCCATCATGTTGATGGAGGGTGAACATAATTTTTAAGAAAATAAGAAACAATGTTTTATAGTTTTCCTTTTATTTATTTTTGAATTATGTCCACCATCAATCATGTTGATGGAGGGTGGACATATTTTTTTAAAAAATTATAAACAATCTTTTATAGTTTTCCTTTTATTTATTTTTGAATTATATCCACTGTCATCATGTTAATAGATAATAAATATAATTTTAAAAACAAATTAATTATTTTAATTATTTTAATAAAATATAGCTTGATGATGGTCCACATGTAGTGAACACATGACACTTATCTATTTATTAATTTTTTTAAAAATTTATTTTATAATGAATTGATAGTTTTGCCCTTTTACTTAACTGTCAAACATTGAATTCTAATGTCTAAGTTGACATCATGTTTTTTTTTTTTTGGTTATTTTTATAAATTACAAGTGTTATTTTATCTACTACATCACTTATTAAAAGGGTCCTTAGCGATTTCTTAAGGCATTGGGGTTTTTTGGCTATTATACCAAACTACAGGTGGAAATTAGAGTTTTCCTTTAAATATAAAAGGTATTTTTCAATTATGGACTATAGGTTTTTCTAGTCTCATTCTTTTGTCAAAATTCTGGTGGTTAAACAAGGTCGATCTACTAACTCAGTCGGAGAATACTAGGAAATCTATAGTAAAAATCAGGTAATGAAAATTTAAATATCTAAGAGAGGTGTATAATGTACCTATCAAGTTGTTATTATAAAGATACAGCTCAGTGACCAATGTCAAGTTCCCGATGTCTCTTGGTATTTTTCCTTCAAAAGGTATTTTTCAATTATGGACTATAGGTTTTTCTAGTCTCATTCTTTTGTCAAAATTCTGGTGGTTAAACAAGGTCGATCTACTAACTCAGTCGGAGAATACTAGGAAATCTATAGTAAAAATCAGGTAATGAAAATTTAAATATCTAAGAGAGGTGTATAATGTACCTATCAAGTTGTTATTATAAAGATACAGCTCAGTGACCAATGTCAAGTTCCCGATGTCTCTTGGTATTTTTCCTTCAAATTGATTATTTGACAACGAAATACTTTTAAGACTTCGACATTGCCACAAGCCTTTTGGAATTTGACCGGTCAATTGATTGTTAGACATGAACAATCCATTCAACAGAGGAAGATGTTGGCACATGTTGTCAGGTAGAGTACCTGTCAAGCTATTATTTGAAAAGTCCACACTGGTTAAAGAAGAAACATTGAACATAAGTGAAGGAATGGACCCTATTAGGGCATTGTGTCGTAGCCATAGTGTGTCCAATTCTGCAAGATTGCCTAACTCTTGTGGAATTTTCCCTATAAAGCAAACAACATTTGCTTAAACAAATTAATCTTATCAGTGTGCAAAAGGAAACTAAGTAGTATTTCTTATCTCTAAGTATTTAAGCAAATTAAACTAAGAAGAGAAAATTACAATTTAGCCTACTAATTGAAAACTTATTGCAAGTGAAGTCACTTTTTGTGGTTTATTATAATTTAGTCTATCATCGTTACGAGATTTCATTAGACTTAATCGAAAACCGACAAAAAGATTAAAATACTCTCACATTTTTAATTATTTTTTAAAAAGAAATTTAACTAATTAATTAAATAATATGTAAAAAATTTTCATCATATCTCCATCATCCATCTTCAGATGTAAGATGGATGGTAGAGATTAATTCGAAAAATATTAAAAAATTAAATAAATATTTTTCATTATATCTTTACCGTCGATCTTAAGAAGGACAATACAGATCAATTAGAAAAAAAGAAGGACAATATCTCTCTCTCCCTAACTATTTTTTTGTCTTGATTTTTTTGGGGTTTTGTTGATGATTTTTGTTGATTTTGGGTGGTTGATTTTGCTAAATGTGGAGTCAGAGGTGGTGGTGGTGGGTGGATCTAGGTATATATATATATATATCTCTCTCTTTCTACCTCACCATTTTTTGGTTTTTACTTTTTTGGGTTTTGTTGATTATTCTTGTGATTTTTGTTGATTTTAGATGGTTGGTTTTGCTGATGATTTTTGGGTGTTTTTGTTGATGATTCTAGTGGATGATGTTGTCTGGTTGGGTTGATGATCATGGCATCTGAATAATTTGGGTTGATGATGTTGTATGGTTTAAGATGAATTGGCTGGGTGGGTGTGTGATGGGTGAGGTGTTGCTGTATGATTGGATTGATGATTCTGAGTTCATCTGAACATTTGTGTTGATGATGTTGATTGTGTTGTATGGTTGTAGATGAACTGGGTAAGTAGGTGCAGTGACGGACCCAGAAAATTTGTTTAGGGGGGGCATAAAAATAAAGTAATAAAAATATCGACATTTATACTAAATATATAATGTTATTATATAAAATAAAGTTCGATAACATAATATAGTTTAAATAAAATGAAATATATATATACATACACAAATAGATTGTATATAATATTTAAACAAACTAAGTAGTCTTAAATTATTATATAAAAAAAAAAGTATTAGTCTTAAGTTTTAAAAATTCTAACGAAATTATTAAAATAAATAAAAATGAAAAAAAAAATCAACTACGTAAATTTATTATTTACTCAAAAAGTTATTAGTTTAAATAAGATATAAATAAAAAAGTAACATGTTTTGATAGAGAAATTGATTGAACCATGGTGGATGAAAGAAAGAAAAATAAAATCCATATCATAAAAAAAATAAAAAAAAATTATGAGACAAAACAACATTTATAAGTGAATATAAAAAATATTTAAAAAAAAAACAAAGTGAATTAAAAAAAAATAAAAAAAAAAAATTATGAGACAAAGTGGGATTGAACCATGGTTAGGTCTTGAAAGGAAAGCAACCGCAACCAGCCAAGCATTTTAAATCTTCTATTTCTATTTGGCATTTTATTTATATAATATATTAAATGATTAAAAAAAGAGAAAAAGCAAAATCTGTTTGATGGGGATCGAAATCTGGTGGCGTCTACAGCAAAAAAAGGCATTGCAAGCATCAAAACCATTGTGCAACCTTGAACCAATGTGACATTATATTTATATATTTAAATAAAGTAAACTTAATTAATTTTTAAAAAATTTCAGGGGGGGCACGTGTCCCCCCGACCCAACTGTGGGTCCGCCTCTGAGTGGGTGTATGGTTGAAGATGGATGGAAGATGTTTTTTTTTTTTCTCTGATGAAGATGAATTTTTTTTTTTTGTAATTTTTTTTTATTTTAACAGAAAATTAAAAATAAGATTAGAAGACAATTTTGCCTTTGGCTCAGTTAACTTTAATGGAGATTTTTTAACGATGATAGTTAAATTGTAATAAACCACAAAATGTGACTCTACCTGTAATAATTCCAACTAGTAGACTAAATTGTAATTTGTTCAACTAAGAATTCATCGACAATGTATAACAATAATGTGTACATCTAATTAAGCCAACTCTATAATAATGTTTGAGCTGTGTCATACCTTGGAGTCTGTTGTTGGCAAAATATATCTTCTTAAGCCTGGTCAAATTCCCAATTCCTCTAGGTATATCTCCTGTGAAATTATTAAAAGATTAAGATAAATATTTCAGGTATTGGTAATTTGACGAAGTTGAAGGTATTTCGTCGTGTATCCAGACAAATCAAGAAAGAAATTCTGTATTATTAGAAAGCTAATTGAAAAATATGTTGCTGGAAGTCCAGCGGATAATTAAATCAATCAGTAGTAATGAAGGCATGCACGTTAAGGATGATGGAAGGGAAGGAACCTGAGAGTTCGTTAAACCTGAGATCAAGAATTTCCAGTGAAGATAGGTTGAAGATGGAGGAGGGTATGGTACCTGAAAGCTGGTTATTACGCAGACTAAGTACTTCTAGTGATGATATGTTGCCAAGGGAAGGTGGAATTGTCCCTATGAAATTGTTACTTCCTAAAAGTAAGTCTTCAAGTTTTGGTAAGGAGGCAAACCATGAAGGGATCTCCATGGTGAAGCTATTCAACGTGACATCTAGACTTTTCAATCGACCTAACTGAGCCAATTCAGCGGGGAGAGAGCCATGAAAACTGTTGTTTCTGATGACAAATACTTCAAGGAAAGACAGATTTCCAAGTTGAGGAGGGATGGTTCCTTCGAGACCAAAGTAAGAAATATTCAAGACGGTGACTGTATGGTGACGCGCACCGCAAGTGACACCAATCCAGTCACAGACGGAGGTACTAGTAGACCAATTATTGACCAATAAATTGTTAGGATCATGGGTTATACAAGCTTTTAAGGTAAGAAGAGCTTGTTGATCTGTGGTAATGTTAGACACTACTGCCATAACTAAGGAAAACATAAAAATTTGAACTGAGAAAGCTGTGACAATAATAATGAAGGAATTATGTTTCGCCATGAGAGGGAAGTTATTGTTTGAATCGTGGGATTGTGTCGGTCACAAGTGACAGGAATAAATAAGGAAACCATACAGAAAATGATGGAGAAAGGAAAGGTAATTACATAGCTTTTATGTGTCCCATCCGCTCTCCTACTTTCCTTCACATACTGCTTCCCTTTTGCTGTCTGATCCAAGACCCTCCAAGTTTATCAATACATTTGGTCTTTATATTATTAATGCTTTAATTAGATTAACTACTAATTTAATTATTATTATTATTATTATTATTTTATAATTGTGACCAGCTTAGGATATAATCGTACCAGCAATGATAGGCATTAGAGTGCAACTTGGAGATCATCTCTAAGAAACGAGAGTGGTTAACACACAGAGGAGGCAGCTCATAAATAGTGAGAAAGATAATGCCCACAATCAACATGTCGGGCTTGACGAGTTCGATCCCACTACTCATCGCAATGGGTGGCTTGTGCCTATCTATTAGCAGGCAACAAGCGCTTTATTGGTCAAAGTGTTAATTATTGTCCATTATTTTGTATTGGAATCTTACAACCGTCTATTATATACAACGGTATCACATAAAGTCTATTAATAAATTAAAGTGAGATATTAATCAACAGACAAGTTTATGCCTATTAATTTCTGAAAAATATTGAATATGTATTATTTTCTTTTATTGTAAACAAGTATTTTGCCCATTTAGCAGATTGAGATTCAAAGATTTGTATTAACTTTGTAGCTTGTAATTTGTAAAGAGTCACTCAAAGCATCAATGGAGCTAGATAATTTCTTATTGCAATCGGAAATTATAGCTTGAATTTTTTAATACATTACAAAAATTATAGATGAGATCCAAGCGGATTTGAATTTCCAGGGAAAAAAAAAAGCAACAATAAATTCAAACTTTAAGAGAACATCATAGTTAATCCTATATGTTCTTTTTAGCAAAATTATTAGTTTATAGAATGAGTGGGACATTAGACTGTTGTAAGCAAATTTCACATACTTATAATTTAATCTTAATAATTAATTTATTTATTTGACCCAAACAGGGATTGGATTATATTATAAAAGAGATTATAAACTTATCTAATATTAAATTAAAGAGGTTATATTGTATATTTGTAATTATACACAGTTTATTAAGATCAAACAATTAGATTTCAATTCAACCACTTCAATAACTAATAAAGTTTAGAAATATATAACAACTAAAATGAAAACGAAAACAGATAACAGTTCTCCCATTATTATGAATGATTATGGTTTTTTGAGAAAATTCCAGCAAATAGTACAAAAAAAAATGCGACAACACTAAAAAATTAAAATGAGTTTTTTTAGTAGTCCCACAATCTGTTTTCATGAACTAATAGCTCGCATAGGAGCAATAGTTTGCGAAAATCGCAAACTATTTTCGCAAACTATTGTTAGTTTTGTAGAGGTGTTAAAAAAACTCAATCCAGTTTTCTAATGCCATTTTCCAAATTTACCCTTTTTTATTGGTACTAGAAAAAAAAAAAAGATACCTCCTATTTTGTAGTTTTTCTATACTAAATTTTCACTTTTTTTTTTTTTTTTTTTATAATTTCTTATTTACTTATATACATTGAACGGTTGGCCAGGCCTGCTTGCATCAAGAACTAAGAATTGCATTTGAATTTTATGTCAAATGTTGTCTAAAAATATTTAGATGTTTGATTTATTTAAATAAGTGATTTTATTTCAATGAGATTTTAAATTCAGAAAATTAATTAATTATCTTATAACTGTTACATTGAATTTATGTGATTTTAAGGTTGACCTACCTAAATAAGAGATTAAGAATTGGAGGTTAAGAACTCTCTATCATTTTTTTTTTTTTTGTTAATCTTTTGATAATCTAACGAAAGATCAGTATTTAAAAAAATGAATGATCAGAATTGATAGATTTTTTTTTTCTCATACATCATTCAAATTTAAATTATTCTTATAAAAAAATTAACAACATGTCAACATTAACAGAAAATCCTAGTACAAATTATTGTGTTTTGAATTCTATATCAAACATAATTGCCTCCGGCATTGAATGTTTAAAACTGATATGGTCGACAAACAATATTTCCTTTAATTATGGAAAGTTGCATATATGGAGTAAATAATTTTTTTTTACTGTCAATAATTTAGCTGTTGATGTCTGTTGTATAAAAAATATCTCAATAATAAAGAAAAAGTCATGCTCAAGCTTCCTTGTCATGGAAAATAATGATTAAAAGAGAAGACTTGCTCACTATTATATATTTTCTAAAACCCAACTATCTTCATGACTAATGAAACACGGCCGTCCATGATTGTCTCCTAAAAGTTAATAGGATGATAAGACAAATAAGAAAAGCTGAGTACCAGATTCCTCTTAAATCTTTTAAATATGCTTTTGTATTTCTATGTAATAGGTTGAGTTTGGATTGATGGAAGACCTCGACAAGACACCACTCCCTATGTAAACTTTCCAATCAATTATACAAAGTGTATGCTTGGCGTACAATCCGAATCTAAATGGATTAAAAAATAAATTAAATCCAAAATAAAATCAATAAATTGATCTAATTTCAGTGCAAGCCAATTGTGATCTAATTATTTAATTATTGAATTTACTGAAATTTAATTGTTGGATTTAATTGTATTTCAATCTAATTTTTATACAGAGGGCCAAGGCAGGGCAATTAAACAATTGGCATTCATGCAAGGAAGTCAAATTTAGAAAGAGAAAAAAAATTGGGATTGCCGAAACCGAAAGGGATAGAGATCGAAATGAGAATAAGACAAAAAATGAGTTAAGTGGATCAGTTATTTCTCAAGAAAGAACAGGTGTTGGACAATGGAATGAAAGACAAACAAAAGGGACAAAGATGATCGGCATGAAAATTGGAGAGGCGGTGGGAAATATATTTTTAATTTGAGAATGACGGATGCTTGAGGCTTGAGGCGGTACATATATATATATATATATATATATTTGAAAATAAATACTGATTAATTGAATTTGAATTAAATAAAAAATTTATTTTAAAAAAGATTATAAATAAATTTATTTAATTAATTTTTGTATTTTAAAATTAGATATAGTTAATTACAAAAGTCATATATATATATATATATATATATATAAGCTTAACAAAAGTAGCAAACAAACATAGATGATGACCAGGCAGCAGAATAAGAAACGAAAGAAAACAGCAAGAAGAGGAGAAAAGAAAAGAAAAGAAAAATAAAAAGAAAAGAGGGACAGGAAAAATAGTAAAAAATTTGGATGGTTAAAACGAAATATTTGGGTGTCTGATTTATCTAAATAAATGATTTTATTTCAATGAAATTTGAAATATAAAAAATTTGCTAATTATCTCGTAAGTTTTAAATTGACTTTATGTTATTTTAGGCTGTATTTAAGATTATGAGAAATTAAATGGAAAGCTATTTTATATCCAAAAATAAACAAAGAAATTCTGTTAGTGAAAATTTTATTTTAATTAAATTAATTATTTACAATTATATATATATTTCAATTTTATTATTTCTAGGTTATTGAGATTAGGTTATTTAATTAGTTAACTGATGTTACATATTATTGAATATGTTTTGCGATTGAATCATATAATGCGGTTTTGAGTTATTCTTGTAATATATGTAATTTAAAAGACGTATTAGAAAAAGAAGATTTTTTTTCTTTTTTATCTCAAAATGAGAATTTATTAAGTATATGTGCATTGTATACATATCAGAAATTCTAATCAAAATTTATGTTTTCAGCTTAAGTTATTATAAGAAATGTTTAGAATATTTTAAGTAATATTATTTTATGTCTTTTTAAAAAGATTATTAATTTATGCTTTGAAAAAGTTATTTATTCAGGGTTATATGTATATTTACAAAGAGAAATTTGTATATATGTATATAAAAAATCGTTTAAGATTTGAAAGGAAAACAATTATGTTTTTAGAATACCAAGAGTGTATCCTTCTATTTAATAATCAGGCTACATATGTGTGAGATCTAGTGTGGCCCCACACGTGTATTTCAAATGTCAGAAGAGTCATTAAGTATTCAAGTATGTGTATGACAGATGTTATGTTTGCTCTGCCTATGTAACGATGTTTTCTGCCATGTATGACAACAATTATCTCTCATTTTATGTGTGTGTTAAGTATCTTTATCACGTATGACATATTTCCTTGGATACTAGTTAGTACAAATTTTCAAATTACAGATATTATATACCGAGTTTGATCAGTAAAGAATGAGGCTTCCAAAATATTGGTTTTATAAGATATTTGATGAAAAGAGTTTAAGAAATGATATGATATTATTTATAAAGCAAATTTTTGGAGTAATGAGTTACCCAAGGATTTATGTTTACTTTATATTTGATTATATTATGTTATCATATTTAAACATTCTCTAGTTTACGTTTTATAAAGCGGATAAAGAATAAATTATTATTTAGGCTGGGTAGAGATTGGGGACCCTACACACGTGTAGAAGAGTCATAAGTTTGTAAAGGGGGATCAATGGAGGTTTGAAGCGTAATGTTCAAACCATAGAAGCTTATGTCATTTCAAAAGAGATTTCAAAAAAGTTTAAACATATTATATTTTAAAAAGTTATAAAGATGATTCATACAAAAATTTACAATTTTATTATGATATGAGATTGAATTCAGTTTGATGATATGAATGTGTATAAATAATTGAGAATTATTTTTTATTTATTTAGAAATAGTTTTAGAAAGGTTATATCCACTCAATTGACGCTAGCACTCACTCTTTTATAAAACTCATTTTTTCAAGTATCATTCGCAGGTTTGTACAGATTATTGTGTTTTGTGAGAAGAGCCACATGATGATGAATAATTATATTTGTGTATATTATCTTTAATTAACTAGATTTCTTAAATGTGTTTTAAAAATACTTTTACAAATGAAATATTTTAAGTATTTTATGAATATTTTAGGTGGAAATTACAGGAAATACCCAATAAAAAAACATAAATTTTGTTTTTACCCCCTAAAATTTGAAAAATTGTTTTTAACCCCTCAAACAAACTAATTACATGCTATACCCAAAATACCCAGAATACCCCTAAGTATATAGGTGGCAGAAAGTGATGGAAAACAGTTTTGGATCACCGACCAAGCGGAAAACCGATCGGTTTTTGAGAGAAACCGAGGGAGAGCGAAAAACCGAGCGAGAGGCGACGCACAACCACTTTTTCCGGCCACAACGGCGACGATTCCGACTTGCCCAGAGGAGGATAGAGCTCGGGGGACGTGAGTGCTTTTGGCAAGGTTAGTTTTCGGTTGGGTTGTTGAGTTTTTTGATTTTCATTCGCGATTTGAACATGTTTGTGCAATATGGATGTTGGGTATTGCTTATTTGGTTTAGAATAGGTTGGTATTGACTGGGTTTGGCCTGATTTGTGGCTGATATGGCCGATTCCGACCATATGAGCGTCGTCTGGAACGCATCGGTTTTCCACTGGTGTGGAAAACCGATCGGTTTTCCACAGGTCACCTGTGGAAAACCGATCGGTTTTCCACCACACCTGTGGAAAACTGATCGGTTTTGCACCACAGGTGTGGAAAACCGATCGGTTTTCCACCACACCTGTGGAAGACTGATCGGTTTTGCACCACAGGTGTGGAAAACCGATCGGTTTTCCACCACACCTGTGGAAAACTGATCGGTTTTCCACCCCTGATCGGTTTTCCACCACAGGGGTGGAAAACCGATAGTGGAAAACCGATGAGTTTGGAAAACCGATTTTAAATGTTTGTTGGTTGAATAGTGAAAAACCGATACGGTAAACCGATGTTACATATGAAACTCTGATTGGGTGATGCACTTTGACATAGGTTTTTCGAAATGTTATGAATCATATCGGTTTTGTCAGTTGGGTTTTTGAGATCTGCTCATTTCAGGTGAAAAACCGAAGTAAAAAACCGAATCGGTTTTCCACATGTATGAAAAAGCGAATCGGTTTTCCACATCGGTGTGGAAAACCGATTCGGTTTTCCACAGGTTTTCCACACCTGTGGAAAACCGATTGTTTATGTAGTGGCAGAATGGCTTTTAATCCTGATACTGATCTTTTTATCACTGTTTTTGTGTCCTACAGATGGAGTTCAATTATAAATATAGTTTGCAAACAATTCCAAAGGAAACGAAAGGGATTACACATATTGGTCAGAAGTTGGTGAAGAAAATACTTGATATCCTGACTGGAAGGAACTTGTATGACCGGTTTATAAGAGAGTGCCCATTCGGATATATGTTGAGGAATACCAACCATACGGCTGCCGGCTCCGTTCTATTATGGGTTCTCGCTAGAGAAGTGGAGGTGAGTGGACGTAAAGATGAAATGTGGTTTGAACTTGGTAGGAGAATATATAGGTTCGGGAAACAAGAGTTTTTATTGATTACAGGACTTCATTTTGGAGGCATAGACCGTGAAATTTTCCAGGCAACCCAAAATGACCCGAACAGTCTCCTACAGCGATGGTTCAATGGAGTATTGCCGACTATATCCGAGTTTGCTACATTTGTTGAGGCAAGAAGTCAGTTGAACCGTGAAGACGAGGATGTATTAAATGATGAAGATCTTTTAAAGTTAGCGAATATAGGGATTGCTTTTCATCTGTTTATGGGGCAGGATGAGAAGGCGAAGATGTCGCTATTTTTGTGGATCATCATTGAGGATATGGAGAGGTGGAACTCATTCCCTTGGGGCACATTATGTTATAATGTCCTATTCCATTACCTCCGCATGGCATTGACTGAAGAGCGGATCAGAAAGCCACCGCGTAACATCAATATTTATGGCTATGTCTATGCGTTTCAGGTATAACCAATACCGTTAATATTTATTCCTTTGTAATGTGGTTAAATTAAGTATATGTAATATTTGTTTTTTTTGGCATTATAGTGGTGGTTGGTAGAAGTGTTTCCGGCATTGGCAAAGAAAATATCAGAAAGCTACAGAGATTTACAAAATGAATTGCCAAGATGCTTGAGAAAGTCACTTAAAAGAACACCGACAATTATGAACAGTCTTGATGATTTATCTCCCGTAAGTGGCAAACGTAAACTATATTAGTTTAGTAAATTTATTGTTTGTTTTAATTACACTTATTTATATGAAGTATAACATTATAATGTAACTGTATACATGTATATAATGCAGATAGTTGGCTTAGAGCAAACCCTTGAGCCTACCGACGCCGAAAGACAAACGGCTTATTGGAAATCCTTCAACCCTAATAATTTAGTAACGGGTGAAGTACATAAATCTGGCGGGGGAGGGAGTGAGGGTGACAGTGAAAGTGATGATGATGCGGATGATGACGATGATGATGGCGATGATAGTGATGATGATGGTGATGGTGATGGTGATGATGATCATGACGAGGTTGACGATGTTAAGGTGGAGGGTGATGATGTGGTAGAGGGTGACTCTGTCGCAAATGAAGACGTTCAAGGCATGCAATCATCATCAGAGGATTCCCTTTCAGAGTTTCATTCAAAAAAGGTCCACGATATCCCAAACGTCCATCCTGAGGTACAAATCACCCCTTTATATGATTATCTACGGAATATGAACATTGTATATAATGTAAAAAATATGAACATTGTTGTGTGGTAGTATGGTGTGACGGAGAGACAGAGTCTCTAAACATGATAGACGAAGTGTAATTTATTATAAGCAGGTTATGTTTTTTTGGATACTTAAAAATACAGGGGAGACTCTGGCAAAATTTTTCCTACCATCGTATAACCGTGTCAAAATTTTGTTACAGGTGAAACAGTTGTTTGAATATATTGTAAATTTACAGAAGACAACTAATGAGAAGTTGAGTAGGATGGAGAAGAGGCAGAAGGCAACTGTGAAGATCGTTGAGAGCATGGATAAGAGATTAAGACGGATGGAAAAGGATTTCTTATGGATTAGGACGTATCTCAGCGATAGCGATGATTCAGATGATGATGACGGTGACGACGACGATCATCGCGGTGGGAGCTTTGTCCCAGAGGAGCCCATTTATGTCCCGACTACAGATCAGCCAGCACCATCAGCTCTACATCAGGACGAGGGGGTTCGTCAAACATCTATCCCTGAGGACGAGAGGGTCCAGCAGTCACCTATTGAGGTGGGCCAGTCAGACATCCAGCAGGAGATCCAGGATGTCGTTCTGGCACAGGGGGATCACCAGTCACCCATTCAGTAGGAGGAGCAAGAGCAGGAGATCAGCGGTGTAGCCGCTGCAGAGGCTGGGCCGGATGATGACCAGGTAGACATAATTTAAACAGTGTGTTTAACGTTGACGATTGAATTATAAATATTCTTTTCTGTCTTTGAATTTGAGTGCAGTTGCAGGGAGAAGACGGCCACGAACGGGCCAAACGAAAGACCAGGCCAGTAGCACCTCTACGGACTCCATACACGGATCCTGGGCCGGCAAAAAAGAAAAAAAAAATTGTCCAACAGCAGGTGACAGAGGTTGCACAGCCTGTAGATCCCATAGAGGCCGTCTATAATGAATCTAAAGCTTCAGCACATTTGGACCTTAGGTATGGAAAACAAAATAATAATTTCCTACAATCGTAGTTGTTGCCGTAACTTTAAATTTTTACCACTTTTTTAAAATTTTTTATTTTAGACGTGCGGTTGAGCGTTGCGCGTGGTGCGTGATTCCGACCACATTGGTGACCTTGGAGGACGGAAATAGTTGGTTGACTAGTGAGCACATCGATGCGTATTTGATGTGCATACGAAACGGATGGTGGAATGAGGACGAGGATAGAAGATACGCCCTTCATGGCACTTCTTTATTTGTAAGTTATTGGTTGATAAATTTTTCTAATGTATCATTGAAATCAAATAACATTATTAATTTTTAAAATGTGCAGGGCATTATGACCATGGAATACAATAAGCAATATGTCAACCAAGGAAAAAGATTTGATCCAGCTACAGCCACTATACCCCCAGAATGGCTGCCATTCGGATGTGGCAAGATAGATGCATCGGTCCCGTGGTGGTGTGTTGAGAATGTAAGTGTTGTTTTAATATTAGAGTCTTTTATTTGATAATTGGAATTAGTCCTACAACACTTACATTGAGAGAAACTGTAGGTACTATTGCCGTGTAGCTTGGACCAACAACACTGGGTCCTCTGTCGAGTGTGCTTGAAAGAGAAGAAAATCTATGTGTATGATTCCCGGGCGTCCATTGACATAGAGGTACGGCTTCGAGCATTGGAGCCGTTGGTGTGTTTTATGCCCGTTATGCTTCGCTTTATTGGGTTTTATGAGAGGACTCAATTACATATGCCAGCTGTAGATGAGCGATGGGAGGTTGAGCGTATTGATGAGTCAGCTGTGCCACAGCAACCCGATGGGTGAGTTGTTAGTTAATATTTAGTTATTATTTAATATTTAGTTAATCATGGAAGTTGTTAATTACCAAATAGTTAGTATCTCTGAATTGACATATATTTATGAAACAGGACGAGTTGTGGAGCATATGTCGCCATGTACGTACGGGACCTTTTGCAATCTAGGGAAAGTACATGGGAATCACGACCACGTGATACACCTGCGGACGCCCTCGCACTGAGGGCTTCGCTTGCACGAGATATTTATTCATTTTCACGTCCTTTGTATAAAGTAAATAACTCTGGAAAATGGATGATTGATTCTTACGGGGAAGTTGTACTTAAGTGACATCAATAAACAGTTAATTATCCATATCCTATTCAAGTTTTGACTTCAAGTATTTATGTCAATCAGTGAAAACAATAATTTAGTTGAAATATTATTTTAGTTATTAAAATATATTAATATAATTAAATAACAATAATTTAGTTTTTTATAATTCCACTAAATGAATAATTCCACTTCATGCAATCATGAAATCAGTCGCACTAAATATTTCATCAAATGAAACCAATTTAAGTTAAATAATATTAGAGTCTTTATTATGGTTAGGATATATTAATTTAAAATTTCGAAATCATGAAATCATTGGTTTTGAATCATCCAACACTAATGATTTCATCAATTGAAATCAATTCAACTGAAAGCATTGGCCTTTAGTTATTAAAATATATTAATATAATTAACTAATAATAATTTAGTTTTTTATAATTCCACTTAATGAATAATTCCACTTAATGAAATCATGAAATCAGTCGCACTAAATATTTCATCAATTGAAACCAATTTAAGTTAAACCAATTTAAATATTATTGTGTAACTTAAATATTATTATTGTGTATTAACATCAATAACAACAGCAATAATATGATATATATATTTTTTTAAAGAAATAATATTATATTATTGTGTAATTTTGAAACCAAAGCTTGATTCGGTTTTCCATAGATCTGGAAAACCGAATCGGGTTTTCAGATTCCTCTGGAAACCCGATTCGGTTTTCCAGATCCTCTGGAAAACCGATTCCATCATTCAGATTCCCCCTGAAAAACCGATCGGTTTTTCAGGGTCACCCAAAAACCGATTCGGTTTTTCAGGGTTCCTGAAAAACCGAACCGATTTTCCAGGGTTACCAAAAACCGAACCGTTTTTCAGGGTTCCTGAAAAACCGAACCGGTTTTCCTGGGTTACCAAAAACCGCACCGGTTTTCCTTTGCATGGAAAACCGATTCCGCTAAAATATTGGACTTTCTGTAACTGATTAAAGCACTTATAACAGATGAATGTGGTGTGCGGACACAGTCAAGCAACTGTAACAGATACTAATATATTAATCCGTTAAACAAAACTAAAAGAAAGACCAATGCGATTATAATACATCAATTTAACGAAATAAGATAACTTAAACATGCTTCAGAGAGTTCATACGCGATTCCTACTCATTGTTTTCATCATTATCCATTTCTTGATTGGTAGCAGGAAATCGCAGAGGACATCGACGTTGGTTGTGTCCAGTCTCATGACACAAGCGGCATCTGCGGGACGGTGGGCCGTTGTCAATAACAGATGTGCTTGGGCCAGCTTCCGCATCCGCAGAACCTGAGCTCATCCCACCCCTGGTAGAAATAGGGGGGTTAGGGCAACGAAGACGGTTGTGTCCCCTCTCGCCACATCTTCCACACTTTTTTCTACGACGATCTTCTCCGGCTGAAGGAATCCGAACTTCTTTCGGCCTACCTGGTTGTCTTTTTCCTATGGGTGGTAGTACAACCATACTTCTAACTTCCCCAGAAACATTCCAGCTGGCTAATTTAGGGACTGGATTGATCGGACTTGCATATGCAGCTTTCAACCATTCTGTGCTGTAATACTGACTGGAAAGTGTATCACAACTGACGCCCTTGAACCTGTCAAATTATCAGGTAATACAAGTTGAAGTGTATAGACATAACATGAAAAGCTGAAAGCAAACGTTGAAATATCATACCTGGTCACAGCACATGCATGAACACATGGCAACTGATCTAAGTTCCACTGCTTACATGTACATGTGTGCTCTTCAATATTAACCACCGCATCTCCTTTACTAGGATGCATGACACTGTACGTTACCGGTTCTGTAATGGGATATACACAACCTTCCGTTGCTAGATTTTTTGCCAACATGATGCGATCGTACGCAGCAGTGGTAACATAAGTTGTCAATTGAGCAGCAGCAATACGTCTATTATTAAACCATCTCTGCAGCACATTTCTTATATATTCATGTGCAGTTGTTACTGGCAAACGACGTGCTTGCATCATACATTTGTTGAGCGACTCTGCAATATTGGTGGTCATCATTTCATATCTTCTTTTAGGACAATGTGATCGTGACCACCTGCTCACCCCAGCTTTAACCAAAGTTCCATGTGTCCTCGGATGTAACACTCGCATTTCTTCCAATATCCAGTTGCATTCCTCAGTTACATAACAGTATGCTGCATTGTAAAATGCATTTTCCACATTCGAACGCTTTTTACAATGCTGCTTTAGGTTTTGCCATAAGTGAAAAAAACATAATACATGTGGAACTTCTGGAAAAGCTTCTTTCATCCCATTCGATATGCTTTTATGACGATCGGATACAATAAGCAAATCGTCCGACACGCCGATCGCCAATCGTAATTTTCTTAAAAACCACGTCCACGAACAGTCTGACTCTCCGTCAGCAAATCCATAAGCAATGGGATAAATAATCTCTTCTCCATCTTTGCATGCAGCAAAAAAAATCATCCCTTTATATTCACCTTTCAAATGCGTTGCATCAACAGCAACAACCGGTCTCATATAAGCTCGGAAACCCTCTATCGAAGCTCCAAGTGCAACGAAAGAATACAAGAACCGATCGTTTTCATCTCTCTCAATTGCTGTTATTGTGCCCGGGTTTGCTAACTTTAACATCTCAAAGTAGGACGGAAGCTGTTGATATGACTCATCCGCTTGTCCATACGCAAGTTTCTTTGCATATTGTAAAGCCTTCCAAGCTTTGCTATACAAGATTTGAACTCCATACTGCTCTAGCATTTCTCCAATCAATCGATTAGGTGTATACATATCTCTCCCCACCTTTCCCGCATACAACTTTCCGATGACAATGGCCTTCACACTTTTCATATGTGATTCCATGGCTGTCTGACGACACGTGTGCTCCGCCTCATACTTCAACACAAACCACATCGAGCAACCCTTTCTGCATCTGGCACGAACTATAAAGCTACAAGTTTTGTCCTTGCAACTAGCCTCAAATCGCTCCGTGTCTGAACGTCTAACTCGATATTCAAATTTCGCTTTCAGAGCATATTCTCCAATAGCTATACTCATTTCTTCTTTACTATTAAAAAATGCTCCCTTGTATAATGAACCAAGTTGGTAGACGGTTGACATAGCACTTGAAGCAGGCTCAATGTCGCCCAGTTCAACACCAGGAACAATCCAATGTGGTTGTAAAGGATTGTTCTGAAATTGTAAACCTGAAAATCTTATTTCTGGAAACCCTTCTTCTTCAGACACATCATCACCTCGAGTTCCCTCGTTATCACTATCTCCAGTTTCCTCAGAATCACTATCCCGTATCTCACCACCATTATCATTTATGTCCCAATCTTCATCATCAGTACCATAATTCATATAGTCATTGTTAACATCGCAAATTGGACTTTCTGTACATGTAAATTGGGTGCTAGCAGCATCCAGCGGATTATTGCTCCCAATTCCTGAAGTTCGATGAAAATGACTTTCAACCATTTGAGGATTTATAGGTCTTGACGTTTCTGCCTCGTTGTATCTTCTTCCTGGTATTGAGTTGGTGGCAATCGGAAAACCGATACGCCTGCTAACCTCAGCTCCACAATCTTTCACAATCTTATCCACATAAATCTCTTTAACATCAATATTTTTTATTGCCATCAAACCAACAACACCAAGATCGGACATGATACGTATCTTTTTAATTTTACCACTTGTCGCACTTTGTAGTAAATAATGTATACGAATATCCCACATTCTCCTATCAATACCAGCCTCTCTGTACACAATATCGACTAATGATGAAAAACTATTATTACTGTGAACCCCACACATGATCGACTCTCCTCCTACGTAATTACATCCATTCCACTCTCCGTCAAAATTGATTACAATTGTTTCTTGAGTCATTCCTGTAACGTTCAAATAAAATAATAAATCAATCTCATTTCAATTGGGCAACATTACAAAATACAATCTTATAATCAACTTAATTTATTATTTTAAATTAACTGTAATCGGTTTTTCAGTACGGTTTTTCAGTGCCACTGGAAAACCGAAATTCGGTTTTCCAGTGGCACTGAAAAACCGAACGGTTTTCCAGTTTTTGCTAGGTTTTTAGCCACTGAAAAACCGATCACACAAAAATCGATCGGTTTTTATCGATTTTTCTGTGATCGGTTTTTAACAGAAACCGGTTTTTATCCCTGCAAATCTTCAATGTCTGACTGAAAAACCGAAATCGATTTTTCAGACGCTATTCGTCCCTGAAATACCGATCGGTTTTTCAGTTTTTCACTGAAAACTTATCGGTTTTCACTGACTGAAAAACCGATCGGTTTTTCAAGCCACTGAAACTGAACACCGATCTGAAAAACCGATCGGTTTTTCAGTCCTCAAAAACCGACCTGAAAAATCGATCGGTTTTTCAGTCCTCAAAAACCGATCGGTTTTTCACTCCTGAAAAACCGATTATCAGTCACGAAAAACCGATTTCGTCGCAGCTTCTGCAGTTTCCGTCGCATTTTCAGATTTCCATATCCATCAAAACCAATACAATCTTACAGCCCTAAACCATGCAAATATGAACTAAATAACCCAAAAACTAACAAATAAACATATACATTACCTTTGATCACCAAATTCTTCAACAATCAAATCCTTCAATGGATGTCACTAATGTTCAAAATCCTTCAATGGATATTGTGAGGAAGAAGATGAAGAGCAAATATAGACACTCAAACTCAAATCTCAGAAATCATCAATGCAAAAGTAGGTAGAGGAGAAATATGGAGGTTTTAGGAGGAAGATGAAGGTTAGTTTTGTAATTTTGAGTGGAAGATGAAGGTTAGTTTGGTGATTTAATCTTAAGGGTAATTTCGTAATCTTGGGTATAGAATAGAAATAGTTTGTTTGAGAGGTCAAAAACAAATTTGATTAAGAATTGGGGTAAAAACAAAACTTCTCTTTATATTTGGGTAAAATTCATAAATTTCCCTTATTTTATATATTCAGTGAATGTGTCCAACATGAGAATCATAAAGATTTTCAATTTGTTCAAATTGAACGTATGAGTAAATCTCAATGGAACATGAGATTTATGATGAATTTTTCAAAAAGGTTTTATTTTCAGAAGATTCAGATTTTATGATTCCGGTATAGGACCTCTTAGTTTGTTATGTGCTATGGAGAGTTTCATCAGGTTTTGAAGGCCTTCAATGCTGCTAGGGAGGCCACCTGATAATTCATTCTTTTACAGGTCCTTTTGAATTACAACATTAAGGTTTTTAATATCAAATGGTAGGTTCTCTCTTAGCGAATTCGCGGATATCTTTGAGGTTCCATAGGGATGAGGGTATTGCTGAAGTTAAATTGTTGGAATTCAGATGTAGGATTCGTAATGTCACCCAAGCATGTTGGTATGGGACCAAAGAAGTTGTCATGACCCGAGTATAGTTCACCTTAGTTTATCAAACTACAAATTTCGCTTGGAATACAGCGTTGCAATCTATTGCCTTCCAAGTACAAATATTGGAGCTTTCTCATCTTCCCAATTGCTGTCAGAATGAATCCAATCAATTCGTTGTTTCCAATGGCTAACGTTGTAAGGTTGCTTAAGTTGCCAACTTCGTTGGGAATTCTACCCTCAATTCCGGTATTGTCTGTCATAAAACTTTCAAGAGCAGATAGATTTCCCACGGAAACTGGAAGTGTGCCATTGAGTGGATTATTGCTTAAAACTAATCTTGTCAAAAATTTGCAGTTTGTCAAAGCAGAAAGAAAGGCTAGTTCTTGACTTGAAGATTCTCTTGTTAATTGATTTGAGGCTAGGCTGAGTTGCCGTAGATTTCTTAGATTACCAAGTGTTGCGGGAACAGGGCCAGAAAAATAATTTGAAGAGAGTGAAGGGATGGTGAGCTGAGAAGCATTGGAGTTGAAGTCAGGAATTGCACCATTAAATTCGTTTCCCCATAGGTAAAGACTTTTAAGATTCGGATGGCCAATAGTTGATGGAAGGGGACCTGAGAGGCGGTTCATGAATACTTGAATGATTTCTAATTTTGATATATTAAATATTGTAGATGGCATGGGACCTGTCAAGCTGTTATTTTGAAGATACAAATACACAAGATTCAGAAGATTTCCAATCTCAGGTGGTATTGGACCTGTCATGGTAAATAGAATAACAAAACCAAAATGAATAATTGTGTAGCTTCGTTATTCACTTTATGCTTCTAATTGCATGGCATGTAATGAATTGGACCCCTTTGTGTAAAAGACTGACCATAACAAACTGGCCTATCCCTTTAAGACAATAGAGTGATGCTGACAGGAAAGCACAATTGGGAATTTTATACTTCATCTTCGTCCTTCATTAATTCAAATAGTTTTGTTAAGCAACCGCAACGAACCAGTAATGTTTTAGCCTAGTTGGATTCTGTAATGCTTAAACGAACTGAATTAAATGGATAATGTATTAAGAGTAATACCTGACAAGCTGCCTCCACTCAGTATCAATTCCCACAGAGCACTACAGTTGCCTAGACTTCTTGGTATGCGTCCTGCAAAATATTGTAAGTTTGCAATTCCTGTTAGTTGGATTATTGCTGATTGAAAGTTACAAATGTTTATCCAACAAAAAGTAAGAGTAACTTTGTTTGAAGAGATGAGGTGAATTCAATTAGGATTTTCAATGACTTTAAAAGACTTTTGTAGGCTTAAAATGTTAGAATAAATTTAATATAGACTTCCAAAGACTCTACAAAAATTATGGAATATTCACTGTAAACTTTAAAAACTATAAAAGTCATGCAGTATTCAATCAAGATTTTTAAAGAGTTTATGAAAGTCATCAGATATTTAATTTTCAATGACTTTTATGAAGTTCCAATTATAAATGACTTTTGTATACTTTAAGTGAGAGATATAACTATTAAACTCTCACAATTTCTCTTCCATTCTAAAAAAAAAAAAAAAAAAAAAAACCTTTTTAAGATTTTATTCGAGGAGAAAAGTGAAGAATAGATAATCTCTGTCTCCATATTTTTGAAACTCTGATCTCTGAACAATGCTTCAGTACATCAACTACTTGAAGTAATAAAACTTAATATAATCTGTTTTTGTAACCTATGGCACCTGTTTTGTGGTTTTCAAATCTGACGGCCTACGTGGTGACAATTAGATCAACACATGATGGTGACTAGGAAAAGGAAATCATGGATCTAAAAAAGGTGACGGACAGGTTTGAAATAAATGAAAATTTTTAATCCAGTCCCTATATATATATTTTTTAACAAAGTATTACTTTCTTGCTTGTACATATATTTTTAGTTTTCCTCATCGTTAAAGTTTGAAAAATTAATTAAATTGATCAGAAAAATTAATTAAATTGATCATTCTATTAGTTGATTGTTAATCATATTTAATAGTTAAAAGGGTATTTTGTTTTTGATTCCATAAGCTATTCAAAATTAATAAAAATGCATTTTGTGATGGATGATTGAGACGGATGGTGAAGATTTTAAAAGAAAATTAAATCAACCTGATCTTTACTTAATAAAAACCAATTAAAAATAACAATTAAATGAACTAAATAAAAAAATTTGATCTATGGAGATTAAACAAATCAAAAATAAAATAGAAGTGAAAGATATATATATATATATATATATATATAAAAGATCTCCATGACTGACGATCCACGCCATCCATGGAGTTCAAAACATAGTCTAGCTACCTGTATTATGGTTCAATGATATGGGAACCTAGATCGTCTCGATCTAGGTTTAAACTCAGGTAGTCGATGATTGGGGTTGAACCCATATCGAAACAATCTAGATTCCAAATCATCGCTCGAAATCCAAATTATCGTTTGAACCTAGATTGTCACTCCCAAACCATTGAATCACAATCTAGGTTCATGGTTCGATCTTCATGGCCAGCCAATCACCGACCATAGAGATCTCTTTTTTTTTTTATTAGTTTTATTAAGTAAATATATATATGTAATAGGTTTGCACCGTTGATGGAGATTTAACAATCTTTTTTCAATTTTAAAAAAATTTCTTTTTTTATTTATTTTTGTTTTGTTTTGTTTTAATTTAATTAAAGTAAAAATAAAATAATCAAGAGTATTTTGGTCTTTACACCTATTCTATGACAATTGACGATTAGGTTTTTTTTATCAAAGGGATCAATTTGATGAATTTTCCATACTTTAGTGATGATAAAGACTAATAATGTATTTACAAGTAGAGAAGTAATATTTCGCTAAAATATAGGAATTAAGTTAACATTTGTCCTAAATTAAAAAAACCAATAGGAAGGAAGTAGCGTTGGAGATGCATGGAGTTGTGCTGAATTGGGTTTGAATAAAAATCTCCAACCCAACCAGATTTTGGTCAGCTTGGGCTTATCGAGTCGGGGTTGTAAATGAAAGAAAACCGAGTTTATTTTATATATATAGCATGTTGGGTTTGCCTACTACTTACTTGAGTTCATGCTGCACAAAGTTTCGAGGAAACAAAAAAATTAAATAAACTTTATTTAAATTAAATAAATTTAAATCTGAACCTGTGATGGGCCCTTCACCAGCTCTCAATCTTTCCAAAGCTTGAAGAGAACCTAGTTCTTCTGGTAGTTCACCTGCAAATCCATTGTAACCAAGGTTCAACTTGTGAGGCAAAATTCTTAACATGCTCCATATGAGCTTGCTCGTGTCCTATGTGTTGACGTATTTTGGGAGAGAAGAATAACATTTTGATTTTATAAGCTGTTAGATGGGGATGATCTGAAGAGAGATGAGAGATGTCGAATAAACTGTTTGAACTTCCACATGTTGATAAAGCTTCTTATTGTAGGCGACTCTCAGAACCACCAACTCAAAGTATATTTGTAGCTTACGTATATATACAATATTAGACCTTTTGCTATAGTTTTGTGCAAGTAATTATGATGCCATTACGTAACAAAGTAAGTCACAAGTTAGATTTTTTATATGCCAAAATAAGGATTAAAAAAATAAGTATTTACTCATAATGATTGTAACATAAACTCATGTGAAGTAAAGACAGTATATCGTATCTTCCAAGACATTGGTGTCTAAATAAAGCTCCCGCAGCAGACTAAGTTTTCCAATACTTCTTGGTATCCTTCCTGTGAATTTATTAGCATCTAGAGAGATACGAAGAAGCTCACTACATTGCCATAAACTTGAAGGAATGGAACCTTCAAGTTGATTGTGATGAAGAATCAGTCTTTGGAGAACTTGAAGATTCTGGCACATATCGTCAGGGAGGCTACCAGATAGCCTGTTGAAGGCAAAATCAATTGTATCCAAAGAAGAGATATTGAAGATGAATGGGAATAGGGTGGCTGAAATCCGCTGGTTACCATAGAGATTGAATGTCTCCAGGTTAGTCAAGTTGCCCATCTCTTGTGGAATATGCCCTTGTAAATTATTATTCCACAAGTCTAAAATCCTCAATGTTGAGATATTGCCCAGAGAAGTTGGATTATCACCAGTGAATTTGTTACTAGAGAGAGACAAGGTTTGAAGTCGAGGCAAGGAACCAAACCAAGATGGGATGTCTCCTTCAAAACCGTTGGATCCCAAGTTGATACGTTCCAGTCTCCGGAGATTAGCCACCTCCATAGGCAGAGAGCCATGAAAGCTGTTGTTTCTGAGACTTAGCTGAACAAGGAATGAAAGATTACCTATGTGTGGAGGAACGGTGCCTGTACGACCCATTGAGGTAAGATTCAAGGCTATGACTCTGTTGTTTTGAGAGTCACATGTAATCCCTACCCAGTTGCAAACAGAGTTGGAAGCAGTCCAGCTGTTTGCCAGGAAGTTGTTAGGGTCGTGAGTGACATGAGCTCTCAATGTTAGAAGAGAAAATTGATCTGTAGTAGTGTTAGTTGCATCCATAGCTAGGACACAAGTCACTCCGGCACAAACACAACAGACAAACAACAATGAAGCACATTTGAGAAAATATTGATTGATCTAGGGAGTATATTGATTGATCTATACTCCATGTGTGTGGTTAGAGTGAAAAATATTGATTGATCTGGGGAGTATATAGTAGTGAGAGCATACATTATGGAAACAAAGCAATTTCTTCAGTGATTAATTAGCAAGAAGAAGATGAAGAGTCTGTTGAATGATAATATAGTTCGTATAATAATATATTTTCTTAAAAATGAAGACTATCTGGAAGTGGTTTTCAGCAAAAAATTAACTTGCTATTTCATTTGTTTGACAGGTCAATATTACAGCTTGCCGAAAAACCAAAACAATTCCATCAAAAGAGACATTGATAAAAACTATTAGTCATAAGTCATAACTATTTACCGACTTGCTGATGTAGAAACTTATTCACCTGTATCCACTATTCAGGCGATACCTCCAGCGAGCAAGTGGACCGTTTTCTAATATAATAATATTGGATGTCGGTCAAAATTGGCTGCCTTACACGAAAATCACTTCTGTACTGTTCTTCTTCATTAATTTGTCCTAAACACATTAAAGACTTAATAGTATTATATTGTTATATCGACTAGAGAGAGTTGTTATGTCGACTACAAACACCAGCAACTGGGCTATTTTTTAGTGCAATGATGTGCGGATTCCTGATTCGGTCAGGTCAAGTTTGACGCCTCATCATGAAAAATGTATGTGTGATTTGCCATTTTCGTACATAGCATTGGCAGCTTGTTGCAACCATGTCCCCGCGCTTCTTTATAGGGCAGAGCACAATAGCTGCATGTACAGAATACAGTAATACCTTTTGATTTCAGATATGGCTGCTTCACTAGCATAAAGGCTTCTAATTACTAGTTTTTTTTTTTTGATAAATACATATATAAATACGAATATTACATTCAAGACCTTCTGATATATATTTTAAGGCGTGGTCCAGAACAAGCTCCCATAAACTGGGAGAAGAGACACACAAGTGGAAAAGTACTTCAAACATAACCCACACACAGGTGAAAGCCCTCCTTAAACCTTGGCTCTCTAAACAGAGACAATGGGTTCAACTGCACCATCCACGAATGAGCTTCGAGTTATTAGTTTCGTGTTAAGAGTAATTATTGCTTGTTAGCTAATTTTCTGACACCTTTCTTGTTAGGAAACATGTGGCACCTTTTCTATAGACCATGAATTATCTATGTTTTGTATTTTGGTCTTTAACAAGCGCAAAAAATTATAGAGACCGATAATTATCTCTGCTTTTCTATTAAGTTGTAATAGACAAAACAATGTTTCCTTTTGCACAATTTCTCTGTAAAAACAAAGGTGTAAGGTATGATATGAGAATGCAAACTAGGTGAAACTGGGGTGCAAATGAAGAATACTAGAGGGATTACAGAAGCCAGATTTATTTACAAAGGAAAACAAATAATAAAAGGATTACCAGAAGAACTTCCTTTTATAGACAACATAGGATTAAACTGCTAATTCAAGTAGTAATCCTACTTAAAGTACAACCATGAGAATGATTTTATTTGCTTATATATTGGGGAGATAATCTCATAATGTCACATGCAGGCAATTTATCATATAAATTTATACTATCGACTATTGATATATAATTAAGTCCTTGGATAGAACTTAAAAGCTATAAATACATCGTCCCCCTTTCTGTGTTAGCTAGCAAAGCCCCTATAATTTTTATTAATTTACTTACTACAATTATCATATCGATTCTCTTCTCAGGTACATCAGTGGTACAATCCATGGCCAAATTTAAGATAGATGACAAACATTCTTCTCGGGCAGAGATACACTTGTCCTCTGTGCTTAGCAAATTTTTGTCCACAACTTCCAAAATTGACCTACGTAATGCGTTATTCACCCAATGTCTCAAGCTCAATTCCGAACAAAAAATTTCGTCCGTTGGCTTCTTCCTTGTGAATGTTTCCAATAACATAATACCATAACTGTAAACATCATATTTTCTAGAAACTTTTCCCTTTCTCCCGTATTCGGTGGATCAAGTTAGCTCATTGTTAGACAAGTGTACAATATCTTAAAATGAAGATGAAAATCTATAATAATGAAAGTTTAATTAAAGAAATTAACCAAAAAAAAAAAAAACAAACAAACAAAGAATTTAGAACAACCTGATGCCATATAACCAATTGTCGCAAGAGTTTATGTCTGTGTCTTCAACCCTCCATTATCCAAGAGTTTTGAAATGCCAACATCACTCAAATGTGCATGTTTTCGTCAAGCAATACATTGCTGGGCTTCAAATCAGAGTGATTATAGGGATTGGATAACCGAAATGGAGATATTCCAAAGCTGATGCAACATCTATCATTATGTTCAGTCTATGCAGAATATCCAAAGAGCAGTTGCCAGAATACAAACACTTCTCTAGACTCCCATTAGGCATGTACTCCAAAATCAATGTTTTAAAATCATCATTTGAACAACTGCTGATGATTTTGACAATGTTTCGATGGCATATGCTACTTAATACTTCACATTCGGCATCAAACTCTTAAGTGCTCCCTCACGTTGCTGGTAGAACACCTTGACTGCAACATTCGTCCCATCTGAATCTCCCTTTGTAAGCTGAACCACAGCTCCCTGTGTCAAGTAAATTTCTGCCACTAAATCCATCTGTTGCTTGCTGAAGTGCTTGGTAAGAAATTCTTCTCCATGTTACTTGTGGTGACATAATAGCATCAACAGGAAGCTTTCTGCTAGTTTTTCAACGTCTCCTCATCACAAGCATGAAATATATGACAATTATCACCACAACAGCCAGTGACGGACCCAGAAATCTATGTGAGGGAGAGCATTTTTATATAATAATTATAGCATCAATAAATTAAACTATTTGAAATTTTATTTCTAATATTTCATTTAGTTACTAGAATAATGTTGTATGAAATAAAAATATTTAAAATATATAACCAGTAGAGGACATATAGTTTTACTTCTTACAAAATTGTAAACATATTTTAATAGAGAAAGAGATTGAATCATGGTGGATAGGTAAAAGAAATTTTGTTTCGTTTAATTGCTAGAATGACTTTATATGAAATAAAAATATTTAAAATATGTAACCTGTAGAGGACATGTAGTTTTACTTCTTACAAAATTGTAAACAAAATTTCCTAAAATAACATGTTTTAATAGAGAAAGAAATTGAACCATGGTGGATAGATGAAAGAAAACATGGTCTATGCCCCGAAAAAAAAAAAAAACATACACACATTTATCAACAAAGCAATGATTAAGAGTGAATAAAAAAAATAAAAAATTAGAAAAAGAAGTAATAGTAATGACTCAAAAGGGGATTGAACCATGATGTCCCCAAAAGTAGAAGACAGACACGACCATCAAAGCTAGCATATGCATGCGCTTGATTTTGACAGAAAAATGAGAAAAAGCAAAATGTTTTAGGCAGGCTAGGAATCGAACCTTTAACTTCAAGAGAGATAGGCGCGCGCACAACCACCAGTGCCACTCTATGTAAACATCATTTTGTCACATTAGATTTATATATTTATACATCTAATGATTAATATACTAAACTTAATTAATTTTTAAAAAATTTCAGGGAAGGCATGTATCCCCCCTGGCCCAATGATGGGTCCGCCCCTGACCGTAGCGCTCAATGGAAAAACAGTTCGTAGAAGTTGTTTAGTGTTTTATTTTTTATGGTTGCTAGTTTTGCATGGAAGAACTTGATGCGAACCTCGTATATGACGATACGACACCCATAATCAATTAAATCAACAACCCTAAGAAAGTTTAATTCATGAACAGATAAAAGACAATAAAAAGAAGATACCTTGACCCAATAATTAGCGAACCACGAACCAAGATAATAAAGATGTCACTCCCAAGAACAAGCGGAGAATGAGGGAGATAAGTCAAGTTGATAACTCAAGAATTAAACTTTGATAAATTCTCAAAGTTCTTCAAGAACAATGAGAGAAAACGAAAATTTTATATCAGAAATGTCTAAACTTGGTTTTGAAGCTTACATAGCCTTTTATAAGCAAAATAAATGAAATCCTAGCTTTTAAACTTTATATGGACGCCCTAACCCCTTAATACACCCCACTTGGGTTTAAAATAATTAAATTTGACAGCCTAATACATAAACTAATGACTCAACATGTAATAAAACAAATTAAGGCCCAAAGATATCATTTTCTTGGACTTTTACTAGCCCAAAAATACATACAACAAATAGTTTATAAGATAATAAAACAAATAAGAACAATTGTTTTGTCAATATATTTTAAATTTTTAATAGTTTGTATGATAATAAAACAAATCAGAAAAAAAATTAAGAATCGGATATATATGCTTTTGTATTTCTAAGAGGGAGTCGAGTTTGGGTGGACGAAAGACCTCATGAAGACACCAATCCCTGTCCAAACTTTCTAATAAACTATATAAAGTATATACATTGGGCTAGTGTTATGTTTTTTTAGTGGATGACAACTTTGAGCCATATTATCAGTACATTTATTTATTTATTTTTAATTATTGGCACTAGATTAGACTGTCGGAATCAACTGAATTCGAACTTTGAAGCACGACTCAGATATCTACTTCTAGAAATAGAAGAGAGCAACCTACATAGCATGAGAAAATTGTACACAAATTAAGTGAGACGAGTGCGTTTTGAACCCCACACATAGGCTTGAATGAGAGAAGATAATTCTTATAAGATACTATAAATTTCAATGATAGATGAAAATAAAGATCCCTACTAATTGATGCCAGTCCCAAGTGAACCAACTCAAAAAGTAACTAATTATCATAAATGATTTAGTAATTGTAAAGAAAGTGCCTTGTCTCTAAACAATTAATGAAGGTCCCTGTTTGTAGTTAATGGAAGTCTATATGATAGTTACCGCATTTGGTTGCCCTCACAACTAAAATACTTGAGAATATATGGGTGTTACGGAAATCAATGCTGTTTGGCTTTCCACGTAAATTCGAAATTGCGAATAATATATTAAAGCGAAAAAAAAAATTAAAGATAAAAGTAATGTACACAAAATTTAATGTGCTAAGACCTTTTATATGAGAATTTTATTAGATCAACCAGAATTATAATTTCTCTCAAATATTTTAAGACAGAATTATATTCTAACTCTCCACAAAAGCAAAGAACAATTTAAAGAAGGGATAATCCCGAATAACCTATTATAGTTTGTAAAAATATATATTTTATTATATAATTTTATTTTTATCCAAAATTTTTCCTGATATTAATAAATTAACAGAAAATATTTATTTTACTTTTTATGATTTTATCATTAATTTGTGACTATTAGGGGCATTTTCGTCTTTTTATATGTCTCAAGGGGACATTTTAAGTGTTTTTATTAATAAAATAAAATTATAGATGATAAAATAAACATTTTTACAAACTATAATAAGTTTTTTTGAAATTATCCCTTTAAAGAAAAAATCAAATTATAATTTAGCTACACAATTTAAATTCCATTTCAAACGGTGCAACTATTTCGATGTTATTGCAATTTACTCCCCTATCGTTAACATTTCTCGGTTAATATTATCTTTTAACTTTATTTTTAATTTTATAAAATAAATTTTAAAAATTTAAAAATAACTTAAATAAAAAAAAATTTACCATATCTCCACCATCCATCTTGGTGGAGATCAATTTTAAAAAATAAAATAATAAAATAAAATGAAAATAAAAGATTAAATATTAACCAAAAATTCAACTTGAACCTAGCATCATCTTTTGAACCCATCATCATCATTTTCTTCTTTACCAGTTCACTATAAAAGAAACATCCAGTCACTAGTTAAAAAAAAAATCATCAACTCAAAAATCACCAGTTCAACCCCATTAACAAAAAATGAAGATCACTTGTTTAATCCAAATAATTAGAAGAAAAATTGAAGAAAAAATTGAAAAAAAAAAAGTCTAGGAATGAATCTATGTCTGGGTTCATTCGAATAAACCCAAATCTGGGTTGAGTTCGAAAAAGAAAAAGGGTTCGAAAAAGAAGAAGAAGAAGAAGCCCAAATCTGGGTTGGGTTCATTCAAATAAACTCAAATCTGGGGAAGAAGAAGCCCAAATCTGGGTTGGGTTTATTCGAATAAACCCAAATCTGAGGAAGAAGAAGAAGAAGAAACTCAAATCTAGGTTGGGTTCATTTAAATAAACCCAAATTTGGGGAAGAAGAAGAAAAAGAATTAGAGAGCATGTGACAGTAAAGATGATGAAAGGATTTAGTTCATTCGAATAAACCCAAATCTGAGGAAGAAGAAAAAGAAGAAGAAGGAGAAGAAAATGAAGAAACTCAAATCTGGGTTGGGTTCATTAGAATAAACCCAAATTTGGAAAAGAAAAAGAATAAGAATAAGAGAGCCTGTGACATGAAGATGATGAGAGGAAAAGAGAGAAGAAGAAAAAGAAGAATGAGAGAGCCTGTGACAGTGAAAATGATGAGAGGAGAAGAAGAAGAAGAATGAAAGAGACTTATGAGAGGAAGAGAGAGAAGACTTTATTATTTGGTCAACTGATCAACTTAAATACTAAGGGTAATTTCGTCTTTTTATCATTTTGATACTGTTTATCATTAAATGCAACGGAATCTTGCTAATGGTAGGGGGCAAATTGCAATAACAGGGAAACAGTTACTACGCCTGAATTAGACTTTGAACTTAATAGTTAAATTGTAATTTGTTCTAAAGAAAAAAAGGAAAGCTTTTGACTTTGGATGCATTTTGGAGCAAGCTTGCCTTGGTATTTATAGATAAGTGATGACATTGATTTTCTTTATGGTGGTTATGAATTTAATACAAGCATAGAAAATTAAATTCTCTGCCAATCACCTAATTTTTCCATAATCACAAAATATTTATGAAGACAAAACAAATGCCTTTATATCATCTCCAATTTGTCAAATGTTATATGACACGTCATTACATGTGGATTCAATCTTACAATAGGGTCATTTAATCAAATTATGGGTTTCAAATGTGAGATGACTATATGTTTTAAAAATGCTAGCAAAGGCAGAAGTACATAAAATCCCGTCCAAGCAGAAGAAAACAGAGATGACAACAAACCAAATTTTCTCTTTGTTTATAAGACAAATTTTTAAAGAAATACTTGTGAAGTTTTGATCTAAGCAAGCATTGAAGTACTTGCTTTTTTTCTTTATTGGAAAAACAAAATTTAAAACTCACTTTATGTCTTAAAAAAAAAAAAAACAAATATTCATAAGATAGACATAATAAATATATGGGATATTAGGAAAACCCCTGAAAAGTAAAATAATCGAGAATTGACCCCAGTTTTTTTATTAGGTGAACCACCTTTTACCGGTTAAAAAAATCGATTAGTGTTAAATTTAAAGGGTATTATGATAATTGGATGAATAATTTTATTTGTTTTAATAAAATAAAAAGAATTAAAAAATTAAATAAAAATTTATTCATCACATCTATGTTATTTATTTTAAAATAGACAGTGAAGATTAATCTAATAAAAAAATTAAATAATTAAATAAAAAATTTAATTCACTATATCTCTACCGTCTATTTTAAAATGGACGAAGGAGATTAATTTTAAAAAAAAATTAAAAAAATAAAAAAATAAACCCCTAAATCAACTTCAAACTCATAAGCCCTAAATCATCATCGCTCCCATTAGCCTCCTTTCCTCTCTCATACCCTTTCAACCACTGTCGCTGTCGTTGTCGTTGTCCCTCTCTCCTCTCCTTTAAACCCATCAGTCATGCATCTTATTGTTAACATTTTGAATGAAAAATTAACAATAAAGAGTGGCTGACCTAATAAAAAATATTGGAGTTAGTTTTTTATTATTTTTTTTTTGGGGTTTTTTCATGGGAAAATAGCAAAAATGCCCTAACACGCATTCAGAATTACATAAATGCCATTAACAGAAATAATATTGCAAAATTACCCCAAAAGGACAAAAATACCCTTGAGAAACTTACCCCTCCCCATTAATTCTGCCACCAGCTCGATTCCACACCCCACCAACCCGATCCCACTCGCCACCAGCCCGAACGTCGGCGTCAGATCAATGTCGGCAAGGCGACGGCGGTATAAGCCCCTCCATCGGCGACGGCAAAGCCAGCCTGAAATAATCTGAACCAAAAATCGAGAGATTCGAGAAATTTCCTCTTCGGGTCGACCCAAAATCGGGTCAGCCTCTGACCCGAAGAGGAAAAATTTGTTCTTCGGGTCACCCTCTGACCCAAAGAACAAATTTTTTCCTCTTCGGGTCAGAGGCTGACCCGATTTCGGGTCGACCTCTGACCCGAAGAGCAAATATAAATATTAACTAACTCATTAATACTCAAACTAACTCATTTCGTCCATCATTAATTCCTTACCAACCAACTTTTAATAAAATCAACGCATAATAAAACTCCCATTTCGTCCATATATTTTGTTTACAAACAAATAAACCATCATACAAAATCAACATCATTTGCAATAATCAAATATAAACACATTTCCTCCATTACAATATTCTCCAAAACAATCACCTTTTTGTTCTTAACTTTTGTGAAGAAAGTTGAATGAATTTCGACTTCGAGGTTAGTAATGTTTTTGAGTTAATTTCATTTTCAATTTCATTTGATATGTTTGGAGAAAAAAGATGGAGGAAATGATGTCAGTATATACGGGTCAGAGACTGAACCGAAGAGGAAAAAATTTCCTCTTCGGGTCAGAGGCTGACCCGAAGAGGAATTTTTTCCTCTTTGGATCAGTTTCCCTAAGATGAGGTTTTCCTCTTCAGGTCAACCGCTGACCCGATTTCGGGTCAACCGCTGACCGAAGAGGAAAACTTCCTTTTCGAGTGGCTGACCCGAAGAGGAAAAAATTCAACGGCTGACTGGCCAATCTAACAATTAATATACCACAAATCCCCACATTTCAATTAATATACAAACCCACCAACACAAACAATCAACACTCATCCAATAAACTAACAATTAAAACTCAACAAAACCTCACACAAACTAACAATTATAACCCGTGAACTATGTTCGGGTCTGTCGTGAACTACGTTCGGGTTTGCCGTGAACTATGTTTGGGTCTGCCGTGGGCTTCGTCGAAATCGGGTCTGCTGTCAGCTTCGGGTCTACCGTGAGATGATGAGGAGTTTGCTGCCGTGAAGGGGAGCTGTTTCGGGTCTACCGTGAGAAGATGAAGGGCTGGTTGCTGCCGTGAAGGAGGTTGTTTCTGGTTTGGTCTGCCGTGAGAAGATGAAGGTGAGAAGATGAAGGGCACTTTTCTAACGTGAAGGGGAGCTGTTTCGGGTCTACCGTGAAGGGGAGCTGTTTCGGGGCTGGTCTGCCGTGAGAAGATGAAGGGCAGTTTGCTGCTTGATGCAAAATGTTAAAAGGTCATTTTAGTCTTTTTGGGGCATATTTGCAATTGAATTACATCAAATGGTATTTTTGTCATTTCAATTTGAATCTAGGGCAATTTTGCTAAATTCCCTTTTTTCATCATATCCCCAAATATATTAAAAGAAAGCACTTTCGAATCCATTGAATTAAAGACAATTTTTAAAGAAATACTTGTGAAGTTTTTATCTAAGCAAGCATTGAAGTACTTGCTTTCTTTCTTTATTGGAAAAACAAAATTTAAAATTCACTTTATGTCTTAAAAAAAAAAAAACAAATATTCATAAGATAGACATAATAAATATATGGGATATTACGAAAACCTTTGAAAAGTAAAATAATCGAGAATTGACCCCAATTTTTTTATTAGGTAAACCACCTTTTACCGGTTAAAAAAATCGATTAGTGTTAAATTTAAAGGGTATTATGATAATTAGATGAATCATTTTATTTGTTTTAAAATAAAAAAAAAATTGAAAAAAACTTAAATAATTGAATAAAAATTTATTCATCACATCTCTGTTGTTTATCTTAAAATAGACAGTGAAGATTAATTTAATAAAAAATTAAATAATTATTTAAAAAATTTAATTCATTATATCTCTATCGTTTATCTTAAGATGGACGAATGAGATTAATTTAAAAAAAAATTAAAAAATTTTAAAAAAAAATAAACCCCTAAATCACCTTTAAACCCATCAGCCCTAAATCATCGTCGCTCCCATTAGCCTCCTTTCCTCTCTCATACCCTTTCAACCACTGTCGTTGTCCCTCTCTCCTCTCCTTCAAACCCATCAATCATGCATCTTTTTCTTCTTCTTTTCTCATTTCTTCTTTTTCTTTTTCTTTTTCTTCTTCTTCTTCTTCTTCTTCTACTTATCTCATCGCCATCGCCACCCATATCTACCGTCGATGACTGTGACATACTCATCTCCACCCATCATCATCAATTTTAAAACACATATTGCACACCTCACTGTTCTGTCTCCCTCCCTTCTCCCATCCTACCTCACCATTTTCTCTTTTCTCTCCATCGATGATTGTGGTTTGGGTGGATGATGCTGGTTTGGGTTTGATTAGGGTTGACGGTGGTGGTGGAGTTAGGGTTTGGATTTGATTGAGTTTTAATTGTGGTGGTGTTTGGGTTTGATTGAGTTTGGCTATGGTGGTGGTGATGCTAGGGTTTTAGTTTGAATCGGTTTGACAGTAGTGGTGGTAATGTTGGTTTGGATTTCTTGTTGTGAATCAATAGTAGTGGTGTTGGGACGCTAAGTTCCTTTTTTTTTTTTCTCTATTGGGTTTCCAACAACCCAGAAACCCAGTTCTAGGTTTCCAAACCACTTGGAAATCCGAAAACAAGTTTTCAGGTTGCTAGAAACCCATAAATTTTGGGTTTTTACTTTGCTATTTGTGTTAATAAGGCTATTTTTTAATAAAAAGTTTGTGTTATTTTTTGTTTGATATTATTATTAATTAATAATTTAAAAGATATTTTAGTCATTATATAAGTTTGAAGGGTATAAGAGAGATTTTATAGGATCTTAATAAGGATATTTTGGTTATTGCACGATTTTGGATGGAAAATATTAACATTTTGAATGGAAAATTAACAATAAGGAGTGGTTGACCTAATAAAAAATATTGGAGGTAGTTTTTTATTATTTTTTTTCGGGGGTTTTTTCATAATATCCCTAAATATATTAAAAGAAAGCACTTACGAATCCATTGAATTAAAGACAATATTCCCTATACAGCTGAATCCCAAGACTTGAAGACGTACATGCGGGTCCAACCTATTTTGTATGGGCCCCCTGACAATCCAAAATTGAAAACTTACCTTGCTGAGACTACTCTTGTCACGTTGACTAGGATCTCAGAAAGTCGAAGTGACATATATCATTGAAGGACCATGATTTACATAAAGGGCAACCTGCAATGTTAACATTTTTGCATTATAGCCGAACACAAGATATTAAAAAAAAAAAAAAAGACAAAGAAAAATTCCAAGCATATTGATTATTGACATTGGAGTGGATACAATGAAAAAAAGGCCTGGTGTATAAAACACCTTTTATATAATAAACAACTTCTACAACAGCAAGAAACCACACTCTTCTTAGACTCAGTACAGATATTATACAATGTTGACAACAATGTTTAGGCTTCATTTCTTAGCCACACTCTTTTGGAACCTGGCTCTGATATGTACAAGTGTTCTGAGGACATTAGATATGTCCGGCCTCCACTCAGGCAAATCCACTGAGCAATCCACAGCTAGTTCCAAAATAGATGAAATACAGTCCTTAGTGGCAGTGGAATTTTCTTCATCAAGTAAATTAACATCTGCTATTTCATTTACTGAATGAGGTAATGCTTGATGAACCCAGCATTTCAAGCTCATTTCTCCCTCAAACATATTGTCTGTGGGCTTCTTTCTTGTAAATGTTTCCATCAGCAAAATACCAAAGCTGTACACATCCCCTTTTACTGAAACAATTCCTTTTGATCCGTACTCTACAATTAAATTCAAAGCTATTCATAATCAGAAGAGAGTAAACAAGACATAATGAATCTAAAAATGGTGGGAGACAAATTATTGATGAAATCACGAGATGACTAAATAAGTTGAAAGAAAATTTAAATTCTATAAGTAAAATTTGCATTTGCAGATATTATTTGCATTTAATATATGAACATATGCATGTATTTACAAAACAAAAAATAAGAAATTACAAATGTTACCTGGTGCCATATATCCAATAGTGGCCAAAGTGTGGGTTTGTGTCATAGTATTCTCTTCACCTAAGAGTTTGGCAATGCCGAAATCACCCACATGAGCAACCATTTCTTCATCTAGCATGACATTACTAGGCTTCAAATCAGAATGTACAATAGTTGTTCCATAACCATGATGGAGATATTCCAATGCCATTGCTACATCAATCATTATGTTCATTCTCTGGATTATATCCAAACAATAGTTATGGGAATACAACCACTTTTCCAAACTCCCATTAGACATGTATTCCAGTAACAAGGCTTTGAAGTCAAAGTTGGAGCAACAACTAATAATTTTGACCAAATTACGATGACGTATTTTAGTCATTACTTCACATTCATCATCAAAACTTCTTGATGCCCTCTCTTCCTGTAAATTGAAAACCTTTACAGCAACATCTTTCCCATCTAAAAGTTTTCCTTTGTATACCGAACCAAAACCTCCTATTCCAAGCAAATTGCTCTCCTCAAATCCATTTGTTGCATCATAAAGTTCTTCATAGGAAATTCTTCTCCAAGTTGCAAGAGTTGAAACATCTTTCCTATCTGAAGAATCTACTTTCCTTCTTCGGCTTCTACACCAAAGAATTGTGAGAGCCAATAGAGCTATTGCCGATGTGATTAACAATAATATGCATACCAATGTCAATAATTTCTTCTTCTTGGATTGTCGATTGGCACCACTTTTACAAGAGGGGACTTTGAATCGTGGAGCACCACAAAGTTGACCATTTCCCATAAATGATTTTGCTGATAAGTTTGCAAAAGCTCCTCCTGTAGGAATTTTTCCTTCCAATCTATTAAAGGACGCGTTTAAATATTTGAGATACTTTAGTTTTTCCAAAGAATTAGGAATTGCACCTGAGAGATTATTACTCGATAAATCCAAGAATTCCAAGCTAATCAAATTTCCAAATGATTCAGGGATGCGACCTTTCAGCTTGTTATGTGCTATGGAAAAATGAATGAGGGTTTGGATGTTAGCAATGTCGCTAGGAATCTCGCCTGAAAATTCATTCCATGCTAGATCCAGATGAATAAGAGCCCTCAACTTTTCAATACCCGATGGTAGCTGCCCACTAAACGAATTTCTTGACAAGTCCACTTGCAAAATATCTTCAAGGTTCCACAGTGACGAAGGTATTGTAGAACTCAAATTGTTGGAATTCAGAAGCAGGACTCTTAGTGAAGTAACATCACCCAAACACGCTGGTACTAATCCGAAGAACTTGTTGTCACTTAAATGTAGTTCACTTAAGTTCCTCAAGTTGCAAATTTCATTCGGAATAAATCCTCGCAATCTATTGCCAAGAAGACACAAGTCTTGGAGCATTCTCATTTTTCCAATTTCAGCTGGAATAGTTCCAATCAATTCATTGTTTCCAAAGCGCAAATCAGTCAAGTATCTTAAGTTGGCAATTTCAGGCGGAACATTACCCTTGATTTTGCAATTATTCGCCCAAAAACTTTTGAGAGCAGTGATATTTCCTATGGAAGCTGGAAGTGCGCCATTTAGGGGGTTGTCGTCCAAAACAAGTGTTGTCAAATGTTTGCAGTATGTCAAAGAGGAGAGAAAGGACAATTCTTGAGAAGATGGTTCTCCCGTCAATTGATTTGAGGAGATGTCGAGCCGCTGTAGATTCCTTAAGTTACCAAGAGTTGTGGGAACAGGGCCAGAGAAGGAATTTTGTTGCAACTGTAGGATGGTCAGCTGAGAAGCATTGGAGATGGAGTTCGGGATGAGGCCATGCAGTTTATTATTCCATAGGTAAAGCTCCTTCAGATTTGGAAGGCCGTCACCAAAGGTCGATGGAAGGGTGCCTGAGAGGTTGTTCATGGCTAGTGCAATCACTTCGATTTTTGAGAGATTGAAAATTGATGACGGGATGAGGCCGGTCAATCTGTTATTAGCAAGCCTCAATGTCTCTAGATTGTGAAGATCACCAAGTTCGGCTGGTATTAAACCTGAGATAATAGAAAACAAATATCATGGAAGTGACAGTATTGTATAGAGAATGTTTGAAAGATACATATACCACATGATTTTACATGTCCATTTAGTTATATAAAGCTTACACGTTGAAAAAAAAAAAAAAAGTCTACTTTTATAGGAAAATTATAAATTAATAAACTATTTCTATAAAAGTACAATTTAAAACATGTTTTTCTCAAAAAATAATTTTCCTTAAAATATATTTCTTATTAAAAATATTTTAAAATGAATCTTTCTTAAATTTTTGAAAAAAAATAAATGAGAAGAAAAATAATCGACAAAATTTTCTCCATTTCCAGCTTGTGTAAGCCACTAGTTGCATTTTGCAGTGGGAGGTTACCTGTGAAATTATTAAATGCAAAGTCCATAATCGTTAGAGAAGAAAGGTTGAATACTGGTGAAGGAATTGGCCCCGTTAAAGCATTACGTCCTAGTGTTAGTATTTCTAGTTTTGCAAGGTTGCCCAGCTCCCATGGAATTTCACCTGCAATAAGTATAATTTTATTAGTTGTGGGATTTAAAAAGTATACATATTCAATAAGAAAAAGAAAAAGATAAGGATGCCATTCATGATATTAGATTGAATGTTTAAACTTTAAAGTGATGATTTAATTTTTAAATTTTAAATATGAATATATTTATGAAGAAGAAATTACACAACACTCCCTAAGGGTTTGTCTAAAAATAAATGGAAACACATCTACCTTTTTATTACACAATACTCCTACTCTATTAGTCAAATTTTGTTAAAGTTAGTCAATTTAAGAGTAATTTCGTTTTTTATATTTTTTATTTTCTTTTAAAATTTAAAATTATAAAAAATTAAGAAAAATTAAGAAAAAAAATCTCCACCATCCATCACATGATGAACAATGGAGATTAATTTAAAAATAAATTTTAATATTTATATATTTTTTAAAAAATTCAAAATTTTTTTGAAAAATAAAAACAATGGATCTCCACCGTTCATCTCTAAGATAGACAGTGAAAATCAAAGAATTAAAAAGAAAAAACTGAAAAAAAGGAAAAAAAAAAAAAAGAAGAGTAAAACAATGTTTCAAGATCTAGGTTAAGAACCAAATCTTCAACTTGAAGATCTCGAACCCAGATCTTCCTAAAAAACAAGAAAAAAGAAAAATTAACATCATCAATCACCCAAAAAATTAAAGAACATCAAGAACCCATAAATAGTTTCTTCATCGACCCATCTTCAACATCAAACACCTGTTCTTAATAAACCCAGATGATCATCATCATCATTACCATCAAACATAAACATAAACATCATCATCATCTTCACCATTAAACATAAACACATACATCATCATCATCACCATCAAACATCTGGGGCATTTTAGTCTCCGCTCATTTTCAACATCAAACACATACACCTTTAATCATTCATAAACCCTAGATCATCATCATCACCATCCTCTTTAACATCATCAACACCAAAAACTTAATTATTATTTTTAAAAAAAAAATTGATCATCTTCTTAGCTTCCATAACTGGGATGGAAACCCAAAATTTGTCTCCAACCATGGAGACCCATGTATCTAACAAACACCATCGACAAACCACTGTCAAAGCATACCAAACAAAGACCTAAACAACTCTATTGCCAAACCAACCCAGACCGGTCATCTTCGAATGAACCCGCGAGGGAGACTTAGATTTCTAGGTCTCCATCGCACGATAAAGACAAAAAATCTAGGTCTTTCTCGCTATGACAAAGTTAGAGGAGCGATGACAGAGTTGGAAGATATATTGGTTCAGCTTGCGACGATAGAGTTGAAGGAAAGGGGAGAAGAGAGATCGGCCAAAAAAAAGAAGAGAGATACAAAAATGAGAGGAGAGAGACGGATCAAAAGGGGGAGAAAAGGGAGCAATGATAGAGTTTGGTCCGTGACGACACATGGACATCGTCCGTGAAGGCGATGATGACACTTGGACACTGTCCTTGAAGATAGCACTGGCGACGGGGAAAATGGCGAGAGTGAGTAGTGAGAGAAAAGAGAGAGAGAGAGAGGAGAAGAAGAAGAAGACTTTCAATTTATTTTTCATATTTTTAATTTATTTATCATATTTTAACTTTTAATTCTTAATTTACTTTTATTTTTTCAAAATTTGTAATTTATTTTTTATATTTTGAAAAAAATTAGAAAAAATTTCTACCGTCCATCTCTTAGATGGACATGGACGGTAGAGATACATTATTAATTTTTAATTTTATTCAAATTTATCTAATTTTATATAATTTATTTTAATTTTTAATTACTTTGTTATCTTATTCATAGGCAAAATGATCATTGGACCAAAATTCCTAATCAACTGTTAAAGCTAGTGGAAGTCAACTAACGGTGTGAGAGTTTGGTATAATAAAATGATAAATGTGTTTTTGTTTGTTTTTAATTAAGCTTCAGGAGGGTGTTGTGCAATTCCTTGTATTTATAAAATGTATGTATAAACCATATTTATGGGTAGTAATATTAGCACTAATTTTTAAGCTAGGAACATATGAAAAAAAAAATGACATATATAACCTTAAATTATTAACAACTAAAAATATAGCAAATCATGTTTTATTTGCTATATTATAAACAACTAAAATAAGTACTTTAATAAATGCTACATTAAAAAAAAAAAAAAATCTGAAATCAAAATATCTTATTTTAAACATAAAGGGTATTTTCAATTAAAGACAGTAGGTTTTTCTATTCTCAATCTTTTGTCAGAATTTTGGTGGTTAAACAAGTTCAATCTACTAACTCACATTGAGAATGCTAGGAAGACAATAGTAAAAATTAGGCAATGAAAATGTAAATATCTAGGAGAGATGAATAAGGTACCTTTTAAGTTGTTATAACCAAGATATAGTTTAGTGACCAATGTCAAGTTACCGATATCTCTTGGTATTTTTCCTTCAAATTGATTATATGACAACGAAATAATTCCAAGACTTCGACATTGCCATAAGTTCTTTGGGATTTGACCGGTCAATTGATTGTTAGACATAAACAATCCATTTAAAAGAGGAAGATGTTGGCACATGTTGTCAGGTAGAGTACCTGTCAAATGAAAAAAGAAATTCTATATTATTAGAAAGATAATTAAAAATATATTGCTGCAAGTCCAGCAGATAATTAAATCAATCAGTAGTAATAATGAAGGCATGCACGTTAAGGATGATGGAAGGAAAAGAACCTGTGAGATTGTTATAGGCGAGACCAAGAATTTCCAGTGAAGATACGTTGAAGATGGAGGAGGGTATGGTACCTGAAAGCTGGTTATTACCAAGACCAAGTACTTCTAGTGATGATATGTTGCCTAGGGAAGGTGGAATTGTCCCCATGAATTTGTTACTTGTTAAAATTAGGCGTTCAAGTTTTGGTAAAGAGGCAAACCACGAAGGGATCTCCATGTCGAAGCTATTGAAGGAGACATTTATTATTCTCAGTCGACGTAATCGAGCCAACTCAGCAGGAAGAGAGCCATGAAAACTGTTGTTTCTGATGTCAAGTACTTTTAGGAAGGACAAATTTCCAAGTTGAGGAGGGATGGTACCTTCAAAACCAAAGTATGAAATATTCAAGACGGTGACTCGATGGTGACGAAGATCACAACTGACACCAATCCAATCACAGACAAACGTATTTGCAGACCAATTATTGGCCAAGTCATTGGTAGGATCACGACTTATATGAGTTTTTAAGGTAAGAAGAGCTTGTTGATCTGTGGTGATGTTGGACACTACCGCCATAACTAAGGAAAACATCATACTTTTAACTAAAAACGTTGTGACAACAATAACAAGAGAATTATATTTCGCCATGGAGAGAATTCTTGTTTGAATTGTGGGTTTTGTGGGTAACGAGTGATAGGTATAAATAATGAAACCATATAGAAACTTTTTTTTTTTTTTTCCTTTGAATTCTAACCAAAAGGTCAGTTACATGAATTTCACGTGTCCCGTCCTGTCTCGTGCTTTCCTTCACAGTACTACATCCTTTTTTTATCCAAGTGTTCCCATACACGTTTAGGTCAAATTGTTGATCATTGTAAATTATTTTTAATGGAATTTTACAGTTATTCAACAATTTATATTATAAGGGTTACATTACTATTAAGATTTATTACATAGGATTGAAATTGATCAAATTTCAACGTAATCGCTTAAATAAATAATAAACTTTATAATAAAAGAGTGAGGTCAAATAATTAATGATTCCCTCATAATTGTGAAGGGTCATAGTATGTGTGTGTGTGTATATATATATATAAAAGATACAATATTAATTAGTGAAGACAAGCAGATGAAAAAATCAATTGCCAGGAAATTATTGTTTGAAATGAAAGTTAGAAAAAGTGAAAAACAGATGTAATATGAATCATTTGACTTGTGAGAGATAGAAAACAGGATTAATTAGTGAAGACAAGAAGATGAAAAAATCAATTGCCAGGAAATTATTGTGTGAAATGAAAGTTAGAGAAAGTAAAAAACAGATGTAATGTGAATCATTTGACTTGTGAGAGATAGAAAACAGGATTAATGACAAAGAAACCATTTGTGTCTCCAATCGTGCCTGCAATTATTGAAGCAATGCATATAAAATTTTCCTGGGCTAAAATGATTTGATTCAGGTCCTAAATTAGCCAACTCATAGGGTAATTCATCAGAAAAATAAAGCTTTTTAACTGAAAGCACAGCGAGTGCCAGATCTAATGGACTAATTTTTTTTTTTTTTTTTTTGACATAGTACATATTACAAGTATTAATATCACAGTTGAGACCTCTTGATATATACTCTAAAACTAGAATATAGCTCCTAGAAACTGGAAGGAGAGACCTATATACACAAGTGAAAAAATTACAACAAACTTCGATGTAAAATTTGCACGAACCTGTCTCTCCAAGGTAGAGACGGGGAATAATGTCAATTGCACCACCCACAAGCAAGTTGACGGACTAATTAATCTTAACAATACTTGAAAGTCCCTTTTTGAATAGTTGAAGGCTGTTATTTGTCATGAACTGACTTCCAAATACTTGAAATTGAGAACTTCAAGGAAAACGGATTATTGAGGAATAGTACTGAAATTGAAGTTGGTAAACACTAAGGCCCTTTGTCTTTTTTATTTTATTACTTGACAGTCTTAAATATTATTAAAAGCACACAACTCTTTAGCAAGAATAATTGAATATCTACCTTAACCCTAAGAAGTCAATACTTGTGAGAGTTGCTCTCTAGTCTCTCCCTGGTTGTGAGAGTAGTCATTCAGTATATTAACAAAATATTAAAAAAAAAAAAAAAAGTAAGTGACCCAAAAGTACGAAACTTTTTGGAATTAGTCCTGACGCTATGCAATAAAGTGAAATTGTTGGAATTAAATTTGTTTTTATTCCAATAAGATTTAAATACAAAATTAGACTAAAAATTAGCCCAATTATGTTTCAATCTCATCTAACAAACATAGTTTTAGTTTCCACATATTGGTATTCTTTTCAGGTTTGAAACTAAAAGAGAAGACTTGACTTACCATTCCCGTAAACAAAAAGATTTGACACTAAAAGAGAAGACTTGACTTGACACTAAAGGAGAAGATCTTATTATTCATATCGTATGAATCGCGAAATTCAAGTGAAGACTTATTATTCATATCGTATGAATCGTAAAATTCCTAGAACTCAACTACGTTCATTGATCATGAAACACGACCCTCAATCAATGTCTCCCAAAATAATAAGACAAAGAGAAGACATAGTATTCATATTGTATGAATCATAAATTTCCTAGAAGTCAACTACCTTCATGAATCATGAAACACCACCCTTGATCATTGTCTCCCAAAATAATAAGACAAAGAGAAGACATACCGTTCATATTGTATGAATCATAAATTTCCTAGAACTCAACTACCTACATGAATCATGAAACACGATCCTCGATCATTGTCTCCCAAAATAATAAGACAAATAAGAAAAGCTTAAGTCTTTCATATTTGACAGGAATGGTTCATGATTAACTTATTCTATACTGTTCGTTGGTCAAGTCAAAGCTGCCTTTGCCTTGGTTCGTTTGGTTCTGACATGTATAGGAGAAATGTTTGCAATTAGGGAGGCCCTTATGTCGGCTCAGTTGTTGGGATTGGCTTTGCATATGGTGGAAACTGATTCTTGATCAGCTCCTACAGCCATGGAAGGCCTTTAGTGAATAAGGTTTGCAAGCTCTTTTTCCTTCATTATTTGCCTACGACGGGAATGGTTGCTCATTCCTTGGCAAAATATGTAAGAACTATTCTAATAATATAATTTGAAACTAATTTTCGACAAATTTAAGTAGTGAAAGATTTCTATTAAATGGTAGTAATCAACTTTTTTCTTTTTAATTGACATCAAATAGAGTTAGACGATTATCGAGATTTATTGAGATTAAATAATAGTTATGCATCTTGGATTCCTACTCTTATAATAGAAAAAGATATATTCCTATAATAAGAATAGAAAATTCCCTCCATGCATTTGTAACATAAATATAATGAAACTTGAATCTTCATATGTACTTGAATTATCAATAAACTTATAAAATTTTAGAGAAATTGAAAAAAAAATTGTCACTAGATAATACTTTTAAATATTGCACTGATAATATTGTTCAATTTCAATAAAGTTAACAATTGAATCACAAGCCTTATTTTTTTTTACACAAATACTTTTGATAAAATTAATGAGAATGCTATTTTTTTGAAAAATGACTTAATTGTTATATTTTTTGTAAAGATATTTTGGTATAAACACATGATTTAAAATTCAATTGTTATATTTTTTGAAAAATGACATAAATGTTAAGTTATTAATTTAATGTGCTATTTTTGTAATTGTCCAAAAAAAAATCTATTTTCTAGATTTTGCTTTTAAAAGTAGTAATATACGTTTAAAATTTATTGACTTATGAGTGTAATCACGGATTAAAATAGAGTTTGTATTGTTTAAAAAAATATAACATCATTTTTAATTTATTTATTCTTCAGAAAATGACATTGTAATTGAATTAGTAGTTTACCAAAACGTATCAATATTAACTACTACTAGCGTAGCCAAATAAAAACTCCCAAAAGTTGCTATTTTAAGAGCAATGTAGGATTAAACATCATCATAAATGAAGGGCAAAATAAAGTCACTTTTTTAGCCTAAGAACTCCCCAATATGAAAAGGGAATCGTCTTTAGGGTATCTTTCAAGAAGAGGACCACCATTAAACCCTTTTCCTCCTCCATTTAGTTATTTAAGGTTCCCCTTTGAGCTCCTATTTATTTGAGCATCGTAGGGTTTTTGTCGATGAACTATCTGTAACTTCTAATCTCATTTTCTCTGTTGTATAGGTAGATGACATCACAAACTCCACAACCTCTTTCCAACAACTTAAACAACCACATTTACTTATTGGTGTAGAGGTCAAATTCTTGCATCAACATATAGTTTGGGCGTCAAAGTTCATCTATTTATAAAGTAGGCAAATTGTTCTATTGAGCAGTATTTGAGTGTTTTCCAGACAAACATAGGGTTGAGTTTGAGTGTTGAACGCATATGGTCAAATGACCCAGCTGGGCATGCCTAGTCAGCCACATTTTATGTCAAACCTCTCCTTACCAACTAATCTCAACTTAATCTAGGGTTGCGTGGGTTATTGTCTTGGTTGTTAAATCACTTAAGCACGCGGCAAAATTGTACTTCAAATTTCTTGCCTTTCTCATTGAGATCCTTGAGCATCAATGCTCTGCATCTCACACAAGAATTTTCAATTGACAATTTTTCTTTTCTCGTTTTCGTTGTCTAGGACTAGGAGTTATGAAGTAAGGTGAGTAACTGGATTTCCTTCGTACAGCACGGTAACCTGGCTTCTGATCGTGAGACTAGTATTCCATTTTTTGTCTTAGATTCTTTTGGCATTCACTTTGACTATTTCATATGAGATATTATAGATCTGCTATTACATATTTTGAAATAAACAATGGACAACAATCAGCCCAAATCCGATCAAAAGGAAAAGTAATAGAATGGGTCACCTTGTTTTCCAAACGGAACACATGATGGCAAAAACCATTTCCAACAGACAATAACAAACTCCTTATATCATCAACAATTAAAAAGTCAGAAGAGAAGAAATTGCAATGTTAGATAGCCGCAATTGCATTTAGAGCATCCGAATCAATTTCTGAGACCACGAAACCAGCATCACAAGCAACCTCAGACCTCTCTTATAGCCAGAAGCTTTCCCAAAGCGGCTGAAAAATTGCCTGCAAACGCGAGCGTCGAGCAAAGACGAATAGAACCTGAAGAGTCTTGCAAAAACTCCCCCTAAAACAATACGATTTCACCAGTTCGAATAGCAGCATCAGTATTCATTTTCAGACGTGAGGAAGGAGGAATCCAAGAAGTGCCAAGGGACGGGCCAACAATAAAAGAGGGAGCACAAATAGCATACCGATCATGAGATTTGTGAAACTCCTCCAGACAATAAACAACAAAATTATACAAATCACAAGGATGACTAACCAAATTTCCATGAACCTATTCATTTCTGTACAATGGGATATATTTATAACATAAAAAAAAAAAATTAAATAAAAATTATATTCATAACAATAATGCTATCACACTCTAATCCAAATTGACAAATATGAACTAGCATACTATCAAATAACTTTAAAAAAAAAAAAAATCCAAGAAAATGTATTTATAAATAAACACAACCATCAAAGTTCTTAAACCAAACTAAATAAGTTCTTAAGAATATTCAAATAATATATAGACTTATTTCCTAAGGAACCAAAAACCACTATTGAATTTTCAATCCATCCTATGCGCTATAAGAATTTCAATCATCCGAAATCATAACATACTAAATGAGTTTGGAAACACAGTAAGTTTACTAAACGGTATTAATTTTTCAACATAACATGTATAACATATATATATATACATTTCACAAATATTAAAACTATAAACTTCATATTTATAATCAAATTTACTAAATCAGAAACTTATCAAATATCATAATAGATTTCTAAGTTCCCTTAACGCTTTACTACATAGTAGGACTTTCATAACACATAATAGAGTCAAAGTCACTCGTTCGCAACTACTGTATATAGGGCAACCACAAGCGAGGAATTAATTTTCAGAAAACAGAATACTCATGGCCGAAGGTAAGAGCCAAACCCTCGTTGTGATCATCAACGAGTCCTCTCATATGCACTAATTTATCTACATACGACGCGAAGACTCATTAGTCCCTTGGATACTCAGGAAACACTTCTCATATATTCACATACACATAACAAATCACATATCATATAAGACTCACACATATATCACAGAGATGTCCACTAGTAACAAAGATTAAAACTAAGTCTGAACAAAACATATTTTATGGTACCATTTTACCACATATTTTTATAATATAATAATTTTCTAAACACAATTTCAAAAACATATATATTGTTGTGATTCTAGTTTCGAAAATAGTTTAGTATACTTGTCTTTTAACGAATCCAAAACAAACAAACTCTTCACGAATCAAACGATCTAAACCTTGACCTAAATTAACACAATCACATATAAATCAACTCAAATAATGTCTTAGAACTAAAATTAGGGCTATCGAACATCTTTCTTAACTAAAAACCCAAAATTAGAGCTAACTAGTGCTGTTTTGAGATTTGTGCAATGTTCGATTTACAATTTTTAGTAAATTGTAAACAATATGAAAATTTATGAAAATTTCCCAAAACAAGTTATACATACATCTCTCACAGCACAAAAACTTTCGAAATTAAATAAAATCCAAAAATTCCCTAATAAAATTTATTTTCTAAAATATTTTGGTATATTTTTCAATGGATTAATTCTGAATTTTTTTTAATATTTTACAGACCTCCATTTCACTTAAAATTTGATTAAGTAAAATATACTTATTTAAGAGTTAAAAATAAAATTTTGATAGGAAAATAACTCAAATTGATGTTTTTAAAATATTTTCGTATTCGGATTTATACATGTTGTTTGGTGTTAAACAAATTAAGTACTTTGAATGAGAAAAATCGTAACTTTTAAGGTACAATTTCAAAAAATCTAAAAATTCTCAAGGTAATGCCCAGAATGTTTACAAACAACTGCATAAATTTTGAGAATTTTTGGAGAAGTAAAACTTACTAAAACATATTTCATAACCAAATTATGTGTTGAATATTACAAAATTTCAGCACTATTTTCTTTGAAAAAAAACAAATTCTACAAACTCATGTACTTTTGATATTTTTACGAAATCAATTTTATCAAAAAGGTCAGAAGGTCTAATTTTCAAAATAGAAAGCCATAATATCAAAATCAAACACATGCATAACTTATAATTTTTGAATTAGGCACTGGTTAGTCTATACTTACCTAAAAATTCATAAACAACACTAACATAATAAAAACTAATACACCTACAACTGGGGGTCTTTTTCTTCCTAGACAATCTTAATCAAAGAATTAATTGTCTAGGCGTTTAAATAAAATACATAAAAGTAGAAATGATAATAAACCTTATAAAGTCTTCTTGATTTTCGAACTAAATTTTTTTAAAAAAAACCTTGTAGCAGTCATTTGTCAAGAGCAAAGATTTTTTTTTTCTTTAAAAGTGGTGATAAACGTTTACTAAAGAAGAGAAATGATTTTATAGAGTGTAATTTCCTATTCTTATCAAATTACCTTACCTTTTTCAATTTAAATAAAATAATTTTAAAAAAAATTAATCTGATTAGAAAACCTTATCAAATACAAATTCTTATAAAAATATAACTCCTACAATTTTAAATATTTTTTTAACAAAATATCAATAATTTACTTTTACTAACGTTTAGGAAATAATTTGAGTGTTACAAAGTGTTGTGGCTCCATTAGGTTCATGGTTCATGGTTCTTAACAAAATATTGAACCACAATTTAGGTTCATGGTTCGATCTCCATGGTCAGGCAATCACCGACCATAGAGGTTTCTTCTTTTTTTTTTATTAGTTTTATTAAATATATATATAATAGATTGGCACCGTTGATGGAGATTTAGCAATCTGTTTTTAATTTTAAAAAATTTTCTTTTTTTTTTATTTTGTTTTGTTTTAATTTAATTAAAGTAAAAATAAAATAATCAAAAGTATTTTGGTCTTTACACCTATTATATGACAATTGATTATTAGTTTTTTTTAATCAAAGGGATCGATTTGATGAATTTTCCATACTTTAGCGATGATAAGGACTAATAATGTATTTACAAGTAGAGAATTAATATTTCGCTAAAATATAGGAATTAAGTTAACATTTGTCCTAAATTTAAAAACCAATGGATAGGAAGTAGAGTTGGAGATGCATGGAGTTGGGCCGAATTGGGTTTGAATAAAAATCTGCAACCCAACCAGATTTTGGTCAGCTTGGGCTTCTTGAGTCGGGGTTGTAAATGAAAGAAAACCGAGTTTATTTTATATATACAGCATGTTGGGTTTGCCTACTTACTTGAGTTCATGCTGCACAAAGTTTCGAGGAAACAAAAAAATTAAATAAACTTTATTTAAATTAAATAAATTTAAATCTGAACCTGTGATGGGCCCTTCACCAGCTTTCAATCTTTCCAAAGCTTGAAGAGAACCTAGTTCTTCTGGTAGTTCACCTGCAAATCCATTGTAACCCAGGTTCAACTTGTGAGGCAAAATTCTTAACATGCTCCATATATATGAGCTTGCTCATGCAGTCATGCCCTATGTGTAGACATATTTTGGGAGAGAAGAATAACATTTTGATTTTATAAGCTGTTAGATGGCGATGATCTGAAAAGAGATGAGAGATGTCGAATAAACTGTTTGAACTTCCACATGTTGATAAACCTTCTTATTGTAGGCGACTCTCAGAATCACCAACTCAAAGTATATTTGTAGCTTACCTATATATACAATATTAGACTTTTTGCTATAGTTTTGTGCAAGCAATTATGATGCCATTACGTAACAAAATAAGTCACAAGTTTGATTTTTTATATGCCAAAATAAGGATTAAGAAATATCCAAGGTTGTGACTCTATGGTGGCCGACATCGCAAGTGACACCAATCCGGTCACAAACAGAGGCGCTTGCAGACCAATTTTTGGCTAATAAATTGCTAGGATCGTGAGTTATGTGGGCTTTCGAAGCAAGAAGAGTATGTTGGTCTGTTGTAATGTTAGTCTCCGCTGCCATAACAAAGGACAGAATCAAACAATGAACAGAAAAAACTATGATGATACTGAGAGACCGATTTCTCTTCGCAATAGACATTATGGTTGCTAGATTAAAGTGTGGTGTTTGGTAACAAGTCATGGAAATGAATAATGAAATCTTAATTTCGATGAGACTGCGAAGAACTAACAATGATGATAGCTATGGCATGATTTAAGTCACGTTTAACGACAACTCAGCCTCCGTTTCAAAAAAGAAACCAAGAACTCTGTCCGTTTGTTCAATTATTAATAGATTTACGAGTGTGATAAAGTAAGGTCACTCCACCTTTAATTTCAATTATTAAGGGTTCTTTATTTTTGGTGGGATCCTTGACTTTAATAATAGAAGGAAGAGTTTGGTATGAGGATTGGTGACAAACTTGCATTAATGATTCAAGTGATTAGTATAATTTATTTGCATATATAATTGTAAACATGTATATTTTAGTCTATCCTTAAACAAATTTCTTCCTATTCTATGCAATGCATGGTTTCTCAAGACTGGTAACAATCACATATATAACATTTACTGCAAAATTCGGCTGTGTTTATATATATATATATTTTTTTGGACCTCCAAATTGAATGTTAAGTTATCAATAAATCTGAAAATCTATAATTTGATATTTATACTTTTATTTGATTAATTGTTGTATGTGTTTGTATATTCTAATTCTTTTATACTTGTATCTTTTTAATTCAAAAATAATAATGTAATATTAAAATAAAACTATATTTTCATTAAAATTATACCCCACGAAAATAGAAAATTTAATTTGATGATTCAAAATACAAAATTTTATTTTTATTTTATTAATTAGGAGTAAAGAATATATTTTCATGATTTCTAGATTTTAATTAAAGCATATGAAGTATATTTAAAAAAAAATGCATTCTACCTTATAAACAATTAGTTAAAAGAAAAATAAAATGCAAATAACATTCATTTCAAAACTACATATATATATGCTTGGAAAAACAAATAAAAATGTCTATGTAAAAATAATAATAATAAAAAAAAAAAACACACACACACACAAATAAAAATATATTGGTAAGAAATTTTACCCAATTTTAAGACTGCTGATCCAAACAACAACCAGGCCTCTCTGTGAAATTAATCTGATTGTGACCAAGTCAAGAGAGATGATTAGGGAAAAAGTTGATTTCAAGCTGTAATGTGTCTAAATTTTGTATCTTCAGATTACTTTTTATTTATTTATTTATTTTTTATTATGGAAGTTCAAACCTTTGATATCTATCCACTTTAGCTTTCAGTTTCATAACAAATTCTCAAGAGATTTGAAACTATACCATGGAATACGAATGATTAATAAATCTTTGGCTTGGTATATAATTCTGATCCTCATAAATAAAAAATATAAAAACAAGTTTTACAAAAATTACTACAATGAAAAGAAAAACAATTTGGTCTGATGGTAAAATTAAGATCCATCCACATTAAAGTTTTCAAAGTTGTAGGTTCAAACTCACAAAGTCCCACTATTTATGGATAATTTTCCCTCATTTAATGTGAGTTGCTCCCTCCTCCCTTCTAGGAGGTGATCCCAGGTCGCACCTCAAAATCATATCTTAGCTAATTTTGGTAGCATCTTAAACAAGTAACAATAACCAAAAGAAAATTACTACAATAAATAAAACAGAAAGCAAATCACCTCGAGTACATCTATAAAGAGACCCCGTTTTCATGGACTATAAATGATTAATAAATCTTTGGCTTGATGTTTAATCAGTTGATACTCAGATACTTTCATGTAAATTTTAATGGTCCTCATAAACCAATAATACAAAAACAGTTATTACAAATTTACCATAATAAATAAAACGAAAGAACAAATCACCTCTTAGTATGTCTACCCCTAAAATTCCTCAAAGTATATTTCATATGTTTATTTGAGTAGTTCTCCCTTTTCATTAAGAGTTACATTTCCTAATTTTGTTGAGAGTTATAGTTTTCTCTTTTATTGAGAGTTACATTTCCCTTTTTGGTTGAGAGTTGTAGTTTTCTCTTTTATTAAGAGTTATATTTCCTCTTTTTATTGAGAGTTGTAGGAGATTCCAGACAAGCTAAGGTCATGCAGAATTCTAAATGTTAGCTTTAAAAAATATATATTAAAAAAAAAAAGAAGAATCCAACTCGTTTTATGACTGTTGCAATGTAAAACACGTTTTGATCTAGAAACTTTTAATATATGTATTCATACCCCTAAAAACCATGATTTAGTCCCTTTATGTTAGAATTTTTCAATTATACCTCTAATGGACTATCGTGAATTATAGGTTAGGTTTTTCATATATGAATTAAAATTCTAAATTCCAATCAATCTATTCCTAAAGTCTTAACTTAAATCATTTGAGTCACGTCATTCAGACACGTGTAAAGATTATTTAGTTTACAAAATATGAAACGTAAACTTAAAACTAGTGTTACTTTGCTTCAAACTTTGATAAAATCTTTCTTGACATCCACAAACTTGTATGTTGTCATTCCATGGATGGAAAGTGATTTCTTCAAAGATATAGGTCACTACATGGTGCCTTTACTTTCTTTTAAAAAATACTTGAAATTTTATTATATTATTGGTCTCGTTGGACCTTCCTCAATGTTTGTTATCATCCAAATCAAGCATTAAAACTTTGAGGCCAATAAAAGTTCACAAACTCTAAAACATCATTCACTCGAAAAAAAAAAAAAAAGTCTATAAAAATCTTTAAAAATCTATAATTGCATTCTTCTTAATGGTTATTAAGAATTTTTATTATTATAGGGAGAAAGAGACAACTAATTCAAATATTCAGTTATACTATGTTGCAGTCATCAGAATCTAGCATCAGCACGTAACGATTGTCCCCTTGTAATTGTAACAATTTTCTTTATTTCAAATAAATCATTGCTTCATGGAATGTAAGTGTGAAACACACAATTAACTTGGTCCAAATTATCAAAAAGAATAATAATAATAATAACTTGGTAAAAAAAATCAAATTCAGTTTCCTTTCTGTAAATCGATATTGATTATTGAAGATGGAGTTGACTCAATGATAAATTTCTTACTCTCACATGATAAACTTATAAGTTTGAATCATATATCAAATTTGTAATCCACCGAGTTCAGTGACAAATATTAGTGTATCACCTGCCTATCAAAGGTACGCAAACGACAGGCATCCTTAAAGCCCAACCCAAACTTTAGCAATCTTGGGTCTAGAATTATACAACCCAACCCCACTTCGTCCAGGTTGAACCACCCACCATCTTCGACTTGATGCTCACAATCATCCCATGTCATCTCATTTTGTCCATTGACTCCATAGAACGATTTGGGCCTTCCATGAAAATTTTGATCAACAAACTGTTAGTTTCGGCCTTCTAAGAGTTACTTTTCGGCAACAATGTGAGTTTTGGACATTTCTTGCGACACGATCCATTACTTACACTAATTGGGTTATGTTTTTTCAGTTGACAGTTTCTCATGCATGAAAGTAATACCGAGAAGGATGCCAATCTTGATCATCAAACATCAATCATCTAGTCTTTCAAAAACAAAAAAAAAAAAATTCAATCATCTAGGGTGGCTCCTAGTTGGCAGCTAAAGTAGGACCTTTGATTGACGGCCCTTTACTTGCATGTTGTTTGCGTATGCCTGTAGCTAAACATCAAATCAAACACACTAATTTACCCTCGCTTGTGTACTTGTGACCTCGTCCTGACGGCTACGTTTAAGTTGCTGTACCAGCATCACAACCGGGGACCTAGCTCTGACCCTCTCTGGCTGCAGACCGGCTCAGTCCTGCAGCTAGCAAACTGGCCAGCTTTGACTCTGACCAAAACACCACCACCGACTCACTCAAACAACCGCCCCAGTCAAAACACCAACAGTACGAAGATCAATCAACTACCCACCTCACATTTCTGCTCCAACAATCAAAAAGTTTCTGCCCAAGCCATAAATAAAGTGACCGAAAGTTAAAACTTAACCCAAAATTTAATTTTAGAAATCGGCTCTCTGGGTAGCTTTTTCTGCCACTTTTCTTAGTGGAATGGACCTATATGCTTCAAAGTCATGGAAGCATAAATAGGATAATGTACATATTATTAAAATAAGATAGACCCACTTACGAGAAAAAGAATAATGCTAAGCTTGACTTAAGGGTATCATCATCTAATTTAGCTTTATTAGGCAAACAACACTTGTTTCTACTTTTTCTTGCTACATTTCGTGTCTATGGATACAAGTACTCAAATTTAATTAATTCTCAGGCTAAAACAGAATGGTCTTTTTTCATTTCCTTGGTTTTTAACACAAGCTAATGCTGTGAACCATTATTGTCCTTCAGCGTCACTGTGACACCGTCCACTGGCACTACCCACTAGCTAACCTGTTATCCTCATTTATCTAGCCATTGTCACATTTCCAAATACTACCTATTTTCATTTATCATCAGATAATCTGATAAAGTGGTTTACTTAAAAATGATTGACCGTTGAATCTTGAGAAATCACCATACGTGTCTTGGGGGTGATCCTTTGATGACCCCAAGCTCTTTTATCACAAGATCAAGTGCACCCCTATTGACAACTTGAAACTGTTTTATCATATAAAGATAAGTGTTATTGACACTAACTCTTTCCATGTTTCAAGCCAATAATCCCTCAGACTTTAATTTATACAGCCCAACCACTCTAATCTCTTTAATGACTCTCTTATCCTCATCAAAGCTACTTTTGTTTGTATAATTGCTTTGATTTATGTTGGAATGGACATTTTTCCTGTGTCAAAACATCAAGTATTGCTAAGTCTTATTGGCTTTCATCATAGTTTTTCATTGATAATCACTGAGAAACATGCTTTCGATTTCTATTGAAAGGTGGGAGCAGTCCATCGGCAAGAATAACTACCTCTTAATCATCTTTTATACCACCATTTGGTGTTCTGTCTCCAGATTTTTTACAGTTGCAGACATTTTGATTTCTAAAACTGCCTTTAATCATGCATGCCTTACCTCGTACTATCTTCTCTACAACAATATATAAATATTATATATATAATATACATTATAAATCCTGAGAATTGTTTAGATTGTTGAACAAATATGCATATTGCAAGATAAAATTGTCTATATATCAAAATAAATTGTTTTGGTCCCAATATCAGATAAATAGATGGTTCAAGCTTATAATTTTTTCAATTTAAATATTTTTGTAATCTTAAGGTGAATTAAGTCATCATACATCCGAAAACAGCCATGATGACAAAACAATGCATGCCCTTCAAGCATCAAGCAGGAAAATTGTGAACACATTATTTGTTACTAAATTTCACCATGCTATGTAAAAGACAAGAGACCACATACTCTTATCATAATCATGATCACCATCATGATCATTATAATTATATTCAATATCTCAATTTTTCTGCTATATGATATAATGCATCAACGATGTTATACAAACAAAACTCGGACATTAAATAAATGACATATATATAAATATATACAAAGGGAGACCAGTCCAATGTACAGTGTACTCATCGAAAGATTTATGAAGAATAATATAGTTACTTACTTTCAATAATTATAAGGAAAGTCCTTGCTTTTCGCTCAAGTCCTTTTCCAATTCTTCTATATTTTATGAATTTCTGGTTTCTCTTGTCTAATTTCCTGCCTAACTAGATTGACTGATTGATTGGATTGGTTAGGAGCGCAACCATCTACAAGCCATACTCTACCAGTCACCACACATTTCCCAGCAGAAATTTAAGTTTGTTTGACACACACTTGCCATTGGGCCACAGGTTTAATTAATTTTGTTACACTTCTATTTTATTAATGCAATTCTTCTGCCTTTGATTGTTGAGTTGGTGGACTAATTATCTCACCGACTTGGTTTACGACTGAGAGCAGTACACCATTTAATTCTTGACAATTCTCCCTTAAAAGTAACATCCAGCATTCATCCTCAGGAATTTCATCGTCTTCAACTTATAGTCGATCTCTAAATAAGTCCACTAACAGGACATTCACATTGCAGAAACCAGCCTATTCAGCGAGCAGAAACCAGCGCAGACCCGGGGATAAATATATATATATATATATATAATTTTACTCTCCATACTTTATAACTTTAAAATGTAATTTATTAATTATATTTAAATTAAATATAAAAGATAATGTAATTGATGAATCTGATTGGTTCGTCGTATCATTATATATATAAAACACATGATAAATCAAAAGTTTGATAAAATCATTGAAATTAAATATTATAAGCACGGTCAAGGTTTTCACTTTTATGAAATATCAATAATGAATCTGATTGGTTCGTCATATCATTATATATATATATATAACACATGATAAATCGGAAGTTTGATGAGATTATTGAAATTAACTATTATAAGCACGGTCAAAGTTTCCACTTTCATGAAATATCAATAATTTTTTTTTTCAATATATTGATAACTGTATATAAGAAAACTCGAACCCCATAAATCTATATCACTAGTTAAGGTGGATAATTTTTTAATTTAGATTATTATTTTTTTCAAAGAAAAATTAATGTAGAATGAATCTAAGATTTATTGGGACTTAGTTGAAATCAATAATTATTTATATGATTTAGATATTTTATATAACTTATCGAAAGACAATAGAATAAAAAGAGAAAACTACATATGTGAACTAATAAAATAGGTCTGGTAAGAATCAAATCAAAACAAATGGAAAAGATACACTACTCAAATCACACCAAATGAAAAGATATAGATACGCAACAATTTGTACAGAAAATAAGGATTAAAGCATAATTGAGATAGTTAATTACTTAAATTTTGGTGTATGTATATATTTAAGGGAAAATTAAGTTAAAAAAATACTACCTATATAAACTAATAAAATATGTTTGATAAGAATCAAATCACACAAATTGAAAAGATACACGACTACATATATACAATAAGTAAGAACTAAAACATAATTGAGATGATTAATCATTTTAATTTTGGTGTATATATATTTTAAGATGGGAGAAGAAAATTAGATTAAAATTATATATATCACTACCTTATATTTTAAGATAGAAGTGATATTTGAACATATTGAATTATTCGACCATTTTTACCGTGACGTGCATAATTAAATATATTATAGTTAGTCTTATAATCATTTTTATTATTAAACTATACTGACATGTTGAACAAAAATAATATTATATTTGTAATAGAAGTTGAATACGTATAAACTAAAAGCAAATTTCTTAGATTATTGAACTCCTTTTTACAAAAAAGGCAATAAAATGGGGAAGTTTGGCCGGTCAAACTCTTGAACAAACTTTAATTTAATAATTTATTTAACGGATAAACAAGCAGACTACAGTCCAAAAATTGAAATCCCATTCTCGTAATTCCAGCAGAGCTCAAGGACAATCTCGGAATACAAAAAAGGCGAAGCAAAAGGAAAGTGGAGACAGAGAGAGAGAGAGACAGAGAAGAAAGAAACAACAACTAAACAAAAAAGAAAAAAATAATAAAATAAAATTAAAAAAAAAGGAGCTGGAATCACATGGGCTTGCTGTCTCTGCCTGGGTCCTCTTTCCCCTCTTCCTCTTCCTCTTCTCTCATCTCTCCTTGTCTGTCTTCCTCTCTCAATAACGACACCATGAACATGATCAGCATCTCCATCGTCATCATCTACCGTTGAATTCAACCATTCCTCTCTCTCTGTCTCTCTCTGTCTCTCTCTCTCTCTCTCTCCATCTCCATCTCCATCTCCATCTCCATCATCTTCCCTCTATTTCTCTTCATGGCCGACGACAAGGTATCTTCCTGCATTTTCCACTTTCCTTGTTCTCTTTATTCTGCTGCATTTTAAAGCTAAAACAGACTAGTAAAGTTTTGTTTCGTTTGAGGTTTTGTTTCAGTTTCTTTATTTGTTGGTGATTTTTCCTGACATTTTGAGTTCTCAAAGCAGCGATCTACCTCCAGAAGCTAATCAGACCACTTCTTGTACTTTTGTTGTTAATAACTCTTCTAGATCTGCAATCTCTCTCTCTAAAACTACACTTCTTATATTTTTTCCTTTTTTTTTTAACAAGCTTAATTATGATAATTAATTCTTCACTTATTTTTCCTGATCCATGCTGTGAACTCACTTCAACTTTTCCTTACATATATGTACATATATATATAAAATTCTTTTAGTGGATATAAATTCAATCAGATCACATACTTAATCTGCTGGTGTCTGTTACTTCTTTTCTTGTTAATTAATACTTACTCACGATCTTCAAATTTTAGCGGTGCTAACTAATTTATCTTTTTAAATTACAAGATAATAATAATTTTTTCTTGTGCGGTTCCTGTGTTGATTTAGATGTATTATGTGTTCCAGGAAATGCAGGCTGCCGTCGTTGATGGAAATGAAGTCACCGGCCACATCATATCCACCACCATTGGAGGCAAGAATGGAGAGCCAAAGCAGGTAAAGTTTGTTTTATGTGATTTTGATTCTGTTTAGTTAATATGATTGTGGCTGTAAAGTTTTGCTTTTTTTATAATCTGAGGTTTGTATTTTTGGTTTCTTGTAGACTATTAGTTACATGGCGGAGCGGGTAGTGGGAAACGGATCGTTTGGAATTGTTTTTCAGGTACAAAGAAATTGACTTGCGGAATACGAAGATGTTCTATTATTGTGTGTGGTTTTTGATTATGGTGCTGATGTGTTGTGTATTTTTGTAGGCAAAATGCTTGGAAACTGGGGAGACTGTGGCGATAAAGAAGGTTTTGCAGGACAGGAGATATAAGAATCGTGAATTGCAATTAATGCGGGTGATGGATCATCCGAATGTGATTACTTTGAAGCATTGTTTCTTTTCCACTACAAGTAAAAATGAGCTTTTCCTCAACTTGGTCATGGAGTATGTTCCCGAAAGCATGTATAGGGTTTTGAAGCATTACAGCTCTGCAAATCAGAGAATGCCGCTCATATATGTTAAACTTTACATGTATCAGGTATTCACGGTGCTTGATGGGTCGGTTAATTTGTTGTGCGTAATGTACTGGTTGATGATAATTGTGGAGTGTTTTTCAGATTTTCAGAGGGCTGGCGTATATTCACACTGTTCCTAGAGTTTGTCATAGGGATTTGAAGCCTCAAAACCTTTTGGTATGCTTCTTGGACTTATGAACTATCGAGTTAGATGGTATTAAAAGTTGTGAGATTGTTTTTGAGTAATTCTTGGCTGGTCTGCAGGTTGATCCTCTTACCCACCAAGTTAAGATTTGTGATTTTGGAAGTGCAAAACAGCTGGTATGTTGACTCTTTAGTTTGTATCCCTTTTAGTTTTTAATTAATAGATATTCTATTTGTATGACGTGTTATTAATCTGTTAGTGTTTTACAATATTCCGGCAGTCTCATGCCTGTTTATTGGAGTGTTAATTTTAATTAAGTTATTTGCAGTTAGGCATTTGGGTATTAATTTCCATTTTGAGCGGTTGTAACCTCCCATTGGAATCATTTTTTGCAATATTTTTCCTTCTGCTGAATATGGTTTGGTAAGAACAATTTAATGGAATGTTTATTTGTTTGCCTTGAATACTTGTGATCAGGTAAATGGTGAAAATAACATATCGTACATATGTTCACGTTTCTATCGGGCTCCAGAACTTATATTTGGTGCTACGGAATATGCAACATCAATAGATATCTGGTCAGCTGGCTGTGTTCTTGCTGAGCTTCTTTTGGGCCAGGTTAGCAGTTTTAGTAATGGTTTTATATTTTTTCCTTGTTTAAGTTTTACAACAATTATTCAATTCGCTGGGGAACTTATGTCATGCTGATGGCTGGTTATTTTGAACTTTCTGTAGCCATTGTTTCCAGGAGAAAATGCAGTGGATCAGCTTGTAGAGATTATCAAGGTACATCGTGTTCAGAAATGTTTGGAGCCTGCAAATTATATGATCATATGCCAACATCTTACATCTTGCCTCACAGGTTCTTGGTACACCCACTCGTGAAGAAATTCGCTGTATGAATCCAAATTATACTGATTTTAGGTTTCCACAGATTAAAGCACACCCTTGGCACAAGGTTTGCATTTTCTTGTCCTCTTTCAGTTGTTGCTGACAAAATCAAACTAATATCGTGCCCCATAAAAACCAAGATGTTTTCCTTATTGGATTATACTATTTACTAATTGTGTATTCATTTTTGCTATCATGATTGGTTTTCTTGTTTGATTAATGCCATATCATATTGCGAATTAACACATGCCAAGAAATAAATAGACTCCTATTTACACATTTCTTCTTTTGTTAGGTTTTCCACAAACGGATGCCTCCAGAGGCAATTGATCTTGCTTCTAGATTGCTGCAATATTCACCAAGCCTGAGATGCACAGCGGTGAGTTTAATCACATTTCTCTGTCTATATATGTTACTTTTGTGTTGTTTAATATAAGTCCAATACTCGAGGGGTCCTTCTTTTTTATGTAATATGTCATGCAGGAGGTGTTTTTTAATTATATTGAAAGTTGGTTGAAGTGTTTCATATATGTCCACAATCTCCTTGCTTACTAAAATTTATTTTTGTTTTCACAGCTGGAAGCATGTGCACATCCTTTCTTTGATGAACTGCGAGAACCCAATGCTCGCCTGCCAAATGGTCGTCCTTTACCTCCTCTCTTCAACTTTAAACAGGAAGTATGTATTCTATAACTTTTGTAGATTTATTTTGTTTCATTATATATGTAGCTTGCACATATGGTACAATGAATTAAAAGCCACAGAACGTTTTTAAGAGTGCTCATTTGGTAATTAATTTGATATGTATATATATATGTACACGTACAACACACACCCAGATTTATATGTAATCAAATCTAGGATGACTAGTGTTGAGATGCCATTTGGTCATATATAGAGAAAGAAAGCAAATTTTCTTTTAGAGAGGGAAGATGTGAAAGAAGGGCAGTAGGGGTTCCTGTTTCTGCCTACTATGAATAGGAGGGATACATGAGATGTCTCGCTAAATGCTAAGAATGTAATTGTTCCATCTTAAGGTTCTTTCACCGGTCAGATGTGGTTTTCTTAATGATGTTTGGTTATGTTGTATTATGATTTGGAGAGTTCCTATTGTGCAGTCAATGCTAAATGATTGTCAATTGTTTTAATTTTTGTTACAGTTGGTTGGGGCTTCTCCAGAGCTCGCTAACAAGTTGATACCAGACCATGTAAAACGGCAACTAGGTTTAAATTTCTTGCATCCAGCTGGGACATAGGTCGAGACAAGTAATATGGAAGTGACATCTGGCCGTTGATTTACAGCACGAAGGGAATTCTTTGTGTTTAACTACCATGCATTGAGGCTTGACCAGCATCAGTTCTTGCTCTATCAGGATGCCTAAATTATCAGGCAGCTGGATGGCTGCGCTTTCTTGGTGCTTTATTTTTCTCCTATGGCCCTTACCACTTTTTTCTCTTCTCATCTTTCCCCATTCTCTGTCGAAGTGGCTCTTTCTCTTTTGTTATATGTAAATGTTTGATAGTAAAGATAGGCTAAGGTGATAAGGTGGACTGATAGTAGAGAACAAATTGAGGAGAATGTATTTGTAGCTAGGAAGAAAAGCCCCTTACAGAATTGCCCTGAAGAAATGGGGTTGGGCATATTGTTGGTTGTAAGGTTTGGTTATTCTGCATGTCTTTTGGTTTTTTGTTGTGGTTTGTGATGACTGACTTAAAAACTTGCAGACGATTGTTGTCACCTGTTTGTGCAAAAGTAATGTTCTTGCAATTTACATTCTCTTTCGTAATCATCCCTCGGCTATTCTATTTTAATTTTTGAAACCGATGGTTTGTTTTCAAATCTGCTGGTGAAAGACTTGTGAATCTTCGTCACTCCAATCGTATGTCAGTGTAGTAGATCTAATTAAAACGATCTCAGTAAGTAGTTTGCTCTTGCCATCTACCTACTCAATATTACCATCTTGTTTAAATTTCCCTGAATATATTTTCATTACCGACCACAGAGAACTACCTGGTGGTTTCCACCACCAGGAGGAAGAAATGTAGAAGTTGGGTAGAAATTTGTCAAATAACTTTCCTGTTCTGCCTTTGTTTTTTGGTCTAGTCATATCAATAGAATGGAAAATGCCATTATTGCGCATGCATGATTTGAGAAATTGCAAAAGCATTTCCATGGGCATATCATTGTGTTTTTCCCTTTATTCTCCTTTTTGAATGTGGGAAAGGCATCGAATGAACTTTTGCTATTTGGGTGAGTGGAGAGGGTCTATATTCAACGAACTCATTCAAGCAGAAAAGACAGTGCATGAAGTGTTAATTCAATTGAATCATTCACCTTCTCTCTCCACCGATTTGCTCCAATCCAACCAAGCATATGGGTCCATTTTCTTTGGGTCAATAGTCCACTCTTAAACAGACGAAACCCAATATTCAAAGATATACATGTCTGAAATATGATATATTTAAAATATTTAAAATATCCTTTGAAGAAAAGTCCAAATTCCGGCAGCATGTATATTCGTGCCACTATCGAGCCCTCCATTCCAAGATGGTGGACCCAAACATTTTCACGCATTTTCAACCAAAGCCACTCGATAATTCTTTACTAATCACAAAATCAGAATTGTGTGAATAGTCAAAGTGTGAAAATCAACGGTGCCAACACAATAGTCTTATAGTCATAGTGACTGGGACAGGTCGACAATCTCTGTCAGTTACAAATCTCGAGACTTTTTCCCGCTTTTACACAGCTACTGGTCTTACGATTCTTAAAAATCATTTCCGATTTTTAATTTTCACTTTGGTTCAATAATTAATCTAATGTGACATCGTCGAGGCAGAGATTCCCAAAAGGGTATTTGAAAAGAGGTGGAGATGAGCCGTGGTTTGGTGATGACTTTAGTTTCACTTGTGTCAGAGAAGCAGAAAAAGTAGCCAGCAACCTTATATCTTCTTCCTTTTGCTTTTCTGCTTTGTTTGCTGTTGCGAAGTCAAATGGAGCATGTGTTGGTAGTGCAAATGGCAATGGTGGTGGTGGTGTCTTTTCTGTTGTTTTTTGTCTTCAAGGTTTCAGCTTCTGACAGTCTGCTTTCTCCCAAAGGCGTTAATTATGAAGGTGACAATGCCGCTGATGTTAATGTGTTTTTTTTTTTTTTTTTGAAACTTTTGTTTTGAATTTGTAACGTCATAATGTGTCGAACAAAACAGTGGCAGCTTTGATGGGTGTGAAGAGCAAAATGAGAGATGAGTTGCATGCAATGAATGGTTGGGATATAAACTCAGTGGATCCATGCACTTGGAATATGGTGGGTTGCTCTGCTGAGGGCTTCGTTGTTTCGCTGTAAGTCTACTTGCACCTACTAAAACTAAATTTACTAGCTAGTATTTCTATTGTTGGTTTGTAGTTAGACTTTTTGCTTCGTTTAATGTTTTGTTTTGTGGGTTGTTGTTGTTGTAGTGAAATGGCAAGTAAAGGGTTATCGGGTACGCTTTCACCAAGTATTGGGAGTTTGAGTCATCTAAACAAAATGTGAGCTCCACTTTATTTGATTTTTGCTTGCCTTGAATTACTATAGCTTCAATGGCTTCTTCTAATTGACTTGGTTAATATAGTTTCAATCAGCTGTAAAAATTTTCAAGTTTGTTGTTAGAGTAATGATTCTTAGTTCATTGACAATTGAACGATTTGTGAATATTACACATTCAAAAGCATGTATTGCTTAGGCAGTTTAGTATTAGTGTATCTATTAAATAAATGATGTTAATTGTATGAACAAATGTTTTTTTGTAACGTTTATGAGCTGAGTGGTTGGTTAATTCTCATATTAAAATTGTTATAAGTCTCAAAAGTAATGTGTATGCAGTTTGCTAAATTTAGTAATTTTTTATGTTAATTGTTGTGAATTTATAAGAAGTAAAAAGTAGACTTAAAAAATAAAATATTTTAATTTATATTTGGTATAATTAGATTTATGTGCAATTAAGGTTGGGATGTAAGTGTCTTTCTGTTAAAACTAAGGATGATTTGAACATCTAAATGATTCATTGTATTCCGCAACTAGATGATTTCATATTCACTTTACTATAATAAGCCTGTACCCATCTTTTAAAATTGTTGTCATATTGACCCAAATTATCAAATAATTACTTTTGAAAGTTTTACAAAATACCTTTTTTTTTTTATAACAAAATTATTAAATAATTTGATTTTAACTTCTTAAATGCGATACCAAATACGACCTTATAGAGTGATAGTGAAACTTTTCCCAGGAATGAGGGATTAATCCGTGAACAACTAATGATTGTATACTAAACCTGTGTTTGGAATTGTAATAGATTCTACAATAATAACTTTCTTGATATGGAGACCTAGAAAAAGGATTATCTTAAGGTTAAGAGCGATTCTTGACAAAAAGAGTTGAACGAAAACAAATTGTGATAACATTTATGTATTTTCCTCAGCAAAGCTTTTTGAAGCATGTGATTGGTTATTTGAAAAAGTATAAATGGAAAGGAGATGACATCATAACCATTCATTGATTGTAGTGCTTATGCATCATGAGTTTAAGAAAAGCTTAGGTGAAAATTAGCGGAGGAGACAATTCAAGTCCTTTTGAGTAGCTAATGTTTTTATACAATACAATATTTGTTTTCATGTTAATTTCTCTGTCAACAATTGCTCTTTAGACGATCTCTAGAACAATGATGGTTTGATGCAAATTTTTTGTATAATACAATAATTATTTTTCAAACACTTTTATCCATGCAGATTTATGAAGCAGAATTATTGTTTTAAAGCTACCTTGTCCCAAGCCCCACCCACCCTAACTTTAGAATTTGTTAGTAGCCATAATTTTGCCTAGTGCAGCTTGGTGAAGTTGTAAAGTGCTTATGAAATTCATTAAGCTCTGTGTTTACCCTTTTTGTAATTGTTTATTACTGTTGTTTACAAGAATTAAATAACGTAAATTTAATCATGATTATGATTTTATGCATGGAGCTTTAATTGAATTACCAGAGAATTTTTTATTTTGTTTCATTTTCCCTCCATGCGTTAGTGATTGTGCTCCCTTTCCTGTAGGTTGTTGCATAACAATCAGCTATCTGGTCCTATCCCACCTGAAATAGGGATGCTGTCAGAGCTTCAAACACTTGACCTTTCGAGTAACCAATTTGTTGGAGATATTCCAAGTTCGTTGGGGTTTCTTCCGCGTCTAACTTACTTGTGAGTATGGCCCGACTAAGTTCATGTTGGACACCTTTATATCTGATGGTTTTTTTACTCTGAGTTTGCTCAAATTATTCATGTACTAAACCTATTTTTTGACTAGTTTTACAGGAGGCTTAATAATAACAACTTATCTGGTCAAATTCCAGGACCTGTTGCCAATCTCACAAGTCTTTCCTTTTTGTGAGTTTTCCATGTCATATTAACTCTTTTTTAATACTCTTGCGTATAAGGTTCATGATTTATTTTTAAAAATCTTGCACAGGGATCTATCTTTCAATAATCTCAGTGGTCCAACTCCCAAAATACTAGCAAAAGGCTACAGGTAAGATATTTTTTAGTTGGAAAGTTATTTTGTTCATGTTCCAGTCATCTGAGGTCTACTTGTTTTGATGTAGTTTTACTGGGAACAACTTTCTGTGCACTTCGTCCTCAGCACAAATTTGCATGGATGTCTCAAAACCAGGAAATGGTAATTTACGTTTAAACTATCAAACCATTTTGTTATGATGGGCTTTAGTGATGTGCATGCATGTTCTTGATGATTCAAAATTTCACCTGCAGAGACACGTTCCTCCCTGAAAGTCCATGGCCATCATCGATGGGTCCTTTCTGTTGCTGTAGTCGTCAGTTGCACATTTGTGGTTTCTGTGATGTTGCTTGTTTGTTGGGTGCATTGCTACAGATCTCGACTTCTCACTACATCTTATGGTACCTCCTCAACAGTAGCCTCTTTTTAATCGCATACTTGATAGATGTAAGAAATATCAATAACTTGAATTTTTTTGCAGTGCAGCAAGATTATGAATTTAATATCGGTCATTTAGAGAGGTTTTCATTTCGAGAGTTACAAGCTGCCACTGGAAATTTTAGTGCCAGAAACATTCTGGGGCAAGGGGGATATGGGGTGGTTTATAAAGGATGTCTTCCAAATAGAACAGTAGTGGCAGTTAAAAGGCTGAAAGATCCAAATTACACTGGAGAAATACAGTTTCAAACTGAAGTTGAGATGATTGGCTTAGCATTGCATCGAAACCTCTTACGCTTGTATGGCTTCTGCATGACACCTGATGAGAGGCTGCTTATATATCCTTATATGCCAAATGGGAGTGTTGCAGATCGCTTGCGAGGTTAGGCTCAATTTGTTTATTTCTGTGCTTTTGCTGAGGATGCAGGACTTAGGCTACCTTTTGAATATATGCTGAAGAATTTCATTTCTCTGAGATAGTCATAGTCCCAATTGCCAATCCTGACAACTAATTGGTTAAGAATAATTGTATTCTCTAGAAGTATAGATTTTGCTTCTGTCATCAGTCAATATGTCTGATGATGATGGTGGCTGATAAAATCTCATTTGTAGTTTTTCCTTGGAGGAAAAATACAGTGGACTTTGAAACATGTCCATTCTTTCTTACTTTAATTGGAACTAGATTCATTAATACTTACTTGTCTTTAGCAGACACAGGTCAGGCGAAGCCATCTTTGGATTGGAACAGACGGATGCGTATTGCTCTAGGGACAGCCCGTGGACTTCTGTACTTACATGAACAATGTAATCCAAAAATAATTCACAGGGATGTCAAAGCTGCAAACATTTTGCTTGATGAAAGTTTTGAAGCTGTGGTTGGAGATTTTGGTCTTGCCAAACTGTTAGATAGGAGGGATTCGCACGTCACTACTGCTGTACGGGGAACTGTAGGACATATTGCCCCAGAATATCTTTCAACTGGACAGTCTTCTGAGAAAACCGATGTTTTTGGATTTGGGATACTACTATTGGAACTGATTACTGGTCAAAAGGCATTAGATGCTGGCAATGGTCAGGTTCAGAAGGGAATGATTATTGACTTGGTAAGTACCTAAATATATCCCTACTTCTATGCTATAAGGTAATTGAACTCTTTAGTTTGTGGAATCTCTGGATGCCAATAAAATTTGAGATGCTAACAAGAAACAAAGTTCTTAGAATTTAATTTAGTTTCCAAGTAAACTATTATGTTAGGCAGATTCCTGAATTTACGTAAACCCCATTATAAAGCGAATGGCATTACTTGTGCTGAGTTCCTTTTGGACAATGCAACCAGCTATCTGCATCATGGAACATCAATTGTTGAGTTGATGACCTTAACATTCTTATAATGATGCTGATTTTTATCCTTTTCGTGCATCCTATTCTGACATCACTTACCTCACATTCCTCCACTTATGCGATGAATTCTAATCGTTAATGTTTTTATATATTAAAGCAAAGGCCGAGTCTACTTTATGCTGGTTATTGAATATTTGAACAGCCAAAGGAAACATGCATTGTTGCAATAAACTGGCAGCCATCAGATGTTGCTTTAGAATAGTGTTGTCGCATGGAGAATAACTGTTTTGACAGCAAATAAACCACCTCAAGTTCTACACTATTTTTATTTTTCTAAAAATGTTGCATGAATTTGTGCAGGTTAGAACCTTACATGAGGAGAAGAGGCTGGAAGTGCTAGTGGACAGGGATCTGAAGGGTTGTTTCGACACATCAGAGTTGGAGAAAGCAGTAGAGCTTGCTCTACAATGTACTCAATCAAGTCCTAACCTGCGGCCGAAGATGTCACAAGTCTTGAAAGTACTTGAAGATCTGATTGGGCAGTTTGGAATGGAAGAATCACAAAGTGGAAACAACCTTTGTGAGGCAAGAGATTGTAGCTTCTCTAGGAACTACAGCGATGTCCATGAATCATCATTTGTCATTGAAGCCATGGAGCTTTCTGGACCTCGGTAACTAATTATAAACTATCATATAACCCTTCCCTAATTCAATTGTAAATGAGTTTTTCATTTAATTAAGCTTAAATATACTGAAAATTCTAATTTATAATATTTTTGCTTAATATGTGATATTGCCTGAGCTTAATGGAAGTTAAACGTGGTAACTTGTCAACATTGAACCAGAAAATGTTACTTTCAGATGTGGTAGATTGCCCCTACACGGCCCTTTGACGTGAACATCAAGATATGGCCCAATAAGAAAACAACTGGCTGAAATTTGAAGTGTGGAATTGATTTGTGTTTTTTTTTTTGGTTTAATTAAAAAAAAAACAAAGATACTAATTATTACAAGATATGTTTTCTCCCTTAAATGTTCACACATTGTGAACAGAGACGGTCTTAGAAAGAATATGTTTGTTGTTTCCAAAAGCCATTATCGAGCAGCATTTACCTGATTAGATACCAGACATCACAGTAAAAATTGGCTGGCATGGCACATGCCATCTCTGAATTTTCTCTCATTGTTCCCTTTGAAGCCTATAGACCAAAGTTTTTGTGATTAGTGGAAGAGCATCAACACAGCATGTAACAATCTGCGTATAGGTCCATAGCTTTCCCATCCCTCTTCTTTGCATGTGGACAAAAGGGGCTTGAATTATTAGTGTATATCCATGGGAGATTCATGAATTAAGTATGCAATAAGTGAATCCCCACTTGCATTAGTTGAGGGTAGGACAAGTAGTTTGTTTATCATGAAGTCCACTAGCCCACCCCCGTGCCCCACTTCATTTTTGTCCATAAGTCTCTCCTTACCAAGTCCACGATGTTCATTGTTGCCATATGCCTTTCAAGAATTGTTGTTGGTATATCAATTCTTCTTTTCTTGGTAGTGGAAAAGGTAAGGATTCCTTACATTAAATCACCCCCATATTTCGTTTAATTGATTGTTTTTATGTATGTTTTTAATCTGTCAAATTAGTAAAATTTGGGGTCACATTCCGGTACTGGTATAGTAGTGTTAAGTTTTGTTAATATATCATTTATGGTATAACAATTTAAATTTGCGTTTTTATCAAATTGAATTAACGATGCCTATCACTAGAACACATTGAGTGATGATATAACTATGGTGTAATAGTGTTAAAATTGGATGTCATAATGATATGAGTTTTACATAGTTGTCATGACGTTTAAACAGCTTGGCAGACTATGGGGCCGTAGTTTGATGACTTGGATGTGGTGCCACCATAGCTGGTGCCGTTTTAATTAATAAAAGATCATCCATCATCACTATTTATTATAATAACTATGATCATATCAAGCTTAAAAGTTGATTATGACAGGTTATTAGATTGATAGATTCCAAACATATTATTATTATTATTATTTTAAATATTAGATTCCAAACTTACTGAAATTTGATTTAATTTAATATTTAATTGTCTTACAAATCTAAGTAGAAGTTGAGTTGATTACAGATTAGATTCGATTAAATATATAATTTAATGTTAAAAATTGAAAAAATAAATAAGAAGGGAGGGCTGGAGTTGAGTTTTTCAAAAAAGTAATTAAACTCTTTTTAATAAATTATACATGCTTTCAACAAATATTTGATATGTGACCTTTTCAAACTTGGTTGATTGAAAAAGAAAAATACAAATAGTTTATTTGAATCTAATGGAATACAGTACTCATTATTTTATGATAAAGAATATTCATTTATATCATAATTAGTATCTCAAAAGTACAAATGAATACAAAATATCCGTTAAATTATGACGGAAAACAATATCTATTAGGTTATAAAAATGAATAAATTAATGATCCAAATGAATACAATTAATTAGATTGAAAATATTTGACGAAATTTTTTAAAAACATACCTCTTTTAGATAACATAATCAAATTGGACCTTTTTTTTATTGCGAAAGTTATATTTCAAACCATATTTATATTAATATTGTTAATTTTCAATAGGAAAAACAATCACTTTCAACAGACTGAAGAGAAGTAAAATGCATTCCTCCATCATAATGTTTGCGGCACTCGCTCACTGACGGTATAGATCACATTCTCTGTAAGTAAAAAAAAAAAAAAAAAAAAAATCAATTATCTTGTTCATTTAGTAATATGTTTCCATGTGTTATCCAACCGTTAAAATCATGAGAGACTTAAAAGCTGTACACGTTGTCTAGTAAATATATATATATATATATATATATATAGATTTAAATCAGATCTATCATCTCATGTACATGTAACATGATGACAGGTAGACAGAACAAATGACTTCAGAGACATGGCATGGCAAAGTACAGCACAACAAACAGTTGATAATGAGTCAACCACCCAACTTGTCGCTGTGATCATTTGTGTTAATGTTCATGTTAATTACTTGCAAGATTAAAAAAACAAAACAAAAGAAAGACTGTTTTTTTTTTTTTTTTTTTGAGTACAAAAGCCACACTTTTGAGTTACAAGACTTTAAGCTTTGCCCATTTAAAACTCCAACAAGTGGCACACGTTACGGTACCAACGAAGGCAAGAATAACCTAATCCAACCCTACACTTTGCCCGTTCAAAACGTCAATCAATGTTCAATAAATAAAAATATAAAATTCCCATGCACACAAAGCACACATCGAGACAAGCCTTTCGGGTTTTAACTGAGTGTTTGCAAATGCAATGCAAATCTTTATTATGATCATTATTAATATTGTAATTAAATCTGTCTCACAATTAATAGATATACATTTACTATTTTTAAATCTTAATTCGTTCTCACTCGATCTCTTCTCTTACTATTCCTAGTTCCTTTCTTCACCTAACAACACATCCATAACGCACTTCTTTACATGGTCTGCTTCATTTTCACACCACCTTAGATCTCTCTTTTTTATATGTATATGTGTTTTTTAGGCTTTTGGGATTTGATATAAAACTAAAAGCTTATCTGGGTATCAGGGTATGTGATTGGAGCTTGTTCTTGCGTGTAACTCGAGTGAAGGGATGGAGTGGACGATTTGGTTTCTGGGTTTGTTTTATAATTACCAAAGGTTTGATTTTTATTGGACTTAATGCGTTGTTAATTATCAGCAGTCGTTATTTTTAATTCTTATATGGATTGTTTTATTGTAATGAGAATTTGTTTCCTAAAATGAATTGATTTGTATGACATCGTTTTTTCCTTTATGGTATGCCACATCATGTATAGACGATAGATAGGATTTATTTTTCATATGTGGATGTATTTTGCCAGGGTTTTGGATAGATATTGAGTGGGAGGTGGTGGTTTGTTTGTTGAGATTAATAGATCAGAAAATGGATGAGAATCCAAGTTTTGGTGAGAGTTTGAGTCTAGATAATCGGATAACGAGTGTCAAAACAAGGGGGTCGATTAATGGGGTTGTGTTGGATTCTGTGGATGGGAAGAATTCAGTTGAAAATTCAAGTTGTAGCAGAGATGATAAAGGGGATTTGGGATCTCAAGTTGATGGGCTGGGGTCCAGTGATGCTTTAGTAGAAGCGCCAGAGGGAGTGGTAAACCAAGAGGTGTGTGATAACGCAGTAGTTGATGGTGTTCTGTTAGAGGGTGTGATTGATTTAAATTCTGAACAAAATGGGAGTTTCAATGGAGGAAATGGGGGTTGTGGTTTGAAAAATGATGAAATGGGGTCAAGTGATGCATTAGCGGAAGCGCCTGCAGCATTTACTCGGCAAGGAATCAGTGAGAGGACAGGTCAAATTGATCAAAGTAGTAGTGAAAATTCAAGTAGTTCGGTTGATGTGGTTGTGGTTGAGACTGTTATTGTGGTGAACTCGAATCAGACTGCTTATGTTAGCGGAGAAACTAGCGAATTAGAAATGAAAAGTAATGGATTGGGGACAAGTAAGGCATTGGTGGAGAAGAAAAAGGTGTCTAAAGTGGGGAAGGAATATTGTGTGATTGATATGAATCATGGTGCTGGAAATGGAAAAGTATTTAAGGAGAACTGGGACAGGGAAAGGGTTTGTAGGATTTGTCATTTGGGTTCTGAGCAAGTGTCAGAAACCACATCGGATGCTTCTGTTTGTACAATCGCTGTGGAACTAATTCAGCTTGGTTGTGGGTGTAAAGATGATCTCGGCATTGCACATAGCCATTGTGCTGAGGCATGGTTTAAGCTAAAAGGAAACAGGTAAATATCTCTAGTTTCTGTAGAAAATGAAGTTTTTTAGTGCGTGCTTCAGTGTTTTAGGGGAAAATACATGTTTGAGTTGATGTTGGATTGCTATGTGTGATTTTAACTGGTTTATTTATTTCTCTCTTGTTTTCATAATGATGAGAACTACAAAGTTTTTATTTTATTCTAATGTGGTTATGGATCGTTTATCTGCCGAGATTTGGAATTTAATTTGGTTAGGTTTAATTATGGATCATTTTTCTGTCAAGATCTGGAATTTATATCAATTAGGTTTTGCTTAAAGAAATTGTAACTCTATATTCTTTTGTTATTTCAGCAGGATCTATGATCAGAAAGAGAAAAATATGATTTCAATAACTAGAATAATTTGTTCGGTTCATCTTCTTCCTTTATCGAGGACATTTTACCATAAACGGCAATGGCATTTTGTTCAATATTTTAAATGCCATGTAATTCCTGTTCTTTCTTGTATTATTTTTCCTTTTTTGAGGCAAGATATTTTCGTTGAGGCAAATTTTCATTTTGAAATCCTTTGGAAGAAGTGTTTTGAGATGGAAATAATAAGATTCTCATAAATCACCAAAAAAATAAATAAAAAGCAAAAAATAAAGAATATGAAAAGATATCTCTGTCTTTGTAAAAGCTTGAGGCTTTTATTTGCTAAGAGCAAAAACATGTTAAATTTTGGTATTGGCTACAGTTACGATGTATTTGTAAATTGAACTTAGAAAGTTTTTGGACTTCAAGTATCGGTCTTATTGCTTTTGATATTGAGTTCTAGGGTACTATGACTTCTTTATTGATTAGCTCTGTTATTGGTGTTATCTTTACTTAAATGTCATAATTCATCAAAAAACTATGGCGGATACCGTTAAGGGCACAAAAGACTTTCACATAACTAATGCCACTTAAAGGAATCATAGTTTGCATAATTGCACTGAATCTCGAGTGTCGAACTGAATCCTTTACAATGTCCTGACATGGGGGCTTTACATCTGAATACTTCAGCTTACGATGCAGGTGTTTATTTACTGTATATTTGTTAGCCTCCTAATGTACATGAACTTTGTAGTACTTTTTCATGGGAACAAAACTTATGGATTTGGTGACATCAAGTCCACTGTGGTGGCTTGTGATGAGAATCACATATTCAGCTGTCGTATTCCCTTCCACTATAAGTTGATAAATTTTATGTTCATAATGATTAACAACAAACTTTATAGTTCATAAGGAAATGAAGTTTTCGCATAGGCATGTAGGCTAGGCATATCTCATTTCATTTGTTTGCATGTGTGCATGAGTTGTTTTTCCATTTTAATTAGTCGTTTTCCTGTGTATACAACATTTATGTGCTACAATTTATGGTAATGATAATGCACCGTCACGTGCACTTGCTTGCTCAGTTGTGCATGTGAGAATAAGCATTTAATAATCAGCCATTTAATATGGATATCTTAGTTTGTTCTTCATTACATTTAATATGGATAATCAGCCTTTTAATATGGATCTTAGTTTGTTCTTCATTACATTTTTAATGTTTTAGAAATTAGATGTTCTGGTAATGCTTTTTTATGCTTTCAGCATATGAAGGTTGTGTATGTGTGTTTGTTTATTATTATTATTTTTTCTTCTATTAAATTGTTATGTGTTGCCTACATAATTCTTATAAAGTAAGAAAAAAGTGACATATGTCAGCCTTTCTATCTGAATCTACCAATTTCTTGGTCTTAAACTGATTCTGGGATGAAGTTCCTAGTTGTGAGATGGATTTATATCCCAAAACAGTAATAATTACTTCTAGAATTGCTTTGAACCAGTACCTATCAGTGAAATTCACAACTCATACAGGTATTTTTCTCATCGTGCAGATCGTGTGAAATTTGTGGTCAGACTGCCAAAAATATTACTGGTATTGGAGATAACAGATTCATCGCAGAGTGGAATGAGCAGACAATTATCGGCAGTGGTAGTAACCCATCAGAGAGGCACGGAGGATGTTGGCGGGGGCAGCCATTTTGTAACTTCCTGATGGCATGCCTGGTAATAGCCTTTGTACTGCCATGGTTTTTTCGTGTAAATATGTTTTAGTATGATGAGAAGAGGACTCTAAAGATGCTTTGCATCATAATCTTTATGCCTGCACACTGAGCCAGTGCACCGTTCCAGAAACCAAATGGTGCACTCGCTCAAATACAGGCAATAAGATGCTGATGGGTGGGGAGTGTAACTTTTATTCAGGCTTGTAAATTCGAGAACATGCTCGTTAAAACCTCGACAACCAAGTTTGTTGTCACAGGGTTTTACTACCTTCCGTGATTAGAGGCTGGTCAACGGTTGAGTAGGCTGCCTATTGGGAAATGGTTTGTTTTTCTCGCGATGTCTCAATTTATTTACTTTACTGTCTCCCTTATTTAGTAGAGGTACTTTTGATGCAAGCCATTCTTATTTGGGGAGTTCCCTCTGTAGACACAGACAAACAAAAAACAAACACAAAAAATTGATCATTGTTCATATTCAATTTTTTCGTGAAATAACAGTTTTTATCTATTGTATTTATGTAATTAAAGGCTTGTTACATTGTGGTCATGCCTGATGAAATGACATTTTCTGAGAGTTCTGTGTGTTGGTGCACTATTGGATTGCAATTGCAATGAGTCAAACCTGATATGGTTCATCTTCCAGGACAGAATTCGTAATCATATGGTAGATTAGTAATTTTGACTCGTGTATTATATTTGCTGCAGCGTGTAAAATTGATGCTGATCATGGTGGTAGAGACCGTTAATGATCCTAAAATATAACATGAATTAAACTTGAAAATAATTGTTGACTTGCCTGTGTTCCAAGTGCAGCGAGATTGTTGGTTAAGTACGGTGTGGTGAACGTGATTGAACAATGGAAACAGTGATAGTTGACGGCGATGTTGATAAGTAACAATAAAAATTTGTTACTTGACTATTAATTAAACTAGATTAACTTTCTGTCAACGTCTTGTTGCGTCATTAAGGTAAGATTAGAGCACCGGGAAAATTTCGATTATATTTATCATCGATGGAGAGGGTAAAGTGAAGCCATAAATCAAATCGTCAGAAGCATAGGCCAACTAAAGCAAGGGTGGGATCTTTGAATATTTACGATATATAAAAACTAGCGAAAACGGGATCAACAATCCGTTGTAGTCTAGTTGGTTAGGATACTCGGCTCTCACCCGAGAGACCCGGGTTCGATTCCCGGCAACGGAATTTTTATTTTTGATTTTTGAATATTGTGTAAGAGGGCATTTTGGTAATTACGGAAAGGGCGATCACAAAACCCTAACAAGTGGGTGAGTGGTGGTGCTATTTTAGCTGCCTCTAAAGCTCCTCCTTTACCTTCTCTCAGCAACACAGCACACACACCTAACAACGATGGTACATGTCTCTTTCCCTGTCTCTCATCTACATGTTTTATGGTTTGATGTGTTTGTATTGATTGGGTGTGTGAATGATGATGATGAATCAGGCATCGGAGAAGAAGCTGTCGAACCCAATGAGGGAAATCAAAGTGCAAAAACTGGTGCTCAACATCTCCGTCGGCGAGAGTGGCGATCGTCTCACTCGTGCCGCCAAGGTCCTCGAACAACTCAGTAGCCAAGCCCCCGTCTTCTCCAAGGGTACTACTACTACCACTAGCACTTTTTTTATTCTGTCTCTTTTCTTTATTTATTCTCTTAGTTTTATTTATTTATTTTATATTTATTGTCGATGATAATAACAGCAAGGTACACTGTGAGGTCATTTGGAATCAGGCGTAACGAGAAGATAGCTTGTTACGTGACTGTTAGAGGAGACAAGGCCATGCAGCTTTTGGAGAGCGGCTTGAAGGTCAAGGAGTACGAGCTCTTGAGGCGCAACTTCAGCGACACCGGCTGCTTCGGCTTCGGTATTCAGGAGCACATTGATCTTGGCATCAAGTCTGTTTCTCTTTTCCCTTTCCATTCATATATATATATATATATATGCATGCTTCCTTATTTCAATTAACCGATTCAATAGCATTTCATTTTGTGTCGGTTAACCAAAACATTAATTATTTAGTATCATATCCTCGAGTTTTAAATATTATCATTTTCTCTTCCCTTCACTTAAAATTCTAGTTTTATACGGTAGAGAGTGTGTAGTATGTATCCTTCGTCTCTACACGTTGCATGGAAAGAGACGCGTTAATGTATCTTAACCTTAATTTTTAAAACCCTATAGTTGGACATTTTCTTATAAGCTTAAGCATTTGATGTAGACAATTTTTTTGAAACTACTGTAGACATTGACACGATGCAATAGGTTTACAATATGCTACTTTGAACACTTTGTGGCTAATAAGATATGTTTTTGTTTTGGTGATTCCATACTAGTTTGGCATCTTCTATGTTTTCACTTTGTTGGGCTTTAGTATGTCTTGCTTCAATTGCAGTACAAAGAAGCTAACTATCGTATCGTATCTTCACATTTCAGGTATGACCCTTCTACTGGTATCTATGGAATGGACTTCTATGTTGTTCTTGAACGCCCAGGATACCGTGTTGGTCGCCGCAGAAGATGCAAGTCACGTGTTGGAATCCAGCATAGAGTTACAAAGGAGGATGCCATGAAATGGTTCCAGGTTAAATATGAAGGAGTCATCCTTAACAAGTCCCAAAACATTGGAGCATAGGACATCTTTTGCAAACTCGCTGAGTTGGGGTTTTTTTTTTTTTTTTTTTTAAGTTTTGGCCAGTTGTCTGATTTCTGTTCATTACAAGTTATGTTTTCTTTGAAGAGATTTGAGTTGGTGGATTCTTAAGTTGTATCTTTGATGGTCATTTTGTTACTTTTTTGTGTTTTAAGTAGTAATGCTAATTTCCTTGATTTTGATACATGTTGGTATTTTTCACTTTTAAGCACATGTTGGTATTACCAAAGATCAATTTAGTATTTTTGGTGTTGATGCTGGTTTCCGTTTCTTACACATGGCATTGACGGTATCGAGAATTGGAGATCATGCTGTTTATAGTCAGTAACCAGAGTCATTAGAATCTGTTTTGAGTCACAAGTTTTGCACAAGATGGTCAAATGTGGTAAACTCAGTATCGCCATAAAACTTAAATTAATTACAAGCGGGAGAAAATGAAAAATGAACCCAGAAAATCTCCTACAATAAGTACTTATAAGAACATAAAGCACAATACTGCAATAGTCAGATGAGTATCATCGATATTTGCCTTCTTCATACCCCAGTTTTGTCAGTCAATGGTCCCTCAAACAGTCAAGGTCTTCTAGGACCTCAGCAATCGAACAAGTTCACTCTTCTTCAGTCTCGAGTAACCTTTGATTCCTCTAGCCTTGGCTAGTTCTTTAAGTTCAGTAAGTTTCAATTCCTCTGATCTTGGCAAAATTAATTCCTCCTTTCTTGCTACTATGCCATTTGATGCTTCGGTTTCACTCTTCAGTTTTGGGACTTTACCTCTTGGGGTTGATGGAGATGGTATGGGAGACCTCTTCACAAAATTTGATGGCAACCGGGTTAACTTGATGTCTGTATTTGGTTCCTTACTCTGTATTTCTTGCTCTTTCTTGACCACATTGCTTCTCCATATGTCGATCACCTCATCTTTGACTAGACTTGAGTCTGCTGTTACAAGCATTTGAGTTAGAAAATGATGAAAGGAGAAAAAAAAAAAAAAAAAGTGGTCGTTTTACATTTCTTTTCACTATAAAATGTGAAATCATGGGAGGTTTTCTCCTTCCTCTGTTTCTTAGCATATTGAGATAAATCGACAACTTCAGCAAGATTTCTAGCTACCATAATGCCATGAAGGGTAATTATAAGTTAAGTTTGTGCCAATCATTTTCTACAACTATAAAAATATCACTATATTGAATCACCTTTCAATTTATTTCTGGTCTTGCCCTTAGATGAGCTGGGATTTCTCTTCTTCTTGCTCTCAGGCTCTTCCTTTGAAATTGAAGATTGAATCCGTCTGAAAAGCCCAATTATCTCATCCTGGTTAAATGAGGATCTATTGCCTTTGGATAATTGAGGCATCTCATTTCCATCCTCTTTGTTCGTTTTTCCAGCAGTAGAACCCTTGCAAGGTGGTCCACCTCTTCTACTTCCATCAGAGTTTATGTTTAGAACAGTAAACTTATGAGGTATCTTTTGAATTGCAAAAGGTGAAGGCCAATCTGCAATCTCTGCCAAATTCAACAAGCTGCATCAAATAATGCTCTTTCAGTCTGTAGTTTACAAGTTCCATCAGCATATCCCTATGCTGATATTCAGATTTCAATTCAGGTAAACATTGAGATGGTAAGTACTAGATTCTAGCAAGTAAAAAGTGAACAAGCAACAATGTTGTAAGGAAACTATGTTTCAGCGGTAGCTATCAAGCACTGCACAAAAAACAGCTCCAATAGATTTCAAACAAGCCAAAAAAGAAAAAGGAGAAAGAAGAAGCCTGATGTCTATTTTTTGTAACACCTCAAATCCCGATACAAGAAATTTGGAATGATACTCGATAAAACTTAAACTTCAGGATGTATTTTATTTAATCAAACTCTTAAACTCAAGCTACAATTAATAAAATGTTATAACAATAACAAAGAACCGATTGAAAATCAAACCTTACAAATAAATAAAACTAAAAGGAACAATAGTTCTCCAAACAATAATCACAACTTTAGCTGCTAATTCTTTTCTATAACTACTCCCTAAAAGATATGATAATTAATATTTTGACATTATTATAGCTACTCTACAAAAATAATAGAGAGGAGGGGTAAACCGTCAATTTAATAAGTAAATTTCATATGACATTTAAAAACTGTAATACATTTATAACATTTTCAGTAAATATATTATATAAAATAAATACAATTATAGCAGTAATCATTTAACATTTAAACATTTATTGAACAAAAATTAGTAGCTATTGTCATGTAATTCTTATAGTAATGTTATGCCACATTTACCCGTGTGACTCGGAACAATAGGTCACATTTACCCCTGTGACTCGGTAGGGTAGGTGTGCACACAATAACCCCGCTGGGACAATAATAACAGTAGTAGCACTAGGGATAATAAGCAAAAACGTTTTCATTACAATTACAATTACAATACATATAATACTTTTCAAATACACAGAAATACTTTTGATTGAACATATCATACTTTTCAAATACGGAGAAATACTTGTAATACAATCAAACATTTTACAAAAAACATATATTTGAAGATGTAAAATCATTTAAATAAAATATAATAAAAAGTAATGTTGAAAAACTCAAATTTAGTAAAAGTACAATGTTTACGTATATTTTGTAATAGAATATTCAAAATTTATATATCGAAAACATTTTTACCAAACAACAATTAAAGCATAAAACATGCTTTGCTTAAGATAAAATGACAGTAAATAAAATAGAAACATTCAATTATAAAAGCTAAATTTACTACTAGAAGACAATATAATAAGTGTCATGCAAAATTTACTTACTTGAAACAATTCGAACGAGCTTATTTACATATCCAAAAATCAATCGAGCCCTATTCAATTATAAGCAGAAAATTGCCTCAATACAACTCCATAATAATTTTATTTGGACATCAATAACCTTATTATACTTAACCATAATTTTATCTTCTTTTTGCTTCAAAATTTCAGCCTTGACACTATCAACCTTTAATTTTTAATTAATTATTTAGGTCTCCAATTAATCTAAAATTTTACATAGACGTTTTAGACACATTAACAACCCCTAGTAAATATTTCAACCAAAACCGTGGTTGCTAGTATGAGTAAACACTCATTCGTTCTAACATAATGAAATCTGTCCAGAAAATATTATTCTGATCACATTACACTCTATGAATTTTAATAAATCCTATAGTTATCGAAAAATCATAAAATCTTATATACTAACAGAAAACATAAAAAATAACCTACAGAAAAATTTTCAGATCATTCGACGATCTTTAGTAAGCTCAAAACCGTTAAAATTTCAAGAACAAGAAATCTGTCATACAGATTTTGGTTCCGATCACCGTCCAATCCTAAATTTATATCTCTTAATTCTTTTATCAAAAAATTACAAAATTTAACATATGAACAATCGACATATAAACCTAATCACACATAAAGTTTCATAATTTTTCATTGAGAATAACCTAGTTAAATCATATTCTTACCTGTGGTGTTATCTGAGTCTGAAAATTCAACCAACACATCCTTACAAAAATTCTCTCATATTTTTCATCTCTTTTCTTCTTGTTCTTCTCCTTTCCTTCTTTTTCCACCGGTGAACTTGTATGTGTCTTGTGCTTTTTTTTTTTTATGAAGTAGTTGTGCTTGTTGCTACGTGAAAGCTTATATAAATATATATATAGAGATATAATTGTACTACCTCAATTATTTCCATTAACAATTTCTCAACTAATAATATAATAAAACAAGACTCAGCTAGTCAACCACTAACAATCACCTGACACTCCACAACTGACAACTACTTAATTATCTACTAACATTTACCTAATCATCCACTAACAACAAAAAAGATAAAAAAAAAAAAAAAAAACCCATTACATTTTTGAACTAAAAATTTAACTCCGGAACTGTGTACCTAGCTGATGAAGATCAGAGAAAGTTGCAGTTTTCTGAGATTCTATAATAGATTAACAGCTACAAGGAATAGATACTATTGATTTTTCAGTCAAACAAAATCTCTTCTATACCCCAGAGAAACAAGAAGAAGAATACCCAAGCGGTTTCTAGCTTTATGGTTAGGCTTGGATATAGTTTCTCATCAATGCTTTAAGCAATTACAAAGCTCGTAAAAACCTCTGCTCAGGGATGATAGGACATTTTTCATTGGAACTCATGGTATTGCAACACATTTTAACGAATGAGTGACATAAGCTAGTAAATTGTCTAGGAAAATACCAAGTAAACTAGATATGACCTGACCACTACTCCAATTAACATCCAAATTTAAATTCATCCAGCAAACACGAACACCTGAAACAAGCCTAACTCAGAACATTCAAGTCAAAGCCTTGGATTGATAACAATCATGAATGATGTTATCTAAGTCTAGTGCACTTGTGCATTTGTGAAGTCCCAGAATCAACTTCCCCGCATATGACACAGCTAACACTGCCGCTACAACCCTTTGATAATTAACATGCATCCACAACAGCTAAGCATAGTTAAAAATTTGCATCACATTAACATTTTTTGTCATGACATATAAAATCCCCACCATCCAGAGACAGGAAAACTCTTTGGAGCCCTATGCAACTTACACAAATAAAAAATAAAACAATCACAAAGAAAGAACTCACATAAAAGATCAAAACTTTCAAAGCAAAAAATCCACAGTGATTCAAGAAAAGGATGAAACATGTTAACAATACCTCTTGGGAAAAAAAATGGTATTTCCCAGCTTGAGCTGCTTGTTGAAAGACAACAAAGATTGAGGACAAAAAGCAATTGCACCCATACCTTCCCTACAAGCTGCAAGACCCCAGATTTCTATTCCAGCATCTGCTAATGGATTACGTTAGCAGAAGACGAGGGTATTTGAGATTTTGAGTATTGACCAGTGTAGCAACAGAGGCTCACTATTTTCTCATTATACTATACTAAAAATACTAAGGTCCACAAATTTCCATAGCGCGTGTTGTACACGCACAAAGTTCTGTTACAAAAATAATAGATTACGTTAAAAGCTAAACTACTTGGTGTCTCTCTCTCCCTCTGGAGACGATGTTGTCGACGTTGGTGTCCAAAACTCCGCCAAACTACCCCTTCAACCGACCGAGCAGAGAAAAAATTTGCAGTTCTCAAAATGGTTTCATTTACTACACTCCATCTTCAAAGCTCGTCCCTTTATCTCCTAATTTGCAGATTTGTTGTATCACAAACCGCTTCTCTGCTTCACTTACCAAAGCCATTGATCACAATACCAAGATTCGTAGATTTTGTGAAGTGGGTAATCTTCAAAAAGCCATACAAGTGCTTCATGACTCTAAAAGGTCTAAACTTGATTCACAGACTTACTGTTCCCTTTTGCAGCTTTGTGCTGATTTGAAGTCACTTGAAAATGGTAAAAAGGTCCACTCTATTGTTTGTAATAACGGCATTGTAGTTGATGGTGTTTTGGGTTCAAAACTCGTGTTCATGTATGTGACTTGTGGAGATTTAAAACGAGGGAGAAGTGTTTTTGACATGATTGTTAATGAGAAGGTTTTCATGTGGAATTTGATGATAAGTGAGTATTCAAAGATGGGTAATTTCAAAGAAAGTGTGTACTTGTTCGATAAGATGATAAATTTGGGATTTAAAGTGGATGCGTATACGTTTTCTTGTGTTTTGAAGTGTCTTGCAGCTCTGGCAAGTGTCAAAGACGGTGTACAAGTTCATGGGTATTTGTTGAAACTGGGTTTCGGATGCCACAGCACCGTTGTCAATTCATTGATTGCTTTCTATTTCAAGTGTGGAAAAGTTGAGAACGCTTGTAAGTTGTTTGATAAAATGAGTGATCCAGATGTTGTGTCGTGGAATTCTATGATTAGTGGATATATATCTAATGGTCTTGCTCAGAAGGGACTTGAGATTTTCATTGAAATGTTGAATTTGCAGTTTGGTGTGGACTTAGCTAGTATGGTTACTCTTCTTTCAGGTTGTGCCTACTGTGGTGATTTAGTATTTGGTAGAGCAGTTCATGCTTTTGCATTGAAGTGTTGTTTCAATAAGGAAATTGTCTTCAATAATACTTTGTTGGATATGTATTCTAAATGTGGTGATTTAGATAGTGCAGTTCGAGTTTTTGAGAAGATGGGAGAAAGAAGTGTTGTGTCGTGGACTTCAATGATAGCAGGTTACGCTAGAGAAGGTGTGTCTGATGGAACTATTAGATTGTTTCGTGGTATGGAAAGGGATGGTGTTAAACCTGATGTATTTGCGATAACTAGTATTCTTCATGCCTGTGCTCGTGAGGGACTACTGGAAATTGGTAAGGATGTGCACGATTACATAAAGGAAAATGATATGCAATCGAATTTGTTTGTGTCAAATGCTCTCCTGGATATGTATGCGAAATGTGGAAGCATGGAAGATGCTGAATCAGTGTTTTATGATATGCCTATGAAGGACATCGTTTCATGGAATACCATGATTGGTGGTTACTCAAAGAACTGTTTTCCCAACGAAGCTCTTAATCTGTTTGTTGCTATGATACAAGAACTAAAACCTGATGGTATCACGATGGCATGTGTTCTTCCTGCATGTGCTAGCTTGGCTGCCTTAGAAAGAGGTAGGGAGATCCATGGTTACATTTTCAGAAATGGATTTTCATCAGACAGATTTGTTGTGAATGCAATTATTGATATGTATGCAAAGTGTGGCATGTTAGTCCTTGCACGTTTACTTTTTGACATGATTCCTACGAAGGATATTTATACATGGACAGTTATGATTGCTGGATATGGTATGCATGGATTTGGTGATGAAGCTATTGCTACCTTCAATGACATGAGACATGCAGGTATTGAGCCTGATGAAGTTTCCTTCGTATCTTTGCTGTATGCTTGCGTTCATTCTGGTCTAGTTGATGAAGGATGGAGATTCTTTAATATAATGAGATATGAATACAAAATCAAGCCCAAGTTTGAACATTATGCCTGCATGGTGGATCTTCTTTCCCGCTCAGGAAACCTGTCGAAGGCATATCAATTCATTGAAATGATGCCAATTGCTCCAGATGCCACAATCTGGAGAGCTTTACTCAGTGGCTGCAGAATTCACCATGATGTTAAATTAGCAGAGAAAGTCGTGGAACATGTTTTCAAACTGGAGCCAGAGAACAAGAGATATTACGTACTTTTAGCAAATATATATGCTGAGGCTGAAAAGTGGGAAGAAGTGAACAAACTGCGGGACAAAGTTGGCTGGAGTGGCTTAGAAAAGAACCAAGGCTGCAGTTGGATAGAGATCAAGGGCAAAGTGAATATCTTTACTGCTGGAGGTAATGCACATCCACAAGCCAAAAACATAGACTCTCTGTTGAAAAAGCTAAAGCTGAAGATGGAGGATGGTTACTATCCTAAACTTAGATATGCTATGATCAATGCAGATGAAATTGAGAAGGAAGTTGCTCTCTGTGGGCATAGTGAGAAATTGGGCATGGCTTTTGGAATATTGAACTTACCACCAGGTAAAACTATACGGGTCACCAAGAATTTACGCGTATGCAGTGACTGTCATGAGATGGCTAAGTTCATGTCCAAGACAACCAGGAGGGATATTGTCTTGAGAGATTCTAATCGCTTTCACCATTTTAAAGATGGGCATTGTTCTTGCAGAGGTTTCTGGTGAGAACCAATTTAAGGAATCTGCAAATAAAGAAGCTCACACAATAGCATGACTCATGCTTGTTTGTCAAGTTTGTTCTCCTGAACTAATTTGGTATATTATTGTATAACAATCGTTCCCTCAATTAACTTGTTCACAATTCAAATTTTGAGAGTCAGGTTTATGTAACACAGTAGTTTTGAAAGACAGTGGTCTATAGTATCAACGTTGTTGTACAGCAGCTATATTAACAACTCATGTGATAATATATTTATTGTCCAAGATAACCCCCCATGTGACAGCTCTTGAGAAATAATTTTTGAGACCATTAGAAGTCTACTTTCTTGAACTTTTTATAAACTAGGATCCAACTCATTTTAATCTAATGTGCCATCATATAAAAAAAAAAAAAAAAGCATTCTTGTGTAATATTCTTTTATTCATTCCTTTCGACCCTTTTTTGAGGTCCGCCAACCGCCATTGTAGACAGATGGGTCAACCCTGGCATGGTATGAGGAATCATCAGATCTACTGGAACATTATATTAATAGTAAAGATGGTAATGGAAATGGCTTCTGAGGCATCTATAAGGTCTTTTATTAGCTAAAAGCATGCTTGTATGGCAATATCTTAATACGTTTCACTTAATAACATGTAAATAACTGCTTTTCAGAATAGATTATACCTTGTAAAGATAAATGTATGAGTCTACCAGGAATAATTTGTAGTTGTACATATCTAATATACCCCCGTGCGTATCCATTATTCCATATTAGACAAAAAGAAGGAAAGAAGGATATGGTCAGAAATCCAGCTCTATTCCAAGTTCCAACATAAGAATCTTGTAAAAAAGCTTAGACAGTCACTCTATTTAACTTGGCATAGATGCTTTAGTATTTAAACACTATTCAACAAGTAAACATAATAAGCAAAGAAATTATTAGTGGGGTATTTGTGAAGCAGAAGGAGATCGTAATGATTATCACTAATTTTTTTTTAATAATATGATACAAGCATCATCTTACTTATGATGATGGATCCAATGCACCTCTGCTGCTTAAGTGCTTTTAAGCTTATCTTTATAAAGAAGGCAATTTAATTAAACTTCAAATTCAGGTTGGCTCAGCTCTGCTTTTGGCTCTCAAAATATACTCTTTAGAGGGCAATAACCAATAAGCAATGCTAAAAATGTTCTTATTTGTGATATCATTCTAGTATCAATTTTTGCAGTTCAATGAAGCAAAAATAAGCATCAACTTGAAACATTAATAATCTACCATGAACAGGCCAATGAAACATCTGAGGACCTGAAGTCCTTTATCATCTTAACTCGGTAGCATGCTATTGCCAATTTGCCATTCAGAATACGTAGGAAAATATAACTTGGATTGAAATCAATTTTAAGTAATCATTTTATAAACTTTTTATTTAGTAAAGTGAACTTTATTGCATCTAAAAACCAATGAGATTCATTGCTTGTAATTAAGAACATGCTTGATGGCCCTGGAGGTACATCCAAATGGGGTGGTCCAGTCTAAGGTAGGAAAGCAACACAGAACCTCATCAACTCTCATCAACCATCTAAGACTGAGCTAACATGCAGTTGGACTGATGCAGGGATTGATAATATGCAGCTGGATCCAACCATATAAGATGTAGAATAAGGCTGGATCTGTGATATATGATCAATTGTTTTTGCACAAAATCTTTCCATATATACATTCCTCATCAACCATCACCAACTTGATTTTGTTCCTGTCTCTATTTAAGTCAATAATTACAAAATAAGTGTTTTAGGCTGCGTCCACATGCAAAAGCACATGATCTTAAATCCTAAACATCAGCACCACTATAATAGAAGATAACAACAAGGCACGTCTGCATTGGACTAATGACATACAACCAATTTTCTGCCATAAATGGTTAGTTGCTATCAATTTAATTTAGCAATTCACACCGGCCTAAGGTTTCCTCATAATAGAGACATTTAAACCATCAATTTAACAGTAATCATATGAAATAACATCAATGAAAGAAAGATATATAGCATAAAAATTTTAACTTTAATACAAAATGGATAACCATAAAAGATAGCATACCAAACCAATCTAAAGAAAAACTTTGGCTTTACTATTTTACCAAACAAAGTATGCTCAACTTTAGCATATAAGATGGACAGGGAGGATAAATTTATGATAAGTGTGAGAAAAATAAATACTTGTAGCTCAAGAAAAATACATAATTTCTTTGTTTAGGTGATGGAAAAATACATAATTCAATATAACAAATCAACCACACTGACCCTCTCTAGCTACTAATGATACAACTCAGAGTGGCCATACCTAACAGTACGAAAAAAAAAATGGTAAATCAATGCTCTTTTCCCATCGCATGATAAAGGCATCAAAAAATACACACACCAAATTCAATGATTCCCCTCTCCCTTTCCTCTTCCAGTTTTCCCTCTACAGTCTTTCATAAATCAATGTATATAATAATAAATCAAACAAAAACTCAATACTAATCACCATTTTCTCTAATCTAAAGTCTTAACCGAACCAAACAGTAGTTCAGTTTTTGTCTTTAACCACACCATTTTGAGAGAAGAACAAGGAATACAATGAGGAATACAATAGAAGAAAGGCCAATTGCAACACCAAGAACTACCTTGTTTGGGCCATGATGGTGGTTCTCCTTCTGGCTAGTATTATCATCATCATAATCTGATGAATCACTTTCACTATTTGCTGAAGAATCCTTAGCTGGTGGTGGAGACATTGGCAGCCCATGCTTATCACAAGGAGCAATCCCAAGTTTCAATTTTTTTGACAAAACAGTGTGATTGTAACACAAGTTACTATTCCCACCAACCTTGAACACAGCCAATCTCTTTATAACAGAAGCATTAAAAGGCAAAACACCATGAAAATTGTTGTTCTGTAGATTCAAGTACCTCAACCCCTTTATATCACCTAAAAACTTTGGAATAGTCCCATTCAACTGATTTGAACTCAGATCAAGATGAACCAAACCTGGTATTGATGAGACTGATTCAGGGATGGATCCAGACAGCGAGTTTGAAGCTAAAGACACGTTTTTTAAGGCAATCAAGTCACCAAACTCAGAGGGTATCTCCCCATTGAAGGCATTTGAAGAAAGATTCAAGCTTTCAAGGTTTTCAAGAAGAGTAACTGAGGTGGGTATTCTTCCTCTGAGCTTATTACCTGAAAAATCAATGTGAGTAAGATTGGAATGCAAGTGCTTGGGGATGAATCCAGTGAGACTTGCATTGGAGATAGTTACTGATCTCAGCTTCTTCATGTTGCCAATGATGACATAGAGTCCACTAGTGTTAACAGGGACATTGGAGATGGTAAGATCTGTGAGGTTGATGAAGCGAGCAAGGAAGACACCACTGAGGTGGCGGAGAGAGTGAATGCAAGAGAAAGAGTGGAGGGAGAGAGAGAGTTCGGTCGGGAAGCGAATAGGAGCAATAGGGCAGTGGAAGAAGGAGAGGTTTTGGAGAGTGGAGAGGGATTTGAGAGCAGTGAAGGAGAGGGAAACGTCATCAGAACAGTTGGAGAGGTGGAGAGAGAGGAGGTGGCTGAAGGGTCTTGAGGAGTCACATTTGTAAAGAGAGCACGGGCTCTTGGAGGGCAAGTTGAGAGCTTGGAGAGCTCTCACTTGTTTGGGGTCTAGAGTGGAGGGAGTGGAGGGTGTGGCTGGAGTGGTAGGACTAGTAATGGGTGGTTTTACATTTGCAGTAGGAGAGGGTGCGGATGGAGTGGTAGGACTAGTAATAGGTGGTTTTGCATTTGCAGTAGGGGAGGAGGTGGGGGAGGGTGTCGATGATGAGGTAGGAGTAGTAATGGGTGGTTTTGCAGTAGGGGGGGAGGGGCTGGGAGGAAGAGTCTTGGTGTTGGTGGTGGCGGTGGTGGTGGTGAGGAGGAAGAGGAAGAGAGATAGAAGGAATGGTGGTGGTTTCATTGTTGGAGAGAGAGTGAAAGCTTGGAGTGGGGCAATGTCAGTTATGTTACTGAGAACTAACAAGTGAGAAGTAGAAAGCTATCGGTTTAGATTAGATTTGAGTCTTTTGAGTGTCGACACTGGACAGTTGGATTTTTGAGTTTTATATATCTGCTCGCTCTTCGACCTCCACTTTTCTGTTTGGACTTTCCACTTAATACACCTCCTTCTTTCTTCAGTTAGATTTGGTGAAACCTATCTGTTTCAATCTTATATGATAAATTACTTTCCAAGATTAAATATTATATTATGAGTTTATCTGTATTTAATAAGATTATTAAAAAATTTATATTCTAATATAAAAATATATATATATATTAAAACTTTATTGAATCCTAATAAAATCAAATATTTTATAAACAATTTGAAAGTCTGTTTTACTATATTAGAGATATCTACTATCACATTTGGGAACTTCAATCATAATATATGCATATATATAAGGGGATGTATTGTGTGCTTGAAAGCACTTACTTTATTTGTTACATTTTTTTTTTTTTTTTTTTTTTGTAATTGTCCATTTTTAAACTGGAAGTTAACTCTGAATAATAGATATTAAAATTGAAAAAAGGATTCATGTTTAAAGCTCGAAGTTTGTAATTTGACTTCATTTTCTGTTTTACATTTAAGCCTACATGTCAGTCTATGCAAATGAAAAGGACTTACTCGAAGGGACTAGTGAAACAAGTAAGAAGGTAATTAAGCACAAAGCAAAGGGTAATTAGGATTTTGAAGTGGCATGGCCACCACATGTTAATCTGTATAAATCCTAAAAGAAATTGTCATGATCTTGATTTTGGGGAGCATTTTCTGTTAATTAGAAGTACAAGAGTCAACTTTCAACTTCAAATTATTTGAAAAATCAACAAACAAAAGAATATTAAATATATATATATTAAAAAAGGAGTTGTCTGTGAAAAGGACATAAAAGCCAATATATTTTCGGCTGGGGCTGGACTTGCGTGGCTGCCAGCTCCTTTCCAGCCTTTGTTTCGTTTTAACTTTATTTGGGGCCAGGGTCTTATCTCATTAAACCAAACTCTATAATATAAATATATATATGATTCTCTTCAGAATAATCTGTACTATTTGATAAGATTTTGATTTAGCAGTATGTCCATTATATTTACAATATATCTTTCTGTTGTTGTCAAACTTCTAATTTATCATAGTAGTTAAAAAGTTCAAAACTCCTCTTCATATGGGGATTTGTACTCCTCTTCATTCATGTTGAGAGAATATGTATTTAAATAGAAAATATAGTAAGTTATTGATGAGAAAAAATTGAAATTAGAATTTTTTTAATTTTATTTTATTTCAAATCTCTTTGCTACTATTAAATGTATACATACATTTATTTTTTTGGGTTATCAAAATTTATATACAATGGAATCTAGCAATTCAGTTGCTATAACCAAGATGGTGATGCTTTGCTTTTGAAACACACAAGGCAGCAAGCCAATATAGAAAAGAAAAAAGGGCAAATTACACAAACCCTTGAAAGTTGATGAAATTATGCTAATATGATAGGTTTGGCTATAATGATACAAACATCCTTTGCGAGTTCAAAACCTCGAGATAAATATCTCCTGTTATTAGTCAACTATCGTTGAATCCTAACAGTCAATGATCAAAGGTGTCAAAAGACCAAAATGCCCTTTATTTTGGTCAAATTTCAAAAGTCAATCAATAGTTCATCATCATCAATTCATCGCCAACATTATCATCTCTAGAAAAAGTTATCAACAATTGATCATCATCAATTCATCACAAACATTACCATATGTTCATCAACTAAAAACAAAAATCATGCATGATTTCTTCTCTCATATAACTCCTCTTTCTTCAGTCAATTCCAAAAACAAATCCAATGCCTCAGTTCTCATTCATTCTAGAAACAAATCGTGAAGACGAATGGAGGGATCAATATTTTTAAAAATTTTGAAAATTAAAAAAAAAAAAAAAAAAGCGGAGATGACGATAGAGATCGTAAGAGACTAGTCATCTAACTAGTCTCCATTGTTGGAGACTAGCCTTTGACGGTGGAAATCGGTCTCCATCTAGATCCAATGATGGTTTGGTCTCCAATGACGAAAACCATGAAAAGACCGTAGTTATTTGGTCTCCATTGATTCTAGTCTCCATTGGATGGAGACATAGTCATCGTCCAATGGAGACCAAATCGACCACCGATCAAGACCAGCTAGTCTCTATCAATTGAAAAGCTGTAGAAGATCTACAACTTTTATATTTTTTTATTTTTAATTAAATTTGAAAATAATTTATTATTATTTTATAAATTTAATAGTAATATATTGTTATTAATTAATAAAATATTTATTACTCATCATTGTAGTTGACATCATCTAGGATCTAAGATGATTAGACAATTTTGCCCTTCAACATTGGCACTTAACTATCGCTCATTAACGGTTCTATAACGGTCGAGAATATTTGTGTTGAGTTTTTAAAATTTTAGGGAAGATTTATATCATTATGGTCAAACACATCGTATTGGTATAATTTCATTAAAACTTCGGAAGTTTGTGTATGTTGCCCAAGATAAAAATTGTTGAAGACCCACAAATCATTTCTGCTTACGTATTTTATGGTTTCCTCTCCCTTACGTTTCCCATCTATTTGTTTTTTATCTAATTAAAAAAGCACAATCATAATTTCCATTTTGCAAGGAACCCACCATGATTTGTACACAAACTTGCTCAACAAAAAAAGTTACAAAAAAGTTCAACTTCTAGCTGGAAAAAAAAAATGGTTTTCCAATTTTTAACAAATTTACAATCCTATTACATGTACTAGATTCAGTAATTTGCTAATTAGAGAAGTTTTAGTCTTTTTAACAACATTGATGGTTTTTTTAACTGTTTTGGAATAAAGTACTTAATTGAATGGAATGGGAATGGCTGTTTTTTTCTCTTGCCATTGAGTGACATGCATTGATTGGATGCAACTGAGCACACAAATTCCATAAATGTAGTGAAATCAATGCAAATAATGATTGAATGAACATATTATCAACAAGTGCTTAGAAACTCAATTTGTATTCGGTTTCATTAGCACCTTTCTATAGTCACTCACTACCCATATTAATATTTGACTAGTTTGATAAATTAGTTTAAATAACTTTTCTTTTTTTAATAAATTTGATGACGTAATTCATTTCATTATAAAATTGTATTTCTGTATATAGTATATTTATAGAAGTAATGATAAATAATTTTATACGATTATCGTCCAATATAATTAAACGATTAATCGTGCATCTTATAATTTGGATTCAATTACCTTGTAGTCGAAAAACTTTCTTCTTCGAGAGTTCATTAGTCTTTTTCAATTCTTAATATGAAAGTTTTTAACTTTATTAAAATTTAATTTGTGCATAATTGTCAGCAAGACTAAGGACCACATTTTCAGTGGAGAAGCAACGGTAAAATTTGATGACTTTGTAGTCGTGCGACCGTTGGGCACCGACTATTTTCTGTTGCGCACATCAACATTTGCCTCCAAAGCAAGTAAAGCATCCAAAAATCCTCATTTTTTGCCAAGTCCATTTCAGATACAATGAAGTTGACATATTAACTGAGACGAGATTCAATGCAAGACACTTGGCATCAAACTGCAAGAAGTGGACAACAAATCTTGTGATTTCATATTATTCTACTGTCTTACATGAATTCCCATATCACTCAAAAAACTAAGAATAGTATCAACATAAACTGTTCCAAAACTCAGTAGAAACAAACAACTGCTATTCAACTTTTTTTTTTTTTTTTTTTCCTTTTCACAGGAAGTAGTATAATAGCAATCATGTTCCAGTGGATTTCAAAACCTGGACAAGTTGTCTCAGCAGTCTATGGAAATGCAGCTTTGAGCAACGTCATTGGTGTCCACTGGGGCGACGAATGGATTGATCTTGACCCAGACAAGAGAGAAGACGGAAGCCAACAGCACTGACCACAGTACAACAATGGTTGGAGTTCTGTTTTGGCGACCCATGAGACCCTTGAGGAATGGATAGAGATGGAGAATCACCCAGAAGGCGAAGAACACTTTGCCGAAAAGGGGTCCCCATGCTTCGTATCCTTTGTTTAATGCATCGGAGAAACCAGCTACAACGCCTACCATGTTGACAATGATAAGAGTTGTTGGGGGGATCAAAAGTGTTGTCCACTTGATCATATACAGTTCACCGAATTCTGCATCGTCTGCTGCTTTTGCAGTGACGGTGAAGTTGGTGTCAACACCTGCCAGCATCTTGAGGAATCCTTGGAAGACAGCAAAGAGATGGGCTGAAACACCTCCAATCACCCAAAACTGCTCGTTACGCCACAGGTCCTCAATGCTGACACCACTCCATCGTAGCTCGATCACACTGGTTAAAATGATGGACATGAAGAGGCCAAGAAACAGGACACTTGCCAAGTTTGAGAGCTGGACCAAGTTCAAAAAGTTTCAAAGTAAGATTTCCAGGCAGCAAGTCATTTCAATACAAAACTCATTCAACTAAATTTAGACACATATGCAGACCTTATATGCCATTTTTTGTGCAATGGCTCTACCTGACGTGTATAGTAGTAGTTGCAAGTTATTACCAGAAGAGAAGTAATTCAGGTTTTCAAAAAAGTAATTCTGATAATTTTCGTATTTATCTTGTCTTCTCGTGCGATACTAGGTAAAAGATAATGAAGAAAATTACCGTCGGTATAATAAATTTTCCTGTGAGAAGGCAAATGGCAGGCAGTGAACAATAAGCGATAAGAGGGAGAGAAGTAAAAGGGTAGACGATGGTGTTGATATATGCCAGTCTTTGTAGCCATTTGAGGCGGCCTGCTCCACAACCATACCAGAGGGGACAGTGTCTACTCAGGAAAATTTCTACAGACCCAAGAGCCCATCGAAGAACCTGGTGGAGACGATCAGAAAGATTGATGGGTGCAGATCCTTTGAAAGCAGGCCTTACGGGCATGCAGTAAAGCGACCTCCATCCTCGGCAGTGCATCTTGAAACCTGTTAAGATATCCTCAGTGACTGACCCGTATATCCAACCAATCTGAGAAGGAGAAAACAAAGATCTCAATTAGTCCACTGATTGGATAATGCAGTAAAACAAACTATTTTCATAAGAGCAACAAGAGAAACTCCACCTCTTTTCCCCATTCAGTCTTCTCTTCGTAGCCACAGCTTATCACGTGAATTGCTTCCTTAATGAGAGTTGATGGATTGACAGATTCAGGTACTCCTCCATTTTCCATTAGTGTAGACTCAATGAAGACAGAGGATAACCCAAAAGTCTTCTCAAAACTCATTTGGGATATCAGCATTGACCTCTCATACTCGTCATAATCTGCAAGAGGAAGTTAAGCGTATATTGCTAAGAACTCTTTGAACTACTAGTGCTTTGATTCCCTAAAAAATTTAGACTTACTATCAATCTCCTTTAGGTTGAAGATAGCAGCATCTAGTTCTTCCCGCCTTGCATCTCGGTAAACCTCTGACATATCTTTAGTGGGCTTCTTCTTAGTAGGGCAACAACATGAGCTAGATGAGGAATTCTTGGGTAAGTTGGGCATTGTAGGAGGTCCATAGCCATAAAGTGCTTGCCTGTTGAATACACAACCTGTCCCCACATAAACTGGTCCTTGAATACCATCCAGTCCCTTCATGTTAACCTGCAATAGAATTGAAAGAATGACCAAAACTGCGAAGGCTCAGAATTTAGCAGCTTATGCAGTTCACTGAAACAACAATACCACTTGTAAATGATTTTATCATCCACATGGCCTAGGCTTTACTATTATGTCCAAAATTTTTACATTCTAAGGTATGTGTTTGAGATGAACTTGGCATAGCTGATAGATAGCTGAAAACCAAATGAAACTACTTAATGTGTTTCTGATAAAGTTTTGTAAACAAAATTTTTTTAAAAAAACAAGAAATTGTAAATATGTGGCTCGAGTAGCAGACTAGTTTATTGTGCTGCTAAATCTTCAATTGCATATATACATATAAAGAATGAGTTTCAGATTATGGCAAATAAAAGCTGCAAGATTCTATCATTGTTTTCTACAAATAAAAGACTCAGGGACTTATTTATGATTTATGTCCAATGTGACTATTTATCTATATGAATGAGGAGATTGATCTAGGTTTGAGCTTACATCAAAGAAAACTATGTTGCGATTGGCATATCGATCACTCCTGTCTATGCCATCAAACCTCTGCGGAAACTGCACATAACATACATCTCGACCAACTTGTGGGTCCATGAGGAAGCACATTGCTTCTCTAACAGCCTTGCTGTTGTTAACGTAGTGGTCACAATCAAGATTGAGGATGAAAGGAGCATTTGTGAGTACAGCAGACACCCTCACCTATTGAAGCCATTTATCGAAGTATTAATTAGACATTTGTTTGTTGTATGGATAATTCTTTATCCTAAAGTGTGAGTGCATACCAAAGCATTCTCAGCACCAGCCTTTTTGTGGTGTTGGTAACCAGGTCTTTTCTCTCTTGAAACATATACCAGTCGTGGAAGCTCATTTCCTTCAATGTCACAGGCACCACTGTGTCCTAAGAAAACCTGAAAACAATTGTAAAAGCCCGTTTGTTAGAATTTAACCTTAAATAGTTCAAAGTTTTTTCACAAGAAAAATTTATATGAACACATCAATTCAGATAACTGAAGAAGGCAGATTAAACTGTCTAGACTCAAAAAGGAACATAAATTCAGTTTTTTCTTGATAAAAAAGAAAAATATTAACTGCATTTTAGATTCTACATATTTAAATAAGGTTAAAACCCATCAATAAATACATCTCCCTAGTTTTAGAAGATCCAAATGATAACTTTAGGAATTTACCCTCAAAGTCTGTAGCATTTACCTACCTTGGAAGATGTCATTTAAGATGCTAGATTGTCATGAAGTACAAAAAATTCAAAAGCTTAATTGTTGAGTATATGAATGCTTAAATCACACATAGTAATCTCAGTAAAAAATTGGTGAGTCTTAGATGAATTTAGTGTAGACCCTATTTCAAGAAGCATAACTTTATTAATATAACAAGAAATCTTGCCAATCTGATAATACATTGCAGTGTGGCACAAATAATACAAAATTCCTATTCTATTAGAAAATACAACTAAAGAAAAAGAGAAAACAAGATACTTTTACCTGAATCATGCCAGGGTGGTCACGGGGGTTATTTCCCGGCCAAGGTGTGCCATCTTGCATAGTCCATCCTTCTTCAGGTGTTTTCTGAGCCTTGGCTACCAATGCATTAATTCTAACTTTGTACTCTTCATAATCTCTCTGTAACCCAAGAGAAAGAAGAAACATGATAAAGGCTTCTATCATATACTTGTCAACATATATTTTAATCCGATATTCAGGTGGCATATGAATTAAGAGTAGTAACAAGATTTAGCTTCAACTGCTTACTTTCATTGCTCTACGCTCTTTCACAAAGGAAGGTTGCACCTTGTCCTTCAAGTAATCTATCTTCTGTGAGAAGTAGAACTCAGGTGCTCGTGGTTCAATCAAAAACTTTTTGCAAAATGGCACCCACTTCCTTGCAAAGTCAGCTGTCTCTACAAGAGATTCAAATGAAAGCATGGCAGCACCATCATCAGATACATAGCAGGAGACTTTATCCACAGGGTAATCCAATGCAAGGATGGAAAGAACTGTGTTAGCGGTGATCAATGGCGGTTCTTTCAATGGATCCACTGTACTCACAAAAAAATCAACAGCAGCAAGCTCAGAGGGTTCACCCTCTCTTTCAAACCTGCAATGACCGGAAACACAATCACCTTGTCTACACATTTATATTGAAAACAGCAGGGTATATTGAAATTTATAGTTTTTGTACTGAATGAATTTAGCTGTATGAGTTTTTCATTTTAGGACAATTACCTTGCTGCTAGCCTGTCAATGTATGTAACTCTATTAACTGGAGACCATTTAGGGAACTGATCCAACACCCAAGAAAAAGCAAACCAGATCTCACATATGACTGAAGTGAGCCACAGACCAAAAGCACTATCAACAGGATGTGTTACTCGGTAGTGGAAGAAAAGGCCCAGAATGATCAATCGCATTATAATCACACTTCTGTATGGAGTGATCTTGCTTTTCGGTAGTGGAAGAAGGTCTGAAAGTGGCTCTGCAGCATCAGGAGGCCTAAATAAAGCAAACATTTACATCATTAGTTGAATTCTAGTAACACAATAGTCAGTTAAACTGATGCATCAATAACAGATGATACAAACACAAACATTCGCTGAAGAAGTTGAAAATTGTTATTATTCATTATAATACTTACTGCTCCTGCTTCTCTTCCATCTGTTGCTCAGGTGGAATTTGAACCTCTTCTTCTGCCTTTGCTGGAGTCTTTTTCTTCTTGTTCTTCTTATCCTTCCAACTCTCCACTCTATTTTTCCAAATTGGATTCCCAGATTCATCATTTAACTCTTTATGAAACCATAAAATTCGATATCAGCCGCAATTTATTAAACATGAAAATGTAAAAAATATGACGCAAGAGAGAAAACTACTTACCGCTATCAACTGTAGATATGCTACTAACATGTCTAGCATGAAGTCCAACATCCTGTACAACCAATAAGAATGGTAAAAAGATGTAAGCATCTTGATGTTTGAACTTGATTTTTGGTTTAGCGTCAAAACCATATATTAGAAAAGACTAGTATTATGTTCAACGAGGAGTTATACAGGCATTAGGGAGCTCTACGAAGAGAATCATACCTGAGAATTGTTGAGGTGAGATGCTATTGTGGATTGGTTAGCCTTTGCTTCAGCTCCATCCAACGAGTTCTCTGGAGCATTCACAGGTATGCAATTAGCTCAGGATATACACTACCAGCAAACATCAACTAACAGCAAAACAATATGTAGTAGAAAACAAACATCAACTACGTGAAATAGGAAGAATTTGAAGTTTCTATCTAGAAATCATCCCCTATCATTTGTAGGACTTACTGTCACTTTGATGTCTATAAAAATGGCAAAAACAAAAAAAATCCTCAAAGATGAGAAAGAGCTTTTCTTTTTCTTCTCTCATGCTGTTCAGGAATCAAACGACACAATAGAAATTATTGGCATAAGAGAATGTCTACCCCGACAGAATGAAATTCTAAGATTTGATTCCCACTAAATGCTTGAGAAATGATACAATTTTGAACATTCTGTTTCTTTGACCATTGTAAGTCTACATATGATCATCCGAGGTATTTCTAATTTAAACGTGACTAGTCTCATAATAAACAAGGAGTCAACTACTCAAATAACACAACTATACATAAATATAATTTACCTACATTCTTGAATGCAACAATTAAAATTAAAAGTAAATTTGAAAAATTTTATAAGGTAGAAGAATACCTTCATAGGGAACTCCACAGCGCAAACAAACTTTACGACCCTCCTTGATCTCCTCATCGAAACAAGCCTTGCAAATGGGGAAGTTACACTCATGGCAAGCCACGAAAACCTCACCATTAGCACTAAACCCCACCTGCTCACCACAGGTGTTGCAAATAGGAGCCCCAGACTGCATCATCCTGACCTGATGATACTATCACTATAATCCTTACAAGGGGTGTATCTCTGGTAAGGTTTTTATAAGAAAGACACCAACCAAAGGCAATAGTGTTGGGAGGTGCTTGTTGGCATTTTAGTAATGTTAATAAGAGGGTGGTGGGTGGAGGGTAATGGAAAGGTTGAGGTGTTGGTGTCAAAGGTTTTGCAGGCAGTAGTGAGAGAGATGAGAAGCAACGTCTGTGCAGTGTTGGTCATTTGGTGAGTGACATATATTTTCAAAATTTTGCGGGAAATTGAAGGAAGCTTTTAGTTGAGCCGGGTACATCTTTAACTAACCTGACTTCCCATACAAGTCCTATACTCCTATCCCACACATATTCAATACATATATGAAATGGGTTTGTTTAAGATTTCCGCTTGTAACTTATATCTCAAACAATTACCAAAATTCTAGTACTTCGGCTCTTGCTTGTTTGTTTTTTATTTTATTTTATTTTAAAGAGTACATATTACAAATACAAATATTATAACCGAGATCTCTTTATATATACTCTAAACCAAGGTCCAACACATAGCTCTCATAAACTTAAAGGAGAGACTCACTCTAATGAAAAATTATTACAAACATAGACTCACACACAAATGAGAAACAATATTCGAACCCCAACTCCTTAAGGCAGAGACAGAGGTAGTGGTGTCAACTGCATCATCCATAAACGAGCTACAGTACTTCTGTTCTATTATAAAAAGTTTTCCCCACCTGTTCTAATACAAGTATTTAATGAGTTTAAGTTAAAATATAATCTTCTCATGAAATCGGGAGCAATCCAAGTTAACATGACAGTTTAGTTAAAGAATTAAACATGTCCCAGATATCTTCCACACTCACATATGTTTTAACCAAAAGAAAATTTTGGAAACTCTGAATGAGAAAATCTTCCACACTCACTTAGATTTTTTGTAGAATAAATTGTAATTTAGAAGTGCATTGCGGGACTGTGAATGAGCTTGTGTACAGGCCCATGGACTAATTTGCTTCATAGCCAATTCAGGTTCATTGGGGATCCCTGAATGAGTAATGTGTACATAATAAAACCGGGAACGCTGTTCGGTCACATGTCATTAAAAAATCTTCCAGAATTGGGTAGACGTGCCTAAAAGATAAAGCAAAATCATTGATTGAACCACCAGATTTGTAATAATGTCTCCAAAAAAAAAGGACAAAAATGAAAGCAGAAAAACTCTGAAATTGACCAAGTGGATATTACAACTCAATGATAAACCATCTATCAAATAAGAAATCTTCACCTAATTCTGATTTCACCTATAAAAGTTCAATGGAGATGGCTCCGAAAGTTCTGTAAACACAGATCATTCCCAAACACGTAACAGTCTAACAAGTATAGGGAGCTTTGGGTTCGGAGGAATGGTCTGTAATAGGATGTTGGTGAAAGGCTATCTAACTTAGTTAACAGGCAATACCTATGGGTGTTGGCTTGTGATCAACCAAAATGTTCTATAGAAATTATACAACAGAGAAAACAGAAGCAATGTTCTTTTGAGCCAAAAAAGTGCGAGCGGGGCGGCAATGCTTGCCAGGGACTTCGATTACAAGAGTCTTGAGGATCACGTCTCTATTCTATGAAACTGAATAAACCTTTACCACTCTTGAAGTATCACAGACGATAAGGTTCTCTGAGTCTGTTGGGGAGGTGCATAGCCAATTGACCTGCCACGTGGGACGCCCACGACGAAAAGTTCAAATTAGAAAGATAAGTAATGAAAATCAGACACCAAGACCTCAATCAGAAAACGATGAGTAAGCTCACCTTTCTGCCCAAATTGATGGTCATATGTAGAAGATCACTGTTGATACCAGTCTGCCCTGCATAAGAAAATTTGGCACAATCCCAGACCTTCAGTGACTTATCATTTCCTCCTGAAATTATGTATTTACCTCTCTCCCCAAACAATGAAAATGCCACACAAGCAGCAGCAGCAGTATGGCCACCTAGAGTGTAATCCAGATGCAACCTTTTTCCACCATTTTGATCAAGATTTTCCATCTGTGCAGCTTGAATATTATCCTTCGAATTTGATTTAGATCCTTTCCGGGCTTTTACTGAATTTTTCGACCTAACTGTATTAAGTTCCGATTCGATATTAATCACATCAATGGCACCATCCCCCCTAGCAACTACACATATCTTGTCTGTTTTGTCTACCATATCAACATCTGGAACTGCTATTGCATGAACAAAGGCAGGGTTGTAGCATTGCCCCCCATTATTATTGTTCATGTCAGGTAAGCCTGTAACAAGAAAGATGGGAAGAAAAATATAAAAAAATCTGTACAACCATAACACATCCAAATTCATCCTGTTTCAGTAATGATGAGGAAGCATCAATCTACGCTAAATGACTGTTGAAACAAAACATCAATAAATTGAATGAGCAGAACCCTCAGTTACATTCTAGAACGGAACCTCTTGCACATACAAGGTTCAAATCTAAGGATTACAGATGCCTATCCATTCATCAACGCTTGACAAGGCTCTTTCTGGTCTTTGGCAATTTCTTTATACTATTAGTGAGATATAAATGTGAATGATCGTATGCAGAAATCTTTTGATATAAAATTTTCTGCAGGGATGCCATATATGAAACTCCAGTTATCATTTTGCTGATTGAAGATTTCATTTGTTCAACAATCACCAACCCATGAAAGTTTCCTCAATTTCACTGGGATTTTATATATGCCTGAACTGAGACCAAATATTCCAGGTCTACTTTCTTCGTCTTCCAATCTTAATTATTCGCTGATGCTACTGTTTGATGGTCATAAGACTATATAATTCAAGAAAATTGCTAAGTTTAGCTAAAAAAGCAATATTCAGTACAATTAACATTAATGAAAAAAAAAAAGAGCCAGCATCCAACCATTCTCCACAAACTTCGTTCCTAAAATGTCTTACTTAAAATGTTATCAGTACAGCCATTGTATTCCAAATTCATTGGATCTCGGTTTAGACTTAGTGCATGCTTATGTCAATTCATAATCCTTACTTTTTGCCTCTAGTTTAAAAAACTTCAGCATTCCGACTGCCAAACTTACATACAATTGTTCTTGTCTCAGTAGCTTCACGCTTCTCAATCTGTGCCCACACAAACTGGCACTTGTGACCTAAGCTCATGTTACATCACTTTTAAAGAGGCTACAAGTCAGAGGTTTGATAGGTTAATAAATCTTCAACTACAACTAACATGTTCTTACATATTTCAAGTACTTTTTCACCATATTGCTTGAACTTCTTTATCTTTGGATATATAATGTATGAACTTTGTTGTTATTTAAAGAACTGCACAACATTTAAAATTTTTGACCCAAATGAAAAGATGATAAAGTTGACTACTGCATGAAAAACAGCCAGAACCCTAAGTATAGAATTATCTTTTTTTTCCTTTTATTTGTTTTATTTCTTTTTTCCCTTTTTTTTTTCCCCATACTAGGTCTGTGAGCAGAGAATTCATGCTGCCACTCTACCATATAATATAGCCTTCTGCTAAAACCCAACAATAGGGGACCATCCACGATTATATTTGTTAAATACACATACAATTTGTGGAAAGTCCATGGCAAGATATGGAGAAAAGACAAAAAAAATTATGACACATTCATACCAAAATCCACAATCTTGTTCGGACGCCCTTTGGAGAAGTCCCACATTACAAGCTTTGAATCCAGACCTCCAGTAATGACTGTCAGAATTACCCAAAAGAAAACATAATAATCAATCAAAAATTACAACACATGCAAGTTTGACTATATAACACAAAAGAGCAAATTATCTACACTTCTACTTAAATCTACTGATAAACCTGCTTATGATGGAATCATACAGATTATACTCTTAAAACAATAGCATTCAGAATTTTAAAATAATAGCATCATATTATTATAACTTTGTAGAGTTATTTGACATGCGTCCAAAAGCAACATGTTCAATGTGTTTTCAGCACGAAGCCTTCCAAGATCATTATGGTGTTAACTAGTCTACAACAAAAACAAGTGCCATCTTGCACACAGATATGAGATTCAGTAGATTAGACCAGAAAAATTAGTAGAACTACACCATAATATACACTTTGTCCTCAGCACTAGTTAACCACTGAAACAGTTTTCCAACAGAAGCTTAAGTGGCTTGCTTCTCATGGCATTTGAGCAATTTGACATCTTACAGGACAAAAAAAGGTACAAATAGTTTGTTTTGTTGAATGGGACCACTGAAAAACTGAGGAACTTCTGCCATAATTAATTTCATACAATCATGAATTAAAATTTCCTCAACGAAAACAACAATAATAATTGATCAATTTTGGATGGTGGGCATTTTCTCAAATGGTCGTATCTAGTCAAATATAAGGTACACTAGTGAAGTCTTTGACTAATTATGTGGAGACTAGTGAAATCTTGGTTTAGTAGTCAAAAACAATAGAAAAGGAAAAGGAAATAAAGAAAACAAAAGAAATAAAATACACTTGAATGTAACATGAAGAGTCTTGGATTCCATTCTCAAGAATGACAACAAATATAGATACATTATAATAAGCCCATTATTTCATAGGAGATGTATCAAGATATTAATTACCTTTTTTTTAAAAGAAAAAATGATGATATTATTTATCATTAACACATAGAAGAGAGAGAGAAAGAAACAGATTTTCATTTCAAAGGGCTTATCAAAACTTAGAAAGGACTACCTTCCCAAGGTCTCCATGGAATGAATTGCACACTGCTACAGATCTATTATGTAGAGTCAAGGTGACTAGATTAAAAAAAAAGAAAATCCAAGTCTGACAACAAGAGAGATTATACAAAAGAGCCAGGCAAACTTTGATTCACAAAACGAGCATAAGCAAAACACGAAGTTTAGTGTCCAAAGTGATTTATAGACATCTTTAGACACATTTAAACAAAACTCTAACTTAAAATAATTTGAAAGAATACTATTGTCATACCAGCTGCACAGCAAAAGTATTGTAGAGAAAACAGTCAACAAAAAAAAAAAAAATTAAGCACATAAACAACAAGGATACATTTGAATGGCCTGCTCTCAGAGTTTTATAAAGACAATGCTGGCGAATGTCAATGATCTGCCACAAGAATGAATGATTATCAACAGTTAAAGCCTCCAAATCACAACGGTCTCCTGAACACTAAATATGCTTTCTAGTTTCAGCCTTTCAGGCTACACGGAATAGAAGATGACACCATAAGACTAGTGCTTGTCAGTGTAAGGCATGAAAAGAGAGAGAGAGAACTAGAAGATCAAATAATGTAGCCTAATTTACATCTGAGGAAAAAAAAAAAAAAAAGAATTTTTAAACCTCTATACCTTAACATCAGCACTGTCATCCGCACATGCCAGAAAAGATGACTTAAAGTTGCATGCAATCTGCATAATCGAAAACAAGCTTCACTTTAAAGAGCTTCAAATGCATCACCATTGATAGTTAACATCAAATCTCAAAATTTTGCCATATGAAAGAAGAAAAAATTGAATAACTCAAAAAAGAAAATAAATCGCAAGAATGTATTACCTGATTTATCTCCTCTTTGTTATAGTTATAGCTCTCTAATGGTTTCCACGAGGTTGCCTTCAAATTCAAGACGAAACAAAATTTTATTACCAAAAAAAATAAAAAAGCTTGAAAATATTATACTAGCTAACTACAAAGATAGGTGACAAACACAAAGGCTTATTACCATGTGGACATCAAAAGATTTCACTTCCTTTCCAGAAGAAACATAGACAACATCTTCATTACCTATTTTGAACACCACCATTAGCAAGAAATGACTTTGTTATGTTCCAAAATCGAATTTTCAACCTCAAAACCAACACATTAATCAATTGAATTAATAGTAAGGTCCCAAACTGAATAGCAAGAGCATATAGAGCCAACAAGCCAACGAAGACAACAGATGCTTACCAGACTTGAAACATAAAGAGGTAATTGGTTCATTTCCAGTATCAATGACAAGTTGCACATCTTTGCATCGCAAATCGAACCAGCAAACACAACCATCCTATATTATTGATAATCAATTCAGACAAATTTAACAAACTAAATTATTTATATCGCTAACGCGGTAAAGCAGTACCTCGCCGGAAGTGGCAATAAGGCCGGGGCGGTCACGTGAGGCGATGCAGCTGGTGGCCGTGGCCTTGTGACCTCTCAACCGTCGTGGCTCTGCCTCCGCCATATCGTTGCCGTCTCCGGGTGGTTGTTTGTTGGGGTTTTGTCATTCTGTTTTGTTGTTCGGTTTGGGCCCAAGGCCCAAACTCTGTACCAAACTACAAAAACTGGATTGGACCTATTGGTTTCCAATTTGATCAATCATTTTTTATTTTTTTCAACAACAAAAATAGACACCAATGGATTAAACGTTGAAAGGGTAGAATCCAGGCCAGATAATTAGTGAGTATGAATGAGCGTGGTAGGTTACTTAGAGTTCAAAGCTTAGTAGGCTACCAAATGTAGTGTGGCAATTTTCTCTGTTGTCGCTGTTTTTCATTTCTTATGGATTGATCTCTTTCGCTCTTAGGAGTTGATGCTTAAACTGTATCACAATATCTATTGTTATTGATCTTACTTATATTCTGGGTTGATCCTAATCACAACAAAAAAAAAAAAAAATAGAGAATATGAATTTTCATTTAAAAATTCGTCAATCTTATTATACCTACTTTGTATGTGTTTAAAGTTCCATGGAATAAATATTAAGATTCCCTTAACCATGAATAAGAAATCAAAGGAAGTGATGACGTCTCATTAATAAAAATAAATAAATAAATAATAGTCTTTATCTAACATCTTATTGATATAATATTTTATGCTGAATGTTTGTATAGAAAACATGTGTCGGCGTACATTGTAATGAATAGTACAAATCAGAAACGAAATAGTCCACTCTCAAATTTATTTATTTTCTTTTCTCATATCCTCATGAGCTCGGATCGGTATTGACTGGAATTATTTAATCAATACATAATTAAGGGTTGAACAACTATGCGATCTTTGCATTTTTAAAAATATATATATATGTATATTAAAATATTTCTTATGTAATTATTCAGCTTATGATTTATCAAGCAAACATGCATAATATCTATATTTTCATGGTCAATACTTTTATTTAGTTAATTATATCCTTCTAATTCTTAGAGGTTATTTATTTTTTTTATCTGAAGACTGAAAACTAAATAGTGATTGAAACTTGAAAAATATATATATATATTTTTACCTCTGAATATATTATAAACTTGTTTGTTTTTTAAATTTAAAATTGTCTGAAAACTAGTAAGTTAATAATAATACCATTTTTACTATTTGTTGTTATTTAATTTTAATTAATTTAATACAAACATTCGAAAATAAATAATTTAATAAATTCTAAAATATTTTTTATGTACATATTAATAGTATTTTATTCATAATTAAAATATATAGTAGTATTAACCATATTTATATATTTAAATATAATATATTAATATAGTTATGAAAACAACTAAAAAAAATGAATATTTAAATTATAAATTAAAATATATTAGTTTAATTTCAAGACAATTTAGGATGAAATGTATTTAGGTTTTACTTTTCAAACATACTTTTTGTAAGTATAAAAAATAAAATAAAATAAAATAAATTTTGAGAAATATAAAATTAGGATACATTTGAAATTATATTATTTTGGAGAGAATAGATTTGGAATAAAAATTTTAAATATCATTAAGTGATGTGTGATTAAGTGAAAAATGAAAAATTCTTACTTAGGAGTTATTTGTTTTTTGCACTAAACACTTAATAGTGCTGAATTATGTCAATTAAAAAATTTTTGTTTGTTATTTTAAGTGGTCAAATCACTTAAAACTATCCAAAAATTATCGAAAAAAAAAGTCTACTATTTTAATTAATCTTATTTTAATTATGAATAAAAATACTATATATGTAAGTTATAATTTCAACCTTTGTTATAATAGTAATTCAATTTAAGATTATTTTATTTGCTTTTATTTGAACACATAAACTTAATTGATTTTACTATAATAATTAATCTTATTTAATTATGAATAAAAATATTATATATATAAGTGTTTTTAATATTTGTTAAATAATTTATTGCAATTGTTTATATCATATTAAATAACATTACACAACAACTAATAGTAAAAAGATATAAATGACAAATTACTAGTAATCAGACAATTTTAACTTTAAGAAACAAACAAGATTATTATACATTCAGAGGTAAGAAAAGAAAAAATAAACATGTCTATCAGATTTCAGTTACTATTCAGCTTTCAATCTTCAGTAGTATTGTTTAGTCTTCGGATAAAAAAACAAACGACCCTTTAAGTTTTTCAGTTATTTTTTTTGTAGTTTTAATTAGTTTGATCGCTTAAAAAAAAAACAAAAACAACTTAATAAATACAACTCAGCGCTATTAAGGGGTCGTTTGTTCTTTTGTCTGAAGACTGAATAATGCTGCTGAAGACTAAAGATTGAATAGTGACTAAAATATGAAATCTGAATAACATATTTGTTTTTTTTTTCTTATTTCTGAATATATTGTAAACTTATTTGTTTTCTAAATTTAAAATTATCTGAAAATTAGTAAGTTGATATTTATACAATTTCTACTATTTGTTATTATGTAATTTTAATTCATTTAATACAAACATTTAAAAATAAATGATTTAATAAATTATAAAACATTTTTTATGTACATATTAATAATGTTTTATTAATAATTAAAATATGATTAAAAAAATAGTAGTATTAGCCATATTTATATTTAAATATATTAATATATTTAAAAAAAAACTGAAAAAATAAATATTTAAATTGTAAATTAAAATATATTAATTTAATTCTAAGACAATTTGGGATGAGATGTATTTAGGTTTTATTTGTCAAATATATTTTTTATAAGTATCGAGGAAAAAAAATGAAAATTTGAAATTATGTTATTTTGAGGATGATAGATTTGGAATAAAAATTTTTAACTGTCATTAAATGATTTGCAATTAAGTGAAAAGTTAAAAATTCTTACTTAATTTTTTCAGTTATATTTTGGTAGCTTTAAATGGATAACCACTTAAAAAAACAAACGAAAACATCTTAATAGGTACAATTTAGCACTATTAAATGTTAAGTGGAAAAAATAAACGATCCCTAAGTCTTAAGTGAAAAAAACAAACGACCCCTTAATATGTAACTTTTATTTTATCATACTGTGAGAAGTAACTAGATATTAATAGATCCTAATAACACTTTCATTTACTTCTATATTAATTTTAAAGTGCGACAGATGTATAGTGCAAAATTATAATAATTTTGCACTTCATGACTATAAGCAAAGCGTCCTCCAATGATCTCACAAAGCTTGAAACTTAATTATGACAAAGAAGAAAAGTGAAAAAAGAGGAGATCTATAATATTGTCCCTTTAATCATTGAAGAGGACATGGCATGGGTATACAAAATTGAAGAAGGCATGTCAATCCTTGTTGCTCACAACCGAATATAAAAGTCGAAGCATGAATAAAGATATTGATCCTCAGGTACCAACCAAATCGATAGCACCTCAAAATAAGATGCCAAAATCATGGCTTTTTTGACTTAATTATCCATCTTTTTTTAATACCAACCAACACATATAGTAGATGTATGTACAGTCTTCTGCTTGTATTTTAAAACCAAGAAGGAAAATATAAAGAAAAGTGAGATAATATAGTGGTAAGGCCATCCCACTTACTATGCACATCCAAGTGATGGGTTTTTACTCATTTGTCTCGTAATTGTGTGTGGACAATTTGCTCACATTTGTGTGAGTAGCTTTTTTTTGTCTTTTGGAGGTAGAGATCAGAACTCGTCTTTTATAATTTATCTCATCTAGTCCTAATAATAGTCTAACCTAGCATCACAGAGTCAAAAAAAAAATAAAAATAAAAGCAAAACCAAAAACAAAAAACGAAACAAAAACAAAAACAAAAAAGAAGAAGGTACATATTATATAAAAGGTTGCATGTGAACTCAGTTTTGGACTTGCATGGCTTGGAAGCACTTGGATAAAAGTTTGCTCCCTTTCAATGTCGTGTCTTTTGTAATGTTCAAACAAATGCTTCTTTAATTGGGAAAAGCAGAAGCTGTTGCAGTTAACAATGGCAGCGAAATTTGTATGCATTTATGTATGCACCTCTCTGTCCTAGGAAAAGTTGACCAGACCTCTGTTAAAAAAGTTGAAATTACACTACCCATGTAAGAAAAAGGTGCAAATTTTTGGAACTGTACGTTGAGAGCATCCTGAAAAGGATGCATCAGATGTGTTGAATGTGAATATGTTAATGGGGTTAATGATAAGCAGGAAGGACCCCAAAAGTGAAATGTTTAGAGTAAACTTATTTCCGAGTTTGCTTGTTGGTCAATTTAGAAACTCAACAGTGACCATGACATTTTTCTTTGAGAAAATGATTTGGCTTATGTGTTGGAGTTCCTAAACATGGGGGACAGTTGTGTGGCACAAATGGCAATTTTTTTAAAATTATACTGAAAGTGGGTTGTTTGTCAATTTGTCAAAACTCAATTCAATTTAATGTTGATAACGGTAAAGATTCGATCAAATTCTATCAAAAATAGAAATTAAATTAAATCCAATCCTATACCAGATTCTCGATTAGATTACATTTTGGATTGATGTTGATTGGTTAGCTAAAATTACTAAAACTGATCAAAATCAGTCTGTTTAGATTGAATTAATCACATTAAACAAATTTGATGTAGCAAAAGAGAACTATAGAACTAACATTTTGTAGCGACATACACGTAACTTTTTGTCAATTCCACAAAAGAACAAAAAATAAATAAAATAAAATCTTTTTCCATTAAGCAGATACTTATGAACATCTAATGGACAAACAACTAGAAATTTCCAGGATGCTTCATAAATTTGTCATAATTCTGTTGAATTTTTGAACTATATCAAAATTCAAACTACAGGATAATTAGTCCCTGTCTCATGAAAAATTCATGTTAGTCTTATACTAAAAAAAAGGTACAATAAACGTGACCCTTTCTTCAATAGAGTTATGACAAAAAATTGCAAAATCAATATCTTCCGCCTTGTGTTTGATGTGTTTCAGAAACCAATAATTTTCTTCCCAAGATATCTGTCCCAAAACTTGAATTTAAATTCTAATAGGCAAATGAATTAAAAAACAGAGAAATTAAGAGGAGAAAAAATATTGAACTTTACTACTGTCATTAATTATGAAGTAGAAGAAAATTAAAGCTGTTACAAGATAATCTAACTGGGACATCTCCAGATCAAACCTGTTATAAGTAACTACATCCTAGAACAAAAAACCAGAACAAAAAATAAAAAAAAAAAAAACAAAAAATCCTAAATTAGAGTTATTTAGAGAGTCTATGAACCATAATCAATAAAGATTAGACATTAGTGATGCTATTGATGATGATGACTGAAGATGATCCCCAAGTCCCCACAATTGAAGTGATTATTTATGATTTATCTGACAGTGCAGGCAACTGCATAAGCCCATGACTTGAGATGTTGTTTCATGGCCAGACCATCATTTAGTGGAGGCATTTTCTTCATGTTCATGTTCATGTTCATGTTCACATGATGATGAAGTTGTTTTTGTTGGATTCCAAGGTTCTCATACTCGAATATTGTCTCCTGATCATCCAACAACCAAGGAGACTCATGGTGATGAAGAGAAGGAGGACGATATTCCATTTGCCCATAAAATCCCAGATCAAGCTCTCCAAAAACCTGTCTCCTCTCATTTGATAACAACCCTTTCTTGCTGCTTCTTCTCCTTCTTCTTATCTTCTTTTTCTCTTCTGTCTTGTATGCAAGTTCCTCCACTGCCTCTCCAACTTGTCCCACTACTATTTTCAGTGACTCAATTTCAGCCGCAAACTCTCCACGTTTGGTACACCTCCTCACCGAATTCTCCCCACCTGGCGTCTCATCATTTTGCTGGCTTTCTTCAACTTGGTTCATGCGTTTTGTTGCCTCTTCTTTGTCAGTCAACTTTGGTGTAACATGTTCTTCTACCTGTTCTTCACTTCTTGATGATGATGTGAAAACATTAGAGAAGAACCAGAGAGAGTCAAGGCTGTCTATGATCTTTGAACCCTCCATGACCATGACACACCCAACAAACCAAAAGAGACATGAAAGATCTACAAACAGGTCATTGTAGAAACAGTAATGATTTATGAGATTTATAAAAGAGAAGAGAAGAAGGGTGTTTGTAATTTTGCCACAGCTTTTTGAGGCAGGACAATATTTGACAGGCCTCAGATGGATATAACTATAATATTCTCGTCTTATGTTTTCTAATGGACCAATTTGCCCCATGCCTGTTTGGGATTTATGAGTAATATTGGGGGGCAGTTTGGTCTTCTCATGAAACTACTCAGTAGTTTGACTAAGTGAGCTGGCGCTGGTGTGGGAAGTCGTAATCACATTGGTCAGAGACCAAAGCAAGAAAAAGTTGAACCAACGGTCGGCAGCAACGTGGACAGTTATACAATATTTTTTTTATTATTATTTTTAAGAAGGATTTGCGAAAATCTTCTTCCTCTAACTCTGATCTTTTTTAAAATTTGATTTTGTAGTTTTGAATGCAGCAGAAAAGTCCCAAGTTTTTATACCAAATTCACATTATACTTTCGACTTTTAGTTAAGAAATTGCTAATCATATATTAAAAATCTAGTAAGAAAAGTTTCCATCTATATTCAAAATAAAAGTATTAATAATATTATAGTTCCAAAAATTTTATTCAAATGATGTGATAAGTTGATTTGTAGATATCATCTTAATTTAGGATGATGTATTGATGATGTGATAATTATATATAAGAGTATCTTCAATGCTCTCATGGATTGTGAAAAAATTATATGCTACATTGGATGAATTGACATTGAGTTAAAATAAATTTCTTCAATGCAATTATCACTCCTCAATGTTAAATAGAGGTGGCAAGAAAAAAAAAAGGTATTGTCAATTTGATTATCTATTTTTCAAATTGTGTATTAGACAATTATGTCATTAAATCAATAATTATTTAATTCTAATTTTTAAATATAATTAAAAATTAAAAAAATGGAAGTATTAATTAGAAAATATGAAAGCATTAAATTAAAAGGGTAAATTGCACTAACCTTCCCTGAGATTTGACGAAATTGCATAAAAATGACGATATTTGGGTAACCTACACTAACCTCTCATGAGGCCCCAAAAATTCAGCAAAAAACCTCTCGTTCCGTTAATCAACCTCGGTTAAATTTATACAGTCAATTGTCAAAAAAACAAAAAGATTAAAATACCCCTCAAGTCAAATTTAAAGTCAAACTTTTTATTTTTTATAAATTTAAAATTAATAATATATTTTAAATTTAATTAATTAAATTATTAAATAATTTTAAAAAAATAAAAATAAAAAAGTCTTCATGGGAGACCAGATCTGGTCTCCCATGGAGACCAAAACTCTCTAGTGTCTCCAGCGATAGAGCTGGAATCTGTCTCTAACGACGATCTCTATCACTGGAGACCTCCAATTATGGAGATGGCTTCGTCGTGCATCTCCATCGTTGGAGACACACATAGAGACTAGTGGTCTCCGACAATAGAGACCACTAGTCTTTTGGTTTCTAGCGCTGGAGAAGCGCCTGGAGACCAGTGGTCTTCGGCCACTGGTCTCCAACGATGGAGACCACTGGTCTTTAGATGGTGACCAAGAGACTAGATCCGGTCTCTGGCGAATTGAGACCAGATCTGATCTCCAGACAATGATTTTTTTTTTTTTTTTAAATTTAATGTTTGGTTTGATGATGATGCTTAATTTGGGTGGTGCTGATTTGATGAAAATGATGAAGATGATGATTTTGATGAATATAAGATATAAATGATAAAAATTGTGAAATGGAGAAGAGGAAGATGATGATAGAGAGGTAGAAGATGAAGTGGGGGGAGGTAGAAGTTGAAGACGCTTTTTTTTTTTTTTTTAAGGATTTAAATATTATAATATTATTTTATTAATTAAAAATATTATTTATTTATTTATTAATTTAATATATATTAAATTAAAATTTTTATAAGGTATGTATTGACCATTTTACTTTTGACAATTTTGACTTGATGAAAGTTGAGTAACAATAAAAAAGGTTTGTGCTGAGTTTTTGGAATCTTAAGAGAGGTTAATGTGGGCTACCCAAACATCGTTATTTTTGTATAATTTCACTAAACCTTAAGGGATGTTTGTGCAATTTCTCCAAATAAAAGTACATTGAAATATTAAATGAAAATGTATGAAAACATTGAAGAATAATTTTTCAGTTTGATTATTTATCAAATAATATCTATATCATGCAGGAAACAAATCCCTTGATATCGATGATATTACATTTTTTTTAAAAAAAAAAAAAAAACACAATTCATAAAAGCATTAAAAATACTTTAAACTTGTCACATCATTTGGAGAATAAATTTAGATAAATTTTTGGATAGTGTTCCCAAAAATTTATCCAAAAATTATGTTTAAATAATGTAACAAACTAATTTATAGCCACCATTTTTATTTTGAAATGATGTATTAATACTGTAATGATTACACATAAACTTTATCACATCATTTGGATAATAAATTTAGATAGTATAACATTACTTTTTTTCAAATCTCTTCTATTTTTAATTTTGCGGGCTACTACTAATGACTACTAGCAACCAGTGAAAGCGTGAATTATTTGTTTCTTACCGTTAAATTCCATTGAAAGTAATTTAATCGAGACAAGTTTTATTGTAGGTTTATAGAGGGCATAAAAAAAGAAAAATACCCATCATGAATAGTCCATTTACACGATCATCTAAAAATAAGTTTTGGAGTGTCACTACTAAATTTTATGTCTACATAGGTCCTACATTCTCTTAAAACTCAAATAGTCGGTACAAATTTTCTTCATAAATTAGATTTCTTTTAATGTTACATGAATATTGATTTTTTGAGTTGTACTTAGTGCTTAATCTTAATAGGTATTAACAAACCATTAATTCATATGAATTTTTAGACCGTACATCATATTTAAATACAACATATCATATATAATTCTGATAATTCTCGATAGATCTTTAATCATAGTATCAGTAACAGTTAACTTGTTTAAATTTCTTCATGTGTTACAAGAGTATAAATTTTTAAAGTGCATATAGTATTTAATTAGGGCATTTTGTATTCAATTCAACAAGTATCGCTGTACTTTTCAACATAACATGATTAACAATTAAATTAGTTTAGATTTCTTCATGTATTATATGGGTATAAATTTGCGGGTGACAAGTATTTATTCTCAATAAGTAGCGACGTACCTTTAATCTGTATAGATTTTCAAATCATATATAATATTTTCTAATAAAATAATTTTAGACTTTCCAAATTTTTTATTGAAAATTCATATTCAAATAATATGATATGTGAGTTGTCAATATTATATTAATTATCATATCTATTATCTCATAATTTATAAAATGTTTATAACTCATATGTTATATCATTGTGACATAAATTTTGATAAAAAAAAAAATTGATATGTTGTATTTAATCCCAAGAAATCTTCGATCATAGTATTATTAAAAATTAACTTAGCTTTAACAAAAGTGTTAATATCAAAAGTTAAAAATTCAAAAAAAAAAAGGAGATTTTTGTGTGGTTTCAAGCAGATATTAACTGCTACAAAGCTAATCTCGTATAAAATTTTTCAAGAATAAGTGATAAGAAGATAAAAAGATTAGATTCCTAGAATCATAGAGATTACAATAATGAGATCCAAGAGAATTCTTAATAATTTTTTTAAAATTTTTTATTCAAATTATCTCATCATTGGAAGATTTCGTGACATCATACCAACTAATTAAGATACACAGATCTAAAAGGATTTCAAAGAAAACGAAGTTATCAACACGAAGTCGACCTCATGTTCTATTAGAGATTTTATTATAATTAATTAGAATTATCAATTGGGGCTGGACTTGGTTTCAAGGTTTCATAAATGAATGTGTCGGCAACACTGTTAATAATAATTGTTATGGACTTAAATTTTATGTGATTTGACAAAAACTTAACTATACAAGATTAAATTTTGGTATTTTATTACTAGTTGTTAATTGTGCATTCACATGTGAGCCATTCATCACCATGAGCCTTTTCCTTCGCTATATTTTGTCTTGTGTTGAACATTATTCTCTCTCTTTTACTTCCATGGTGGCATGGTGCCTTTACATTTGCCTTATTTTATTTATTTATTTATTTTTTATAAAAATGAATTCTTATGATTTTAGGTGAGTTATTGTCAAAAACTTTATGTATTGTGACAGGATTTTGATAAATTCTAAGAGATGTATTGTGACAGGATTTTGATAAATTTTAAGATATGTATTGGCAAATTCTTGTATTATACGTTTTCAATATATTATAGCTGTCGGAAAATGCATTTAAGGATATTCAAAATCACCCAAATCCGTTTGGTTCTACGCCATTCATAGGTCAAACAAAGTAGTTCTATCAACTTTCTGTTACCAAGAAAATCTTGGATAGAATGGACGTATAAATATGTATATATTTATATATAAATTGAAATTCAAGATTAGCCTTACAATTGGTAATATTTCAAAATATAATCAATAATTAAAGGTTTGAGGGAGGGGGGCACAACTCCCACAACCTCATTCAGTGGCAGACCCATACATTTATATTAGGGGGCATTATAACAAAGTAAAATAAAATAAAAATTAATTAAGATTTTTTTTTAATTGTGAAATTTATTTATTATATAAAGAGAGAGAAAACTCTTTATGTATATTGTTAAATATACAATATGGAACTTAAACTTTTATCACGAATATGAAAGGAAAGTGTAATAATTACTTAAATTATAAATGGAGGTGCAATTCATTCATAATTAAACATATTTTTATTTTTAAAATTTAATCATAATAACCTCTATTATTTTAACTAGTAAACACTATAAAATAGCACTAAAACACTTGTGAGTTTATACATTAGCACTAAAGAATGGAAATATATTCACAACATCGACTAAGTTATGAATGAAATGTGAAAAAAGAAATCCAAAAGATTGAAAAATTGAAGGAAAATTAGTTAATAGTTTATATAAATATGATATAGTTTATATAGTCAATAGTTTATATAAAAAAATTACGATAATTAATGATAATTATTCATAAATATATATAAGAAAAAATATTTTATAGTTCATTATAGGTTATAAAAGTTTTTAAAGTCAAAACACTTCAAATGTGAAAATTTGTTTGGTTGGTAAATATCTATATTATTTGTTTTTATAACCCAGGTATGAACACCAATAAATCCACACATATAGTTCATTACCTTTAAAAAAAAAAAAACACAAGTATAAATTAGGGATGTATACTATTCATTACCTGGGGAAAAAAAAAAGGATAAAAATAGCACATGTATAATGCTATATATAAGTACATGTATAATGTTACGCATAAGTGAGGAGTCTGCCATTGAACTGTTCATTACATTTGAAAAAAAAAAAAAAAAGGCACATGTATGACAGTATGAGTGATGCGTGTGCTGCGTGCGTTACTTTGATAAAAAAATTTGAGAAATATTACTTGCATGAGTCAGGATCGAACCCGAGACCAAGGTGGCAATGGAAGTTATAAAATGCGCCTCTTACGGCCTGACCACTCCACATTTTGCGATTATGGTGGCTTTGAAATTGTATATATCAATTTCTTGATATATATATATTTAAATATCTAATAATTAGTTATATATACCTAATAAATTTTTGTAAAATTTCAGGGGGAGCACGTGCCCCTCCTAGCCCTATACTAAGTCCACCCCTGACCTCATTAGTATGGACAAAAACTGCAATCTTACCATGTGGTAAATTTTACGGTGAAAGAAGTATGTAAATCCACTGCAACCAATATTTTCTTCATTAATGCGAGTATAGGGAATATATACCATTGATTCATGTTTGTCTTGTTGAATATTATGTATATTTACAGCATGTACTAGTATATAGGCTCTTTTGCTTGATAAATAAGGTTGCAATGCATGTCTATTAATAACTCATCTTCGAGTTATTATACCATAAATTATATTTATAAAAAAATGTAAAATTAAATAGGCTGTAATCTCAATTGCACTCACAGATATACTAAGCCGATAATGCTTAGGCTGAGGTTGGCCCCATTTATTACTTTAAAGGCATGCAGTTGCAGCCATAACAGTCTAAAATGTAGGTGAGAGACTTAATTATTTGTTAGTTAGAACGTAATATTCCGGTGAACTGCACTTGACATTTAGGCTGATGCATATTGTTTTCATAATTTAGTGAACAATAGGTGTTCGGTGTCTTATGTCTGTGTTCTAGACCTTCTGGTATTGAACTTCTCTATTAAGACTTTTTAATTTGTGGATATAGATTGCTTTTGCAGTTTTAATTTGATGCAAATTAAAGAATCCATCGATTAACAAAATTATCTTATGAAATTAATAGATAGAATGGAAATAAGAAAATAACAATTTATATGATCACAGATATAATACAGTTTCTCAGTGTAGTACAGACTTAAAGTTCGAAATCAAGTTGATTACTTATGTGATAATAAACTTGCCAACTTGCCTAATCCATGCTTGTAAGTTATATGGAGCATTTAATTAGATATATTATGTTGGTAAGATTTGATTGGTTAATAAAAACCAACATTTGCCTATAAATAAGCACTAACCTTATGTAAATTGCATCCCACTTTTGATGAATAAAACCACTCTCTCTATACTCCTCCATAATCTACTCTCTACACTTATCCATAGTCTCTTCTTTCTTTATATTTCTAAAATTCTCTACATAGATATTCATAGTCCTTTTTACTTGTTTGTTTCAACCCTAAAGTTTACAATATGTTATCAGTACGAATCAAGTAAGTATGAGTGAAATTATTCAACATGTTTTCTTTCTCTACTTCAATTCCAACTCTTCTCATGAGTATACTCTGTGGTTGCTAATGATTTGAATCCTCCGCATCAAAAAATAAGATGGATTTGTACATATTTCTTTGTTTATTTTTATATTGGAACTAACAAGTTTGTTGTTATGTTTTAATATCTTATGTTTATCTTACATGTGCTTAGGGATGGTAAAAATATCCGATCCGATCCAAACTCAAAAAAACCCGGTTTATTTGGGATGGGTTTGGGGCCAAAAAAATTAACTTTGGGGCGGATTTGAAGCTAAAAGGCTGATCTGTTTGGGTTATCGGATCAGGAACGGGACAAGCTTTTTTGCCCCGACCCGCCCCATTAACCCGACATATAAATTAAAAACAAAAAAATCTAACAGGTAACAACAATCACTTCTCCAATGTTTGAAAGCATTGGAATGAATTTTTAGCATGGATTTTTGTAATGTTTGCGATTATTTATTTATTTAATGTTTGTAATGAAACTTGATTATATTGTTACTACTATTTTAGTATTTATGACTATATAGTATTAATATTTTGGATTGCGTAATGACATTTCATCATTAATGTAGTAAGTCTTTTGATATTTATTATGTTTTTTTGTTTAAATATTTTTTTTAGTTAAAAACTAAATCGGGTTAATGGATTGGGTCCGGGACAAATCCTTTCAATTAAGTTTGGGTTTGGGGCAGAAAGTGGTAATTCGTTTGGGGCAAGGGTTGGATTTGGAGCATCTTTCAAAAAATTCGGATCGGGTTTGAAAGGGATAAAATCTGATCCGATCCGATCCGTTGCCATCCCTACATGTGCTTAAATTTTGAACTTTAATTTTATGAATATGGTTATAATATATTTTTCAAAACAATTATAAATAGATAATTTGAAGTTTCAGATGATAATTCTATATATATATATATATATAAAAAGGGTATAACCTAAAGTTCTCAACAAATTTAATCAAAGCCTAAAGTTTTGGATTTTAATTTATTAGGACCTGAAATTCTAGATTTCAAATTAATAAAACTTAAAGTTCTAGAGTTTAATTTTTAAGAATCTGAAGTTCTAAATTTATATTGTTAAAACCTAAAGTTATCATGATTTAAGATCAAAAATTCTAAAAATATACATATGAAATTTTTGGGAACTTGAAGTTCCACGTACATATTCATAAAGGAATTTAAGGAAAAAAAATTATATACAAATTTTCTTTAAATATAATGTTAATATACTATTTACCACTTTGGTCATGTCACTAATAATGTTGTTTTATGAATATAACTATGTCAAATACTACAAAACTAGAATTTCTTCTACTTAATATTTTTGGAAAGAACTATGTATCATGAATTCTTGATATAAAGTTGTACCTACAATCCAAAGATTTAGTTGATACTATTAGAGATAATAATGAAACATCTCTAATAGATAAAGCTAGTGCAATGATTGTTATCCGTCATCACTTATATAAGAGCCTGAAGACTCAATACCTCACAATTAAACATCCATTAACTTTGTGGAAAAATCTGAAAGATTGGTATAACCATCAGAAAACTATCGTCCTTCCTAAAATCAGGTATCAATGGAGCCATCTGAGACTATAAGATTTTAAATCAGTTGCTGACTACAATTCTGCCCTGTTTAAGATAACTTTACATCTAAAATTGTGTGGTGAAATATTGACTAATGTAGATTTATTAGAAAAGATGTATACTACTTTTTGTGTCTCTAATGTGCTCCTGCAGCAGTAATATAGAAAGCATAGATTTATAAAATACTCTAAATTAATTTCATGTTCTTTAGTGGCAAAACAAAATAATGAGTTTTTGATGAAAAATCATGAACTCCACTTAGCTGGCATTGTAACACTTCCAAAAGTAAATACTATCGCAAGCAAAGGTCATGAACGTGGATATGGATGTGGACGTGGTTATCATAGTTATGGTGGTCATAAATTTTTGAGTCATCGAAACTAGAAAAACACGCCTCAAAAGTAGAATGTTTATAATGTCAAATATGACAAGGGAAAAATTATAGAGAAAGATGCCTCTAAAAATTATGAAGATGTTTATTTCATATGTAACATATCCGGACACTGGTCACATACCTGTCGTATAGCCAAATACCTGGTTGATCTGTATCAGGCCTCTATGAAAAGAAATAAAAAGAAAATTGAAACAAATTTTGCAGATCAAAATGATGATCCAATAAATATCACAAATTTAGATGTATAGGATTGTTTTAAAAATACAAACGGAAAAATAGATTACTTAATTATTGATGAAAGTATCCATACTAATTAAGAAAATTATCTATTTAGTACTATTATGTTAATTTTTGTGTATTTTTATTTTACTTAGAAATTATGTTAGTACATAATTTTGTACCTTTTTTGGAGGGAGATAATTTTTTACTTTATATTTTGTTATCATAATGTACTAATATGTTGTTTTTCTAATGAAAAATGGATGCACATGAATTATCTATTTTCAAAAGTGAAAGTGAAGATATATATATTGTCGAAAGCGTAACAACACACATTATTCTTCAAAATAAGAAATATTTTTTAAACTTATGAGTGACCAAAGTTAAGGTAAATACTACATTAGGTCCTGCAAACTAAATAGAAAGTTCTAGAAAAACCATAATCTTATTAACAAATAATACCAAATTATTTATAAATGGTGTCTTATATTCAAATAAATCCAGAAAAAATCTACTCAATTTCAAAGATATATGTAGCAATAAAGATCATATTTAAACTACAAATGAAAAGAATATTGAATATCTATGCATCACTAAAATTATTTCAGACTAAAAGCTAATTTTGGAAAAGCTTAAAACTTTCTCATCTGAATTATATTATATAATTATAAGATCAATTAATATTTATATAGTTTTGAGTCAGAAATTCTCAAAACCAACAACGTTTCAACTTTAACATGATCGTCTCGGTCATCCGGGATCTATAATGATGCATACAATTATTGAAAATTCGCATGAATGTCCATTAAAAAACCTGAAGATTTTATCATCCAATGAGAATATATGCATTGTTTGTTCATAAGAAAAATTAGTGATCTAACCATTCATTTCTAAAGTTAGTTTTAAATCTCCATCTTTTACAACGAATTTAATGAGACATATGCAGACCTATTCATCCATCAAGTGAACAATTTCGTTAGTTTATGGTATTAATTGATTTGCTTGCAAGATGATCACATGTATGTTTGTTATGTAGTCATAACTTTATTTTTGTTAGATTGCTTGCTCAGATTATTAAATTTCGAGCACAATTTATTGATTATCCAATTAATAACATACCACTAGATAATGCTGATGAATTTACATAAAAAACATTTGATGATTATTGAGCATCGGTTGAAATTGATATTGAACATCTAGTTCCATATATACATACTTAGAATGGTTTAGCAAAATCATTTATCAAATGCATCTAGGTAATTGTAAAAACTTTGTTGTTACAGACAAAATTCCAACTTTCTACATGGGGACATGTTATTTTGCATGTAGCAATATTGATTCACTTTAGGCCAGTAACATATCACTAGTACTCTTCATTACAACTTATACTTGAACATCAACTTGATATTTCTCATTTATGCATTTTTGGTTGTGCTGTATAAGTCCCTATTACACCTCCTCAACAAACCAAAATGAGATTTTAACATCGTTTGGGGATATATGTTGACTTTAATTCACCTTCAATTATAAGATATCTTGAATCATTGACATGTGATCTTTTTACTACCCGTTTCACAGATTGTCATTTTGATGAAACAACATTCCCACCATTAAGGGGAGGAGAAATTTCTCCTGAAAAAAAGCATAAGAAAAAGCCATAATTGGAGAGAAAAATAAACTTTCATAGGATGTGACAATAATATCTCTTTTAGATTCTCGTATCACTCAGTGTGAAAATAAAGTACAAAAAATAGTCAATCTTTAGATGATTGCAAATAAGTTACTAGATGCATTTAGAGATGCTGTCAAAGTAATAAAATCATATATTCCAGCTGTTAATGTACCAGTTAGAATAATTGTTCATGTAGAACAATGGAATCAGAATATGGCAAATTAATCATCTAATGCATGCTAAAAACATGGTAGGCCAATCGGCTCAAAAGATAGTATTTCACAGAAACGGAGAATGAACAATCATGATTCTAGTGAAAATAATATTCAATTTATAAAATCCATATTCTCAGAAAAATCAACTCTAGATGAGTTATCAGTCCCTGAGGAAACTATAACCCTTAAAGATGTATAAGCCCCTAAAGGGCTATAAAATTCCAAAAATAATGAAATTTTAATGAATTATGTAGAAGATATGTTGATGTATGACAAGATTAAGAAATAGAGTTCTTATAGGAATAGAATTTAAATTTCCTTAAGATTAATTTTTCTAATTTTAATTAGTTTTAAATTAAGAAGTTAATAGTCAATTAGGATTTCTAATTCTAGTAGTTTTAGGACTAGAATCATTACAAAAGGATTTGGTTTGTTTGAATTTAGTATGTTATTGATTATTTTCTTGTGTGATAATATAGTTTATATTTTAATTTTTTTTTTTATTGTTTATTGTTTTTATTTCGAACAAAACTTCTGTTGCACCAAAATTGGTATCAGAGTGTGGTCTACCTTCGACTGATGTTGAAATTAGTTCAAGTGAACAACGAATCCCTAACAATGAACGACGATTCGCAATCATTGATGAGCATCTTAATAGAGTTGAGCAACGATTTGATAAGATAGACAAAACTCTTCGAAGTCTTCAACAAGCCCTTGCTATGTTGACTCTTGAAGTTAAACAAGTTACTGGCGAGCATCAACTTGACTTGCTAGGTGGTCGGACGACAACTATTGGTGAGTACGATGGAGATGATAGTGGGCGATAGGGAGGCCGAAATTTGGATGGTGGTGACTCGCAGAAACCAAATCTGGGCAAGAGAGACCTTCTAGATCCACGCAATCTATGTGACCCACGAGACCCACAACCAACGCGTCCAGATCTGCACATAGGTGCGACGTCGCTCCAAACTACCAGAATCCAGAAGACCAAGACTCGCGTGGCTCAAATATGAACTTGGAACCCGCGTGCAACCCGAATCTTCCAACAGCACCTGTATAACCTGCTTTTTAACCCATCAATGACCTCACCTTCCTTACCACCAGTTCAGTGAGGTCCGTTCATCGCTCCACTTCAATATATACAATTTGCACAACCTATATGCGGATTTATACAGTTGCGACCCGTTTTGCAACCTTAGGCACGTAGAACTGTGCAAGATCGAAGCCCGTATAGCCTAGAACGACAACGATAAAGGCTGACGACCCTAGATTAGTGGGGACAGAGGTCAACCTAGTGACGACAGGGACAAATTTGAAGAGACTCGATCATACCCATACCAACCTAACCTGATTCATGTGTACCAAAAGGGGTAACCAAGGTGTTTTCGGGTGGCACGATCAGTAGGATCCAACATTGTGAAAATCTTTGAATATTTTCCTTCTGATGAGTTATCTTTGTAACCACAAAACTCGAAAACGAGTTTTTCAAGAGAAAGGGATTTGATGTAGGACAAGATTATGAAATTGAGTTCTTATAGGAATAGAATTTAAATTTCCTTAAAATTAAGTTTCCTAGTTTTAATTAGTTTTAAATTAAGAAGTTAAGAGTCAATTAGGATTCCTAATTCTAGTAGTTTGAGAACTAGAATCATATAAAAGGATTTGGTTTGTTTGAATTTAGTGTGTTATTGATTATTTTCTTGAGTAATAATAAAATTTATATTTTAATTTATCGTTTCTTTATTATTTGTTGTTTCGATTTCAAAACAAAACATCCGTTGCACCATATGTGGAGATGAAACAGTCATCGATGATATATTTTTATATACAATGACTATTAAAATTATGAACGATGATTTTAAACTATATACGGTTGATGAATGTAAACAAACACATGATTGACCTAAATGGAAAAATACAATTCAAGCAAAATTGAGCTTTTTGGCCAAACATAAAGTATTTAGACATGTAGTCTAGATGTTAGCAAACGTCAAATCTGTTGAGTACAAATGGGTATTTGTACAAAAATATAATGAGAAAAATGAGATTATAAGATATAAATTAAGGCTTATTGCACATCTCGTAAAGACCAGAAATAGATTATGATGAGATATATTCACTTGTGATAAATATAATTATTTTTAGATTTTTAATAAGTTAGACTATCTCAGAAAGACTCCAAATGCATCTCATGAACTTAGTAATAACATATTTATATAGGTCACTTAATATTAATATATACATGAAAATTCTTGAAGAATTTAAAATGTCTGAAATATATAAATCAAAAGCTAATAATATTTATTCAATTAAGTTGCAACGATCTTTGTATAGATTGAAACAATCAAGACGAATGAGGTATAATCGCCTTAACTAATACTTGATAAATGAAGGATATATTAATAATCTTATATATCCATGTGTGTTCATAAAGAAATCAGAATCTAGATTTACAATTGTAGCAGTATATATCGACGACATGAATTTAATTGGAACTCCTGAAGAGCTCCTAAGAACTATTGTATATTTAAAAAGAAAATTTGAAATGAAAGATTTAGGGTAAACAAAATATTGTTTCGGCCTATAAATCGAGCATAAATCACATGGAGTACTCATCTATCAAAGAGTATATATTAAAAAAATCCTGAAACTATTCAATATTGATAAAACTCATCCCTTGAGTAGCCCTATGGTCGTTCGGTCTCTTGATCCTAAAAATGATCCATTTCGACCTAAAGAAGATAATGAATAAATACTTGGTCTAGAAGTACTGTATCTAAGTGCAATTAGTGCGTCATTATATTTTATACAATGTATTAGGCTTGATATTACTTTTTTAGTAAATTTATTCGTTAGATTCAGCTTTGAACTAGCACGATGTCATTGGAATGAGATCAAACATATTTTTTTTTATTTTTGTGGAATAACAGATTTGAGATTATTCTATTCAAAATCAGCTAGTAATACAAGTTTGATTAGTCATGCAGATGCTGGATATCTTTCATATCCTTGCAAAGCTCATTCACAAATGATACAACAATTTTAAGGCGCTCCACAAAATAGACATTTATTGTCACATCCTCCAATCATTCTGAAATCCTTGTACTCCATGAAGTAAGTAAAGAATACATATGGTTGAGATCTGTCATTCATCATATCTAAAGTACATGTGAATTACCTACTCATCAAATTTCCCAACAATCATATATGAGGATAATACTGCATGCATTGCTCAAATCAGAGGAGGATATATCAAGGGAGATAAAACTAAACATATTTCACCAAATTTCTTTTATACTCACGAGTTTCAATAAAGCCAACAAATTGATGTTAAACAAGTCCGTTCCATGGATAATATTATAGATTTATTCACTAAAACACTGTCAACATCAATATTCAAAAAATTGACTTATGGTATTGAAATGTGTCGATTGTGTAAGCTACATAATTAATTATGAAGCATTCATTAGAGAGAGTATAATTTTTTACCTACGTGCACTATACTCTTTTTCCTTATCCTATTGAGTTTTACTGGTAAGGTTTTTAATGGGGCAGTATTCAAACATGTCTAACATCACTAAGACCCAACAAATCTGATCTCTTTGCATGGTTTTGACCCATAAAGTCTTCTTTAACTAAATATAAATATTGATAAGGAAGTGAAAGTCTGTGGAAGGGGGGGGGGGGGGGTGGGTGGTTGAGGGTGGGTGTTGTAAATATAGTCTTTCACTTTTATAGAAGAAGAAAATTCCAAATTTAATTTGTCAAATTATCAAGTTGATTACTTATATGATAATCAACTTGCCAAGTTGCCAAATCTATTCTTGCAAGTTGTATGTAGCATTTAATTAGACATATTGTGTTGGTAAGACTTAATTGGTAGATAAAAACCAATATTTGCCTATAAATAGGCATTAACCTTATGTAAATTGCATCCCACTTTTGATGAATAAAAACCACTCTCTCCACACTTTTCCATAATCTCTTTTCTCTACACTTATCCATTGTCTTTTCTTTCTCTACATTTCTAAAATTCTCTATATAGATATTCATAGCCCTTTTTACTTATTTGTTTCAATCCTAAAATTTACAATAAGAATGTCTATTTATTATTTAACATGAATATAATAAAGTAATTTTAACGTTTCAAAAGAAAAAGTTCATTTTAAGCTATTATCACTGGGCAAATTGCAACAATTAACAATTCAAACTCATCCTCTGTTATATATATGGTCACGAGACTCAAGACAAACCAAAATGAAAGCTAATTAGAAACTCACCCCATAAATGAAAGAACGTACATCTTGTAGAGTTCATCCAATAAGCCATAGAACATGGATCTCCTCGACTCAAATTCTGAGTTGCCAGATTAGCCATTGTTGGAATCCAAGAAGCAAATTGTTTATGGAATATCAAGTGTTCAGGATAAAAGTTTTGATGGGTTTGGTATATATGCATTCATCATTTAAGATCATAATACATGACATAAGTGTCTCATTAATTGTATGAGTTTATAGTATAATTAATAATTTTTGTTAACCTATTATGTTCTTAGATGACGATGACGTATCCGCCAAGTGTATTGAAGCTTTTCTCAGGTTTTAGAAACATATGTATTAGCTCGAAACACGAGGAATGAAGAACAACTAGGCCTATCCATTCCACACGAAACTACTATACTGTAATTTTCTTACACAACGATATGTATCTTTTTCGGACCCATAAAAGAAGGAAATCAAGCTTCTTCATCATACTTTCAATAAATATACATATACATACACACACATATATATATATAAATACGCTTTATCTATTTAATGTATATATATCCGCTCAACCCTACATATCATGCGCTTTATATATTTGTAATTTCAAAGTAATGTTTTGAATTTTCCACTTTTCTTTCTCCTCAGTGTACACTCAACCCCAATTATTGCATTATGCATACAACACAAAATGGAAAAAAAAAAATTAAAAAAAAAAAAAAAAAAAAAAACACACACACACACTTTGTAACTCAGAAATCAAAGCACCCAACAGTACACGAAGCCTATTAGCTTATCACCTTTGAACTACTTCATCGTTCACATTCCAAAGATTAATGAGGCATAATTTGACATGCGACCAATTTAGTGTTAATCTAATAAATTGAAAATGTAACATTAAAATTTAAATGTGCCTTGAGATTTTTTGTTCCACTGGCGACTGACATAAGGAAATGTGATTCACATGTTTGCATAGGAAGTTCCAACATCAAACTAAAGTAATTGTCACTGACGATGTGTCAGAAAATTATGTGCCACGTGATACATGATGGTCCTCCGTTTAGCCCAATTTCCATTTTCATTTTTAAAATTAATATCCAAGTGTATTTTAATTTTTAAGACATGCTATATAATTGTCACAGAAGAGAAAAATAATTAAATAAGTGTGTCTCCAATTACACGTTATTATATATATGTTCATTTATTTTTTCTTTATAATTATTCTGTTGTTTTGACATGCATACTTGCATTTAACAATGTTTTTTTTAAAACTGTAGAAAACTTTACTAAAAATCAACAGAAAACACACAATTAATGGTGACATTGCGCCACCTAAGGTCCTCATTTGAGGACAAAGTTGAGGAGGCCAAATTTTATTTCTAATGGTTTACTTTTCTAGAAACGACCTGACACCTTACAATACTGATATCACTATAGAAAGCCTTAATGTCATTTACAATCACCAAGCTGCACAAGCTCAGAATTTACAAGCAATACAGCATTTGACAATTTTTTTTTTTATCTTTGAAAGAAGACATGCATTTAACCTTGTTCTTGTCTTATTACTGATAAGCTCAGACGTAGCAATCTCAGTAACTTGTACACATTTGAACATGACATTTCTGGAGTTCTCCAGAAATAATAATAATAATAACAATAATATTCCATGAACTCCTTTTCGACAACCTTGGATTCTATCCTTTTCGACAAACCTTGGATTCTAATCCTCAAATTCGATTCATCAATGAATTTTTATTTATGGAACTGTAATCAACAATCCATTTTTTATCTGAATAGCAAGGAATCCAAGTCAGATAATCGAAATGTTGACAAAAATCGTATTCACCAATTTTTTTTTACAAATGATTGAACAGAAAAAATAAAATTACACATGTCAAGATAAAAAAAAAAAAAAAAAAATCATCTCTGATTCTGGAAGATGTAAGCGTTCTTCATCATCTAACAGTAGATGCAACAGTATGAGCCCACCATCTGAGATTATCTTTCATGTCAATCTCATTACTCAAAGTAGGAATTTTCCAATTCATCAACAGTGGATTTTTTTCTTTCTTTTTCATGTCCAAAACCTCCCATGCTTCAGAGAGATAAGGCCTAGAAATAGCAGACTGATCATCAACATCATGATGATTATCATTTTCTACTTTATCTTCTGATTTTTTTGCCAATCTTTGTAATCCAGGAACAATCTCCACCAATCTTGAATCCTTGTTATCTTCCTCTGTGAAAACAAAACCAAGATCCATAAGCCCTTTTAGCTCTTCAAATTCCAATTCAGACAAGCTCTTGCTTTCACCACCACCTCTCTTTATTCCTCTCCTAGTTCTACCACCACCAGCTGATTTTTTCTTCAATACATGTTCTTGACAATCATGAGCTGGCTTTGGTTCTCCTCCTTTTTCTTCTTCATGATCTTCTCTTTCTGTGGATTCTTTTCCTGACAGAATTGTTTGAAGCTTTGGCGTGAACAGAACCGAGTCCGGCGACAGAGACAAAGCATCGTAGCTTGTTTTGGAGCTCAAATCAGCACTCATCGACCTCTTATGCCGAGTTGGGACGCGTGAAATCTCTGGTTTTGATTTCTTTTCTTCTTTTTCATCATCTGGGTTCGCTTCAAAAACTGATAAACACGATGGCCTTGGTTGATTTTTCAAGATTTCCACCTCAAACCAGTATGAATCAATAATTTTCATCAGGTTCTCAAATTCCATCAATGGCAGCCAAGAAGAGAGAGTAAAAGAAAAAAGTCAAAAATCTTTAAAAAATAAATTGTGGATCAGAACAAGGTGCACACTTTGGAGCTTGATATATAAGACAGATCCATTGGTACCAAAATACCCTTCAGATTCAAGAATATTACTTAAAATCTAACACACGTTTTCAACGTCAGATTAAATAATGGTTTGCGAGTGATGTAAACTAATAAATTAATTAACAAAATGGTTGCTTTTCCTGGCAAGTAAAAGAGAACGTGTGATGACGTGGCTTTAAGCAGAAGCGAAAAGTAATTATTGCGTGTGGTGAAACAGGGATTAGTGTGGATGGTACCAGATAAATCAACCACCGGTCACGACATCAGTCTTGATCAATTCAATAATTTATTGTGTACCATTCAATTTCACAATAATTGTTACTTTCTTAGCTTCTTGCTTCCAGTTTACACTAGTGACGAATGATTGAACAATTCTCATGCACCATCATGTAATTCATTGTCAGCCCGAAACTACTAATGGTGCGTTTGGACAGTCGCATTAGCGACCGCATTGGACAATACCATTATCAAAATTTGATTATTTCATTTATAAATATTAAATCAATTTAAAATAGTTTTTTTGGTACATCTTATTTTGATATAATCATTTTCACATAAATTCAATTCTATCATATATCAAATATGATATATAATCATGTTCTGTCTAATGTAATTCAATTTAATGGAATTCAATTCAATGCAGTCTAATTCAATCCAATATGATATACTAAATACGCTCTAAAAATGGTTTCTTTGCTTTCAAAATAAACAAATAAAAGTGTTTCTTCGATGCTATAGAATATACTAATATATCCAAAATGAAATTTTGGTGTTTGTAAGTTTGTAAAATAGTTTCCTTTTTTAGCTTCAACATTACTAAATAAATTAACCTGTGCTTGATAAATAATTTTCATTTTTTTTAACAAAAATATATATACAAATCTATATATATTTCAAAAGGTTAATAAACTTTCTCTTTATATTTGTCATAGGTTCAAGTCACATTATGTACATTATTAATATATGTGAGAAAGTTTTTCTCTTTATAATGGACGTAAATTTCTCTTGTTATTAGAACAAATTTTCAGGCCATTGTATTTAATCTCATTTGACCACCTTTAATGTTAGCAGATTTTCATTATGTTGTAGTTACATATTAAAAAAAAAAATAAAAGATAAATATTGATTGTTTTCTTATTATAGTAATTAGTTGGACAATATCAAAGGTTGGCAGGAGAATTTTCAACATCAAAGTTCGGCTGAAGAATTTATAGTTGTAAAATAAAAGAAGTTTCAGTTTTTGATTATATGACCGGAAAGAAGAAAAATCACGAGTGTAAAACTTAATTAAAAAAATTAAGAACAGGTAAATTACGTGTTGCGGATATCGGCAAAGCAAAATTGTTTATTTCAAAAGTCAATTGTCAACGCATATAGATTTCAAATATCGGAAATACTATAGTAAATCAGTCACTGCTCTGGAGGGAATTGTGAATATACCAAATTTATTCTTTTATTATGCGAACCGATCCATTTGATTATCGAAGTCAAACGAATTGCGTTGAAATAAAGATAAAGACGTCCTAACTCCTAATTGCCACGGTTCTTAGGTCCACCTGGGAAACGCTAGAATTTGACTCAGCAATAGAAACTCGCCAAGTGGAAACTCTAGATTGGTAAGAGAAAAAGTTCTCTCAGTCCACTCACAAACACTTGTCTTGTCCACACTGTTGTCCTTTTTCTTTATTTCTTCTTTTTTGGGTCCACGAGCATTGATCGTCTTGGGACAAGAGCCTGGGGTCGATCAGTCCACGTAACATTAATTAAATAATCCTGAATAAAAAAAAAATACTAAAATGTGATTAATATGAAAAACGATCTACCACGCATGGCCAAAAAGGATAGAAGAAAAATATTATTACATTAAGCATTATAAACACGTTCATACTTAAAGTCTACAATCTACATGCAGGTTAGAGAGGGTTTGACAAGAAGGTGGATGGTCGTTGGTCCATCTAGCGGTCTAGCCTCGAAGTACAATCTGTGATTTAAATTTTAATATAATTATGTCGATGGAAACAATTTATTTTTAATTTCTTATTTCTTTTAAATTAGTTTTCACATATGCATTGTTAGGGAGTGAGTGAGTGTGTGTATATATACATATATATATATATATTCAGTTTAAGTAGCAGGATATCGATTATTTTGTTAAGTACTTTTACATAAGTACCGATATTTACAAAGGAAATAACTAAATTTCCAGCTTCATTGGTGGGATGTCCACCTTCTTATGTTCAAAATTGAAGCAGCTTTTTCTTGAATAAGTGAGACGTTCTACTGATAGAATATGATATAATTAATTTCTTTTTGTATTTCTTTTCTCTTGAACAAAAGTTAGCTAAGTTGGTATCTCTATGGCCCACACTTAGCTCTTTTAGCCCAAAAAAGGAACAAAGTACTTAATTCAATTGAAAAGGTTAATATCATTTCAGTAGAAGTGGGAAAAAAAACTGAGACTAATTCGAATAGGATTGATTCGATTTGAACCGATCCGAAAATAACGATTTTCAAATTGACTTCTGGTTGGGTGGGTTTTCAATATTTAAACCGATTTTTTTTGGTCTTGTGCACTGATCGGAGGAGAGCAACATTGATCTCTTCTACTGATGATGATGTTGATAGCCGGTGATGATGGTGATAATGTTATTGATGGTTGTAGGCTGGTGATAATGCAGATGTGGAGAAAGAAAGAGGATTGTTAGGGGTGGAGAGAGAAGAAGAGAAGAGGGAACTGGTGCGGTGGTGGAGGTTGTGATTAGTGGTTTTGTATTTGGTTGTTTATTTGTTTTCTGGGTGTTGGAGGCCCATTTTATATTAGGTATAATTGTTTACTGAAGACCCATTTACAGGCCTAAACCGACATGAACCCACCCGAACAAGTAGGTCAATGTTGAGTTCCACTCTTATTTTGTTCGGTTTTCAATTTTGAATACCAATCTATGTTTTCAAAAACCGACTAGACCCAACCTTTGCCGACCCCTACATTTCAATATATATGCTTGTATAGCTAAAATTAAAGTAGGATATTGAATTAAAGATGATACTTGTAACTTAGCAAATATTCGAGTAAAAAACATTCGTGAAGCTTGCTCGGTTCCTTAATTTATTAACACTAAAGCTACTAGCTGAAATCATACAAGACAAACAAACTGTTAAATCATGAAAAATGAAGTAAATATTTAGAATTAAACTTGATTAAAAAAAAAAAAAGTTATAAACAATAATACATAGCTAGAAATTATTAGTGGGAGGATATACATATATATATGTGTGTGTGTGTGTGCACATGTACATACTAGCAAGTGCTGAGTGCATTTACTGCATTAAGTGGTTGGTGTGAAGCTTGTTTGGCGGGCGTTGGGCTTGGATGGTTTGCATGGATACATTGCCGGGCAAATCTCCTTTGGCAGTGAGCTTGCTTCAAATTAGCTGTTTTCAGAATTTGATCTTAGGCAGCCAATTAGTTCTGGCTGACTGCCAAAGGAGTAATTGCCCGGTAATGCATCCATTCACTTGAATGCAAGAACATATTTTCTGCTTAGATAATCTGATCAGCCACATTTTGGATGAACAGTGGCCTGTATGTGATGTATATATAGGAAATGATGAGAGAATTAAATATGGTATTTTCCATGCAAACAGCATATTCCAAGCACATCCGTTCCTCTCTATTTGATAAGTGGCGAAAGGTAAAGTGGTCCTGGACGTGACTTTTATTCGCACAACTTCACTGATTTATTCATCCTATAGGTTTGCCAATATCCGTCTTAATTAGATTAGTTTTTCTTTAGTGATCAGCATCATCTTGATCTCAACTCCGCTTCTGGTGTGCAGTTGTCTCGGTTGCATGAACAGTTTTCTTGTTTGCGTGTATATGTTGTTGTTATGTCTTGTATCTCATGTGCAATTATCAAGGTTGTGGTCTACAAATGATCAAGATGTTCTTGATTAAAGAATATTTTAATCTAAATTGTTTCCTCCAGTGCTCTATATTAGTGTAAATGTTTAAAAAGATTTTTTAACACTTAGCTGTAATGTTTAGGTTTAGTTTGATATTTCCTGATAGAAACAGCACTTTTACTTGTTTTTCTTTTTTCCTGCAAATTTAGACTCTAACATTTAACAATTCCTTTTTCTTTTTTTCCCGCAAATTTAGACTTCAACATTTAACAATTCATTTCTTTTAAAGTTTGGGCTGGTGTCTATAATGCCATTAAATCGAACCAATTGTTCATTAAAATTAGCGTTTAGCATTAAGCGATCAGATCTATAAGAAGAGCATCCATTTAAAAAAGCCTAAAAAGATCAACTTCAAGGCTGAGCCAAATTAATTCTGAATAAATAGTATATAAGCAAAGGTAAAGTTCTTACATTTTACTTGATTCCTTGTGGAGGAAAAAAAAACGAATCAAAAGGTAAATGGATATCAAAGACCTGTCACTGATAATCCACAACATATGGCTGAAACAATCCTTATTAGCTAATGCTTCATTGTGAAGCAAAATATGACCATGTATCTGTTGAAGTGTGAAGTTTGAATTCAGAATTGTGACGTTGCGCAGACGTACGTATATATCAATATTCGAGTCCGAAATGGAAGTCTTAGGAAAGTAAGTTTTATATAAATTAGCAGTATTTTTATTTGTACCTATATTATAAATACGTCTTCTAGGGTGTGTGGTGAAAATAGAAAATGAGAGAGCTTTCATTTGTGAACATTGTTTTGCAGTGGAAAGATTGGTCTAAAATTGGCCATTTAATTTTGAACATGCATGGTTGATCCATCTAGTGCCCGTGCCATCAAACAAATATGCTCCAAGAGACCAACACACTTGGCTACAAACCTACAACACATACATAACAAGGATTCAAAGGAACCAATATAATCATGAAACAATAAGCAAGAAATTGGTTAGTCATCTTCCTAGTAAGATGCAATATAAACATAGGTATAATAGACTCTCGGATGGCATCTTATGTGGGTTACACACGTCAAAGAATGATGTTCTTTTACCCCTACATTTAGGAACCAATTCTTCCCTCTAGGTATATGCCAAAAAAATCCTAAGAAAAAAATTTGGGAAAATTCCTAAACCCTCCGTAGTTTGGGAAAATCTCTATTTCGCCACCTCTAGTTTAAAATTTACTCATAACCCCTTGACGTAATATAAATACTAAAAATACCCCTTCGAGGTATGTAAAAGAACAATAATACCTTTGATCGTCATTGATTCCATTAAGTTGAAAATGTTGATCATTTGACTCTAAGGGTTAAAAAAGAATTACATTACTTAATTTAAATAAACATTTATTAAACAAATAAATATATAAATTAATAAAATTAATTAATTAATAAACAAATAAACATATAAAATTAATAAAATAATATATAAATATAAAAAACTGATTTCATCTCACTCTCCCCTTCATCTCTTTCTCTTCAATTTATCTCTCTTCTCAAGAACTAGTGACCGTTCAATAGAGGAGATCGAACGATTTCCTCTAGTGGAAGAAGAACTATAAAGACAGAAACCTTCTGTCTCCCTCTCTCTTCTCTCTCCTTGAAAACATAGACCATGATCAGCGAAGGCATCAGAGGCTATTGAAGGTAGTCGAATTTGCTCTCAGTGGAGGAAATCGACTTTGTGGGAAGGAGATCATAGCAGTGGAACCCTCTTCTCCCCTTTCTTTGCTCTCTCTCCTCTCTTTTTCTTTCTAATTTCTTCTCTAGTCTCTATTTTCCAATTCTTTATTTTTGAGATTTGGATAGTTGTTTGGTTGTTTTGAGATTTAATTACTTGTTTAGTATCTGTGGATTAGGGTTCGGTTGGTTGTTTAGGATGTGTGGATTAAAGTTTAGAGTTATGATGATGATGATGTTGTTAAATGTTGATGATGATGATGTTGTTAAATTTTAATGATGATGGTTCAGAGGGGTTGATGGGTTGATTATTGTCTTGGGCAGGTTTTGATGGTTGCAATTAATGATTACAGGTTAAGATTATTGATTGGTGTTGACAATTGCAGGTTACGGTTTGTGGAGGCTGATTTTGGTTTGTGAATGATCTTTTTTTTTTCTTTGCCAATTGATGATGATTGATAATGCTTTCAATTGTTGATCGACTAGAAACCCTTCTCTAGGTTTCTAGTCACCGAAAACCCAGATGATGATTTTTAAGTTGTGAAGGGTTTGATTGATTTTTCGTTTGATGATATTTGATTGAGAGAGAACAAGTTTCACTAAGGTTTGGTTTGAAGATTAGCCATGGATGCATATGGAATCCATCCATCTCTATCAATGGATGATGGAGATCTAGATCCAATTTCTTTATTTTATTTATTTTATTATGAATTTATATTTTTTATTCTAAATATTATTTTTTATTTTTAAATAGATATATCTTAATCAGGGGTAAAAATGTCTTTTTCAATCTGTATTTGTCGAACTTCACTTTTCTGTTAACTTATAAATATAAGGGGAGAAAATAAGATTTTTTCCAAATTACAGATGGTGTTTAGGAATTTTCCCAAAATACTTTCATATTTTCAAAAAAAATTAGCGCCTTCTCTTACGTGAGGGCTGGAGGTTGTTTGTCAAAAAATTTTGATCAGTCCAAATGATCTTTATTTCTTTCATAGATTCCCTTTTATTATTATCACTGACAACTTCCCAACAGAACAAATTTCATTATTCTTCTAACAATTAGTCCCAAATTTTATTGAAAGAATATTATTAGAATTAATTTGATTATTCATTGAGATATTCTGAAATTTCTTCATTAACAATGTAATATCATCTTTAAAACTCAATTTAAACCATCATTCAAAGCTTAAAATGACATAACATATCATGTAAACGCACTTTTAAATTAAAGCTTGGATCAAATATCAAAATATAAGTTAAAATAACCCTATACACACTTTAATCACTTAGTCCTATTAAAAGATTTTGAATTTAAATTCCTAGGCCTCCATTTATTTATATCTATGTTTGAATAGTTTTTGCATGGAAAGGAGTGTATTAGATCTTATAAATCAAATTCAATAGTCAATTAGTAACCTCGAACCGTGAGTGTAGCTATGGCAACAACAAAGCGCTCAATATCATGGAAGCCTCGGAACCTCTCATCATGTATGGCAAACCAACAATGCCTAGAAGTCCGATCCGTTGTTAATTGTTATTAGCCGTGTCATCATGATGAATGGAGAGTTGATTAGAGGCGAGTTACATTAATATGTAAGAACTCATTAGAAAAAGAGTAGAAAAGAATACTGAGGTTAAATTGGTACCCGTCATGTACATAAATATTTGACTTATTTTCCAAACACACCTCACCATGTACCGGTAGAAATTAGAACTAAGAGGAAACCATTTAAAATCAGCTCCTGGAGTTTTTGACACAAGTAACCAATATTTTCAAAAATTGACATTAACTATCCCTACTGTTAATGTGAATCTGCTGAAATTAATTAACTAAATGCATGACACACTAATCATCTTTAGAAAAGTTTTTAAAGATGTAATGAGTAGGCAAATGACAAGAGATAAGCGTTTGATAAAACTACCATAGCCCAATTTTGTCGAATGATAAAGAATTTTTATTCAATTTAATAATGACCCAAGTTTGAATAGTTGTACCGTAACTGATATTTGAAACCAAAAAAAAAAAAAAAAAGTAAGATGACATTAAAATTAAATTAAATTTATTTTTTAATTTTAAATTTTAGCTTAAAAATAATAAGTGTCGAATATTTAGTAATCCGGTGCACCTTTCATCATATGCACAGCCACAGCAGCAGAACACACTAAAAATTTCTTGTTTCAATATTAGGTTGGTTCAACTTGGAATTGATTTAATAAATCGGCTTGAAATATAGGGAAGTGCTTATTATATTATGTATCCATGTATGTTTCACACCATTTCAATGTCAAGTTGGGTCAATTCGTAGACCCCTCTGGCCCTCTGGAAAGCACTCTTCATTTTTAATAAAAATAAGGCCAAATTTACTGAGTTTAATGCATATTAATATTTAAAAGTAGCCAGCTAAAAAATCTACTTAATTTAAAAGTTTAGGGTTTTGACTTGTCATCATCAATAAAGAAAATAATATAAAATATTGAACAAGAAATTCATCTTCAATGTTCTTACACATAAAGGCTAAAATATCTGTGGCAACATATATTCATTTTCGCAGCATATATAATTGAGTTGTGAGGCTGACAGGTCCTTTAATTTGGTCTTTAGTAAGGGAATGATGATGAGGTTCGGGGACCATGAACTCATGAAGCAGAAATAAAGATCATGATCGATTAAAAAAAAAAAAATAAGAATATGAAGATCATGATTTACAGGGCATTGCATTGGCATATCCAATTACTTTTTCTCTTCCAGCATATCCGTGTTCAAGTGCGAATCATTAGCAAGTATAAAAGAGTTTATATGAATTGCTTTGAGGACTCAGGCACTGTTACTCTTGCGTGAAAGCTAGATATTAATATTAATAAAGGAGTGTGGGGAATAACGGTGCAATTATCCTTTGGCATGCAGAGAGAGATATATGTTCTATGCATATATGATCGATGCATTAGCAAACTGCATGCAGATTTCTGTTTGCCAAAGGAGAATTGCCCTGCCATTCGCTCTCACTTTCGTTCAATATATACGTTGCCCTCCATATCTTTATTTTGTTGACAAATATTGTAGCAAACATGTTAATTACTAACTATTCTAGTTCGATTTGGCTCGAGACTTAGTTATCTAGTTTTTCTCTTGTCATGGTAAGTAATAGTTTACTTTATAATTATACAGGTAAGTGCTGATAATATCTTTGATTGAAACTTGAGTATCAATTAATGGTGAGAGGCATAGTACTGTCTAAGAAAATGAAATAAAAATCCTAATATTTGTCTCTGCTCAGGCAATCTGAATGTTGACACAATATGGGATCGAAAGTAGCTCCAGCGTAAGATTGTCCTTTTACCAGTCTCCTTAGAAGCTCAACCTATGAGAAGATACATGTACGTCCGCCGATGGATACTTCATCAGCAACTCAACCACAATATTTGAATATATTCATATATATGAAATGTTCATCAGCAAAAGTACTAATATTAGTCTGTGTTGAACTAATGAGATGCATGTAGCAGTTAGCCAGATATGCATTCTAATTTTTGTTTATGGGGTAGATAGATGGGACTGGACAAATCATGAAAATTCCTTCTCATGCTCTATATGAACTGGTGTGGACTGGTTCTCACTCAGTTGTTTTATACCTTGCCAACAGCTACAGTTGTTATCGAGTTACAAGCCCAGTTCTGGATTGGTGTAAGCATATTTAGAGATGCTTTGTTCCTACAAAAATTGTCTACCCTCGCTTGGAGGCTTTTTTATAATCGTTTACCAGTTGACGATAACATTAAACTAAGAGGAATTTCCATGGATTCTTCCATTAGTCTTTTCTGTGACAGTAGGTATTCTTTAGAAACAACGTTTCTTATTTTTGTTTGTTGTTGTTATTATGCTCGCAATCAATTGAAATGGCTTGGTAGTAAGTTACGTGCGAACTTGCCTCAATTCACTTCTCTTGAAATGGTGATTAATTAACTTTATAACTTATGGTTGGTGGTTGCTCTTTATGTCTTCTACATTATTTGGAAATCATGAAATAAAGTTCAGTTTGAGAACACTCGCATTCCAGTTGCTCATCTAGGCTGTCTCTCTTGTATTCGTTACTTCACGAAATTTAATTTGTCCAGGATTTATTAATTATGGAAGGGATAGAGAGATTTATGTAGGGATGGGTTTATTTCCTCTTGGTAAAGTGCCCAAGCTTGTGTTAACTGGGAATCCGCCTCCTATCAATTGGTTTAAAGCTAATTATCCAGATATATGGACTTTCTAAAGCAAACCCAGGCACGGCAGCTTGTGGTGATCTTTTGAGAGGCTCCGTAGGTTCTTTTGTGGGTGGTTTTGGTATGGTTTTGAAAGGCTCCGTTAGTTCTTTTGAGAGGCTCCGTAGGTTCTTTTTCAGTTTTTCTCGCTTAATGATTCTATAACGCCTCCTTGGATGTTGAAAAATAGATGGTTGAATTGTAAGGAGATGCTCTCAAAAATGAACTTTAGGCCAACTCATACATTTAGAGAAAATAATGCTATTGCTAACTTGCAGGGCTAATTTGTGTTCACTTGGTGGAATAGTCCTCCCCATGGTTTGAAGAAATTTGTCTCCTTGGATGAGAATGGTTTTCCTAATTACAGATTTAGCTTAATGTTCTTTCCCTTTTTTCCTTTATTATTAGGGAAAAATCTAAAAAACCCCCTGAAACTGAAAATAACCTCAGTCTACCCCTTCAGTTTAAAATATTAGCCGAAAACCCCCCTAGCGTCAGCGAAAGGCGGTTTCCATCCAGATTTGAAGTGGTTTTCTGACAAAATCTGTAAAAGACCAAAATACCCTTTTGGACTGTTATGGGAGAAAGAGAAAATGTTTGCTGATGATATAATGAAATGAAATGACAAGTATGCCCCTGTGTAAGTCAGAAAATGACAAAAAAACTGCTGATTAAGTTACAAACTTGACTCTTTGAAAAGACAAATTTGGCCCTGCACATGACCGTTGCAACAACGGTAACAAATCCAAATTATCTATAAAAAGCAACTAAATGGTACCCATTCACACACACACACACTGCTTTCTGCTACCTATTCACAAACACACACAAACACATACACACTTTGCTACCAGAAAAAACACACCACATACTCCTCATTCTCATCCTCATCACGCACACACTCTTTATGCAACTAGTTCACACACAGCTTGCTGCAAGTTGACAAACACACATACACACTTTGGTACCGGATGAAACAAACACGCAGATTTTGCTGCCAGAAAAAACACACAAACACTTTTCTTCTACCATTTCACAAACACACATACCCCCTGCTACCAGTTTGCAAACACACACACACTTTACTACAAAAATGGCATCATTTTCAAGTTCAGCAAGCAACATAAATGGAGGGAGAATTAAATTCAAAAATAGAAGATGTCATTGTGGGAGAAAGGCAGCTGTGAAGATTTCCGAGTCAACAAGCAATCCTAACAAACTCTACTTCACATGTGATACAAGGAAATGCAATTTCTATTCCTTTTGGGATCCAGACGAAACAGAAATGGACATAGAAACATTTGAAATGCAAAGGTATTTAGGAAATCCTATAAACCAATATGTTGAGGAAGAAGTAAGAGCTTTAAGGCAAAGAGTGCAGAATATTGAAGGCTTACATGGTAAAGTCCACAACTTAGAAATGCAAATTGCAAAACTGCGAAACATGGAAGCTGTAGTAGTATTTCTGTTTGGCATTTCAATAGCATTGTTTGTACAATATGTAATGAAAATGTAATGAAAATGCAATGAAAAGACTGCTGATCGTAAATGCATCATTCAGCAGTAACAATATCCAACATTCATCATTCATCAGTAACAATATCCATTAACAAGTTTCAATAACATCATCATTTTGCATAATCAAAAATGCAATAACATCAGTCCATTATCTATCTACCCAAATCATGCTAGCTCAAAAAAAAATCATCAGCAGTCTCTGAAATTTGTAACCTTGTGTGTGTAACCTACACGTGCTAGCCCAAAAGGAGAAGTTATCTTCGCCAACTAACCCAAGTCTATTGTAACTTGGGACTGGCATCGTTGTTGTGATTGTGATGACGATCCCACTTCATTTCTCTATGGAGAAAGGAATAAAAGTGTCAGAATGTGGGGGTTATAGACATAAAAAAAAAAATTAACAATGAAAATACCTTTACCTTTCTCTTTGCTGCAGCTTTCATTTTATTGTTGGACTTGTTGGACTTGTCATCATTCTGCAATTAATAATGTAATCAGTATCATAAGTGACTAGAAAAGAAGTAAAAAATTATGTTTTGTTATTACCTTTACCTTGCTTGCACCCGCACCCTTGCATGACCTTTTATTATGACCAGAATGTCCACACAACTTGCATGTTACACTTGATCCCCTTACCTCCTTTGGCCTTTCACCTGGTTCTCTAACTCTTTGGATCTTAGGCCTGCCAGGTAGTGGCTTGATGATTGGTGGGATTAGTTCTTCAGTAGCAATCTCTGGCCAAGTACAAATATCTGGGATAGGGTGTATCATGCTTTCATATGTCCTTTTGAATGCACTTTTGGTCAAATAGGGGTGCACAAACCTCGTAATAGCTTCAGACAATGCAGCACTTTGATTTGAATAAGCTGTAACACATATAAGACACTAGTATAAAAATTATCTCATAATTGATATTAATAAATGTGAAATAATTTAAGGGAAGTTGATTACCAATGCTTGCCACCGCATGCACACAAGGTACACCACTGATTTGCCATGCTCCACATTCACATGTGAAATCCTGCATCTTAGTAACATATGCTCTACCCACAGTTCCTATGACTTCAAACTCCGCCTTACCAGCCTGTAATATCATCATATCCCTACCTTCCAAGCTTGCCTTGACAATTTTGCTATTGACAAATGGAGGCAATTCAGAATTCCAGTTGGCACACAGTTGCTCCCTTTGATGAAATCGCTGCATCACAATCCTCCTAATGTGCTCTAGCAACTGCAGGTAGGTCTTTGCTCTATGGTTCCCCAACATACTGTTAAATGATTCAGTCATGTTGTTAGTCACATGGTCACATTTGACGCGTGGATCAAATGCGAACCTAGACCAGTGCTCAGGGGCTATGTCCTCCAACCATTGTCTTGCTTCGACATTGAGCTTCCCAATTTCTTCAAGGCTACGCCTGAACTGCCACTTTTCAGTTGTCCTGCTAGCTTGCCAAAACAACGTCTTCATTTTTTGGCTTGCCCATTTTTGCCTGAAATTAGCACAGATGTGTCTAGCACAGTACCTGGAAAAGATGGAATTCGATTATTAGCAACAAAACCAAATATATTAATATAGGTAAATATAAAAAAAATAAAATCAATGGTACATACCTTGTGGTTGCTAGAGGCCAATATTTTTCCAAAGCTTTCAATACACCTTTCTGTCTATCACTCATGAATGTGATAGGTTGATCCATGGGCATGTCCAAGTACCTCCTCAAATTCTGTATAAACCAAGACCAGCTTTCTTCACACTCACTCTCACAAATGCAGACTGCCAAGGGATACAAACCATTGTTGGCATCTAATGCCACTGCTGAAAGTAAAATCCCTTTGAAAGGTCCCTTTAAAAAACAACCGTCTAACCCAATGAAAGGCCTACAACCTGCCAGAAACCCAGCCCTTTGGGCTGCAAAACTTAACATGAATCTTTGAAAAGTAGGCTCTGGTTGTTGTAATTTGATATATGCTATCGACCCTGGATTGGCATGTTTAACCATATATGCATATCGCCTTAAATGTGTAAAACATTCCGCATGATCCTTAGCTAATGCACTTAAAGCCCTTTGCTTAGCTTTATACAATTTTGGTGCATCTACATTGACATGGAACTTATCTCTCAAAATCTCTTTCATTACACCCACCTTGACATCAGGATTGTTCTTCACCAACCTTTCAAACTTATTTGCAATCCACTTCACTTTGGCTTCTTGACTCTTATATGATCTGTGACACTCATGAACATCATTATATCTCTTGATCTTCATATTAACTTTATCCCTCATCAATGATGCATGTAGCCTCCATGGGCAACCCACTGATTTACACTTGTATGTTAGCCTATCTTTGTCATTCTTCTCTCTAATAAAACTAATGCCTTCTTGGATGGCATACTCCCTTAATAGCTCTCTCAAGCTATAAACTGAATCATGAATTTGATTGAGTTTAAAACTAATTTTCCCCCCACTACCATGGACAAAGGGGATTCCTTTCATATACCTATCAATTGTGGCTTCTAAGTTCTCATCGTTAGACTCACTATAGGTATCATCATCTGCTGACTGATAACCTTCAAAAAAATTGAGGTTATCAGCATCTACACCTTCATTCCTATCCACATCATCACCTATACTCTCCACATCTTCATCATCACCCACACTCTCCACATCTTCATCATCACGCACACCCTCCTCATTTACATCATCACTCACACCCTCCTCATTTACATCATCACCCACACCATCCTCCCCACTTACATCATTACCCTCATCACGCACACCCTCCTCATTTACATCATCACCCACACTATCCTCCTCACTTACATTTTTACCCTCATCACCCACACCTTCCCCACTATTATCACCCTCATGTTCACCCATATCCTCATGCCCAAAAATCATTTCCTCCAAATCATCCATTATACCTATAGGTACTGGTTCAGGAACACGACTAGTACCTCTCTCACCAGATGGTAATACTGGGGTATAACCCTTCCTCTCTATACTAAATACTAGCTTCCTAACCTTATGCCTATCAAATAGATCAAACACCCCCAACATCTCTCTATCAGAAGAAACCGATAACCTATCACCATTCCAAGGTATTTCTATGAAAATGTCATGGTCATTAGGTTGAGGAAGTGAATGTTCCGTAGTGGTGTCGTTAGCATGAAAAGCATGCAGCAAGGTTACAATACTAATGTGATCCTTATCACAGGAACCTAAATGTACCAACTTCCCTGACACACGAGCATAAATATCGTACGTATCATCCATTATCCCTATAACAGGTGAAAACATATATATATATATATATCAGAAACCAACCATTTCTTTTGTATAAATTATAAACAATATGTTTTCTTTTTAATATATAAATATATCTATCAATAGTATAATAAAAAACAAGCAAAATAAAAATCAACAACCATTTCATTCTGTTACAAACAAAACCACTAATACTGAAGCAGTATACGAACTAGTCAGAAACTATATATATAGAACTAGTCAAACCAAACACTGAAGCAGTATACGAAACCAGTCTCTGAAAAATAAGCAAAAACGAAGATGAAAAATAACCAAAATATAAAATGATAACAAATTTAACATTTTGACTCTTCGCATACCCAAACCTCGATCTATTTTACCAAATATGTTATAACATTATGAAAACCCCAAATTTTTTTCAAACCCTAGCCCAAAAAACAACAGACATAAAAGTTAATCCATCAACCATACAACCATGCATGCATGTTCTAACAACACTTATCATGTTCTAGGCACCAATTTTAACAAGTAAAAACCTCACCTTGCCTACTTAGACGAGCAGCGCCTCCTCTCACCCAGTCCAGCCTTTTTCAAGTCACTTTCTATGGGTTAGAAGCAGCGAACCTCATCGACCACCACCATCAAACGTCGATGCGTAGAAGTTGTAAGATTTTTTGGCGCGAAGTTAGGGTTCTCCTTACCAAACAACGGGACCACCACAGCAAAGGGGCATGGAGGGGTATGAGGGGTATGGAAAATCGAATGCAGAAAGTCAGATTTCTTTCTGTCTACTGGTCCACCCATCAAAGGTCACACGTGTCAATGTCTGAGTGGACCTTTTTAATTTTTATTTTATTTTATTAATTAACAAACCAACTTCTGCGATCCAGCTGTATTCCATTGCTCCTAATCACATCCAATTACCTTTTTACCCTCACATTTCACAGAACCGTCAATTTCTTCACCGTTTTATTGTTTCAATTGACGGTCGGATCTTTTTGGCTAATATTTTCAAAACCAGTGGTGGTTTGATATTAGTTTCAATTCTGGGGGGGAAATTGATAATAGCCCTTATTATTATGATATATGTTCTTTTTCTACGACTTCGAATTAATTCCTTGATATTAATGGAAGTTAAAAAAATCACTAGAACATGTGACGGGTTTCATGTTCTTCTCAATTAGTCTATACATCTCTGTCAATAAATTAATTTCTTTAAATAGTTCAATAAAAATTCTTTCTTGTTAATTATATAGAATTCCTTCTTCATTAATTCTTCGTGCTGCAAGAGGAGAGTTTTGATTAATTAACTAGTTAATTTCTCAGTACGGATCTGAGTCTATATGAAGATGGTGTTGAAAATATAAACTTGTTTTTTAGCAAGCCCATTACCAAGCCCAAGTCCATCAAGAAGAACCTTCTAAGGTTAGGTGTAAGGTTAGGTGAGTCAATAATGCAATTTAAAAGTATTTGTTTGGTTGGTGAAATTGTGTGGTTAGGATTTATTTGTATTTGTTAATTTCAATGGTTTAGATTAATTTTCTAGCACTATATATAGCCCCTCTTGCATGAGGTTTTATCATCACAAAGAAGAAGAAAACATAAGAGAAGCAAAGCTTCTAGTGAGTGTGTGAGAAACAAAGCAAAACTTTGTATTGTGAGGTGTTTTGAGTGTTGTAAAAGTTTTATTTTTGTTTTAGTGAGAATTTCGATCCAACAAAGTGGTATCAGAGCGAGGTTAAGTGTCTTATAATATACCAAATCGAAGCTCTCGACGAGAGGAGCGCAACGCCGCAAAAATCATCCCAATCGGAGGTTCCACGAGCCCGCACGGGCCGCTGGAAAATTACTGCAGAAAACTGAGTCAACTCAAACGAGTTGAACAGGGTTAACAGATCCGAGCCGAGCCGAGTTAAGCCGAGCCAAGCCGAATCCGAGCCGAGCCGAGCCGCTGCTGACAAAAGCCAAACAGGTCCCGTTGACTTTGACCGTTGACCGAGTTGATCGTTGACTTTGACCGTTGACCAAAAGTTGACTTTTTGGTTCAAGTCCCGGTAGAAGTTTCTCGACATTCTGAATCCATCCGTGCAATCAGAATTTCGAAATTCTAAACATATTAAAAGGTATGGCTAATGGTATGGTATTCTTTCAAGTTCCAACACTCAAGAACGACAACTATGATAATTGGAGTATCAAAATGAAAGCATTTCTTGGAGCACACGATGTCTGGGAGGTCGTAGAAAAGGGCTACACCGAATCAGAAGATGAGTCGACACTATCCCAAACTCAAAATGATAGTTTAAAAGACTCAAGGAAGAGAGATAAAAAGGCTCTCTATCTCATCTATCAAGCATTAGATGATGATGGCTTTGAGAAAATTTCAAGTGCAAAGTCCGCTAAAGAAGCGTGGAATAAGCTACAAACCTCTTGCAAAGGATCTGAACAAGTGAAGAAAGTTCGTCTTCAGATTTTAAGAGGTGAGTTTGAATCATTACATATGAAAGCATCTGAATCTATTTCTGACTACTTCACAAGAGTGTTAACCGTTTCTAATCAATTAAAAAGAAACGGTGAGACACTGGAAGATACCAGAATAATGGAGAAGATACTCCGCTCGTTGGATTCCAAATTTGAATATATCGTTGTGACGATAGAAGAGACTAAAGATTTGACAACCATGACAATTGAGCAACTTCAAGGATCGTTGCAAGCTTACGAAGAAAAGCATAAAAGGAAGCAAGGTATTAATGAACAACTCCTCAAGTCCCAACTCAAAGAGAAGGAAGAAATCCAAAGCCACGAGAGATACCAACGTGGTCGAGGCAGAGGAAGAAGCCGAGGACGAGGTACAGGTCGTGGTCGTGGACGAGGTTGGAATTATAACAACAACAATTCCAACAATAGCTATGAGAGAAGAGAAAATTCAACAAGAGGTCGTGGGAGAGCCAATTCGAACATGAGGTACGAAAAATCTCAAGTTCAGTGTTATAATTGTCAGAAATTTGGACATTATGCTTCAGAATGTAGAGCTCAAAATAACAAGGTTGAAGAGAAGACTAATTTTATGGAAGCAAGAACAGAAGAGAAAGAAATTTTGTTATTAGCACACAGAGGCAATGATGGAGACCAAGAGAATACTTGGTATCTCGACACCGGTGCGAGCAACCACATGTGTGGAAGGAAAAACATGTTCATAGAGCTCAACGAATCTGTGAGTGGCAATGTCTCATTTGGAGATAGTTCTAAAATTCCGGTGAAAGGAAAAGGTAACATTCTTATTCGTGCTAAAGATGGTAGTCACCAATTGATTTCAAATGTTTATTATGTGCCCAACATGACAAGCAACATCTTGAGTTTAGGTCAACTTTTAGAAAAAGGCTATGATATTCACATGAAAGATTGTAGTCTTTTTATAAGAGATGACATAGGAAATTTAATTGCTAAAGTGAAAATGTCAAAGAATAGAATGTTTTCGTTGAACATTCAAAATGATGTTGCAAAGTGTTTGAAAGCTTGGTACAAAGATGCATCATGGTTATGGCATCTTCGATTTGGGCATCTCAACTTTGGAGGATTGGAAATGTTGTCTAAGAAGGAAATGGTGAGAGGACTACCTTGTATTAATCATCCTGACCAACTTTGTGAAGGGTGTCTACTTGGGAAGCAATTCAGAAAAGGTTTCCCAAAACAGTCAGAATCAAGAGCCAAGAAACCACTCGAGCTCATCCATACTGATGTGTGCGGTCCAATCAAGCCAAGCTCTCTCGGTAATAGTAATTATTTCCTTCTCTTCATTGATGATTTTTCAAGAAAAACGTGGGTATATTTCTTGAAACAGAAATCAGAAGTCTTTGAAGTATTCAATAAATTTAAAACTGCTGTGGAGAAAGAAAGTGGCTACCAGATAAAAGCAATGAGATCTTATCGAGGAGGAGAGTTCACCTCAAAAGAGTTCCGAGAGTTCTGCGAAGAAAATGGAATCCGACGTCCTCTAACCGTTCCGAGATCCCCTCAGCAAAACGGTGTTGCAGAAAGAAAGAACAGAACAATGCTCAATATGGCACGAAGTATGCTGAAAAGCAAAAGATTACCGAAGGAATTTTGGGCGGAAGCTGTAGCTTGTGCAGTATACCTATCAAATCGATCTTCAACAAAAAGTGTGTTGGGAAAGACACCACAAGAAGCATGGAATGGAAGGAAGGCAGGTATTTCCCACCTGAGAGTCTTTAGAAGCATAGCTCATGTACATGTACCAGACGAGAGAAGAAGTAAGCTTGATGACAAAAGTGAGAAGTTCATCTTCATTGGGTACGATAATTATTCTAAAGGCTACAAGATGTATAATCCAAACAATGGAAGGACTATCATTAGCCGTGATGTTGTATTCGATGAAGAAAGCACATGAAATTGGAAAACACATGATGAAGATTACAATTTCCTTCCCTACTTTGAAGAAGAGAAGGAGGAGCAACCAAGAATGGAGCAAGCAGAACAAGAACCCACTACACCACCAGCATCACCAGCCTCAACAGATAATGGAAACTCACCACCATCATTTCTGAATGAAAGAGATGTGGAGCGTACAAGAAGCCTGCAAGATTTTTATGAGGTAACTGAACAACCTGATAATCTCACACTTTTCTGTCTCTTTGCTGATTTCGAACCAGTGAGCTTTGAAGAAGCTGTACAAAACAAGAAGTGAAAAGATGCAATGAATGAAGAAATCAAGTCCATTGAAAAGAATGATACTTGGAAGCTCGTTATACTTCCAAAATGACTTAAAGCAATTGGTGTCAAATGGGTGTACAAGACAAAGAGAAATGCTAAGGGAGAGATAGAAAAACATAAGGCAAGACTTGTTGCAAAAGGCTATAGTCAAAAAGCTGGAATTGACTATGATGAGGTATTTGCTTCTGTTGCTTGATTAGAAACTATAAGACTAATAATTTCTTTGGCAGCTCAGAATAAGTGGAAGATTCATCAGATGGATGTAAAATCCGCCTTCCTAAATGGAGTCCTTGAAGAAGAAGTCTACATTCAGCAACCATCAGGCTATGAAGTCAAAGGCCACGAAGACAAATTTCTAAAACTAAAGAAAGCTCTTTACGGTTGAAGCAAGCACCAAGGGCATGGAACAATCGGATTGACAAATACTTCAAAGAGAATGACTTCACCAAATGTCCTCATGAACATGCTCTCTACATCAAATTCAAAGATGGAGATGCTTTGATTGTATGTTTGTATGTGGATGATTTAATCTTCACCGGTAATAATCCAAGTTTTTTTGAAGAATTCAAGAAAGCAATGGCCAAGGAATTCGAGATGACCGACATCGGATTGATGGCATACTACCTTGGTATCGAAGTCAAGCAAAATGAAGATGGCATCTTTATCTCTCAAGAAAGCTATGCAAGGGAGATACTTAAGAAATTCAAGTTGGATGATTGCAATCCAATAAGCACACCGGTGGAATGTGGAGTCAAACTGTCTAAGCGTGATGAAGCAGAAAAGGTGGATCCAACACTCTTTAAGAGTTTGGTTGGAAGTTTGAGGTACTTGACTTGTACAAGACCTGACATCCTTTATGCAGTTGGACTGGTGAGTCGTTATATGGAGAATCCAATAACTACCCATTTCAAGGCAGCTAAGAGAATCCTTCGCTATATCAAAGGTACAATTGACTTTGGCTTGTTCTATTCAATTTCAAATGACTTCAAACTTGTTGGATATAGCGATAGCGATTGGGGTGGAGATACAGATGATAGAAAGAGCACCAGTGGGTTTGCATTCTTCATGGGAAACACAGCTTTCACATGGATGTCAAGGAAGCAACCCATTGTCACACTATCCACCGGTGAAGCCGAATACGTAGCTGCTACTTCGTGTGTTTGTCATGCAATCTGGCTCAGAAATTTATTGAAGGAATTAAGCTTGCCACAAGAAGAACCAACTGAGATTTGTGTAGACAATAAGTCAGCCATCGCCTTAGCAAAGAATCCGGTGTTCCATGACAGAAGCAAACATATCGATACTCGTTATCACTTCATACGAGAATGCATAGAAATGTGCAAATGGAATACGTAAGGTCAAAGGATCAGATCGCAGATATTTTCACCAAACCACTAAAGTTTGAAGATTTTGCGAGATTAAGAAGTTTGCTTGGCATGGTAAAACAAGTTTAAGAGGGGGTGTTGAAAATATAAACTTGTTTTTTAGCAAGCCCATTACCAATCCCAAGTCCATCAAGAAGAACCTTCTAAGGTTAGGTGTAAGGTTAGGTGAGTCAATAATGCAATTTAAAAGTATTTGTTTGGTTGGTGAAATTGTGTGGTTAGGATTTATTTGTATTTGTTAATTTGAATGGTTTAGATTAATTTTCTAACACTATATATAGCCCCTCTTGCATGAGGTTTTATCATCACAAAGAAGAAGAAAACATAAGAGAAGCAAAGCTTCTAGTGAGTGTGTGAGAAACAAAGCAAAGCTTTGTATTGTGAGGTGTTTTGAGTGTTGTAAAAGTTTTATTTTTGTTTTAGTGAGAATTTCGATCCAACAGATGGATGCATTGATTGCTAAGCATGAGCGGGTATGCAATATTTTGTATCCACAAATAGAGCATTAGAGAAGAACCCTATATATCATTGTTCATGATTATTTTTATTATTAGTCCCTGTTGCTTCTCTTTCTAGTTTTCTTGCTTTAATGTAGCAAGCATGCATGAGCTTTACTTAATTGAATACTAACAAAATTATATAAATAAAAATGGGAAATCTTCAAAAGTCATCTTTTATCTTTTTAATTTCAAACCACCCAATGACTCACTTCGTCTTCTTATTTTACTGTTTTTTTTTTAATTTATTACAATTAATTCATTTACAAATGGTGTAAATGTAAGGGCACATTGTATGGATTTTATCGCACAATTTTAATAAGTTCCTTGTGATTTGCACAACTTTTAAGTTAATTTTTCAATGGAAACCTATACTTGTTTCATGAGGAGGAGGTTTGCGTAGCTAAACTCTTACAAAACTATTATATCTCTCGTGTAGCTTATATTTTATTTTAATTTTTTACTTGGAGACGATTAATGAACTCGAGACCTCCACTTAAAGGAGTGATCTTTTAGGTTTTTGACCAATGAAGGGTTTCAAGGTTCTGTAAAAATTTGTGTATAGGTCATGAGAGAGTTTATCTGGCATATTATACTTTCCATATGCAAGTATGGAACGTTGATTATTCCTATCAGGTCCATAGCTAGTATACAAGGGAGAAATGGTGGAATTATTTCAATGGTCACATAGGCTTAATCCTTCTATTTACAGGTTTACAACCATTATGCTGTTTTAAACTAAACATTTCTAACTCAGAATTTGACTAAAAGTAGTTTCACTTCAACAAATATTTGGTCCATACATATGTCCATACATGTATACATATATAGAGTAATGAATATGTATGAAATTCCACAATTTTTTTTTTTTTTGAGAATTTCAATACACACCGATTCAAATCAAACTGAATTCAATATGCACCAATGCATATTGAAATTTTTATACGAAAAAACATGTGAAAATTTTCACTATATTTAATTACACTAGTAATTCCCTATATGTTGAAAATATAAACTTGTTTTGACCAAGCCCATTTCCAAGCCCATTACCAAGCCCAAGTCCATCAAGAAGAACCTTCTAAGGTTAGGTGTAAGGTTAGGTATAATGTTAGGTGTAAGGTTAGGTGTAAGGTTAGGTGAGTCAATTTAAAAGTATTTGTTTGGTTGGTGAAATTGTGTGGTTAGGATTTATTTGTATTTGTTAATTTGAATGGTTTAGATTAATTTTCTAGCACTATATATAGCCCCTCTTGCATGAGGTCTAATCATCACAAAGAAGAAGAAAACATAAGAAGAGAAGCAAAGCTTCTAGTGAGTGTGTGAGAAACAAAGCAAAGCTTTGTATTGTGAGGTGTTTTGAGTGTTGTAAAAGTTTTATTTTTGTTTTAGTGAGAATTTCGATCCAACAAAGTGGTATCAGAGCAAGGCTAAGTGTCGTGTAATATACCAAATCGAAGCTCTCGACGAGAGGAGCACAACGCCGTAAAAATCATCCCAATCGGAGGTTCCACGCGCCCGCACGCTCCGCCGGAAAATCGCTGCAGAAAACTGAGTCAACTCAAACGAGTTGAGCCGAGTCAAGCCGAGCCGAGCCGAGCCAAGCCTAATTCGAGCCGAGCCAAGCCAAGCCGAAGCCGAGCCGAGCCGCTGCTGACAAAAGCCAAACAGGTCCCGTTGACTATGACCGTTGACCCAGGTCCCGTTGACCGAGTTGACCGTTGACCAAAAGTTGACTTTTTGGTTCAAGTCCCGGTTGAAGTTTCTCGACGTTCTGAATCCATACGTGCAATCAGAATTTCGAAATTCTAAACATATTAAAAGGTATGGCTAATGGTATGGTATCCTTTCAAGTTCCAACACTCAAGAACGACAACTATGATAATTGGAGTATCAAAATGAAAGCACTTCTTGGAGCACACGATGTCTGGGAGGTCATAGAAAATGGCTACACCGAATCAGAAGATGAGTCGACACTATCCCAAACTCAAAAGGATAGTTTAAAAGACTCAAGGAAGAGAGATAAAAAGGCTTTCTATCTCATCTATCAAGCATTAGATGATGATGGCTTTGAGAAAATTTCAAGTGCAAAGTCCGCTAAAGAAGCGTGGAATAAGCTACAAACCTCTTGCAAAGGATCTGAACAAGTGAAGAAAGTTCGTCTTCAGATTTTAAGAGGTGAGTTTGAATCATTACATATGAAAGCATCTGAATCTATTTCTGACTACTTCACAAGAGTGTTAACCGTTTCTAATCAATTAAAAAGAAACGGTGAGACACTGGAAGATACCAGAATAATGGAGAAGATACTCCGCTCGTTGGATTCCAAATTTGAATATATCGTTGTGACGATAGAAGAGACTAAAGATTTGACAACCATGACAATTGAGCAACTTCAAGGATCGTTGCAAGCTTACGAAGAAAAGCATAAAAGGAAGCAAGGTATCAATGAACAACTCCTCAAGTCCCAACTCAAAGAGAAGGAAGAAATCCAACGCCACGAGAGATACCAACGTGGTCGAGGCAGAGGAAGAAGTCGAGGACGAGGTACAGGTCGTAGTCGTGGACGAGGTTGGAATTATAACAACAACAATTCCAACAATAGTTATGAGAGAGGAGAAAATTCAACAAGAGGTCGTGGGAGAGCCAATTCGAACACGAGGTACGAAAAATCTCAAGTTCAGTGTTATAATTGTCAGAAGTTTGGACATTATGCTTCAGAATGTAGAACTCCAAATAACAAGGTTGAAGAAAAGATTAATTTTGTGGAAGCAAGAGCAGAGGAGAGAGAAATTCTGTTATTAGCACATAGAGGCAATGATGGTGACCAAGAGAATACTTGGTATCTCGACACGGGTGCGAGCAACCACATGTGTGGAAGGAAAAACATGTTCATAGAGCTCAACGAATCTATGACTGGCAATGTCTCATTTGGAGATAGTTCTAAAATTCCAGTGAAAGGAAAAGGTAACATTCTTATTCGTGCTAAAGATGGTAGTCACCAATTGATTTCAAATGTTTATTATGTGCCCAACATGACAAGCAACATCTTGAGTTTAGGTCAACTTTTAGAAAAAGGCTATGATATTCACATGAAAAATTGTAGTCTTTTTATAAGAGATGACATAGGAAATTTAATTGCTAAAGTGAAAATGTCAAAGAATAGAATGTTGTCGTTGAACATTTAAAATGATGTTGCAAAGTGTTTGAAAGCTTGTTACAAAGATGCATCATGGTTATGGCATCTTCGATTTGGGCATCTCAACTTTGGAGGATTGGAAATGTTGTCTAAGAAGGAAATGGTGAGAGGACTACCTTGTATTAATCATCCTGACCAACTTTGTGAAGGGTGTCTACTTGGGAAGCAATTCAGAAAAGGTTTCCCAAAACAGTCAGAATCAAGAGCCAAGAAACCACTCGAGCTCATCCATACTGATGTGTGCGGTCCAATCAAGCCAAGCTCTCTCGATAATAGTAATTATTTCCTTCTCTTCATTGATGATTTTTCAAGAAAAACGTGGGTATATTTCTTGAAACAGAAATCAGAAGTCTTTGAAGTATTCAATAAATTTAAAACTGCTGTGGAGAAAGAAAGTGGCTACCAGATAAAAGCAATGAGATCTTATCGAGGAGGAGAGTTCACCTCAAAAGAGTTCCGAGAGTTCTGCGAAGCAAATGGAATTCGACGTCCTCTAACCGTTCCGAGATCCCCTCAGCAAAACGGTGTTGCAGAAAGAAAGAACAGAACAATTCTCAATATGGCACGAAGTATGTTGAAAAGCAAAAGATTACCGAAGGAATTTTGGGCGGAAGCTGTAGCTTGCGCAGTATACCTATCAAATCGATCTCCAATAAGAAGTGTGTTGGGAAAGACACCACAAGAAGCATGGAATGGAAGGAAGCCAGGTATTTCCCACCTGAGAGTCTTTGGAAGCATAGCTCATGTACATGTACCAGACGAGAGAAGAAGTAAGCTTGATGACAAAAGTGAGAAGTTCATCTTCATTGGATACGATAATTATTCTAAAGGCTACAAGATGTATAATCCAAACAATGGAAGGACTATCATCAGCCGTGATGTTGTATTTGATGAAGAAAGCACATGGAATTGGAAAACACATGATGAAGATTACAGTTTCCTTCCCTACTTTGAAGAAGAGAAGGAGGAGCAACCAAGAATGGAGCAAGCAGAACAAGAACCCACTACACCACCAGCATCACCAGCCTCAACAGATAATGGAAACTCACCACCATCATTTCTGAATGAAAGAGATGTGGAGCGTACAAGAAACCTGCAAGATCTTTATAAGGTAACTGAACAACCTGATAATCTCACGCTTTTCTGTCTCTTTGCTGATTCCGAACCAGTGAGCTTTGAAGAAGCTGTACAAAATAAGAAGTGGAAAGATGCAATGAATGAAGAAATCAAGTCCATTGAAAAGAATGATACTTGGAAGCTCGTTATACTTCCAAAAGGACATAAAGCAATTGGTGTCAAATGGGTGTACAAGATAAAAAGAAATGCTAAGGGAGAGATAGAAAAACACAAGGCAAGACTTGTTGCAAAAGGCTATAGTCAAAAAGCTGGAATTGACTATGATGAGGTATTTGCTCCTGTTGCTCGATTAGAAACTATAAGACTAATAATTTCTTTGGCAGCTCAGAATAAGTGGAAGATTCATTAGATGGATGTAAAATCCGCCTTCCTAAATGGAGTCCTTGAAGAAGAAGTCTACATCCAGCAACCATCAGGCTATGAAGTCAAAGGCCACGAAGACAAAGTTCTAAAACTAAAGAAAGCTCTTTACGGGTTGAAGCAAGCACCAAGGGCATGGAACAATCGGATTGACAAATACTTCAAAGAGAATGGCTTCACCAAATGTCCTCATGAACATGCTCTCTACATCAAATTCAAAGATGGAGATGTTTTGATTGTATGTTTGTATGTGGATGATTTAATCTTCACCGGTAATAATCCAAGTTTTTTTGAAGAATTCAAGAAAGCAATGGCCAAGGAATTCGAGATGACCGACATCGGATTGATGGCATACTACCTTGGTATCGAAGTCTAGTAAAATGAAGATGGCATCTTTATCTCCCAAGAAAGCTATGCAAGGGAGATACTTAAGAAATTCAAGTTTGATGATTGCAATCTAATAAGCACACCGGTGGAATGTGGAGTCAAACTGTCTAAGCATGATGAAGCAGAAAGGGTGGATCCAACACTCTTTAAGAGTTTGGTTGGAAGTTTGAGGTACTTGACTTGTACAAGACCTGACATCCTTTATGCAGTTGGACTGGTGAGTCGTTATATGGAGAATCCAATAACTACCCATTTCAAGGCAGCTAAGAGAATCCTTCGCTATATCAAAGGTACAATTGACTTTGGTTTATTCTATTCAATTTCAAATGACTTCAAACTTGTTGGATATAGCGATAGCGATTGGGGTGGAGATACAGATGATAGAAAGAGCACCAGTGGGTTTGCATTCTTCATAGGAAACACAGCTTTCACATGGATGTCAAGAAAGCAACCGATTGTCACACTATCCACCTGTGAAGCCGAATACGTAGCTGCTACTTCGTGTGTTTGTCATGCAATTTGGCTCAGAAATTTATTGAAGGAATTAAGCTTGCCACAAGAAGAACCAACTGAGATTTGTGTAGACAATAAGTCAGCCATCGCCTTAGCAAAGAATCCGGTGTTCCATGACAGAAGCAAACATATCGATACTCGTTATCACTTCATACGAGAATGCATAGCAAAAAGAAATGTGCAAATGGAATACGTAAGGTCAAAGGATCAGATCGCAGATATCTTCACCAAGCCATTAAAGTTTGAAGATTTTCACTATATTTAATTACACTAGTAATTCCCTATATGTTGAAAATATAAACTTGTTTTAACCAAGCCCATTTCCAAGCCCATTACCAAGCCCATTTCCAAGCCCATTACCAAGCCCAAGTCCATCAAGAAGAACCTTCTAAGGTTAGGTGTAAGGTTAGGTATAATGTTAGGTGTAAGGTTAGGTGTAAGGTTAGGTGAGTCAATTTAAAAGTATTTGTTTGGTTGGTGAAATTGTGTGGTTAGGATTTATTTGTATTTGTTAATTTGAATGGTTTAGATTAATTTTCTAGCACTATATATAGCCCCTCTTGCATGAGGTCTAATCATCACAAAGAAGAAGAAAACATAAGAAGAGAAGCAAAGCTTCTAGTGAGTGTGTGAGAAACAAAGCAAAGCTTTGTATTGTGAGGTGTTTTGAGTGTTGTAAAAGTTTTATTTTTGTTTTAGTGAGAATTTCGATCCAACACTATATATCTTGCATTTATTCTATTGTCTCAATTCACAACGATGAGACAGAAATGGGAAATTGATAGAGAAAGTTAATTAATTAGTTTGTTCACTGCTGAGCTGTCTTTGGTATATCCAAAACGTGTCGAAAAGTTATTTGTGGTTCTTGCTATGGTTGCCTCCTCAATCTTCCAAGGGTCGAAATATGTGCGCGCCGCGGTAGGAAAAGGGGAGCATCAAATATGAGTGCTTCGCTCTTGTTTCTACACTAAACAGATATTACAGATACGTACCCATCAGGGAAAAAGCAGGAAAAGAAAGATCAACAGTGGGGAATTGAAGATCAAAAGGAAGCTCCAGTGGCATGTTCTCATTCTCCTTTCTCTCCTTTGTTGGTGGGGCAGTGAAGAGAACCTTTCCTTTCGGGCTGCATGTTTTTACGTGTACCATGCACACGATTTATACGTTAACCAAGTTTATGCTTATGCCACTGATTCTTCACTTACATATGTTCAATTTTGTTTCATTATTTTGCAGGAATTAAAAGCAATCAAGAGAAATAGATTACTAATGTTAAATCTTAAATGTTATTATTATATCAGACATATAAAGAGCAAAACTCATATTCTATCGATTGATTATATATAATTATAATATAAGAAAACTATGGTCAAGCAGGGTGGTGTGGTGGTAACACCCCCACCAGCCTTTATTTTCAAGTTAGCAGGTTCAAGCGCAATAATATTTCACTCTTTGTATAAAAGGTGTGGACAACCCTCTCCCACTATTAGGGAGTAGTCATTCGAATCATACTATTAGAATCTCATCTGAACTTATTTCAGTAATCCTGTGACCCTGAAAATATGTTAGGAAATAAATAAATAAATATATATATAACATAAGAAAACTCAGTTTGTGCAACAATCAATGTGTTAGGCCGCTGTGACAAAAAATTCAATCAATGTGATAGGCAGCTGTAACCAAAATCATCTTTAGAAATTTCTGGATCGAGAGGTTAATAGCAAATAAGAATTCTAATCTTTCTAATGATGATTGAAAGCACTTTTCGCGTATTTTACACGAACATTTGTTAGACTTAAATTATATTTCTCTGCTTTGTGTTCAATCTTTTTCAAGTTGGAAATGATTTGACAGGTTAGTTCATCAATGCGACATAAACATATAAAAGAACACCATTTTTTTTTTTTTTGGTTTTTTTGAAAGGAAAAGAACACCATTGTGTGACACATATTCTCATATCAGGCTTATATAATGATGATTCCGTACATAATCATCAGAATTTAAGAAAATGTAATGTCAAGGAAATGAGGAACTGATGAGGAAATTGGGACCACGATTCCATGATTGAGAAAGGGCACCTTCACAGGCTTTAACCCTGGGGTATATGCCAGTCCATTCTACGGCATATTCGTAGTAATATTTATCTTTACCTAATTTTATTTTTTTCTTTTATGGAATAACCTGAAAAATCTGTAGTGGCCAGCATGTTGAATAGTATATAAACCGCTCCTTGGAATTGCGTTTGTGCAATGAGTCACCATGAACATTAGCAATTCTGAAGAAAGATAGATGTGGAGTTGAGGAATTACGGAGTAAATCTCCTTTAGCAAACCTCCAATGCTCAGTTTTGCCAAAGGAGATTTGCTCTGCCATTCACTCGCACAATTATTTGATATTGCCTGTTTTAACCTACTGCTTCTATATAATATAATATGCTTTCTACCCTTATAGCTTCATTTGCTTTCTTTAGTTATTTATATTATTTTTAATTATGTATTATTTTATGATTAGTCAAAGTTTTATAACAATTACATACCAACTGTTGTTGTTTTTGTTCTTAGTGAACCAACTAGGGCAATTTGGTTGTAAGCTTTGCTTCCAAGCTCAACCTGCTGTTCTGGCGGCTGATTGCACACAAATTTGGATGCGCAATTTCTCAATAAATCCAAGCTAATGGTCACATTAGAGAGAGCAGTGAAACTTTGTCTTGCAGGTTAATGATGATCACTTGGTCTAAGATATATATATATATATATACTTATTCTTGCATAATAGATATGATTAGATAAATGTGATTGGGGTTATTATTATTTTATCCTTATAATTGAAAATAATATCAAATCATCTCTGATATTAAAAATAATAGCTAAAACGATTCAACTGTTAAATGGTATAAATAACATATTCGTCAATTTGGAGGGTAAAAAAGTTATTGAGGGTTGAACCGAGAAATGGATTCCAGTTGGAACACAAATTATAATTTATTAATTAAAACAAAAAAATTGAAGTCCACTGAAAATGTGCCACGTGTGGCACTTGATGGCCGGTCTAGAATAGTCATTCTCTCTCTCAACCGACACCCACTCAATTTCTCTTTCTCTCTCTCATAGTCGTTTACGATCTCTCTTTCACTAATTTTCCTCTTTCTCTTTCTCACAATCTCTCTTTCACTATGGCTCATTGATCGGATTTAGTTTCCTTGAAAACCAAACAGACAACCATTGATCTGGGTTTCAAGTGAACGATCTGGGTTTCAAACCTAGATTGTTGAATCACCATTGGGTTTGTTGACAAAGTCAGGTGGGTTCATTCAACAACGAACCCAAGTGGGTTAGTTCAGATCGTTGAACCCAAGAGGATTTGTTCAACGACGAACCCTTCTAAGTTTGTGTTTTTTTTTCCTTTTTTTCAAATTTTTTTATTGGTTGGTTGGATTTGGTTGTGTTTATTTTATTTTATTTTTTATTTAATGAATATATGAGTTCAACTCATATCTTAAAAAAAAATCTGTGTTTTTTATTTAGTTGTTGAAGATATTTAAAAAAAAAAAAAATTGTTTTCTTTAGTTTGATCTTCAAACATATAGTTTATCTTCAAAATTATTATTATTTTAATTTAATGAAGGTCTAGGTTACCTAGATTAATCGTTGTTAAAGATGTAGGTTCAATTTTGTTTTTCAAGTTTTTTTCTTTTTTTAATTTGATCTTCAAATGTATTTTGTTCTTCAAAAAACTAATTTGATCTTCAAAATTCTGGGTTTGTTCTTTTTCTTTACTTTTCTTTTCTTTCTTTTTTTTTTTTATCTAAGATCTTCAATTTTTTTTTTCGAAACTCTGTTTTCTTTTTTCAATTTGATCTTCAAATGTATTTTGTTCCTCAAAAAATTAATTTGATCTTCAAACACATTTTGTTATTCAAATTGAGTTTTTGTTTTTCTTGTTTTGTGTAATGAAGATGTGGGTTTAACTAAGATCGTTAAACATTGTTGAAGATCTTAAAAAGTTGTAAGGGGATAAATCTGTAATTTGATTAAAGTTTATTTTTATCTTTTAATGGCTATATAGGGGCATATTGTTCTTTTCATATCATTTTATAATTAGCACACATTTTCCATTTCTCTCGTAGTATTCCAACAAGGGTATTTTGATCTTTTAGTGTTTTTGTCATACAACCATTAAAAATTTGGATGTAAATTAACCGCTTTCAACTGATGATAAGGGAGCTTTTTGACTAATATTTTATAAGGTTAAGGTAAACTAAGATTATTTACCAATTCAGAGTTTTTAAATTTTTCCTATGTGACAAGATATTAGTAACCTGCTTCTTTAAATAGGTAGAGTATTTTGATTTTCTTTGTCATGTCAATGTTTGAATTTGCATTAAAGACGAAATATTGTTCAAGCGGAAGTTTAGTTAAGTCCCCCGATAATTTTACAAGGCGTCGATTATATGCAGTTGGGCAATTGGTTGAAGAGGGTTACACCGAATGCACTATTCTCTTCGATTGAACATTGAGACCTAACAAATCGATATATAACAGCTTGAGTAGGGAGGGTATTCCAATTTTAACAATTTTATTGGCTCCTGACATGTGACGATAACAATCACAGCTATTCTTAGAATGTTAGCTTAATAATTAAACAACTCAGAAGAGTGTCAATTTTATTGTGTTAAGGTCCTTAAGGACCACTCTACATCATTGTCAAGAGATGATGATAGGAAAGTTAAATCAACTAATACTAAGCATTCCAATACTGCTATGCTCAGCAGACTTGAATGCTATGATATATACCACTGATAAAACATGATCAATGGAAGCAGTCCTATCATGATCAAGGTTAGCCGACACTAGTTAGTACCAGCTGTTACTCAGCTGAAATTAGAATAAAGGTGTTAGATAGTTAGTTATTTAATTCTGTCGGTAGTGGAGGTTGTTAGAGTTTGTAAGGGTAGGAATGAATGGTGTATACTTGTATCATTACAATTAACGAAGAAATTCTGATGAAGAACTTTACACTTACTCTCTGTACAACCTCCATTAATGGCTTAGTTTTTCTCTTCTGAGAATTTCTTCAAACAGCTTCATCAAATCATCAAACAACTTCACATATTGAAATCAAACAGTCGGCCACTAATGGGCTTTGTTAATGCCCCTAATTATTTATAATCAAATGCCATATGTCATCTACATTAGTTGGTTTTATAACATCCATCTTCATTTGTATCAATGCAATTTGAATTGGTAGTTCAAATTCATGAGCCTTAAATATGCAGCTGCTAATATTCAAACCTAGCAAAACACAGATAAGAAAGTTATTTATTTATTTTAAGAAAAAAAGAGAAGAAGATACACTTCTGCAATACAAAAATAGATTATGCATGATTTGATTAACGAAGTAATATAGAATTCTTCGCATTAACTTCTGCAATAAATTCCTTTCCATAACATAAAATAAATTCCCCAATCCTCCAAACATTTGGGTTATTCCTCTTAAATCTTCTTTCAACTTCATATTTCCATAATCTTTTGTGCTTCATGCTGCCATCTATCCCACCGATCATTCCATTTCATCATCAGCTATGTCACAACATTCAGGGTAATATCATCACCATAACTATCAATGTCATAAACTTATTGGTCTTTACTCTTGTCTTATGGACTACAATTCCGATGCCTACATATTATATATACTTCGATACCGATCCTTACTATTCAGAGACTTCAATCATCTTGATCCCTATGTACTATTACAAAAACTTTAATATATATATATATATATGTATGTATGTATGTGTATATTTTGGAGCTTGATCCTTTTTATTCTGAAGAAATAATAAAAGAATTAAAACAGTTAACAACCTCCCAAAATATCATACAAGTTATTGATCAAGTTGACATGTCAATGAAAGCTCATATCTCAGTTGATTTGGAAATTGTTGATTTGTCCATGGATCCACCAAAATCTCGCATAAGGGGAGTTGATAAAATTGGCATTTCAATGAGGGAACTTGTTCAGAAATAATTCCTATATAATTTTTCATGGTTGTTATACCAACAATTCATCATTTTCTACCGAAACTAATGGATGTAAACAATGGGTTTATTCAACCTCCTAAGCTTTAGAATAAAGTCTAGGTCGATAATTATGCTGCACTACCAACAAGCCAGATGTGGTATTTTCTTATTCGGAGGATGCAGCCTGTTTTGATTCGCTAGATGTTGGTTGCTGCACTACCAACAAGCTTTGTTTCGGTCGATAATAAGATTGAATTCTCCTCCTAAATTTCTTCCCTCTGTATTTCTCTAGTTTTCTCCTCTCCTATGGTTACACACACCACCAACCCACCACCACCAATCCCTCCGCGTCTCTGATTGCTATCTTCTCCTAAACCTAATTTTTGAATCTATCAATTTGTTTATTGCTTGTCCTCTATCATAATTTAAAGAAAGATGAAAAATTAGAAGGATAAACTGACGTGAGAAACTAAAGTAATAGTTTAGTATCACTTATGTACATGGTAGTTTGCCTAACAAGAACACTAAGAATCATTTATAGACTTATTCGAATTGGAAATTAAATCACTTTGAAAGAAATAAATAAAATCATAAATAAAAGGAAATTGTTGGGATTTTCAAAAAAATCACAAAAATTATCCCACTCTTCAATAATTATCCTCATCACAATTATTTCTTCAGTACACATATAGCAAACTGTAAGTTAAGACATTGATTATGTTATCCATGCTCTCTCTTTCTTATTTTTTTTTTTAAACTAATTATTCCAATCAAATCACAGGTTGGGATGGCGGAACATACCTTGAATTCACAATTACTAGAGGTTTTCCATTGTGTCAACCCCATCTTGTCCGTATCCCGTGCTTAAGTTGATATACAGTACTATAGTTGTGATGAAGCTTCATCCATTATGAAATACAATAGCTGCTCGATGCTCCATCCATATTTCATCTGTAAAGATTCCTCAAAAGTTAGTGCTGAAACACTTAGTAATGAACACAATTTTGGAAAGCAATAATAAATTTCTAAAGTAACAAATATAATAAAGCATAAAAAAACTTTGTGATAAAAATGTTTCAATGTGATCAACCTCTGCAACACATGCAAGTGAGAAGTGACTCTACTTTGTGTGTTATTCTGGCCAAGTGTCCTAAATCAACACAATCCTGTTGAGTTTCTTTTGTTGCTACATAGCTAAAATCTCCATCTAACACTCAGAATATGGTAAACACAAGACAAGCTGCACATATTCCACTTTTTGTTGTTACTATTACTGAAGACTGTCTCAGGATGAATATGAGATATATTTTCGCAGTGGAATTGGTGAGCAAATCTCCTTTGGCAAACAATCTAGCTCACAGAAATTATGTGTCTGGTCTTACTATGTACAGTATGCTTGTACGCTTGCCAGAGGAGACTTGCTCAGCAATAGACTGCAGTTTGTGAATTGTTTGGAGCAATGATCAGAATTTATAAATTAATATAATGAAGAAGTAGATTGATGTGCCCTTAGGAATTGTTGATAGAATTATACGTTGTAATATTATCCCTACCTTTATTCTCTTATCTATGATGCATCCTCGTACGTATAAAATCTTACAAAATCTGTGAAACGTGCGTGGAAGAAGTCCTGATTTTGTAGTCAAGTGTCATACAAACAACATTAAATTTAATGGTTTCTACAACACAAGAAAGACATATAGAAGATAGTAGACATGCTTGAAAATTTCCAAAAGGCAGTGGTCCAACAACAAGTGGTCCCTATGAAAAGCACTCCCGCATTAAGGTCATGAGCTAAATGGTTACTTATCCTTTTGAGATGAGAATCAAAACAGGTGGCCGCATGTGTTTGCTTTTACAACAGGATGATCGCGAAGAAGAAGAAAGCTACAGTATGACCGATGGGAACAATTAGCTAGCACAATAAGGGAAGATATCCATGAGCATCTTCCAATTTGTTTTGTCTATAATAATCTTCTATGCATGAATGTAAGCAAGGCAGGTAAGTTTGTTATACATGGAAACTCATGATCTTAGTGCTATATGCTTGCTTTTGGGTGCTCATTTACATTTATGACCAGTGTAAATATCTTATGAGATCAGTCTAAGTTAACAATTCTTATCGTAGACAAAATAATATTAAGTTAAATATCATATATACCATTACATATATGCTCGTAAATATGCCTTGAGATATGAGAAAAGAAAGTTACACTACGCCCTTTCGATGAGAAGGGGGACCATGAAGGCAGCATAAAAGTGAAGGGCAAGCTGAAGAGGAATGATCCCTAGCATATACTGGTTGATATTCATCGTTTATTCGGGTTTTATGCGAATCATGCAGCAATAAAAGTGGCAATGGAAGTTCTGGCAACAGTAAGAGGGCAAGGAAGTTCTGCGGGTAGAGAAGAAACACAGGGAAATTCTCCTCTGGCAGAAAATATTGCATTTGAGCACAGGTGCTAAATATTTGCCGCCAAAGGAGAATTGCCCTGCTTTTCAACACTGCCATTGTTATTCTGTTGGAGTGCCACTATTATGCATTATTTTCTTCTTTGATATCTAAACTGTGTTTCTTTTTTTCTTTCTGGATTTACTAGCAGGTGAAACAGGTGGAGAGGGAAACAACTGAAGCAATTTAAAGCATGAGTTTCTAAAAATCTACATTGTAACAAATTTGGTCATCAAAGCCAGAGCAGAAGTTGTAGCATTTTAGATTGGAGTTACTCTAATCCAGAAAAATTCAAACAAGAGGAGCTGTCGTCATATTATTGGAAGATCACTTGTCAATATGTACATACAAGTTCAGCTCCATATGCTGCAGGATGGGTGGAAATGACAATGATAAAGTATCACTCTGAGTCACACATATACTGAATTTCAAAGCTTATATATATAAATATATCAATATCTACCAATGAATGAAGCAAATTATTTTATATATATATATATATATATATAATCCTAGTATGTACTTGTTTTTATGGAACTTACACCATATTAAAATTATATATAAAAAATTCTGAATGCAAACATGTTAGTAATACTACAGTTTCCTGCATTGGCCTTTTAATCTGAGAAAGCCAATTATCAGCGCCATGAAGTTCCATGTCTAGTTTATTCCTGCAATCAAGGTTACCGCAATTCCAGTTGTTACATGGTCATGGCATGAGGATAAGAAAATTAAGGTGCACAAGCAGTTTTTTCCCTCTGAACGGTTGTCCTTCTAGTTACTGGAACAGTGTAAGGGACCACCAGCCCTCGAAGAAACTTCTCGCACTATATATATAATCTCTGCCCTTGCCCTATCCCAAAAGAAAATTGATCTCATGCATGCCTCAGAAACTTCAAGATATAATGAATTCTAGGAAGCACTAAAACCTTCTATATGTTGAATTATCACTTTAAGAGAGGGAGATAGCTTGATGCTTGATGCTGAACATCTGAAAGGAAATCATGACCAATTCAAGAATTTTATAGGATACCTTAAAGCTCATATGTTACCAAAAATCTTGTGATGCAAGTATGAAACAAAATTGCATAGTTACTAATAGCACAAGCTGACTGTTATTCAGGTTATCTTAAAAGAAGCATTAACAAATGGACATTTGAGAAATACCCTTCATTGTGTGTTAGAAGACTTCTATCATGTTATATTATACCATACATGATACATCAAATTCATAACCACTCCTCTAAGAAAAGTTTTTCAAAAAGTTTTTTGCTTTAAAAGATATCTCACAGAAGATTTGGCAATATTAGTATATGTGAAGTGAAATATGGTTAGAAGTAAAGATTTCAAAGGTTAGTAACTTGTATGCTTATTTGTTCTATGACAATGATATGTAACATAGCTCTAGCATGTATCACGTATCACTTTAGAATACAATAATTGATAAATATATATATATATTTTATTGGAATCCGAAAAGATTATTAGTCAAATATCAATAACATCTCTTTCAAATATCATAATTTTCTTTGTTTGTGTCTCTAACTTTGTTAAATAGTATTAATTAGAAAAGGACAGAGCGTAATTGTCACATATAGCATCTGTTTAAGACTTCATTTTGCTGAAACATAGATGATAATGTGACACAAAAAATCTGAAAAGACGTGGAAGAGAAAGAGAATAGGCTGCAGTAGGTACTTTAAAATTAAATGGAAGATTCGAGAGCACGTTATTGATATTGTTATCTTCTACAGGCATATATGTTCCTTGTAGTTCATTCTTGGCTGTAAAGAGCCCCAACAGGATCCAAAATTGATTTATCGAAGGCAAATATTCCAAGCAACATTAAGATATGGGATCTGTTGTTTCTTGTATGGTTCATGTGCACTGAAAACAAGCATATCTATGGATGCATGTATCTATGTAGTTGCCTGCTTATGAAGAGGAATTTTCTTGTAAATTGTAGTACATCATTTTCATTATATATATCTATAAAGTTTCAAATTGATCGTGCAAATGGAAATCGAAAGTGGTACGTACAATGCATTGTTTTGCCTTTGTATGTAGGCTTTCCGCATTGATTAATTTTTCTATAAGATCATCTCAGCTAGAAACAAAAATATAGCTTATCTTCCTTTTCATTGATATTGTACAATATTAATTCTATATATGATTCCAAAACAAAAATCTTTAATTTTTTTTCTTTTCAGTGTCCCTTCAACAAACAAAAGAATGAAGTACAATGTGGATAATATTGATTGATTAGTAGGTAATAAAAATATATATTTAGAGAAATATCATACTGTATTAACTTACAAATTGAAAATAAAAGGCTAAAACTATGATATTAAATAGGTTATAGTATACAGATACTTCAATTTTATATAAGATAGACGATTGGATGTTTTTAAAGTCTTAGAGACAAAACATTATTTATAACTTGACTGTGGATAATCTTCTAATCAAATTTAATCTACTCTGACTTGAAAAGTCCTCCCTTCCATATTTTTGTAGAATTGCCATAAATATATAATGCATTAGTTAAAAAGTTATCAGTACATGCTCATTATTAGTGTGTATCTCTTCATTTATCTTAACAGTGAGGGTTAAAATCTCACTAAATGTATTTTATAAATTTTATGTGAACAGTTTTCTTCTTTTATTTATGTGGGAGTAGTTTGTCTTCCTCTACATTATACCAAATAGTAATTAATCTCAATAAAAATCAAAATTTTTCAATGTCACCTCTAAATAATAGGTACATTGTGCAAAAGGGAAGACAAGAAAATGTGGAAGAAAATTACGATAATCAGAATGGATTGAAATGCAACCTGTGCATTTATGTATATAAATACATACAATGTCATTCTACAAATAAAAGAGGAGAATAGATGATTTATTTCTTGAAAATAACTGCATAAGCTAGCCATGAAGCCCGCCAATATTCCTCGGGATACATTGATGGAGATACCATCAACTGCTTGCATGTACTCTTCAAACTGTAAGTGCAACAAAATAAATAATCAATTAAAAACTAAAAATTTCGTTATTTGAGTTGCTCCTTAATCAAGAGAACAGACAATGCCTTAAATTGTGAGTAACGATAAACTTCCTCAAATAACGCTAAATCTTTTTTTATCCAATATGATATAAACTTGTGTAAGTGTCATATCATTCACTCTATACATATACACATAAAAGTTGCAAATGAACTATTGCGTCATTTAGGATATGAAATTAAATTGGATTGTTTTTTGGAATTATATATAGTGCTTGCACTAGCAATACTCAGAGTATTTATATTTTAAATGAAGAAATATTATCAAAATACCCCTAAAATAAAACTAATGACCACCCTTTTTACATGTTAAAATATACGGATGTAATATTATTTTCTATTTTAAGAGGGTTTTTCAGATTTTTTTTCTTGAATGAATAAAAAATAGTTGTTAATTTATACGCAATAAATGTTTGCATTAATTGAATTTCAAAAGATATATGAAGTAAGAGATTGCATTAAAATGAAAATGAAAACTATTGATGCATACTCATGTCAAATAATGCATACATACAAAGTTGTAAGTAGTAATGCAAATGCATTATGCATGTTCCCTGCAAACATTATTCCTTTAATATTTAACATGTGCATTTGCATATATTAATATGTGCATGCATGCACAAACCGTGATGCTACTGAGTACTTAATATAAACTGATGAATTAACCTAACCGGCATGTAATGAACTCTGAGTTGTAGGGAAGTGATAATGCAGAGGAATTGCCGGGCAAATCTCCATTGGCAGAGAGCACACTAATGAAATATTTGCATATGCAAATCTTAAGTGGCCGCCTGTCAATGGAGACCTTGCCCTGTAATGCAACTGCACCTGATGATGTTGTGTTGCAGAAATATGCCTCAGACGTCTCCTATTTATGCCATCCTTCAACAAGAATATACTTGGGACAATACTTTCTGGTGCCAATCTTGCCTCCCATCCCTTTATTCGGTCAATATATGGCTTCGACGTCATCCGTACTCAAATTTAATTCAAAAATAAAACTATATATATAAATTAGTGACCAAGAATACATATTTCACTCAACTATTTAAGGACATCATATTAGAGCCGTCACTTGTCGCATTTGCTTAACATGATATGTAAGTTGTGACTTAGAGATCTGATTAGGATTAATTCCAACTAATTAAATGGAATTAATTCTAGAAAAAGAAGGGAAAGAAAGAATAAAGAGAAGAAGATTATATATATTGGATGCTTTGATATGGAAGATCCGGAGAATGTTATTAAAAATCTTTAACTAGTAACCTCTCTTTGCATTGATGTGAGGACCAGCCGAGTCGCCAGTTGGACCCAAAAAGTCGATATATGCAGAGACTCGAGGCTGCATATGCGAATGACTTGATGATTCTTGTTTTATTCACGCGATATCAAGTACTATTTATTCTTTCTTTGCTTCTTTTATAGGCAATTCATATCAAAATTGGCTCTTCACACAGACGAGGGGACACTACATTTATACATGGGACGTGTCATACAATCACACTAGACGTGTGCAAATTAACGCAACTATACATAATAAAGGGTGAGAACAAAATCAATCTCAAGATCAACTACAGATGGTTTTTTTTGTTGGAACCATTGGAAATTATTGGGACAAAGTGTCAGTTGCCTGTGGACCTATATAGTATATCAGTCCATTTATACATGGGACGTGTCATACAATCACACTAGACGTGTGCAAATTAACGCAACTATACATAATAAAGGGTGAGAACAGAATCAATCTCAAGATCAACTACAGATGGTTTTTTAGGTTGGAACCATTGGAAATTATTGGGACAAAGTGTCAGTTGCCTGTGGACCTATATAGTATATCAGTCCGGCCTGGCAGGTTTTAGCACACATATATATTTTATGTGGAGCAACAGATTGAGGAAAATGTTAATAGTACTCACAAGGTGCTTGTGCTTGGTGGACCACAGGGCAACAGTTTGTTAGAAACCTTCAGTGAACTGCGTTATAAAAGCATGGGGGGCTACTCCAACTTAAGGTTTCTATGTTGAACTGGTTTTGATCTCACATTAGATTATCATTATATTTCAAAGTTTAAAGTTCTAGAAAAAGTTCTAATTATTATGTTAAACTTTCTAGCAGCCAATTGCCTCAAACATAAGTTATACTAAATAAGAAAAACATTAAGCATATCCTTAGAACACATAATAAAAAAAAAAAAAAAAAAGTGAACAAAAAAGTTTATCTACTTTATTTTTCATGTAGTTGTAAAAATCAGCCTCATATGGGCCCAATTGATGAGAATGTAAAATCCATATATAGCAGCCCAATTGATGAGCCCATAAGTTGATTCAGTCCATGAGTAGGTCCCAGCTCAAACATTCAAAAGTCCAAAACCCATTATTACGTATGCTAGCTCACAGTCCCATTAAAGAGAGTTCACCGCATCGAAGGAGGATTTCAAAATAGTTGAAACGTAAGTATTCAATGTGAGCGTCCGGTTTGAAGAGAGAATCCAGACATTAAACATAGAGGTGGGAATCAAGGGGAAACGGATCCCTTGATCCCTTTTGCCTTAAACTTCCCAACGGCACTGCCCCACTTATAAAAAGGGAGAGCAACCCTAACATCCAATCAGAATACCTCCACAGTTGCACGCCTGCTCAGCTAGCTTTCATATATACAACAACCGATTAAACTTTCATTTCCTTTTTAGTCTAACGACGGTTTTACAACTATTACTTGTACGTCTTCTTTCTTATTTTTATCTATCTTATTTTTTCTAACTTGAGCATCGAAGCACTTTTAATTAACATTACTCTGATGTCAAGATAACCTGCTCCGTTTGTTTGACTTTCTTGCAGGTTGCTTGGTTCCATGGGGCTGATCGTCAAGATCGATTTTCACATCAACAGTTATAGATCTGATCTTCTATAGTTCATAATATAAAAGTTGTTTTAACATATGAATTATATGTGCTTTAAAGATATATATTTTGTTAACCTATGTAAGCCATAAACTAATTTGTCTTCATGAGTTGGAACAAAGAAATAATTGGAACCTCTTTTAATTATGTACAATCGTTGTCATATTTTTGTAGCTTTTTTGAAGGTACACAAGTAGTGCTTTCCTTTCTCTAGGTAGTTTTTTTTTTTTTTTTTTTTTGACATATCCTTTCTCTAGGTAGTTAGTTAATATATTTATTAGTCTTTATCAAAATATACTAATTAACATCTAAGCACTTGAAATTGCGATTAATTGATCTTAAAACTCATTGTCTTTTCCTAGGAGTGGTACTGGATACAGCTTGAAGAAACAGCGAGACATGGATGAAAAGTTCATTTAAGCTGATTATGATTCTTCAGAGAGAGGGAGAGGTCACACACACGCAACAATAACAAAATTATAAAAGGGAAGTATACATGTGATCATATGTGCTTAGCATATTCACACACATATCCAACTTAGTAAATCTAAAATGTGAATACAATGGTGTGATAATTTCACATTAGAAGTGCTAGTGACAATCTCACAATAAAGATGAGATTTTCTTTTATGTATATGAGTTGTCTTCTACCTAAATGTGGGTGGCTCTCAACTTATTAGAGTTGTTTGTCTTGGTCGTACCATCAGTGTGGTATTGGTTAGATCCTGGTTATCTCCTTGCTACTTCTAGTAACCGAAAAAAATTAAAATTAAAAATTAAAAAAACGTGCTAGAGATATGTGAACCATCAGGCCGGACTCGAGAGCTAGCAAAACACTCATAAATAATAAATAAATAAACAAAAGGTGCAGTAATTGGGCCCAAAACCTTGTGAGTTTGTTTACTGGGTTGGACGGCAGTCCAATTTAAACGCAAGTCCAATAGTATAAAATGACCCAAAATAAAATCTGAATAAGTCATATGAATAATAAATAAGGATATTTTCAGTTCAAAAAATGAATAAATAAAAAAGGATATATATTGTTGGCTTATGTGAATTATATTGTCTATGCGATTTTAAAATATTAAAAATTTCATTTATTTAAAAAATGAGACCAAATAATAAAATATTAGAAGATTGTTTTTGTTTTAATTTTTGACCAATAATAAGGATATTATTTAAATTGTATGTTTGTTGTGAAAGCGATTTAAAAAACAGGGTTTTAACTTTTTAACCTCAAATTAAATATATAATCCAATTCACTAGAGCATATAAAATATACAAACCTCACATAGGGAATATATTTGGATTAATAGGTTCGTGGTTCCACATACACCCTCCGAAACAGCATGCATGATGATCAAGAATGTTCCTTTCTTTTTCTTTAATAATATTTTTCTCTAACATTTTGTAGATTTTGTTAACATTCTTATCTTTTTTTTTTTAAAAAAAAAAAAAAATGTTAACATTCTTTTCAATTACTTTCTTTCTAGCAATTATTAAAATTTTTCTAAGTTGGTCTACTAGCTAAGTACTTAGGATTTACTAGAAAATTTGACAGTACTATTTCTTTTTATTATCACCTAACGGGGATTTCATTTGAGATGACTGCTGACGGTTAGTACACTTAATTATGAAAATTAGTTATGGATTAGACGTGTAAATACGATATCTTGTTTATATTTAGATTTCTTTTGTTTGAATATAATATTAAAATTTGGTCTAAATTTTAAAACCAATGCCAACTTATAAACATGAACTTTTTTAGCACCATTGAAGATATCGTACGTAAAATAAAAGTCATATACGAAGGAACAATTAATTTACAAATAAAAATGGTGCTGCTAAAAATATATTTTTATAATTTAATATTAATTTTAAAATTCATTCTAATTTTAGTACGATCTATTGAAATTTTTAATTATATTTATTCTTAAAGTTAGGGTCAAGTCATGAAAAAAATCTTTTATAAATCTGTTTTACTGCTTATATTACGAGATATATAAATAAAATAATATTATTTATTATTTACCTTGAATTATAAATGGTTTTCATCTTGAGATAGAATTATAAATGGTTTTCTCACTGCCACGAGAAGACAACATTAATTATCCTCTGCTGGGTCATCATAAAGAAGAAAATACTACTCTATGTGGAAACAGTACTGCAGCACGGGTACGCATTACGAAACAATCAATTTTGCTTAATCTCTTTCACAAGTCACAACTAGTAACTAGATATTTCGATCCATCAACGGTAATTGATCACACGTAAGCTTGTGTAATGGTTTCGTTTAGAAAATATCAAGCACCGGTTAGAAAAATCATTTTCAGTTCTACAGAGTCCGTGAATCTAGTAGCTTTAATCATCATTGTTTCATCCTACATACGGGCTTTTTAAATTTGACAACTTAAATTTGTGTAAAGCATAGATGTAAAATCTTATGAAATTTAACTCTAGCAAAAAGTTTGTTTTATAGTAATTTATGTTGCTCCATCAAATTTTGACATTACTAAAAATAATTAAATATCTACTTTGATCCTAAAATATGAAGGGTTCAAATTATTATCTTATCCTTTAAAACACGATGTGTAGATTGAGTATCCTATCGATAGAAGTTATCTTCTCCTCAAAGCGTTATATCAATTATCTATTTCAGTAAGTGTCGGTAATCATTTGATCCGTAAGATACCAGTATTATTAAAAAAACAAAAAATAAAAACACACACATCATATCAAATTTTGCATTTCTATTTCTCGATTGAGTTGGTCGTGCATGCATTTCTCCGTCCCCATCATGGTAAAGAGACTCGAATAATAAATTAATCATTAAACAATATGTTTAGAGACTTTATCATCATTTATAAGAACAACTACTTAGATTGAGTTTATAGTGTTTGATTTATAACGTCTATATATATCTATAATCTAAAATAATAAAAAAGAAATTAATCATTTGAGATAATAATTAATTGTAAGATGAAAGGGTAATTGGAAGTGATATAGACTAGTTTCGTTCTTTCTAAAATAAAGAAGCCTTCATAAGCAATAAGATTTGCTTACAAAGCTGATGCAAGTTAAATAGTATATTTTACATTGCAGACTAATCAATAAATCCTTGTGCATTATACTAACAAAGAATAGCAGGACAAATTTCTTCTGACTATCCAACACAATGACTTGTAAGTGACTGTGGAAGCTGCTGGGAAATGATCCGGCAAACACGTTTCATACATGCCTCTCTGTCTCTCAACAAAGTATATGTCCATGGACCAATACCTTGCTTTTCAGGTACAGTCTTGCTCTGGCTCACCGTATCTCCTTGAATTGGCGTACTTTTATAATAAATATTAAATAATATTGATGAGAATACATATTCAAAATTTTTAATGATAATTCGTGGTCCAATTTTTGGAGGCTTTAATAATGGAGACTCTTTGGGTTGCTAAGGGGTTGCCTCTTAGACATCAAATTCTTTTTGTATTTAAATTTTTGCCATTAAAGCAGCTTATTTAGATTACGTGATGGTATTCGGTTCGGAGAAACTTCAATGAATAGGCATATAGCAGTACATATTAATTAATTGGTTATATACTTGATGTTTCCATTAATGCCCCAAAATGAACTTACACAGTCACATAAGTTGCGCAATAAACATGTGCTAAACGCCAAATTGTGTTTTAGCACTTAAAAAAGAATATGATATGATAGACAAATTATTACTTATTTATTGGTAGAAAAAACAACATGTTGAATGCTGATGTTACCTGTATGGGCAGATTATTACAATCTTACAATAGAAAATATAATAGAGAAGTGAATGATTTGGCATTAGTGAGTTGAAAATTATTAATATAAATTGACGATCAATTAATTCATAAGGTGGGATCTGAAACATGTATCAAGTCGTTTCACTGTATTGGCTTCACATATTCTCACAAATACAACATGCATGAAGCAAATTCTCAGTTCTAGTTGCTATAATATTGGTTGGTTTTGAACAACCTTTTTATTATGGAAATTTTGAGGTCAAAATTCAGATCCTGTAATTGACTCAAAATTAATTTCATTTAACAAAAGAAACATACATTATGAAGTCGATTTTATCCCAATTTTTTACCATGGATTATCTTACACTATCCTTAAAGGTATATAAAGGTGTCCACTAGTTAACATATTCAAATCTGGAATATTATATATTTTAGTTAATTTGGGGGATTTATAATGTGCATAAACAACAAAATAATAAGATCAAACAAGTTTAGGACATGATATTAATTAAAAATTATTCAACTTTTTTTCCATGCGTAAACCTATGTGCGTGACAGGCATCAGTAACAAATTAATAGCTCATGTGACTCCTGATTCCGTGGACGAACAGATAAAAAGAAAAGAGCCACAACATCTAGACAAGAATGTGATAGAAAGTTGAGCCCTCCCCTTCCCCAATTGAGAGAGAGATGTCAAGCACAAGGAGACAAAGGAAACAGACGGAAAGAAGGCTATTAACATTGAAATATGAGAAAATAAGTAGACAGAAAAGGACCCCCTAAATTATCCTAATGACCCTCAAAAGTGAGAAAGAGAATAGTACAACGTACCCGTAACAAAACAAAACGATTATATTATTATTAAGAGTGATTTAAGGAGGTTTGCAAGTACTAAATCCAAAGTGTGAACGCCCCTTTTTGCCTTTTTGTGTCTGTGGGCATCTTTGCATGCCTGTGACTCTGAAGAATGACAAATTTTATATAACTGGACAAGTCTTGTCATCATACACCCAAGTAGGCTGCTATATTCTTGGTTCCTTCTAGCTAAACAGAATGATTCAATTCAACATATATACAAACAATCCACTGCTTATATCCAACGGTTATCTAATCGACTTTATCCAATTATTTTACTGTTATTTTGATCTACTATCCGTTCTTAGCATTAAACAAGAATGTGGATTGATAATTTTATTTCCATTCAAATAAATGAGATATTGCTCTAATTCCTAGTCAACAATGAAAGTCATGAACATATAAAAATTTTAACATGTAAATATAAGGTACAAAATGAAAAGCACTTGACAAGAAAGGCTTTGAGTCTAAACGCAAGCCCATGAAGGTGAAAGATTTTCAACCTGGCAAAAGAAGTACTAAATGGAGGATAAAAGGACTTAGATCAAGTGTAAAGTGCAAAGAAGGTTGTGTAGACTCATATGGTTGAATATATATAATACGACAATAAAATGACCCCCAGAAGAGGTAAAGAACGATAAAGAATAAAACAGAAAAGATAGTGTCAGAGCATGTGAGCTATAAGGCCACTACTAGCATGCACCAGCAGTAGCAGTATGTAGCAGCATGCACCCAGCAAACCATTATAATGCATGCTGTATTGGGAGACAAAGGCGAAGAACCAAACCAGAGGCCCGTGAAGTCTGATATGCAATTTTGCCTCATGCCAATGTATGTATTATTATTATGTACATGTACGAATCACAATGTGTCTTCACTCACTGACTCAATCACGTACTGCTTGCTTTCAATCAGACCACGCCCATGACTAGCTTCTGACTCTTATCAATTCCATTCCCACATCCCTTCCCATGCAAATAATATCACTCATATATGACAAATTCCCTCTATGCATTTTGTCCTCGCCACTTTTGTCTCTTCTATGATTCATTATTATCCTTACTATTATTATTTTTTAATATATAACAAATGTGAAAATTACATAAAAGGTCCTCCAATCTAATTAGATCGCTAAAATGTTCTAACAAAACCGACTCTAATACTCCATCACAAAACCTTTTAATATAAAAACTAACATCATCTCTCTTTTGCACATTAAGGCCACTCACACCAGTTATTGAAAATATCACCACCATTGCTCTATCTATTAAAAAAGAACATCATTGCCCTATCAATTTTTACATAAATTTAGTGAATGGGGATATGTGCAAATGCTTTCATGACTGCCTAAGCAATAGCCTTCTCTTTCTGTTCGTTCTTTTCATTTTTAATTCTCAGTTTTAACTAAGTTTCCAATATCATATAAGACAAGCACAAATAAAGTAGATTTGCAAATTAAGATCCCAAGGCATGCCCACACTACACTTAACTCCCATTTTCCATGCTATAAAAGCCAGACACATTATCAAATCTCGCTTACCACTTGAAACACTAGAAAAAAGAAAAAAAGAGTGCAAAAGAGATGGTGTCTAGTAGCCTACAAAGGAGAGTAGCATTGCGCAGAAAGCTTCACATTCTGCGAACCCTCACCAACTCCAAATCTGTAATACTCCACAAACAGCTAGAGATGTTAATTATCTAAATTCTCCTCTTGGTTTTATTTTATTTTATTTTTTTTCATTTTTTACTATATAGTTGCGTTGATAGCAAACTTGACTTTCTTGTTGTTTGTTATGAAGGTGAGAAAAAGCTCCATCATTATGGATAGTCTTCTCTACATTTACAAGTTGAAGCTCAAGTTGGAAGCAATGAAACGAGAGTACTCAAACCTCATGGCAATTAAAAGAAAATACCTATACATAATGGAACATATTCAAGTGTCTGAGGTGATCATGCAGTTTCTCCCTCTTACTCTCTGGTTACTTATTCATATTTGTATATATTGTACTTTCTAACTTCTGTGTATGTTTTTAACAGGAAGTGAAAGTGGAGAAGATTGGGGAGACATTTTTAGTGAGGGTGATATGCAAGAAGGGAGATGAGAATAAGCTGGTTTCCATTTTGGCAGTGTTTGATGAAATGGGTTTCAATGTCGTACAAGCAAGTGTTTCATGCAACTATTATTTTGCCATGGAAGCAATTGTTGCTGCACAAAACCCCGAGGCCTTGGATGTGAGAGAAGTCACTCAAGTTATAAGTAAGGCCATTATTGAGAAGTAAGGTTGACAGACAACTTGCAGGGCCCTGGAGGCTCCTCCCTCATTCAATGCATATCTTTATCTGTTGAGATGTACATTAGTTATTTTAATTTCTTTCAACTATCAACTCTTCTGTCTTTTGTTTCTGATGGGCAAAAAGAAGACAATATTAAACTAAAAATTAGATGCAGTTTAGGAATTTCGTATGGATATTTTATTCATCATTTTCAATTTGTGTGTGTGTGTGTGTGTGTATGGCATCTTTTAAGCTAAAAGAAAACCTTAAAGTATCCAGATAGAAGCATATTTTCTTCTTCTTCATATTCTTGCAAGTTGCGACACACCGGGTTTTGCTTGTGACCTCACTGGTGACTGAAGTTGTTAAGGTTCAAATCCCAAAATCTTGTGAGTAAATAGTAAATAAAACAAAATAGAATTTGGTGGTAAGACTGATGTTAATTGGTATTAATAATAAGTTGAATAAAATAACACAACACAACACAAAATTCTTGAGTCAATTCTTGGCGTAAAACATTCAGTAGTTATTCTTAACTAGTGTTTAATATTAATTTCCACATTAATTATCTCAGTTTGTCCAAGTTTCCTATATCGATAAGATAGATGAAACATGATGTCAAGAAGAGAAAATCGAAGTAGATAAAATGATTGAGGGAGAATATTTTGTGTGTACATCCAAATGAAATCGGGAGTCACGGGCGACTCTCTAGCTACTTGACGACTTTGGCTGTATATGTTCTTTCCTTTTGCTTCTACTTGAATATTCGAATTCCATGTTATACCAACACAAGAAACGGTGAAATGAGCAACTTGTCCAGTGTGTTGTGTACAGATTTGATAAATTTGAGCATTCAATTTATTTGAGGGCCAGGCCAAGTATGTACCAGCTAGTGTCATTTTCTAAAGTCTAGGTACGTAGATTTGTCGATTTGCGGCCCTCAATTTCAAACCCTCTTACTAATATAATAAATATGTCTTGAACAAAATTCTAGAAATAGGATATAGAACTGAGACGTTATTCAAAATTGTAAACCTGTAAGCACTGAGGAGACCGTTTCATTTCTGGTCCTAATATTGTTTATAATATATCTAAGATAATTTTGGGGTTTTAAACAATGATTGGAACATAATCCACGAAAAAAGGGGAAAATATGACTTTTTCGATCTCTTTTTTATATTTTTAAATTAACTTTTTATATTATATCCAAAAATAGGATTTAAATACGACGACTTTCTTTTTTTTTTATCCAAACTGAATTTTTTACTCTTTATTTTCATAACCCAGGAATATTTATGTTTAAATCACTAATCAAATGACAAGGATCCCGTCAATACTAGACAAATTTATTCATGAATTCATGAATGTCATTCTGCTTATAAGTGCCTCAAGTTCTATTTGTCCATGTGTAAACTTCAATTGTTATTTATTTACTTGTAAATGTATATATAACCGTAAATTATCAAGAATGAAAATCAGATTTATCCATTTGTCCCTAATTCTATAATACAAGTGAATTTTTATTTCAAAATATTGTACTATAACAATATTAATTAAAGGGGAAAAAAAAGGCCAATCCTAGCTTACCTACATGTATATGTGAATTTCATTCGTCAATTAAAGTCTACTAATTAAATTGTTGTTTATTGATACGATAGTTGTGAAATCTTTTATTTGAGTTAATCAAGGCATTAAATTCGAAATATTCTCTTACTTAGCAGTAATTCAACCGGATATCCATTAATTAAATAAAGATGCATGTACATGTGATGATCAATTTAAGTTTTTATTTTTTTTTTTTAAGTACAAAGAACTATTTGATCTGTCGAGATCAATTATTACTAATACGGTTTGAATGACTACTTTCATAATCTAAAGATTGTCACTCTTACAAGAGTAAATTCACACTCATACCTAGTGTTTTAATAAAACAAAGATGAAACTCAAATAATTAACTTTTTAGCGTCAAGAGAGATACTCAATTTCTCATATATTTGCGGGAATGATCTCCACCGAAATTATCTTAAAATGTTTTGAAGTTTTTAATTTTACTATCCAAAATGTTTTATTTAGGTACTCCGGAGTATTCAAAATAAAAAAATAAAAAAAAATCTTTATTTTTAAAAGTTGAAAATTTCAGGAACTTTATAGTGTCAAATTGAAAATTTCTACTTATTAATATTTACGATTCTGCCACGGCTCAGGGCTTGGGTCGTGACACAATTACTCCAAATAAATGATGGTGTTTCTAATGAATTTGAATTGGCAATTGGAACCTTGAACTCTTACCAATAATAATTGAAGCCTCTTGTGTCTAAATTAACCAAAGCTGATGACAATCATTGGCCAAAGGAACTTTCCACAGATGCATTATAAATGTCGATTATCGAGTCTATTACTTATGATGCTTTGATAATTAGACAAGGCCTGCATCACCCAGCCAGTAGTAAGTACATATATATATTGATTTGAAGTAAAAACTAGCGGCCCCATGTTGTTTTTAAGAGAACAACATTCAATAATAACAAAAGAAAGTCTACATTTAATCAATTTTACACTCTCTATTATTAGTTTAACTAGGGTTGTCACCCACCGGATTGCTAGCTTCATTTAAGAAATGGTAGATATTATTATATTTTCATAATCTATATTTGTCCCCACGTCACTGATAAGCTTTTGCAAGCCAATTGGCTGATTGCATAACTTTTTGGTTAAATGTTTAGCTTTTGGATATATATAAAAGATTTCGTACTTTTTATTTTAAGTTATCTTATTCTTCATTAGGATCTTGTTATTTGAGTATATCGGATTGGAAAAGTTAAATACATTCATTTTAATTTTAAAATAAATATAGAAATTTTTTAATTATATAAAATCATCTTTTGTTTTAATAATATATATATATTTCCCTCTTTTGATTCTTTGAAAACTAGCATATCCACTCATAACTTAATAATTAGTGCATTTTATTTTTCTGCATACGATAAAGATTTGAATCTCATCATGAATACTAATCAAAGTATATATAAAAACTCAGATATTTAATGTTTAAGTTTATTAGGTTTTGATAGACAATCTAAACTTCATTTTAGATTACGTTGCATATCTAACCAAAAATTTCCCTGCAAACTATAATTATTTCACACTTTAACATTTTTCCACTCAATTTGTATTTGTAAACTTATGATTCTAATATACAAACATAACAATTCGATTTATTTATAAAACAACTTGCAATATATCATATAAATTTATAAATAATATATTTAAACAACATATAAAAGATGAGGACAACGAGAGTTCCAAGGATTCAATATGATACGATAAATTCTAATTTGAGCCCATGATGGTATATCAAGGGGTCGGGAATGAGGGTGCATTAGATGAAATATGTAAACATTTTATCCAATTAGATTTTAATGTGGAGTAAGAAAAAAAAGAAACTAAAATTTTATGTTAAACTTCAAAATGACGTGTATAAGTGAGGGAGCTCATGTAAAATTATCTTTTATGTACAGTTACCTATGTACCAATAATTTATATAGAGAGAGAGAGAGAGAGAGAATTGATATATGAGTATATATTAACATGAACAATTAAATAACAAGAATCTAAGAGTAAAGTTGTATTTTTTAAGTTTAAACTAAAATGAAATCAATAAAAAGTTATTACCATGTAGCACCATCTAATATGGTTAATTGAATAAATAACAACCTTCATTTATTCTAACAATCTTTATAAATAGCTCATACATTATTTTAAAGTAATTAAGAGACGTTATCACTTTATATCAAAATCTAATCATAACATCATACACATCACATCAGTTGATCTTATATGAAGCATCAAATACTCAATAAACATTTTTTTTTTTGAAAGTGACTCACTAAACCTTTTTATCAATTACAATTAATTCATATTTTGACAGCCATAACTAGTCATGGCTAAATTAATTAATGGAATTTCCTTTCAAAGCTATGGCTGACTTATTACTTGTTCAAAGTAAACAAGTGAAGAAATAAATTATGTGAATTAGCAAATCTGAGGCTATATAAACCTAAATCTTATACTTGAATATTTTGATTTTAAAATATAATAATCTATTTACTTTTAATCCAATAATAAATAACAAACAGCAATTCAATAACTCTAGAATTGATAATAAAATTACAAATTTAAGTTGATTTGATATTATTCTCAATAAATAATATATTTACCAGCTTAATTTAAACTCTACCATAATTTTTTTTTTAATTATTACAATTAATTTAGGATATGGAAGAGAAAGATATAACCTCAATTTTTATGTAGATATAAGGACATATTAATGGGGACATCTTATCATTTCATTGTAATGTTGGACGTTAACACATTCCACACTCTAATCAAAATGGAGTGACCTCCACCTATCAAGCAAGATATCCACCTCGAGCCCACCCAGGAATTAAATTGTGGAGTCATGACCCATATTACACGGATCATGACAGCACATGATCAAAAATTCATTGGGTGTTGCAATCTTATGCTTTTAATGTCATGTTCACATCCACATTTTTATGTATCCCCTCTGATCGGAAGATGTCCTTTTTGTTTTGTTTTAAATTTTTTCTTTTCTGTTTTTGAGATCAAATCATTATATTCGAAGATTATGAAAAGAGGAGAAGATATATACAAGAATTAGGAAATTGTGTCAACCTAGGTCCTCTTGGAGGACAAAGCTAAAGATACCAAATTATGAACCAAACGGTTTGTATTTTTTAAGATGGTCTAACACTTACAAGAATTTGAATTTTTATATAGGGCATATAAAATTAAGTAAGATTTGCTACTCATATTATAAAAGTAAGAGTAATGTTAGGTTTCTCAAACTTTTTATCCATATACATACCCAAATGACATAACATGTAAATTGTTAATATCATAATAATTATCACATCATCTCGTGATTTATAAGCTATTGACAATTATATTAGTTGGATGTGGATTTTGATAAACAATTTGAGAAACCTTACATAACTCATATCGTTAAATATGAATGAAAGAAACTTTGGCATCATGTCGTGCAGGAAAAGTTAATGTTGGGTCTTTGTGAGGAAGGGATTTTTCCAAGAGATATTAATAGTTAAAGAGGAAGGCATGAGGAAGTTTCTGTTCCTTGGAAAATATGTTATTTGAAATCATTATTCATTCATGACTTTCTATAGTATTTGTAATCTGTCTCTCATAGAGAGAGAGAGCATGAAAGATGGCGTGGGTAAGGGAAGTCAGAGATGGGAACAAAATAATTGAAGTATTTTATATTTGTTTTTATTAGCAGAAGTCATGCATGACTTGGTAATACAAAAACACCCCAGTTGTTGAATATATTTATATATATATATATATATATATTTATTAGTCACATTGCTTCACGCATCAAGGAACCCTATATTTAAAACACTAATTAGCTTTTGAATAGCTTTTTAAATTTAGTTTTGAATTAATAAAACAAAACCCTACTGGCTCTTTTCAGTTTTCAATCTATTCCCACTTGAGAGATACAGAAACAGCATTAACTGACCCAGTCAAAAAGGGAAAAAAAAAAAAATCATGCCAAATTAATTTCCAGAATTCTAAATTTTGTAATGTAAAGATAATATTATATTGGATTTGTCATGAATCCTTTTGATGTCATCAGGTTTTTTGACTACTTTTTGTAAGTGTTTCTTTCATTTGATGAGTGATCAATAGTTTCATTGCATCAAATATGACACCAAACTAAACCATAGTTTTGGCTGATCATTTGTTTTTTCCAGTCTTGGATTATGAGATTAACGGTACTCATCAAAACAATATGCTTTAATGTGATGAGTTATTAAATGATATGATCGTACTATGGTATAGCATATTATTATAATCCCCATCAACCAACAAATGATGAGCGATGATATCATGGTGATGATATCTATTTTTTTCTTAATCTAATAGATATTCCAAGTTCTTAATCTGCATGTCACTGATCATTTTATTAACTATATAATAATACAGGCAGAACACTTCGTTCTTGGTATACAGTAATTTCAATAGAAGAATAATGCTAAAGTTTTTATTTTTATTTTTTTTCTGAATTTATGCTCAAATAATGTGGCATGTGAATTACTAATATTTTATAAATTATGAAATAATATGATAAGTAATATGATATTGATAATTCACGTGCCATGTGAATAAAAAATTTATGAAACCCATGTTTTAGATATTAAGGGTGGAAATAAATTAATGTGCCCTTAATATTCTTGTCGAATAGAAATATTTAACCAGCAGTGAGTGAGAGGTAACATAAATTATATCGTATGATGTAAGTGGTGATTCATTAAAATTTTCTTGATAGTAGCTTTTATATATAATATACGTCATATTTATTCATTTCTTTATTGTGGCGATTTCTAAAAACAATCTAAAAGTTTTGACCTTTTTTACAGGTAATTTTTAATTTCAAATTTATTAAGACCCAAAAACTACTATAGTTGATTAAAGTTCGAAATTCTAAGGTTCTTTATATTGAAATATAAGAAGAATGTTTAATTTTAAATTTGAAGCTAAAAAGTTATTTTTGAGTATTAGAAAGAGTTGTCAAATCTATAGTGGATTTTTACAGTTCTCCATTTTTTATCATTATAAAGAGGGTTTTACCTAGGCTTAGAAGATTTAGTCCTAAGAAAAATTGAACTTATTAATAAATAACTCAAAAGATATAGAATATTCATAAACGAGAAAAAAAAAAAAGGATTATTTAATGTTAGATATCACTAAACTTAAAATCAAGCTTACATGTAAAAGTCTAAATAATAGAGAATTTTTTATTCCTTTTATTTGAAAAGATAAGTCCAAACAATAGTTGAAGACAACGACAAATAGGTTTATCGTATGGATCAAATCCTAATACTGATACAAATTCATATATATAACATATTCAGGTAGCAAAGTGTAACAACATTGGCTTTGGTACCTACTAGCTAATAACTAAGTGACCAAATTATAATTTTCAAATAGCAAATCATTCCTAATAAGCTTTGATATTTTATAAACCACATAACCTTTAGAAAAAAGAGTTAAGATAGACTATACAGATAATATATTAAAGTCTAACGAATTATAATAAATTATAAGAAAAATTAATAACAAGAAATGTCCAAACAGGAGAGAATCTAAATAACCATTTCTCACTAGCACTGTAACCCATATGAAGTTCAAGACCTTTTCGTATTAATTAAATACTTCTTCATAGGTTTTTACAGATTTGTACACATGTTAAAGGTTAGGTGGATATACACTGTATATTAAGATAGAATCCCATTTGACTTTTCTTAATTATAACAGTAAACCTTTAGAACTTTTAAGAGAGAAAGCTAGGGAGGATTAATATTAATTAATGCCCTTAAATGAAGGACAACAAGGGGGAAAAAAAAGGTTAGTGAAATCATCATTCTAAAGTTATTATACTAAAAAATGCTAATGTTCATGTAATAGATAACATTACCTGCTTCTCATTCAATTGAGGTGAAGGACCACAAGAAAATTAAAGTAGTTTAATAGATTCATTGAAGACAGAGAACATTTTGATTTTGGTTTAAATTAAGAATTTTAGTTGATCAGGGCACCCAGACTAATGGTATTTAGTTGAGTACATTGTCGTTTAGCATCCGGCTTGTGACTAAACATACAGTATAATTAAAGCCAAAATTAATTTTGTATAGGAAATCATTTAAATGTGAACACCTAGAACAATTTTTGAGTGTGTGTATATATATATATATTTATTTATTTATTGTTTATATAATTATTTTGTCTAAACGGATATATAAATAATTGGGTTAATATTATATCTTACGAGGATGACATATATTATAACAGTTTTCATTTTAATTTAATATAAATGATTTCTTTTACACAAACCTAAACAATACAACAAATATGTCAAATAAATGTGTTTTTCTTATCTTTTTAATAATAAATTCTTCAATAGGACAAATGTATCATGCTGTATATTTAAATGTTTATCCAATAAAGTTACCTAATTTTTTTAAAAAAAACTTTCTTTTTCCTTTCTTTTATCAATGAATTTAAAAGAAAAATTAAAGCAAAAGGCTTCAATGGATTCACACCTTAATCATGGTCTTATTGTTGGGAGATATATAGCATAATACGACCAAGCAAGAACACCACTTTCAAAGCCATAAATCTGTAAAAGGAAGAAAAGATAGATAGATATATATATATTAAAATGGTATAAGAGGGGCATATGAATATGAACGTGAACATGAACGAGGTCTGAGTGGCTGGGGTGTCCAATGTTTAGCAAAGTGAGGAGTGGTGGGAAGTGAGAACTCAATCAGTGGGCTTAAATTAATCAAAGGTTAGAAATTTGAAAAAAGAAAAGGTTGCTTTCAAGTTGTTTATATAATAAAGTTCAAACGATTATATAACACATTTGCTTGCACGTCCCCTATAAACAAATACCAAAAATTGAAATATAATACCCCTTAACCCATCTGTCAACATGACGCCCCATTTTTAAACAACCACCACTCTCTCTTACTCCACCTTCTCTCTTTTTCTTCATCCTCCTCCCATCAACCAATATCTCTCTCTCTAAAAACCATCATCTTCGACGGCGACGACGTCTCCGGCCACTATCTGCGGTGTAGATAATTTAATTCGATTCGATTCAACTCATCACGTTGGAGAGTAAGAGTTTCTTTATTTTTTTTCTCTTTTTAAATCATGGAGGGCAGATTCAACAACCAATTTATGGGTGACCAAGAGGAGAATGATACAACTACTACACTTGAAAACGGGTCCGAATCTCCTCCTTCTACAACTTTTAATGACATGAAGATGACCTCCACTCCTTCTCCCAAAAAAAGGTTAGATATTTATCATCCACTTTCTTCGTTATTAACAAGAGAAAAAAAAAAAAAACGTCCCATCAAGCTTGCAAGGACTAAGATCATATCTTGTAACTATAATACAAATATATAGTACAAGTTTCCATTTTTGGGAGCCTAAACATATAGTTATAGTAGCAATTTATCTAATTTTAGCATGATTGGAAATTGTTATAGCAGGCGAGCCATGCAAAAGAGAGTTGTGTCAGTGCCAATCAAAGACGTGGAAGGGTCACGACTGAAGGGTGAGGGAGCTCCGCCGTCGGATTCGTGGGCTTGGCGGAAGTACGGCCAGAAACCCATCAAGGGGTCACCATATCCGAGGTGGGCATATAATTGTTACATCATTTAAATTCCTAATCTAATTGATCAAAATTTTGGTCAGGTGGAAGTTACACGCGGGGTTTATTACGATTTGATTTTGGTGTAAATTGGATATGCAGAGGATATTACAGGTGTAGTAGCTCAAAAGGGTGTCCAGCAAGAAAACAAGTAGAGAGAAGCAGTGTGGATCCCACCATGCTAGTCATCACCTACTCTTGCGAGCACAACCACTCTTGGCCTCTTCCGTCTAGGAACAACCACCACCACAACAACGCTACAAGACAAACCAAACCCCAGCCCCAACCCGAACCCGAGCCCGACGAGAAGTTCGCGGATCTTAGCGACGACACGCTTATAACAACCAGCCCAGACGAGTTCGCGTGGTTCGGTGACATGGAAACGACGACGTCCACCATCCTGGAGAGCCCCATTTTTGCGGAGAGGACCCAAAGCGATGCTGACGTTGCCATGTTCTTCCCCATGAGAGAGGAGGACGAATCACTCTTCGCCGATCTCGGCGAGTTGCCGGAGTGCTCCGTCGTCTTCCGGCATAGGAATTTGGGACCTGAGGTCCCGATCTGCTGACACGTGTCGCCGACTTTGTTGGCCTACCGTACGTTACAAGATTACAGAAAAAACCAAAATCAATTTTTTTTCTCTTAATTTTATATTTTTCAGTTATTATCTTCTTTTTTTGTTTTATAGTTTCTGTGCCTTGATTTCAGTGTAGTAAATGAATAAAAATAAAAGTCCAGGATTCGAAAATCTGTCGCCATCTTGTTTGTAGTTAGTAGCATCACAGCCGTCCATCTCCAACCCTTGTCAAGTTCTCGTTGTCACCATTGACTACTTGATACGACGTTTACCAATTGGTGATTTTTTTTATGGGTAAATATAATTTTAATCAGTACGTCGAGAATGTATGAAATTTTTAATTATATTTTCAAAATATATTTCTTGAAATTTTTAATTATCGTTTTAAAACGCATCACATCTTTTTTAAATATTTTAAAAGATATCAAATTAATCATTCTCATTAATCAATAAACTTAAAAAAAAGTATGAATTTATTTTATCTTGAATCCTTGGCTTGTAAATTGTGTAGCTGCATTACAACTTCAAAATAACATAATTTCTTATGCTTGGTATTTGAATTTTCTTTTAGGTTAATTCGATGTACAAATATATATATATATTTAAAAGCTACTTTCTTTTTCTTTTCTTTTTTTTAATTCAATACAAACATCATTGTACAAATTGTTTAAGCCATAAAATTGTCTTAAGAGGGCACTCATTGACATTCTAATGTGTACCATGAACTAGAACCACCAGCAGTAGAATGAAAGAAAAATACATAACTAAGTCAATTAAGAGTTAATATGTCATTCTCTCTTAAAGAAAAAAAAAAATTAGTGTGCCAAGATAGTTCTTAAGGAATACTAAAATTAATTAGGTAAATCTTAATATAATTAGTTAGGAATGAGACTATTTGAATTTAAAATTTTGACTTAAATGTGTGAGTTACTATTAATCCATTCATACGTGTACAATCCAATAGTAAAGAAGAGTAAATAAATTCAAAATAGATGACAACTTTTGGATTGTAAGAAAATAAATCATGAATGTTAAAATTCTTAAAGATATCACTTGTAACTCGAACTTGAAAATTGTCAGGCTACATGATTACTCTATGCTACCAAACTATATGGGCGGTGAACACACCTAATAATGTTTGATAATACACAAATTTATGCATTGATATTTTAGATAAATCCCATTTTACAGAAATTATAAAATTTATAATCTTAATATTAGGATGAACTGACTTCTAGTAGCAATTTTTTTATTCGATAATGGCATAATTCTCTTATTGAAGTTTTCATTTCTTGTCTCTATACATAACCGTATGTGAAGTTAGTTACAATATTACATTGTAACGGACTGATCTTTGTTAGACAAAAAATCATAAATAATCTGTTAATTGTTGCAATTATTAAATTTATCCAACACCTTATTTTTCTTTTTCTTTTTTTTTGAAAAAAAAAATCAATTTTGGATACATTTACCCCTCAGCTAATTTTGCAAAAAGTTGTCAAAAAAATAGAGAGAAAAATAGGAAAAAGAAAGTAGAGAGACAAAATATAGAGAGAAAAAAAAAAAAAGAGAGAGAGAGAATCATGACAATAATAAATAGAGATCAATCCAAGGAAGAATCATAACGAACGTCAAACAATGATGAAGAAAGATATCAATTTATTTGCATTTATTGGTATAAATCATACTAGTTTTAACTAGCCTGAATTATGTTGATTGTAATAGATCTTAATTATGTTGATCATAACTTGCATGAATCATGTTAAGTAAAATTGCCTAAACCGTGCTACTTAACTTATGGTGAATCTTAGTTGGAACACAAAAATTGAGTTTCTTTCCCTCCAAATTAAACTATTAACAAACCACTCTTTTACTCTACAAATACTAACGAATGATATTTTATAAACCATGTCAGTTATCATCAAACCCAAAAGTTTAAGTTAATTGGAAAATACTCGACTATAGTATTTAAGACTTGAGGTTAATACGTGACATACTCTCTCACATGTAAGGTGGACAGATAATAGATATCGGATACATGCTAAACACCTCTTACCATATAACATGTGTAATGAGAAGATTTTCATATAAAGGGAAAAAAGATGCATGATGGTAAAGGAAGATTTGGTAAATCAAGCTCTAGGAGTCTGTTTTAACCCATGAAACATCTAATGAATAGGACAAACATTGTATGGAGGGTATAGATGCCCTAGAGAGGGTTTCATGCATTATTTAAGGCATTAGAAAAGAAATAGCAAAAAGATAAATGGAAGATGGATATTCTTGAATCTTGATCGATGAAAAATAAAGAGAAAATGCTAGGTTAAGTATCTTTCAATAAGTTAGAGTGGTATTTTGATCATTACAACGAAAATTGCTGATAAAAAAAAAAAAATTGTTGAAAATTGACAAATTTAAAAAATGTTCATTACAAAGGCATTTTTGATAATTAATTTCCTCCTTTCAACTTTATTTTTAATTTTTACAATTTATCCTCAAGCAGATCATATCCATCTTGTTAAATCAAAGTTGGAGTGAGTGTAATTTGCCATAGCTAGCTCTAACAAAAACTCATTTATTTACAATAGGATAGAACACATTATTAGTTTAAAAAAAATTATTATAAATTAACTAAAATAATGTTTTTTAATTGAAATATTAAAAAAAGTGAACATATCATATACACATAGGCGGCAATCCTTCATATTTATACGTTATTAGACAGAGTAGAATAAAGAGTACCAACAGCATTCCTCGAAGCAAATTATCCAATTCCACGGAAAATGAGCTCCCAGGTTTGGGTCCTATTATTCCTTCTGCCCTTATTATTATTAATTTTTTATTATTTTTATTTGATCTATGAAAACGAACAATATTCTAATCATTTGATTGGCCGGCCCCAACCATAAAGTCAAATCAATGGAAATTTTGGACTTTTGGGTATCAATAATATTACCTGTATTTTTATATTTTCCACAACTTGCACCTGCATTTTTAATCATCACTATTGTCTCAGAGTCAGCAGTCAGCACATGGATTTTAATAGTAAAATATTACCTATTTATTAGAATTCTACCCGTTTAATACGTTCAGGGAGTGGTTGCAATGACACATTAAAGTCTAATCTTCCCACTTATTAATATAATGATCATGTAGTTTGTTGGATAATTAATATCACAAAATGCTAATATATGTGCAAGTATTCGTTCGATCCAACTTCAAATATTGTTCGTTCTTATCCATAATTGCATAGGAATACATAAATTATGTTTAGTGCCAGCTAAACCAGCTAGGGTTTACAGATATTATAAGCTACCTCCAAGGTTTCATTAATTATATATCAATTATCTTCATCTAATAATAATATTGATATTCTATAGCTACTGCTTCTTGAAAACAAAGTATGGTTATGAACTAATATGGTCAAGTAAAAGACATTCTTCTTGCATGTCTAATAATTAAATTTGACAACTAGTAATGCTTATCCTGTTCATCCTGATGCTTATTTTTTATCTCCGAAGTATACGCATCAATAGTTTTAACTTTCGATGATTGAAGGTTTCTAGAGAACTAGTTATATTCACGCTGAGGGGGGAAAAAGCAAATGAAAACATGAACGTTCAACGAAAAACCAGTTTCAATCAGATCATAATAATATGGAAAGTAAAGGAAAGCATGAGAAATTGGACCATGTCCACAATCACACAGAATTGCTGCGACTTTAACACATCCACTCTTGAGCTTTTGGTTGGTTAACTGTCCATATCTGTGCTGTCTACTTCTGAATAATCCACCAATTTTTAAGAATATTATTTGGATATGTACTTGATATTGTTAAAATTGATTTATGTTTTAAACGTTTTGAGATAACTAGGAAGAAATTTCTTTTTCTAATAATGTTTTGTTGACAGACTGAATCAAAGAAACATCTAAGAGTGATAGAATACCTTCTATGAGAATGAGATATCTTCAAATACTTTTTTCATTAAGTGTTATTGATTTTAGTTTTAAACGTTTTAAGATAACTATGAAGAAATTTCTTTTTTAATAATGGTTTGTTGAACCTAAGAAATATATACAAAGTGCTAGAATAACTTCTACGAAATATCTTCAAATTATAATTTCTTAAGTACTTCTATTCCAAAGTACTTCCTAACAAAATGTAAAATAAATATCTGATTCTCATAGTGTTTAATGTGTTATTCATATCGTTTTTTTTTTTAAATGATTTTCATTTTCAAAAAAAAAAATTGATTGAAAGTGTTTTATTCAGTGTTTAAGAAATAAAAAAAAAAATCAATGTCTTGATATCGATTTTCAACTTAGCCAAAATAATTTGTTGTAATTATAACCAAACTGTCCATATTAGTACAATTTCGTCTAACCTCACAAACATTTGTGCAATTTTTTTTTTTCAAATACAATATCAAACACATTACATAATTTTTTGTTTTTGAAAATGAGTTTTAAAAATTCCATCAAATACATTGCATTTCTTAAACTTTATTTTGAAAACATAATTTTCATCTGAAAAAGTTACTTTCAAAAGCATCCTTCTAAAAACGGTTCCACATGCGCCCTAATTTTCTCAAAATGTTTGATTTACAACACTGCTTTAATTAGATTGTCTAAATTTTTTATCCAAAGTTCGTTCATGTACAAATATATGATATATACTGCATAACACTAATGTAAGTAATAAAATGATTCCAAAAATGATATATTAGTCAGCAACTCATGTTGCCACATTATTTAGACAAAATTTAAAGGATCTAGCACTACTGGAAATAATACATATGATAAACACAATTCACAGTAGAAGTATTAGACACATTAAGAATACCAAGAAGTTCTTGAAACATTAGCTCACTGTCGAGCCAAAAACAATTCACCATTCTATTTTTTATGCAATGACTAATAATAACACACAACAGAATCCATAAGACTGCCCAAATTTGCAAATGAAAAGATAGGTAGCTTTCACAGTAGACTAATGAAATCGAAATGAGGTTCCTAACAAGAATCTAAACGAAAATTTTCTTAGTGCATCTTTGATCCCCACTCGAATACCTAACCAAAAGCAAGTATAATATCCTGCTCCTACTCCAGCTCTTAGTCAGTTAGAAACGATAGTCACCAGGAAAAATTTTGAATATTAAAGAAAAATAATCCTTGCCAATCTACTATTGTGGCCAACTTTCAGAAAAATTTTACACAATAATGGTGTTGAGACAACAGCTGCAGCAATATGAAGCCAAATCAACTATAAATAAATCAAAATCCTAGCTTGAACAGCACCCACCTTTCTTCACAGCAGAAACATCTTTATTGACATCTATTTTCTCTCCTTTGGTAGGAACAGCAGAAGCAGCTCCATCTTCTCCGGTCTCCATAGCCTTTTTGCTCACTATGCGGTAGATTTGAGTCAGAACTTCAGCAAATGCATTGTCGACATTAGTAGCCTCCAGGGCAGACGTTTCCATGAAATACAGAGATTCCTTCTCAGCAAAGGACTTGCCATCCTCGGTTGAGACGGCCACAAGGTGACGAAGATCTGATTTGTTACCAATAAGCATGACCACAATGTTGGGATCTGTGTGATCCCTCAACTCCCTTAACCACCTCTCGACATTTTCAAATGTGGAGTGCCGAGTGACATCATATACAAGAAGTGCGCCAACAGCGCCTCGGTAGTAAGCACTAGTTATGGCACGATACCTATGACATCAAAGAGAAGTACATACGATAAACAAATAAAAACAGAAGAAAGCACTAACTAATGTCAAATTCAATCTCAACAATTTGGCAGTAGTGTAACACCCAACCAAAAAAGCAAAAAAACAAGTACTTCATAAAGTCGAAGAACATCACCATCTAATCTACCAGTAAATTGATTTAAATCAAATTCATCCTCTCCAGCATACTAAATTAAATATTATTGAGAGCTACATACGAAATTGTCAACTATATCACTAGTAGTTGGCAACATATTGATGCCAATCCCAATTTAAAATGGAGAAATCGTGTCCTCAATATTCAATATATTGCAAAACAAATCAAATTTGAGAGAATATCTAATCTACTAATTAATATATAAATTTCATCAACAACCATCTAAATCAAAATTACTGCTCTGTACAGAAAGTACTTCTCACAACAACTAAACAACTGCTCATGGCAACTCCTGACATATGAGATACTAGCATAACTGGACAATCATTTATGCTGATTGAAAATAAAAGTGTTTGATAGTAGTAAAACTCAAGGCATTAAAATTTTCATAAAACATCTTTATGAATAGCATTTAGAACACCAAAAGAAACGAAAAGTCAATTACATAAGAGACAAATAGATGCATCTCACAAAACAAGAATCAATTAATAAAGAGATATAAGCCAACTTATATTATGTAATAAAGCGTTTATTAAGCTTTATTTCAACTATATACCAATATGTATTCCAACTACTGTAATTTCAAATGAAGACGAAACGTTTTAAGTGCTTTTAACCAACCTTCAGCTTAAAGAGTAATGAGTAGCTATAGAATGCATTATAATTGATTAATTCAATGTTAATAAGACTTCCAGAAGAATCTGATAAAATACGTAGGTACTCACAAATACACGTCAATACCTAAGAAATTAAGTGATTAGCAGCAATACCAACTTGCCATCAGCAATCTAAGGATATAAAATAAAACTTTACAGGACAAAGATCTGGCAGGGAAAAGCATGGCCAAACCCATGGCTTGAATAAGTACAATTCCTATGGCTCGTCCAGAGTCAAAGCGCAAGAGTAATAATATACCTTTCATACTTGCATGGGGCAAGATCCAGAGACACTCATAGGAAACTCAAAGTTTACCTTTGTAAGAAATTGAGTTTAACAAAATAAAGAAGGAATTTATATGTTAGCATTGTTTTTCCAATTATCTTGGCAGCTATCTGAAATATTGAGTCTTCACCAACTATAAAATTTGGGAAGAGAAACTATGTATAAGGTGAGCTGGCATGAATTTTGAAGAACAAGTAAAATTCAGTGCAAGATGCATAAAACGACCCATCATATACTTATTCCCTTTTGTGAAATGTTATTTCACAATTCGCTTCTGATGCAGGGAAGAAGAAATTAGATAACTGCAGAAGCAAACTTCTAAGAAACTGTAGTGCACTGTATGCCTAAAGCATTGGGAATATGCAATACAATGGACAGAGATAGAATTTTCATATTTAATTAGCCACAATGGATTAATGAAATTAATTGTGACAATTTTAATCATATCTTGTATTCTCCTTTTTTATTTACTGGTATAACAATACAAACAATTAACGGTTCAGTATGTGTCGACTTAGTTGGATTCCTTCAAACTATAATGTTACAATTCTGATCCTAATTTTATACCACAACTGACAGCTTTTTGCATCTTATAAATCATATTTCAAAAATGAAAAAAAAAAAAAAATGCTCAAAATCTTCTTCTATATTTCCTATGTTCTTTTCATTTAATTCATGTCCAAATCAAATTGTGCAATTTATAAACCAAGTTAAAGAAAACGTCGAGTATCACAAACAGAAGATTACAAAATTAAAACAAACCAATAAAAAATTATATAAATGATTAATATTGAAACCACGCTAAGCCGACTAAAAGTTAAGCCATGCAATTTAGAAAACAATACAGATATAATAATACCCAAAATTTCAAACTAAAGATTACCAAGAGCAATGAGAGATAAATTTAGAAGTTCTAAAAAATTAACCCCACATCCACAGACACTGAATTTGGGTCAACAAATCTAGCAGGAACCAGGAAGTACCAAGTCCAGCAAACAGCTGAACTAAGCCTCAATCTTATTGGTTGGGTCCACTTAATTCTTTTAGTCTCAGGTTGAAACATCTATGGATCCATTTCTTGAAACATAAATAATTAACTGGAATCTCAATTTCCCTTGTAGATAAAAAACTGACAACCCCCCATCGACTCTCCCTAATTTCCATTACATGTACCACCAAACTAAATCTTTATTGCATCCAATTACAATTCAATTAGCATTTTCCTCATTTTTCTTATTGTAGATGTGTATTATTGTTAACGTATTGTAATTTTTTTCTTGTTAAAAATTTCAGAGGAAACAATACTAAAATCCAAGAAATAAAGAATCACCACTTCAACACCAACGAACTTTTTAATTTCACAACTGTAAAACTAAAATCATGAAAAAATATTAAAAAGGTATGAATGTAATTTAAATGGTGTAGCATCAGATCAGATCCATCCTATGCCTACGTGGGAATGGCACCTGCTGCATGCTTTTCAACAGTTATCCATTCTTCCCATTTTTCATAGACAGAATTCCTCTTCTTTCTCTAAGTACAACTGAGCTTTTATAAGAATATTAGAACTGAGCTTTTCCCCAATCTGTCATCCACAGCACCTCTCACATGGAAACTATCCAAGTGACTAGAAATATTTACTTCGGGTAGGGTTGGTGTCACACAAAAGAAGACTTATTCATTGACAGAAGAAGTTGGCTGCCCAGTATTGTCACTGCCTTTCAAAATCCACATGGTTCTGACAACATGCTATATAATTTATGACCACAATTTTTTCATCAAAGTTACGCCATTGTAAGGCTTAACAAGTTGGAAGCCAAAAAATCAACTTAATGCCTGATAAATGCCTAGAACTAAAATTGTTCTAGAAAAATAGCCAACCACATCCACATTATACATTATAGGAAGCTATAATTGCTGCAAAATATGACCTCATCCTTTCAATCTATACTTAAACCATCTGCAGATTCGGAAATCAATACCCATTCACAATTCAAACCAATAATCAACATCTGAGTTAATGTAAAAATACCACAAGCACAGAAAGTAGAATACACTGAAATGATCTCAATACATTAAGGATGCAAAACTTGATTTATGGCTCAAATCAATCATCAGCAATGAAGTTAATCTGCCAAATATGAATGCATAGAATAGCACATATATACAAGCAGGATTAGATTACATTAAGCATGTAAAACCCAGTTTACGGTTAAAACCCGTATCATAAGCAACCTGGGTAACTAATCAATAATACATGCATGATGCATGGAACTGGTATATGTACAGTAACACCACCCATATTACATTTGTAATATGCCTAGTTTACAATTCAAGAATATAATTAACAACCACGTCAGTTTATCATTAAGATTACACATTTGGAGATCTAAAAAGGTTAATGTTTATATTAACGCAGAACAATAGTGATCAGCAATGGCCATCATAATCCAAATTGTGGCAAGCCTTCATGTGCTGCCACCAAACTCTCTCAATAGAAACTCTAGCTCATTCTATAACACCAAATTATGAAATCTACAAGCATTCTTCTCATCAATTACCTCATTAATTTTCCCAATAATTGGAAGCAAATAAGAAAGAAGAATCAATACGCAAAAGAAAATAAAGTCGCATTCTTGTTATCAATTCTCTATAATGAAACTAGAACCTCGCATCTAAAATTGCAAACGAGATAGTAATAATGTCAGAAACACTTGTCTCATTAACAACTAGAGTATTCCTTTTTTTAATTGCTACTTAGAAATCCAACAATTTTTCCTTGTTCACTGAACTATAGACTGGAGTGTACTGCTTCACGTTACATCCTTGTTAGTCAAAAAACTTGTAGGATATAATATATCAAGTTGATGGCCAGATAGAATTTCAATTTATCACCTTTTGGTTGGAACCAAAGGCTTTGCCACTCAACCTTTCACTTTGGTTTTCCATCTAGAGTACTGAGAGTACAACCCATTCCCTTTCACATGCAACATTGACCAACGTTTTAGGCAGAGCCTTGTGTGCAATGAACATAAACAAAAAACAGCAAATATCAACTAAAAACTACACTTATAATCAGAGTCCTAAAGTTCAGGTTCTGACAAAATGGATCACTTTGTCAAATCCAAAGCCAAGAGATCAGTTTAGCTTTGCGTTTCCCATACCACTAAGAGCAGTATGAACTTAAAATCAAACATCAGATAATACCACATCAATCTAGCCATTACAGACACTTATGTAGAAAGAATATAAAACTACTGGCTTCAACTATTAAATTACAAACCATACAGTCAAGATCCAAATTAGCCTCCACAATAAAGGGCCAAAAAAGTAAAACATATACAACAGCTAATCAGAAGCAAGATTACAACAACCCATATGCAATGCATGGACATCACTTTTCTAAGTCCTCATCAGGTAACAAAACAAATACAGAACAGATCAACCGGCCCGTCTAATCAACCCAGAACAATTACGTTTGATCTACCAGAAACCAAAACATCAATCTACCTTACAGATCTCTAATATGCAACAATGAAATAAGCTGGATAGATATCACTCAACACAAACTTTTCAGATCAACTAAAAGTCTAAAACCAAACACATCTAGATAAAACATCTAGCTCAACCTCCAAATTGAGATGTGTATTCTATATCTGAATGCAACACAACATAAACTCAAATCTTCATCTACATAATTCTTTGTATCTTCTCCTAAACAAAAGATAATTAATCCCCAGATCATTAAAAATCTAAGTCACCACAACCGGATCTACAACTATATCCCTTGAACAATGACAAACTTCAAATCCACACAAAATGAGCATAAAACAAAGAACACCCTGATCACAAAAAACAACAAAAAGCATAAATCTGGCAAAACAAAACATACACAGATAAAAAAAAGGAATTATATTGAAAAAAGGTCACACCTTTCTTGACCAGCAGTGTCCCAAATCTGAGCTTTGATGACCTTGCCATCAACATTCAAGCTACGAGTAGCGAACTCAACACCAATTGTAGACTTGGATTCAAGACTGAACTCGTTCCTGGTGAACCTGGAGAGAAGATTGGACTTGCCCACACCAGAGTCCCCGATCAGGACCACCTTAAAAAGGTAATCATAGTCATCTTCAGCTTTGTATCCTGCCATAGATGATGATATATAGGTATATATATCACTCTACAACAGCACCAACAACTCAACTCACTCTCCTTCCTTGGAACCCTCTTACAAGATTCAAGAGATCCCTCTCTACCAAGGTGAAAGTAGAAACTTTTTTTGACTTGTTTTTGTTGAGTTTGAGAATTGTAAGAGACTGTTGTCTGCTTGGCTGGACCCCAAAAAGTGGAGCTGAGGGTGCCATTTTGGGGTTTCGGGGGATGAATTTACTTTATTGCCCTTCACTATTGAGTGAATTATTTATTTTTTCGTCTGTTGAAGTGTGTTGGTGTAAGGGTATATTTGTCTTTGAAGATGGAGTGATTATTATTTTCATCTTCGGTGGTCCATAATATTTGGGTGGTGATTATGAGATTACGATGCTTTTTGTTTTTAAATAGCAGCAAATCTAGTGACCTTATTTGTTGGTTTTTTAACTGATAATTTATAAATGTATATTTCATATTAAGTATGGTTCGATTATTTTGTTTTTCAGAGATCAAATTGTTTGAAAATAATTAAATTGATATATATGCCCTTTTTTAAACTAAAAACGAGTAATTTAATAAATCTTAAACTATTTTTATCTGACTATCAATAAAATTTATTCATGATTAAATATAATAAAAATGGTGTAGAAATTATTTTCATATTGTTCAGAAAATAAATGAACTTTCAAAAAATGATGGGGAAATGTTAATGACTAAGTGCAACTTCAAAATTCAAAACTATTAAAAAAGGTATGTTTATTCACTTTTGTTTATTATTAATATTAAAATATGATAAAATAAATTGCACAATGTAATATTAAGATGAAATAGAAAATATATAATCATATGGAGGATAGATTTAAATTAAAATATTTTAAATATAATCAGTGATTTGAAATTGAATGAAATGTTATAAAAAAAAAAAAAAATCCTAATTTTTTTAGCATTTTAAGACGTTTTGACCATTTTTTTTGGACACATCACAAATTATAAGTACATTATGTTAGGATCCCTTCTATATGGATGATGTGGATCCATTAAACCATATTGGAAAGTGGAGTTGTTTGTTTTTTTGTCTGAATACTGAATAATGTTGTTGAAAACTAAAGACTGAATAATGTTTTTTTGTTTTTTAAATTTAAAATTATCTGAAAACCAGTAAGTTGGCATTTATACCATTTTATTATTTGTTGTTATGTAATTTTAATTAATTTAATACAAACATTTAAAAATAAGTAATATAATAAATTCTAAATCATTTTTATATACATATTAATAATGTTTTATTAATAATTAAAATATGATTAAAAAATAGTAGTATTAGCCATATTTATATTTAAATATATTAATATATTTAAGAAAACAACTAAAAAAATAAATGTTTAAATTGTAAATTAAAATATATTAGTTCAATTCTAAAACATTTTGAGATGAGATGTATTTAGATTTTACTTGTCAAATATATTTTTTATAAGTATCAAAGAAAAAAAAAACAAATGAAAATTTGAATAATATAAAGTTAGGATAAATTTGAAATTATGTTTTTTTGGGGATGATAGATTTGGAATAAAAATTTTTAAATGTTATTAAGTTATTTGCAATTAAGTGAAAAGTTAAAAATTTGTACTTAATTTTTTCAATTGTTTTTTTGTTGTTTTAAGTGATTTGATCACTTAAAAGAAAAAACCGAAAACATCTTAATAGATGCAATTCGGCACTATTAAATGTTAAGTGAAAAAAAAAAAACAAACAGTTTGGGAAAAAGTTTTTTTGGAAACTCTCTATAGAATTAATTGAACACCGATATTATAGAATTCTCTCTCTAATAAAGGAGAAGAAAGGTTTTTCTGTGCATGAGGAGAGTTCAAGTCTAAGAGCACTTGAAAACAACCAACAACGGGAGCAGAATTCTGCTGAAGCACTATAATTTGCAGTAGATTTTGAAAATTCATTTGAAGGGTTTACACAGTCCAAAAGTTATCATTTTTTGGATATGTTATAGTCCAAGATGTCTTCTATCTCCAATTAAAATTTCATCATATTTAGAGTTCAGGAATATTGGTTCTTGTATTAATTTGCACCACTGGTTTTTGTGAGTTTTTCTACTATTGTATTATTGTTTCCACCTTTTAGGTAAGGTTCTGAGTATTCCAAAAGTTGTATCTCTTAATGTTTAATTCATCCAGTGTATCTAAAGAAGAACATGTGTACTCATTATTGATATAGTTGAAGAATAATCGGAATTTGACCCATGGATGTGGGCAATATTTGCCGAACCATGTAAAATCTGTGTAATTTTTTTGTTTGTCTTTATTGTTATTCTTGCTACTATTTATATTATTTGTGTTGGATACTTTTGTGACTCTAAAAGGGAATATCAGGGGTTGTGTAAATCCCTACACATTTATCATTAGTTGAGCTCTCTTGATTAGAATATCGAGGCATAACCCGAATAAAAGCTCCAAGAAGCAGAAGAAACAATCAATACAAAGTAAAAAAATCTCCCTACAAATCAAGAGGGCATGACTGTAGATCTAATTTTGAACAAGTCCTCAAGATGAGCCACATCGAAGGGATGAGTACTGTTACAACATACCACCAATTGCGTATGTTTGACCATTAAAAAAATATATATAGAATAACTTAATAAATCAAATTTAGATTCTTTAACTGTTAAATTTAAAATATATATATATTTTTTTTTAAAAAAAAAGGGACTAATGTAAGTTTCTATTTAGAACTAGTTGGATATATAGTCAAATCCAATATTAGGTTTGGTGATTTGATATGTTAATACACTTTTGTAGACGGTAAAGTCTGTTCGTTTGTTGATGTGGACTATTCACTCTATGACAAAAGCTTTTGAAGAGCTACTGGCAACTTGCAAAGAATCCACGAAAATGAGCGTAGACCAATAGGATACCAAGATGGCGCCGACTACAAGAGCCCATATGCTCAAGTCAGTTAAAGAATATGAAATAGTAAGACAAAAATAAAAGGAGTAGAATACTTCCTGTAATTTTATACGCCAATATGGAGGTTGAATGTGAATGAACAATAGTGAGCTCAAGCGATAACTCATGACATTGGAATCGGGAAAATGATGACCGGAAAATAGTAAACCTAAACTGAGAAATGATAGAATTGAATGAGCAATGATTAGAGAGCATAAAGTCCCTTCGGTGAATCCAGAGGTTGCCCTTTATAGCACAGGATACACTGGCCGTTAGTACGTCAACTGGTTCCTCGTATCAAGGGAATTCTTCTGCCTGAAATCCCTTTGACTTCAACTTCACCAGAATTAATGTCATTGACTAGTGAAATCGTTTTGGCATGGCATTGGCACACTTAATAATTGGGCCCCCAGATTTAATCGTGGGCCTATATCTTATTATAAAGGCCAAACCAAATTTTAACTACAGTGAAATAAGTGCAATTAAGGACGTGAAATTTTCTCACAGCTTTCTATCTCTCTCTCACTCAGTTCTCTTTCTCAATTGCGGCTATAACTTCTCCGTGATTGTAGCTTGTTGGCATCGATTTCTTCTCTATCCTATCTATCATCTATCTCCTTTTTATTTTTTATTTTTTGAAAGAGCTATCTATCTTCTATATTTTTTCTTTGTTATTCTAAAATAATATATCTATACATGAAAATAATTAATAAAACTTGTATTTTAAGGGTAACTTTGACTTTATACTTTAAAATCAGCTAAATGAGTGTGAAAAACACGATTCAATATTATCATAATTACGGATGGCAACAATACCTAATCGAGTTCTGGTTTGACTTTATTTAAGCACACAAGTAAAACCCAATTTTGACTATACCCTGTTGGTTTCAACCTAGGTGTAGATTTACCCCGTTGCCCAGTCAGCTACCCCAGACCAAAACAAATATTTGAGTTGTTACAAAAATTAAAATACACAAACCTTAAATATTTTACACCACTTGAAGTAAATTATTTATAAGCCACCAACGTTTCTTCTTAGATCCGCGGTTCCTCTTTTTCAATAAAAAAAAAAATATGATTTGAATTTTTTATTTGCAATGAAAAATGTATGTAACGCAAAAATTAATGAATTTAAAAGTAATTGAAATTATAAATGACCTCCTTTACGTTCAAAAGATGAGAAAAAAGAAAGATGAATAGCTAAAAAGGTAAAAAAGAACAAAAGCAGAGCTATTGGAAAAACTAGATGGAGAAGCATTTGCAAGTTTTCACTTTGAGTTATTTTTAAAGGGTAAATTCTTTGAATACAACATAGAAACTTTAAACATTGGAGCGAATTATTATTATATTTTTATGGTTTTGAAAAATATTGAGTTATTTGCATTTTAAAAAAAAAAAAAAATCAAAGAGCATTAGATGCTTATTTAAAATGATTTATTGATTTGTAATCTATCGAAAAAAATTGACTAAAAAAAATAATTTGGTTTATTATCGTTAATTGATGTGATTTTTATTTGTTATCATTAACATATTAACACTAACAGAATCAATGTGTTACCATTAATATATTTATTAAATTTTATCATTAATTATTGTTACAATAAAAAATTTATTATTATTTATAATATATCAGTAAGAGTCAAATTGATTTGTTTTGATTCTTTTGAAACAATAAAATTATAATGAAATAAATGCATTAAATCTTGATTAAAATTCTAGCGTTTATGCACCTACCAAAAATTACAGAGATATAAAAGAAATAGTGGAAGAAAATAGGGTAAAGTCTGCATAAAATTCAGGCATTGGATTAGGGATGTCAAAAATCCCCACAGGGCCATGGGGGATTCATTCTGTTTCGGATGCGTTTGATTCGTAATAATTGTGTCATGGGTTAAGGACAAAGATTGAATATTAAAACCCATTTAGTTTTGAGGTGGGAAACAGTATTTTGATTCCCGGCCCATTTTGCCCCATGGGAACCCATAATTTTATAAATCTTATAATATGATATAGATATTTCAAATTATTAAGCTCTACACATATCAACCAATGCATCCTATGAGACTATACACACTTCAATCAATGCATGATACAAGTTTCAATTCAACCAATGCATGATATGAATGATCTAGACACATGTAAATTTATCACTAAAATTTCAAATTTATTGAGATTGAGCGATGTGTTATTTATACATTTGGTGGTTTATTTAATAATAGATTATTTTATTATGAATGTAACATTATTTATATTCTTTATTATTGTTTCATAAATCAGAATTGATAATTATAGTTTATAAAAAAATAATACTTAATTATAATATTAATATGAGAAAATAGAATGAGACAGAGTGGGGCGGGATTTGGGAGCCCTCTCTCCAAACATAGATTCCTCATCTCATCCCTCACCCTAAATGAAAATAGAGAGGGAGTTGGAAATCCTAATTACCTTCGAGTTTTGGGAATGAGAATAGTATTCTCACTCAAACTCGCTCCATTGACATTCCTATATTAGATATTCGAAAAGCCTGTTCAATACTATGCAATTGGATGTCCGGTTCATGAAAATTGGGTAAAACCAGGTGTGGCTTATAATCCACAAAATTTGAGTCTAGTTTGTGCTAAAGCATTATATTTTTTTAATTTCCAAAAAAAAAATAATAATAATAATAAAGCCTAAGATTGAATTCTAGCCATGTCGAATCTTCTTGGATGGCTGATCGTGCAGAAAATCCTTACCAAACTTTTGGTTGTTTTTGTGTCAATGAAGCTATCCATTGGCTGCTTAGTCGTGACTCTTGGTGTGTGAGTGGTTCTTACTATTTGGGCGGTGATTATGGGAGAGATTAGTCATGATGTTTTCAAATAGCAGCAAATCTAGTGACCCTACACAAATTCGTGTAAGTAAATTTTAGTTTTTCAACTAATAATTTGGATCCATACATTTCATATCACGTTTGTCCAATTATATTTTGGACCCTTTTGAAATTTATTTCAGTAATTGACCATATTAGAATTTTTTATTCAAATCCATGATTTTATCGAAAGGAGTACAAGGATTTTACGACTAAATCAATTTCATACACTTGGATTGAAACTTAAATATTGTATTGATTCATAGTCAATCTAAAACTACATTTGGTGATTTGATATGTTAATTCACTTTCAACTGCACGTGAAAGCGAAATAAGTATAGTTGATAAGGACATGAAATTTTCCCATAGTTTTGGGATATTAATGATTCTCCGTCTCTAATTGTAATTTGGAATCCTTTCCTCCTTTAGTTTCCAAATAATTGAAATCGGGGTGGGGTTTGATTTATGGGCCAATCTGGGCCGTAGAATATTGTTGAGAGGATGGATATTTTCACCCCCTTCAAAACTGCGTATACACCCGCTTAGTAATTTCACCCAATTAAATACCTTTTTAAAAATCTAAATTTACGTGAAAAAAAATGATGATGTTTATTTATAAATGTATTAAGCAAATAAAATTAAGGAAATAATTTATTTTTTATATCATGCTAGTCATAATTATAAATTATAATTTTTTAAAACAATATTTAATGGAGTGTATAAACAATAGGAGTGTGCATATAGCTTCAATTGGGTGCAAATATCGCCACTTGTTTTTGGTCTCTGAGTCTCTGCACAAAATTTAGGAATTTTTTTTGGGCTAAGCCCTCAAAGACAGCCCATCTGTGACTCATTTTGAGGTTGTTTCGTGCTGTTGTATTGGGTTCTCAAACGTGCCCCTGGTAGCCTAAAATGCAATCAATTGGGCTTGGACCAATCATGAAATGGGCCATGACCACTCTTTCATATACATAACCATCCATTTGGGTTCTCAATAGAAGTAGAACAATTCGAAAGTCTTTTGTTTTAAATTTCCTTAAAAAAAGAAAGGAAAAATCTTTTTATTTGTGAAGTTTAAACATCAATGTAACAATTAATTCATCAACCCCCCAAATATAAGTTTGTGGCAAAAGTGCTAGTTGATGTCTCAGATTTCAATCATCCCTATCACTTGATATTTCAATATATATAGTAAATTGGACTACCTTTTTTTTATACTATAGTGACACCACCATCAAAGTCCTCTTCTCTAACAAAGGAAAATTTGGTTGACATAAAGGAGATTGCAACGTCGGACCATTGATATTGATTGATTGAAGGCTCTATTCAAAATTTTCACTGTCACTAGCCGCAAAATATGTCCTAGCTGGTGCCCACAATCTAAAACTGTTTTTTTATTTTATTTTTTCACTTTCTCTGTAATAATTATTTACCAACATGAATCACATGATAATGATGATAATTCTACCATGGGATTCTGGTAGGGTTGTGAAAAACATGCTACCGTGCTAGTAATGAAATTGAGCACTAGAAGCACTTTTATCACTCTGCAGATTCCACTTTTGTGCACCAGAAACATTATTATATCTCCATCTCATACAATGCATGAAATGATAACTAATTAATGGAGCATCTGTCAACTGCCGCTTTATTGATGTATCACGATCTTTAGTCATCACAATTAAGAGCAACTCCTACACGTTTTGGACCCACTTACTAGATTTCCAATAGAATATAACCATCAGGCTCCAATGACAAAAACGTTTTACCAAAGTCATTGATGAATGTGGCTATTTTAATCCATTGAATTTCAATTTTGAATCCCTTCTTTTCTTTCGTTTGTTAGATTTAGGTTCTAAGGGACCTACTTATGGGCCCATAAAATAATGAGGTAAAGCTAAACACACAAGAAAGTTTATGTGCATCTTGACTTTTTTTTTTGATACGTTAATTATAACTATCGGGCAATTACGGTAAACTTTATAGTACAACTTAAAATATAGTTTTTTTTTTTTAAAAAAAAAAAAGTAAAACACAGATCCCTAATTAAGGATAAAACTACTGTTGTTGCCATCTGAAAGGATTAAATCGCAATTAGTTCATACACAGAGGAGGGATCAAATAATAAATATCTGTATTATTGTGTTTGCTTGAACCTGTACACTCTCATGAGATGCAAGTATGTTGTGCCATCTAGGCACAATAATTTTGAGCTATATGCATCTTGACTTTGAAACTTATAAAAAAAAATTGTCAAAAAATTAAGATTACTCAATATCTAGTGACAATTGTCGTGACACCATTACTTGTACGTATTTGCGAGCAGAACTAGCGGGCATGCCGTCCAGCATTATCAAAATTTTGTTAAACAAAACACATGAACTAATATGAGAGATTCATGAGGTTCAGTTCTTCTTTGCCAGGCACTCAAGTTTGAATGGAATTTTTCAGCTGCTTTGAGAGGGCTTCCGGCGATAAATGAAGGGTTAAGGATTGTTGTGATACTGGTTTCAGAGTCTCAAAAATTTAATCGGATGCTCTAAATGCAATCCGGGCTATTCAACATTGCAATGTCTCTTCTCCTGATTTTTTGGTTGTGGATGATATTAGGAATTTGTTATTATTAGTTAGGAATGGTTTTTATCATCGTGTGCATTTCATTTGAAAAACAAGGTGACCGATTCTCTGACTTCCTCAGCTATTATTTTTTCTTCTAATCGGATTCGGACTGATTTTTTTTTTTTTGTTTAAAAAAAAACATGGGCTGATTGTTACTCAATGTTTATTTCCAATGATATAATAGCTGATCTTTTGGAATAATAAGATTCCGTTTTCTCTTAAAAAAAAAAGTAATAATAACTAATCTAGCCATAGCCGTGGCCATGTGACTCGACTGATCATTAATATACTCAATCATGCAATTAGCTAATATGCTAATGGAATCATGGCATAATTAAATTACTATAAACAAACTAACAATCAACTCGTATCAAGTTTCTTATTGATTGGTACATACAATCATATATACACATATAAGCCTATCATTCATATATACAGTATTAGATGATCATCCCCAAACTGAACACCAAAAAAAAAAGAAGGTCCACAAGAGAATATGTGCTCTAGGTAGCAAAATCAAATCTTTTATAGATAAAAATAAAACTTTCCATGGCCCAACTGATTGTTTAGCCAAGATGGTGGAGGCCTGGTGGTTCTTTTTCTAAGTACATGAAATTTTAAACAACCAATTATACACACGCACATATATATAAAAACACTTTAGTTATACATGGTAATGGCAGCCACGAAGTCTGCTTAAGCTCTATGATTGCATAGAGATAGCCATACACGTCTTTATCGTAGTGTCCACCTCTCCAACTTTTTAGCCTTGTCTAATAAAATGTTGTCTCCTCATGGACTTCAATTCTCATCACAAGCTGCATCATTTTCTCTTTGTTCGTCCTGTGAATCAAGTTATCTCCATGTCCAACTCTGAAAACTCTTCTTCTTCTGCTGCTGCTTCTTCTTCGTCTTCGCCTTCTTCTGATCCTCACAAAGTCCAATTGGTGTCCAAGACTGTGTCGGACAAGCTGCTACAAAAGTTCTTTGATGCAACTGAATTTGACTTTGATTATGAGCAAAGTGGGCTGTGGTCACCCCCAGTTAGGAGAAGTGCATTCTTGAGCTCTCCTGGTAGAATATTCACTGAACAACAAATGCTTGACAAGCTTAGAACTGTTATGGATGCTCGTAGTAGAAGAAGACACAATGCTTGTTTCCATGTAAGACCACTCTAACACATCTTGTAATTGTCACTTCATTTTTTGCATGCTTCTAATTTTTTCTTGTTTATGGCAGGCATTTTCATGCTGTTAGACGTATATTGAAGCTAGCTACCTAAATCATTTCATGGATGGTTGTTACTTTTCTTTCCCCCCACCCCCTTTTTTTTTTATGGTTGAGATACAAAGGCAAAACTTGCCCAACTTTTCTCTCTCTCTTTTTGTTTATTATTATTATTATTATTTTTGGATGAGTAATGCATATCTACATATGAATTATAATGGAAACACATATATATTTACAAATGTTTCATTTGTATTCTCTTTTTATTATGTTGATGAACATTTGGTGAGTGATGTTGATATTTGTATTTAGAAAGTTTAAGGCATGTGCTGCAAATTGGATCTGAGGCAATGAGATCATACTGCTTCATGTCTTTTATTAATCAAATACATTTTATATATAAGATTACAATGAGACTACTTGAAAAATTGCATGGTAGCTGATAACTGTTCTATTAAGCGTTGAAAACTTGGCATATTTATTTTACTGAAATAATGGATCGTGTTTATCATTTAAAAAAAAAAAAAAAAGAGTAATTAAAAAGGAATCCAATGTTTTTTGTTATGATTCAAGATCCTAGGAGACATAATTTATAAATTCTGACAGCTTCTTCTTTTCATAAATTCTTCTGTCTCTTGTCTCCCTCATGTGTGGTCACAGCTATAAACGATCATTAATTTATTGTTTAATCGGTCTTTTATTTGAATCTAAGTAGGCTAAATAAGCACATGGTTGTCGATATATATGCTCGATACTATATGTGTATATATATATATATATATTCTTAGACAAATAAACTTGCCAAGAGAAAGCTAATTATAGCTGTAAAGATAAACTAAATCATAGTTACATGGAAATAGCAGCCATAGTTAACTAGTTGCAGTAGGTTCGATAAACAATAAAAAAATAAAAAATAAAGTGAACATTTGTTAATGATATCTTTTTTCAATTCCTAAGAGTTCATCATGAATTTAAAATTTTCAAAATGGGACGTTGAGATCTACACATGATTATGATATTAAGTAAATTTAAGTATACAGTTGAATTTATGTGGGCACAAGCAAAACTCTACAGCAGTATTAGATCAGGCGCTCAACCAAACCAACCTGCAGAATTAAATATCAAGAGTCCCACAGGACAAGCTTCAAGCCTTCAACATCCAAGTCATGAATTGTCCATTCAAATTCTTCAATCCAGAGATCAAAACTCAATGCCATGGGTCCTACTAGAGTGGAAAATTTGGATTCTACAACGAAGCAGATTTACAGCCAGCCAATCACACGTATCAATCGGAAACCACAATCCGAGAATTTTCGTGTCAGCAGTGCCGTACAGTCACAGACTAGACTAGACTAGGCCCCTATAACCAACTGGACGGTGTACACTGATTCACTGACCAGATGCAGAACACTGGCGTTTTTTTTTATGATCCAAATTGTACCTTTTTCCTTCAAAAATCAAACTAAGATTCCTTTATTTAGTACAACAAGGTAAGACAAGTTGAAAAGCAAAACCACTCTTGTTAACTTTTCCCTTCAATTCACCGCTTAGATTTTGAACCGCAACACAGCTTTCACTGACTTGCTTTTTGTACTTTACTGCCTGCGTCCTCTTTTCACACTCTCCACTATCTCTATCTCTATCTCTATGTCTCCATTACGTTTTTAACTTTGGCTGAACCTCTGAAATCATCTCACACAAGTGAGATCTTTAAACTACATTTATAGTAGTTTCTTTCCATATATATCAACATGCATTTTCACCTCTACATTAGAAACCATTGTTGTGTATATAGTTAGATTAATATTAAATACAATCTTGATGGTCAAGGCACATAACTTGCTAGTGAAAAAGATGGATGAGTAATCCAATGTTGATGGTGATGTGCAATCGTCTCTTGCTGTATCTGTCTATTGTCTACTACTTTCGATGATAGAAACATGGACTACAAAAAAAGGTGTGTTTGATGTAAAACAAAACTGTAGAGATGTGTCATGTAAGCATGGGGCAGGCTCACAGCGGCAAGCAGGCAGATGAGAAACATCTGGATATTTGTGCCAAGACAGCTGTGTCGGCCCGAACAAAGATTCTCCACCATTCTTCTTGTGCTCATCACCTCACATTTTTCCTTCCAATTTTGTTTTTTATTCTGACAAGGTTAGATGACATCAACACCATTTACTTATACTGTTACATATACATAAAGTCATCTAGAATAGGTGAATTATGGACACAATTGACATAATTGAACGTCGAGTACACGTAGTGAAATTGTTAACAAGCCCCCAATTGATCAGCTTAGAGGTTAGTTATAATATATATGTGGATATTGAATCCTACTTCCTCCTAATACGAGAGAAATGGACGACCAGGGCCAGGATTTAGACAAATATAATTCAAGCTTTCGATTATATCTGTCATAATATTAAGGGATAATGTATACATGTACACCTTTATATCATAAAACATTCACCATCTCTAATGTCAGTAGTCGTTTACACGTTCATATTGTACAACATTTACATGGACTACCATTTACCTAGATGACGCTAGTTCTCTCTTCCTAATCTGTACTTCTCTTTTGCACCTCTGATCTTGCTCTATTTTCATAAAATATTCCTGCAATCAAGAATATTGAAAATATATTGGAGGCGACAATGTTATAGTCAAAAGAAAAGCTCAGTGCCATAGCACAAACGTTTAGTAGCACCAAGATGAGTAGAAAACGTTGCATAATTCAGGTTTCTCAACAATGCAGTAAGGAATTTCAAGTATTAACATCTGTCACAAACATAAAATGTACAGATACACACCATTTGATTATTAAGATATGCTATTGGCATTCTTGATCAATTGAAAACCTCATGTTTGCACTTACAAGCCATAGAGTCAGGTGGACTTTCCATGTACGCATCAAACTGGAACTGGACTTTGTTCCAGGATTTCTTTCCCTGTAATGCCATCTTTCAACGTCTTGAAGTAAATGTCATAGTCCTTTTCTGGAGGAGGGTTTTCAGGGTCAACTGTAAACGGTTCACTGAAAGGAACAGTGCTCTTAACCTGCAATAGAAATATGGGGGCACAAACAAAACAAGATATTCAAGTCATTCACTAATCATCCAATCTTTTACCGATCACTCTATTCCTACAAGAACAGGCAGTACAGTATATACTTCAAAATTTAATGTTAATCCAAGTAAGGGCAAGGGTATGACCTCGAATGTTTTGTCACATGCAAATGGACTATCCAAGGCAGCCACACATATGCAAGCAACCTCTTCCCTTGATACTTTCCCCTGCATATAATATATATCAAATAATAAAATCAGTTATGCTAAAAAAGAATTTAGAAAAAACCTGAGCTTGAAATTTATTATCTCTGAACCAATTCAAGTTCAATATAACATATTTCATTTATTGAGCAATATCAGGACAAACATATAACAATATACAGTATTCGTCATCTGTTTAGAGTTTATACCATTATATTGTCTCCTTGATCGAAAATGAGATCCGCACCAGCAGGTTCCTCCGTTAAGGCGCAAGGCCTTACAATGGTATATGGAACTCCACTTTCTCGTATTAAATCTTCTCCCTGTTCGAAAAGTGGGCATCAACTGAACTTCCTGACCAGATACTTTAGTAATCCACTAAAATGTTTAAACATTTTAGTCTTAGACAAATTTGGTTAAATATTTAAAGTATGTAATATTTTGACACTTGCTAATAAAAAGCAACATTGATATGACATATCACATTACATATATTCTTCGGCTTATAGATGAGCATCATCTATCTTTTAGCATCCCAAATCATATTGAAGAGGGAGATAAGTCCTTTTCTTCCAAAGGGATCTCTTCTCCAAGCTTGAAACAACGAGAAAGTTATCTGGGCTTGATTTCTTTTCCAAAAGCGATGAGTAAATATTGCTTTTTGCATATAGGCATGAAAAATCTTGTTGTTAAGACACTGTATAGAGGTCAAGTATTATCTAATTTTCTGTATTACAAATTTCAATTTTTACTTTTAAAAATCTATACTATTGGCAGGCTTGAGTCCTTGTGCCTAAAAATTCTAATATAAATTATTGAATTAACTCGAAAGAGTAAAACTATTCTTTGTCATGTGCAAAGCTCCATACGAATGATACAAACTCAGAACAAAGCACCTGATAAATTTCCAGCTTTAAGGCACTTCCATTCTGTACAAGGGGCTGCGAGTGTATAAATGATACATTATACCTTTCTTTTCTTTTTATAATTCATCACAATATGTATACCAATGTATTACATATAGTGTGTTTATTTTCACTAACCTGAAAATAGAATAATTTACATTTAAATACTTTCTTTTTCTTCCTCTTATTTCTGTGAAGTTTTTTCGTTTTCCCTGACCTGACATTTATAATCTGGCAGCAGGTAAGTTAGAAGTTCAATGCAAAGTTTAAATCTTAAAACTCAGCTTAATTCTTGGAGTTCACGACATTTTGCAAGGGAAAATCGTTGAACAAGGATATAGTAGAATCAAACCTTCAATTTGAATGTAAGAATGAAACCCAATTCCTTATTCAAGCGCACCGCAGGAGGTTGTTTACTTAGATCCAGTCCAGGCCTTTCAGGTCGGGTAACTCCTGCGGCACTCACATGGACAAACCTATGATCAATGCAACCATAAAAGAAATTTAACATGAGACATATGGTAGATTAACTACATTTAATCGTATAATTATGAACCTGGGAGTGACGGGATCCTTTATATAAGCCCGTATGCTTGACACTGGAAGCTGAAATGTGCCTTCAACAAAAGTGGGATTTAGTTTCCCATCGTATTCAAACTTGCTGAACATGAGCTGGAAGAATTTGCAACCAGTGTAAGCATAGAAAGACGTCTGTGAAGCCAAACATATGAAAAATAATAAACACAGAGACATGCCTGCAATGACACAACATTGCTTGGGTTGAAAGGTGGAGCATCTGATACAGTTCGAGCTCGAAATATAGGCCTCAAAGAAGAGAATGGCAAACGTACCTAAAGAAAGGAAATGACATGATCAAATATGACATATATTATCCATAGACAATAGTTTAATAATCGTAATGTACCTACCGACTGCCATTGGCCCCCTACTGTGTCAAAACTTTCTGTATAGCCTACTGTATCCCACTCACCACTAGTGCGAACAATAAGTTTATACCGACGACCATCACCTTTCAGGCGCAATTCCAGACCATCATATGCAGAAAGATCCTCTGGCTTAGAAAAATTCTGAAACAAAAAAGTAAATTTTCTATCAAATAGGAAAGTGAAATCAGTCGTAACCCCCAGTGATTTCTATTGCCAACACTGGATTCATTCTTATACTGTGATTAAATTTCATTTATGGATATGGTTTCCTTATTTTTATTCCCCTACCATATACGCATGAAGAACTACATTAGGTTGATATCCTTTTTCAATTAACTTTACATAATACGAAAGACCATGTGTACTCCAATCAAAGCTATGTTAGATTAGATTATTTAGGTTTAAAATATGTTATACTAAATTCCCATGGGGTGTTATAGTCTTTCTTAATTATTTACAAAAACAATAGTTGGTGTTCAAGTGATCTTTTCTAGTTAAGCAGCTAAAGAACACAAAAACCAAGCTATTGTCATGTTAATATTGAGATGACACAGTCAAGGACCATTGTCGAAGCACAATAATGCAAGGAAATGGATAATTCAAGATAAAATGTTGCAGTTTACCCTTGTTCTGATACTGGTAAAGCCGCCATTGTTTGCAGTGGAAACAATACCTGACAGTGAAAGGAAAATGACAAAGATCAGTAAATGCATTTAAATCTAAGATGATACCATAAACGCATAGTCAATAGGATATATAACAACAACAAACCTTTAAACAGTCCTGTTGGTTCACCATTTTCACCACCAGTTCGGTCAATTTGAAATGTACTTTCACTAACACCACCCATCACAACATCATCCAAAGCACCCCAAGGGAGTTCTTTAAAACTACCATCTGCATAATGCAGCTGGGACAAATAAGACTCAGAGGAAACATATTTGCACACAGCCACAGACAAAAAGTGAAATTTTCATTTCGGCTTCATTGCCAAGGCCCTGCTAGATTCTGATGCATATAGCAGCAAACCAATTGATCACATTACCTCAACAATCCATATCAATTGGCACATATTTAGCATAATATGACTATTGGTTGTTCAATAAATAATCAGCTAAAACAATATGGTGACCTGCTGGAAATAATAAGTGAAAGTAATACCAAAAAGATTCATATTGGAAAATTTATATCCTCGCTTACTGACATCTATAACTTCAAGAACTTATCTTCCTAGTTAGTGTTCCACATCATACTTTTGATTTTTGATAATATAGATCACCCTTACTTCTTTTTAAGGTTTTTATTAAAAGACTAGAATGTCCCATGTAATTAATCAGATATAAAAGAATTTAGTCAGCAATAAGCTTTAACTACAAATTGTACCTTCAAATCCAAATAGCGATTTCCCATTTCGGAGTCCAACACCCCCTTTTACAGCATTAATCAAATTCTTCATCCCAACATACTCCACCATTTCAGGTGAAGCACCTTTAATCTGTTTTTATTCATCAAATAAATTCTCAAGTTACCAAGAAGTACATGTTTGAAGCTAAACCAAAAAGGCAAATGACCTTCTCAATTGAAGTTCCTCGGACAAAACAAATCTGACTTCTGAGACAAAAGATAGCAGTTATTTATATACCTCCGGTTCAAAGAACTTGATTCCCTGCATGAAATCATTTTCCAAATGTGAAGAACTTATATAGAAAAAAAATAGTGGAAACATCAGTAGGTAAAGGAAAGACAACAGGACAATTATACAAATGTCACGATTGAAATCCTTAAGGTCATACCTGGCTATATTTTGCTCTATCAGGGGTGTCTCCTTCCTTTGGTCCGACGATAACAGAAACAGTATTAATAACTTTCCTCACACCTCTGAAATTCTCAGGTATCAGAGTGCTTTCCTTGGTAATATCTCCAACAATCTGGTTTCCATGGGAACAGGCTCAGTTGGAAACATAAATAAATGAATAAAAAAATGCAATAAGTTATATAGACAATGAGCTTGTTACATGCAAGATGCAACTATGAATTATGAACATCCCATACCATAACTTGCACATAACAACACAAGGTATTTCAGATATGCATTAAAGTAATATATGTTCAGGGAAGGTCCACAATCCCAATGAGCCTTCTCGGGGAATCATACGAGTGAAATATCTTTAATTTCATACCAAAGGCCAAGTTCCTAGTGAAGAGCATCACATAAATAGAAGACCTGTTTTCATCTTATAAAATTCTTCAGTCCGTAAAAACAGAACTTAACCAAAAAAATGGTTACTCATGATAGTGAAATATTGTCCCAAAATATACAAATATTCTAAAGTTTATGGATAAACTCATTTGTTTCTATCGAAAATAAAAGGAAGGGTATTTCCATTGCCACAAACACCAAACTTTTATCCTTATTAGACAGACCATTGTGCTGGATGTAACTTCTCGTCAAGAAACGTAGAACCTACAACTGCAGATTGTGAGATGACTAAAAAACGCAACCACCATATCTGACAAGGGCTTAGGCAACCCAATCAAGATGGTTAATTTTATGATGATAGCTAACATACCAAGTCAACGTCTGCACCTAACATTCTTCTTGCCTTCTCTTCATTTCTAACCTGAGAAATAGTTTCAAAACATTAGCAGCTACTATATATTAAACAACTTCAAAAAGTGGATAATGTAAAAGAGTTAAAATCAGAATACCAATACTCTGATGGGCAATCCTTTTTTCTGCAAAATGTCAACTACTCTTCTACCAACACCACCAGTAGCTCCAGCTACCAGGACAATGCCTGAAGTTTCCATTGCCTTTAGCGGTTCTTTGGGAGATGGACTCGAGAATTTCTCAATTAGAGACTCAACAAACTGCCCAAACAAAATTCATGTTAGAAGATGCATAACAAACTTCACAAATCATCATTAGATGTATTCAAAATCTTGTACCCTAGCCAGAGATGGAGGCCTGTTGAAAAAAAATAATGTCTTCACGAATCTACCAAAGTCCCAAGCTTCTGCTGATATAACTCCTCTATATGCTCTCAAAGGGAAACTAGCTGAGCTGTGTCGGTAATGAAAAGCTTTTGGTTTGTTATTAAGTTGAAGAAAAGGATTAGGAAGTGAAGAGGACAGCAACTGAGGATGTAAAGAGTTCTTATAAAATTTTCTACCACCAGGTGATGAGAACCCCTGCAATGTCAGTTGATTAAGCTATAAATATTAAAGAACAAAACCACAAACTCATAGAAACAAAGAAAAAGTACAACCAAAAGTGACCTTGCAATAAGTTTATTTATAGAAATCAAATGGTTGTAATCATAGAAATCTACAATATTTTCATTTTAAAACCATTAAACTTGGAGTATGGTAAGGTAGTTCCTGGACAGGGAACTGCTCCTTTGATGGAGCTCAATGGCTATACATGTAACATCCTATCTATTAAATTTTGGAGATTCATAATTCTTCCAATCTACTGGGCAGAATTACACCGAATTAGACTCACATGGACCACAAAATTCTAGCTTTTAAATACAAAAACCGATGCATTTAGCATTAAGGGAGGTTTGCAGAATGAACATTTCGTCTTGAAGACAAACTTCAATACAAACATATAATTATTAATCAGCAGTGCGAGTCAGCAATCAATTGAGAAAAATTATTGTGTCCAACATACACACTTCAGCAATGAATTTTACGTGATACGAAATGCATGACACGACAAACATATTCCCCGATTGAAATTGTCACGTGTCAACCTCAAGTCTTAAATATTATAGTTGAGTCATTCCTATCAGCTTAAACTTTTGAATCTATAAGTAACTAACATGATATCAGAGTTTAAAGGTTCCTAGTTCGAACTCTCTCTCCCTCGTTTATCTCAAATTCTTATTACACATATTATAACAATAGGGGGCATTTGACATACATCCGTCAATCATTTGTCAATATTACACGTGATTTGGGGCGGGGATCGGGAGTATGTCACATGTCAATCCCGAGTCTTAAATACCATAGTTGGGTTATTTCCTATTAGCTTAAGTTTTTTGATGTGGTGGTGGTAACTTAATATGGTATCAAATCATGGTTCAAACATTCTCTCCCCCTTTATCTAAATGTCTTCTTATTACACATATTATACAGTAAGGGGCGATTAGTATATGTCCATCACCTATTATTTGTTTATATAACACGTGATGGGATGTATCACATGTTGACCTTGAGTCTTAAGTAGTACAGTTAAGTCATTTTCGATCAACTTTAACTTTTTGGGTTTGATGATAATTAACAAAAATAAATTCAGCACCCACTTCAATAATTTCACTAATAATTCAGGAGTTAACACTAGTCTATAACAATCAGTCACAACAAAACCATCACTAATTAGTTACATGAATACCAAAACCAAAACAACACAAAACTTAAAAAATTGTCAACCAAACACCCATGTTCCTAAGAAACCAATTCAAGTCTTCTAATCTAAACCGTACATACGAAGCATAAGTGCATTCATTGCATGCAAATTAAAGTTAATCTCTCCTGCTACTAAAGTTAAAACACAAGGAGCACATGGAACATAAATGCTTCAAATACAGAATGTTAATAGCATGAATTGGACAAGTGGGGTGTACCTGAGGATTGAGAATGGAGGGATAGGAAGGCAATGATAGCTTGGTAGAATAACAACACTCCATTTGTGTTGTTGAAGTGGGAAGACGAGCAACGAATCGGTCAGGGTTCCTCTCGGTTGTTTTCGCTGATATTTGGAAAGGTGTAAATATAGGCCACACAAGTGTACACTCTCAACTGTCACTTCGCATAATGCACACTACATGTAGGCCGTCAACTGTAAATTGAGCCAAAATAGATGGGCGTCCAATCAAGACTCATATTAAATTACGTTGTAAATTGGGTCAAAATAAATGGGCTTCCATCTAGGCCCATCTCAAATCATATTTGGGTGAAAAAGGGCAATCATGCGTTTGCCGGGAGTCGAACCCGGGTCTATTGCTTGGAAGGCAATTATCCTAACCGTTGGACTACAAACGCTGGATGATGGCACTTGATTGAAAATAAACTTATAATGACATTATAAATTTAATCCCAAACATCAACGTTTCCTAACATAAATTGTGAATCATCTTTTACCCCAAGAAACCAAATAATAATTGAGGAAAATTTCAACAAAACAAAAGTGAAGCCTAAAATGACCAGGTTTAAGTAATATAACCTCAAATGCTCTAAAATAATTAAAAGAACGAAAAAGAGTCTAAGGATGGCAAAATGCAGGTCTAAACCCGCACTAGGCTTAGACCCGCATTGGATCTTCTTTTTTTTTTTCTTTCCTTTTTTAGGGTTTAGACCCTATTCATACCCTTAAATTAATTTAAAGATCTAGTTCCAAACTCGACCCACGTATTTTACAGGTCTACTCAGATCCGCATCAGACCGAGATTTGATTAGGTCAGATCCGAGTTGATCGAGTTAAATCTGGATTTAACTGGATTGACCCGAATTTTTTAAAAAAAAAAAAAAAATTGAAGGTCTGGTTCCAGACTCAACCCATGCATTTTGCAGGTCTACTCAGACCCGCACCAGACCCGGATTTGACTAGATCAGATTCGGGTTGACTAAGTCAGATTCGGATTTGTCTAGATTGGACCCGCAAATACGGGTTGACCCGAATTCTTTTTTTAAAAGAAAGTTCAAAATTTTCTCAAAAATTCTTTATGGATTAAGAAATTCGATGGGTCCAAGATTCCAATATAATTTTTTTTTTTTTAAATAAATTTTTCTACTAAATCAAATTAAACTAATTTCATATCACATAATTCATTTCATAATAACAAAATATTATAAATATAAATATAAACATAAAATCAAGATGATGATAACTCTTCCTCATTTTATTTATGGTATATTTCTTCCTCTGAAATGCCACCTAATAGAATAAATTAAATGAAAAATTAAAAATAACATTAAAGATTATGAATGATATACATAATGCAATTAAATTTATAACTACTGTCATACCTTAAAATAGAGTCCATATCCAATTTTGTACACACATCAATGCTTATAACGTGTTTGGATGCAATCTCAATTTTTCATCTTATATATATATAGTGATTCTACCATAAATGTCTTCTAATTTTAAAAATTATGATATATAAATCAATTAAATTCATTCATTACATTCTTTCTCCTAAAACAAATTCTCTCTCATATTTAATTCAAATGCAATGGATGAATTTGATTGATTCATCTTAACTTTTTAAAATTAGGAGGCGTTGATAGTAAAATTATTATATATATAAGGCTTTTATAATACCTAATTTTAAAAAATAATGACTAATTAATTAAATTTATCCATTGCATTCTCTCTCTTATTTGATTAGTTCGTTCTAATTTTTTAAAGTTATGAGACACTTATGGTAGAATCACTATATATATATATTAAAAATTGAGATGAATTTGCAAAAATTACAAACTTTCTATACAGATTCAATTTTAACAATATATTTTACAAAATTAGTTTGCATTCTTAGCCTATGCCATTTTCAACAACATTGGACATATAACAACAACAAAATCAATTATAAACAATTTTTACAAAACTACTTCTGCTGGGCATATAACAACGTATACAACAAGTTAAAATAGAACCTCAATTTTGCATAAAATTAATATTCTACTTTTATTTCGGGAAATTTTATTGTTAAATTTCCATATATAGTGTGGTGTGAATCACTGTCTTTGACTAATTATTCTATTTTGGCCTTCAAACTAAACAGCATACTTATACTTTTCAGGATTGGTTTTGCCGAGATCATTTATAGCCTCTTAATTTTATTTATGTGGTCAAAAAAGAAAAACAAACAGGCCATGTGTCCGAATTTCATGCTTACTTCGAAACTGTTTTCACTATATAAACAAGTCTTCATGCAAATCATGTCCTCATCATCTCAAGTCCTTTGGTAATACAAACAAATTAAATAAAAAAAAATGGCAACCATGAAGCGATCAGTTTTCTCATTCTTCATTCTTGCCATGGCTTTGATGTTTGTGGTTGCCGAAGTATCTGCAAATACTCTGCCAACAAACAGCAGGTTGCTTGGACATCGTCCTCACACCCCACACCGTCCACACCGTCCACATACCGGACACAGTGGACACACCGGGCACACTGGACACACCGGACATACGGGACACACTGGACACACAGGACATACTGGTCATACAGGTCATACCGGTCACACCGGACATTGATTAAGCTACATTCTATGTTCCCTGTGAAAAGTTAATGTATCTCGTCTTTCGGTTCAAGCCAAAGGGCGATATGATGATCAACTGGAAATAAGAATTCTAAACAATAATAAAGATTCAAATTAATGTTGGAACCATATAAATTATTCAAATAACTTGGATACTATGTATATTTGATGTTATTTCCTCGTCTCTTTATATACCAATTTAGCATAACATTCCGTGCCTAACCTGTACCGTAAAAGATGGTCGAATTATAATATATTCATTTTGTTGGGTTGGATGTAAATGAAACCTCAAAATGTCAACAGGTGTCAACTTGGCATTATTTAAAATTATTTGGTTATTTTACTGATAAGGTAAAATTATGTCATTAATAATAATTCTTAAATAACTAATTCAAAAGTTGTTATTAATGGGTAACTTTACCGGATCAATAAATTATAGCAAAACTCCATTCAGAAAATGGAAAGTCAATTTGAGTATATAAGCCTTCATGAAGGACTAAGAAAGCCCATCGTGCTATGCGAGGATGTCAATTGTACATCCTGAGAAAGTTATTCTTCTTAAAGAAAGGAAAGTATATCGTCTCCGCTAAAATGTCAAGTGTGTTATTGACTTCCGAAAATATCTTTATGAGAAGATAAGAAAGAAAGCCCATCATCCTAGGCTTAATTTTTATGAGATGGCCAATCCGCCAATATGCTTCCTCAATTAGCATTAATAATTAATATTAGCAGTAAGGAATAAGGATTAACGAAATAAAATTGCTCGTTACATGTAAGGTGGAGACATGAGATGAGCACAAAGATAAGTGGCAAGAAGCCGTAGACAACTGAAAGAAATTCGATATAATATAAGGAGGGCTCAGAAAAAGAGAGGAGAGAGATAACTTTTTGTAGACTTGACATCCTCCAATGGATATATTTCCTCGAGGATAAAGTACACTAACTTCCACTTATTTGGATGAAATTACACTCCACCCTTAAATATAAATTTAATAGATTAGGGGTGAAACTTCTAACTTTTAGTGTTAAAGGAGACAAGCCACTACTCCCCTGCTAAGGAGTGGATGTGTTACTTTGTCTTTAACGTGTTAGTATCAACTAAATTAAACAATCTCTGATATCATTTATCAAAATGACTTTTAAATTAGGTTATTTTAAAATGACTTTTAAAATGAAATCGGTTCACATCAAAGTTTTGAAGAATTGGGTTATTCTAATTAAGTTGTACACCATATAATTCTTAATTGATTTCAAATTAAATTAGGGCCATGCAAGATAATTGAATGGGATGAGATGTGTGTGCTCAAAAAATCATAATTAAAACTTAGACAATTATAAAATTTCATCGCTTATATACAGTAGAAGGCTAACCGTAACCAATTTGGTCAAAAGTTAGTAAAAAAAAATTATACCTGTTATAGATAGAATGCGACTTTGAATTCAATATTTAGACAGATGATTGTTTATTGATAAAATCATTCAATTAATAATGTTTCACATGGAAGTCTTGAAACAAAGTGAAATGTTCTAAAATTCGATCCAAAGATTAACATGCTTATATATTTTATTATGCATACCGTAGAATTTAGAGTGTCTATTAATTGTTGTACGTGGTTGGAAAATTATGATAAAAGAGTAATGAGACAAGGAGAGTGCTTTCGGCAACGACAATGGGTATCCTGTCTCATCGCAGACACCTGAGGAATTGACAAGAATCAACGATTCAATGCCCCGTTGGTAGACACCATGCCCAACTGTCTCTTCTTTTACTTTTTAAAGACCATTTTACGCCGACACGAATTCCAACACGAAAACGTGATTTTCAAATTTGCATGATCTTGGATATTAATTTTCTACATCATGTGCGCAATTCCTTATCTTTTTATGCGTATTTTAAGTCAACATTGTCGACCATTTTATTTCAAAAAACGAAAAAAAAAAACGTTGTCGACCGTTGCACTTGTAAAGCCTTTGCTCACCTACAACAAAGAGAGCAAACTTAATTGTTAAAAATGGCAGTGGCATGCACTTTTCATATTGGCATCAAAGATATATATCAAAGATTTTGATTTTGACTTTGCTTCTCATTTACGTTTGTATTATAGTGGATATCATTGGAACGTCACAATGAGCTGGGTGTGACTTTGAGAGCCAAATTAAAATTTCTATCTATGGAAGCACCACCACTCCTGGGAGTAGTGATCACACGACACAGAAAATAAGGCTTGCATGATCTTCTTACTAGGAATTCAAAGGGAGCAAAAGGGTCCTACTGAATGGCCAGTTCGCTGTGTTGTAAGTTGTATGGCACAATATTGAAAGAGAAAAAGAACTGACCCATAAAGTTTTTGTCGTTAGAACAATATTCTAATCTAATGCACATTTTTGTTTATCTTTTCATACATATAAAATGGTGCAGTTTGCCTTTGCCCCCACTTGATGTTGATGAGATCTCATTTCAGAGTAAAGACTTTCTCTATGAAAAAAACAAATGGCTTTTCAAGCACAATAATATATACTAAAGAGGCCTGCCATTGTGACCATGCATGCATGTCTCTGCAGGCATAGGAGTATAATCAATATATAATGATAATAATAATAATAATAATAAACAAGTGAATACTAACTTATACAATGTCAATGTATTTTGTATAATTTGCCAATCTGTTAAGAAGATCAAAATCAATCTTTATTCATTTATGTGTTGCTCAATTATTAATCAAACTTACATCATCAATACGAGGTCTGTGTGTGTGTTTTTTTTTTTTTTTTGAAAATAGGTCTGTGTGTTTTTAAATTAACTGAACAATATAGTAGTTTAATCTCTCTCAAAACTTAATTTTCATAATTGAATAATTATGGAGTCGATTGGTAGTTGCTAACGATAATAGTTAAGGCAAAAGTCTATGTCCCGCATATTTCATTGACCTTTTTGGTTCTCTCTTAACTATGATTCCCTTTTATCCTTTAATTATTATATCATGGTTGGTACCTTCTAATCAAACATTAATTAGAGCGATATTATTTTGAGTTAATAGTTGTGCAATAACACGCAGTGGCCCAACACAACCGTAACTGCGTAATTAAAGGGTCTTGCTATACCTTTTAATGTCTACAATGTTTCCATGTTTTACAAACTCGAGTTTAAATAACACAAAACTAATACAGCATTGAACTTCATATATAGCATGTTCAACTTCACGTGTAACTTAAAAAATTATAAAACTCATGTTGACATGCATGGATTTGCATTAAATTACAGTATAAATTACTCACGTAAAAAATAATGTTGGTACTGCTTGTAGTATGAGTACTGGTACTGGTAATTATATTGATGTCAAGTTTAACTCCCTTTAAAAATAAATCGACTCCAACTCCAACACTTCCACATATAACATCTCTATCACTAACTTTCTTCAATCGTTTTTGTTACTTTTTAAAAAATTTTGTTGACGTACGTTATTTGTTAATATATGATAGTTGGTTCATTGATCACGACCATTTGATTGATAAATAATGCAGGCTAAAGAGGTTCAAATATCTTACCAGAAGACAATTACATGCATTGAAGTAATGATATTTATATATATATATATTTTTCAATATTAATTTATGTCTTCCTCTTAAAAGAAGAAAAGGTTACTAGCTTTGGCAATTGCTAGTGTGAACACAAATTAGTTTGGAACCCCGAAATAAATATGGCGGGCAACGAAAAAAGGCACTAGTTTTGGCATTTGCAAAGTGAACACAAAAATGGGTCCAAAACGTTTTTGGCTTATATTTTTGCTCTAATTAACCAATACGTCTGTTGCCTATTGTGCCGGCTTAATTAATTTGAAAATGTGTGTGTTAACACTTAAAACAAATATTTTAATAAAAAAATTAAAACAAATATTAATTTTAAGCAAATGTCATGCAGCATATATATGCTTGACAATTATCTATATACCCATATAAATATAACTGGGATTTGGTCATGTATGTTATCTTTAAACTCAATAACAAGGAGTTAAAATTGCTTCCGACATGTGCCTCTGATATAGACAATGAATTTGTATTAATATTACCATTATATTCTGCCGCAGGCAACACAACCAAAACAGACTAGAAACAAGCTAGTTTATGCATGTTGGACATAAGAAGACACATGGATTTTTTAATCCAAGTGTAATTATAATAATCTATAGGGTTAGTTGTGCCTTCTTGTTCCTGTCTTGCTGCGATTAATTTACGAATATCAAATAAATTGGCATAATGGCATTGCCATTCCTTGTTTTCAACTTTTCATTATCCATATACATACATTTATATTTTGTGTAAATCATGATTGAAATGTATCCTCACTCTATAGGTGTAGAAAAATTCTACCCATTAACCTGCATAACCTGCTAAAAGAAAAAATAAATTAATTTGTTTAGCCTTACCACGTTCAGTCACTAACAGACAATTAATTACAACACTCCGTCATTAATTTACATATATATTTTCATATTGTGAATGCTAAATGAATCCATTTCGTGTAAAACTCTTGCTGTTAAAACTTATAAGATTCTTAATTTACCTCCATATGTGTTTGAGAAGAGTGGACGGTTCTAATTATAATAAGCTATCTCAAATTATGGGACAGTTGATTTACGACTGGTATTTGACTCACTGTTCATCACATACTTTTTTTAATATCATAGTTACAATTTAAATCCATTTAAACATAATAAACTTTATTATTGTTAATTCTAGGTACCTAACTCTTCAAAACGAGTACCCATTGATGCAGTAGAGGCAGTTTGGAGGTTGACAAGAGGAAATAGTCAATTCATTTGACAATTTGGAAAATAAAATAAGATGGGCCGTGTTTAGTAGTTGATAAGGATTAGGAATGTGGAACCACATAAATATAATTACATTGTGAGTAGGAGTTAAGAATCTCAAACAAGATGCATTGCATTATTTTGAATAGAGAAAAAGAGAGAGAGAGCTAGAGCATGTCCCTTGAAATATAATTTTATATAGAGAGAGTTCTACACGCTTAGTCTTGCAACTAAAATCAGTCATTAATTTAATTAATTATTGACTGAATATAATGCCTTCCATGAAAACCCTTAATAAAATATGTTCAGTACTATAGTAAGCTAACTTTTAAAGATTAGCTTAATTTGACTTTTGCCCCATTAAAAATCTTCAACCAATATTTTGCATTTTAATATTTATAACGTTCTTATGAGGAAATTGTTCTTAAATATAATGTTCCTCAATCTCAAAAAAAAAAAACTGAAATATATTAGTGTTAATTTTTGCTTCAAATGGCCACAATAACTAATAAAGTCAAGGTTTTAATATAACCATAAACTTATCCATCGAAGTGCCCAAATTAAACCCACACTTTTAAGTGGAATGATTTTGCTTAAAATAAATCAGAAATCCACCTTTCATGTTACACATGGAAATGCACTGAAAAGCAAGGGACAAAAAGGTTGTGACTTTTTACTGTTATATGATAATTTAAAAAAATGGGTACAATTTAACACCGACGGCGGCAACGCTGAAAACAAGACCATGTGTGTGCGCGTGAGAGTGAGACCATTAAATGGTTGATGAATTGAATTCTTTATTTTGTTTAAGGTTTCCAAGGAATTCAATGGTGTGTTCTCAGTTTTCTTCCGCGAAATTTGCCAAAAATTTACAAGGCGTGGGACCGGCAGGATCATTTTCTTCAGCTTTACGGCTTTGACTTTGTCTTGGCAAATCACATGCAGCTTCGCTTTGGCTTCTTCAAATTATTCATGGCTCGTGTGCAAAGCTCGGTAAGGCCGGTGAGAAACCATATGGTGAAATACAACCAATAAAAAATAATACAAATGTAAAATTTGACTACTGTGGTACTTTATTGTTGACACTTATAACATAGATATGCCGACACATACAAAAAATAAATAAATAAATAAAAGGTCTTCAATAAATATAAATTTAACACATTCAAACCAATAATACTATACAATATCATCCGATTTCGGGGATTAATATTACCTAATCCGAGCGGCGTGACGAAGGAGAGCTAAGCCAAGTCCAGTAGTGTGGCAATAAATGGTGAAGTAGTGGAGGGACCGATATATTGACAGTGAACAAACTGAAAGTAACCAGGAAACCGTGGCCGGCGGATTCTCTCATTCACTCTCACCTGACTAAGCATCCACGCGGCTTCTTCAAATGCATTTCTACTGTGCCACCTCTTGACCCATTTAAATTCCAATCTGTCTCTCTGTTTCTCTTTAATTTGAATGACTATCAGCAGTTGACCTAGCCATCCTATTAGAAACTTGTCGCCCAAGCTCATATACACTGTGCGCTATTTTGCATTACAAGATATCTCTCTCTCTCTCAGTCTCTATATATATGCCACATCCGAAAAAAAAACTCAAAAGAAGCCTCTCTCCGCATTCCTCTGCTTCTAAAACAAAACCCCAGATCCCATTTTCTCTCCTTGTTTTCTTTTCTGTTTCCAACACAATATTCATGGCTCGTTTGATTAGTTTGGTGATTGTTTTCATGGTCTTCTTCGCCTTGCTTTCGCCTTGTTTGGAAGCAAGAAAGCACCCAAACACAGACAACAAAGACAAGAAGTTGCCTTCCTCGTTGACAAGTTTGTTTCTCAGTGCCCTCCCAAAGGGCACCGTGCCCGCCTCTTCTCCGAGCAGGAAGACTCACGCCACGCTTGACAATGAGAAGCTCTTCGTCCGCCATCTCGCCAGCATTGATCGCATCCTCCAGTCAGTTCCCAGCCCAGGAGTTGGCCATTAGTCCATCCAAATTATTTTTTAATTATTTATCATCATCATCGTCTTCTTCTTCTTAGCTATTGATACATACACATATATACATGAATCATGGTATAATTTTGACTTTTTCTTTAATTCTTTTCTATGGGTTGTTAGATTATCAATATTTTCCTTTAGAAGGAGTGTATAGACAATTACGGCTGGCTTTGTTTATATTTGTTTCTATTTATATGGGATTAATTTTATTATATGTAAATCCCTCTGCAGCTGTATCAATAAGAATTTTTCGTTACCTAGACTAATCTGTGCCTCCATTTCCTTTCTCTTTGTATCTTTTAGACATGATTGAAATCTTATTTTATTCTTAATTTTATCAATTTTTTGGCATGTTACATGTTTTGCAAGAAACTCTGTATTTGAAGAAAATATTCAATGAGTCCAAGAATTAAGATTAATACATTGGATTAAACATATTATGTCATATGATATAAATTTTGATTATAGTTTGTTACATTCATGATTGACACCAAGGCATTGAAGCATGTTTCATCTTTTTTGGCCATCTTGACTTGGAGTTTGAGAAAAATTGGTGTAATTTTAGCCCAGAAAGCAGGAAAGACAAAAAAAATAAAAAATCAGTGTTGTTGTAGTTTCTAACAAAGTGCAAAGAAAATCGGACACATCACAGAAAAAGGAGAAGAAAAGAGAGATGGGCAAGTAATACGGTCCTATCGCTACACGTCAGACACAAGTACGCTACACGTGAGAGTTGGGATCTAATTTGGTTGAAAAACATAGAAGCCTAAAAAAACGTAGAAGGCAAAAAAGGCGCTTTGAAAATGCATCCCCCTGCCAACAGTCGGCTTCCTTTGCTTGCTAAAATGTGGCGTAAATGTAATTTGATGAGCTAGAATGAGTCGGAGACCCACCGTTTGTGTCCAATGTCATTGTTATGTGACTCAAACCATTTCTTGATTAATTATAATTGACTTGGGCATAATCTCAAAAGTGCTCATGACTCAATCATCTAAAAAGTAAGTTACAATGTCATTGAATCTTAGTGTGTTAATTCACGTGCAAAGTTGATTTTTGGTATTTTAAAACTGTACAGGTTATGTAGCTTTAATTTTCTTTTACTTGTGTAATTTTGTGCTGTTAAATATATCTTTTATATGGTTATAAGCATAATTGTATTCATACTTATTCATAAATATTGAGTTTAATATATATATAAATTATTTTCATTCATAACTCAAGTGATTAATTAGTACATTTCTTCTTTATATTCATAATAAGTGTTCGAATTTTACTATATATAGTTACCTATATGTGTGAGAAGGTTTTCTTTCTTTATTATGGAGTAAATATCTCTCAATTTAAAAGAGTAGATTTGATTGTGAAGTTCATTCATGGCTCATCATGTACATTTAATTGTCTTTTACATGTCAGAGTGTTTTCTTTTTTTATATATTATTGAGTCAATTTTTGTGAGTGAAATAAAAGTAAACTTTTAAATCATACATTGTGATAAAACATTGAGTTCAAAATTTATATCTGTCTTTCTCAAATAAAAAAAGTTGAAATAGTGGTTCAATGTTTAACTGTCCACTTTCTATTTTATTCCGATCCGAACCATTAAAATAAAATGCAATATGGTATTTTTAATAGTGTAATGTTCGGTCGTAGCAACTGATTAATTGGAAGTATTTTATTAAACTAGTAGTATATGAAACATGGGAGAGGCACAATGCTTTTACTTTAAAGAGATGTATAAATATCTCAAGATTAAATTCAATGGGAGAAATTATTTACAATTATCATAAAATATATATATATATTACTGTAAGTTCAAAACCTTGTTGACACCTATGAATCACATGCATACCCTCAAATTAGCACGAGAAATCAAGTCAATTCAACAATTCAAATATATAATATAAAAGGCAAATATATGTCTCCAAGCCATCAAACTTGACGGTCTGATTCACACAACTGATCAGTCACATGCTGCTTCTTCCTGAATATACCAATTCAAGCGATGGCTTGTAAGTTGTAACACGTTTTAGGTTAGATCTTGTACGACAAAATCTTCTTATCTGTGGAATTTATAGGCTTCATCTTGACTTTTTTCAACCTCTCCCATCATCCATGCAGTGATGCACCCAAAAAATTTAGTTAGAGGGACACATTAATAAAGTAATAAAAATATTAAAAATTAATAACATACTAAATATATAATATTTTTATATAAAATAATGTTCGATAACACTATATAATTTAAATAAAATAAAATATACATAATATTTAAACAAAACAAATAATCTTATACTTAAAAATCCTAATGAATATTAAAATAAATAATTAAAAAAAATCAATTTAGTAGGTTAACTTGGTAAATGATAAGATGTTAAAGTATCAATAGATTTTGTATAGCACACAAAAAATAAAAATAAATAGTATTTATATAGACGAGAATTAAAAGGAACAAAAAAAAAGGAAAATATTAATTAATTAGAAGTAGAAAAAATATTAAAAATAGAAAAATTATGTCTAATAAAGCAATGGAAATGAAATATGTTAATTATATTGGAAAGAAAGAGGATTAATAATAAAGTTACGACGGCTAATATAGAAGGTTTTGAAGTCATCAAATGCTAAATATCTATATCAGCATGGATGGTAAGACGGTGAGTTATCTTAATCCTCTGTTCCGGGTTCTAAAACTACATCATGTATGTTTTCATTTTTTTTCTTTAAAAAAAAATAAAAAAAAAAAAAGGAGAGAGAGAGAGAGAAAAGCAGTTACAGGGATTAGGGATTGAACCTGGATTCTAATGGAAACAAAAAATCGCTTCCTACCACTAGAGTCAATGAGTCATTGGTGAGGTGATTTGCACCGGAGACTATATATAATATTTGTCGATATTTAAATATTTAATCATAAATATTATAAACTTAATAATTTTTCACAAAATTTCAGGGGGCACGTGCCCCACCTGGAAACTATATATAATATTTTATTTTTTTCTCAAATAAAAAATACGTGTCATGATCAGATTAATTATCCAACAAACCGAAGTTAAAACTTGGATATATACTAAAGCACATTTAAATCTAATATATTCTAATTTGGACTTGAAAACGGCCTAGACCTAAATTTTTATGGTCCTTAAATAGGACAGCTTGAACCATTGTTGCCGTCGTGCTTGGAAAAAGAAGATCATCAGGTTAATGACGTGACTAATATGAATTAGCAAAAGATAACTTCTTGGGCTAATCGTGTATCACATTGCAATTTGCAACACGAACCATGATAATTGCTAACGTAAATTCTGCCTTCTCAAACCCAACAAGAGGGCTCCACAAACCGCCGATCTTTTGGATACCAATTAAAACATATGGAACCCAAACGATTTGCATGCGAATCTTTTCATCCACGACAAAAGGGATTAAATTAGAAGCACCAACGGACCACTGGGCAGGTTATTTTTGACTTGCATAAATTTATTGATTGGTTCGTATATAATTTTTACAATATCTCTTGTCGACAACAATTTTCCCTTTTTATTAAAAAAAAAAAAAATCTCTTAAACGAATCCTCCAAGATAATTATTGATTAACTTGATCATAAAAATATTGAGCTCATCAGTTACTGTAGATTAATTAGTTAATCTACTTGCTTCTTTAGCCATTTCACTTGGCTTTCATATCAAATATGTTAGATTACAATACACTAGTGTGGTTCCTTATATGCATCTCCTAACCAGTAGATAAGATTAGAGAACTCATAATATCTAAAAGTTTGGATTATCTTATACAAAGCTAGCTATATAAAGGAAGAAGAAGTCAATTATAGAAACAGATTTATCATCATCAGTAAGAATAAACACTAAATAAATATACTTTTAGATTCCACCGTGATCAAGGCCTGATTGTGCTGTGAGCCTGTGATTAAGGGTGCTAGTTGTTAGAGCTTGTATTTTACTGTTGACCAGTAAGTAATTGATGTTCTATATTGTTGGCATATTAGCAGTTGATTGTGCTACAATTAGTGGCAGTATTTAGGAATGGATTGTAGTGTGAGCATGGACCGATTGAGTTGCGGTCAAGTGTATTTACTGTTGACTCGGAGGGAATTGATTGATCCTTTGTTTCTTTGTTTACTGGCTGGTCTATGAACATGATAGCTCGAACCATTGTTACCGTCTTGGTTCGAAAAAGAAAGATCATGATGTGGCCATTGGCATGACTAATCCTAATCCGAAAAGATCATTTTGGATTATGCTAATCGAAATATACAAGAAATAAAATTGACGAAAAAACAACAAAAGTTGCAAACGTGAACATGCCTCAAAGTCAAACGCAACTCGGGGTCTTCGCACAACTGTCGAGTTCCTTGAGAATTTACATCATGTGAGATATAATGAAACCATTTGAAATCATTCTTAAAATGAATTTTTTAAAAAATAAAATATATGTTTTAAAATTATATTTTTGAAAATGTAACGTATTTAATAGAATTTTTTAAAAATTATTTAAAAAAATAAAAAATAATATAAATATTTTGAAATCGTTTTTAAAATAGTATTTTTAAAAATAAAAAATATATTTTAAAAAAGATGTTTTTGAAAATATAATGTGTTTGATAGAATTTTTTAAAAGTTATTTTTAAAAATAGAAAATGAAGTAAATGTGTTTAATATTGTTTTTAAAAATGAGTAAAATAATTATTTGAAGGGAAAAATAATGATTTCTTTAGAAAATGTGTTTTGAAAATGATGAAAAATATTAAAAAAAAATATTTTTTATATTTTAGTTATCATTTTCATTAAAATATTTTCCATTTTCTAAAACACATTTTCAAAAACAACTTATCAAACAATTTTGTTTACGAAAATGAAAAATTATTTTAAAAAATACATCTAAACACTATCATACTTTTATTTTTGAAAACATGTTTTTTATTTTTAAAAATATTTTTTAAAAGAAAATTATTAAATATATTTTCATCCATTTTTTAAAAAAAAAATAAAAATAATAATGTAATCAAACGCCACCTAAACGTTTTGCATCTGTTTTGCGGTATAGTTTCTTATCAACTCTGCAAATCATTTTATCCACGACGATAGCCATAGCCATGGAAAGCACCGCTGCACAGTTGATTTTTGACTTTTGATCAATTCATTGATTGAAGTGATAAATAAAAAAATAGATTGTCTGAACAAATTTGGATGTTGTTTTATGTTACCTATATATTATGGAATAATATGTGAATTATTATCAATCATATCAAAATATAGAATTAATTTTATAATTTTATTTTCTAAATATATCTCGTGTTAAAATTATTCAGTTGTTTTTATTTTATAATGTTTTATGAGACATCCCTATAATATATATATATTCTAACATAACAAATGAATTAAGAATATTAATCACAATTTTTTTTTAAGATAATTTCAAAAAAAAATTAATTGAAAGGCTATGCCAAATTACTATGAACTAACTGAGCATTTTTTGTTGAGTTAAATACATAGACAAATGGGAAGTAAGGGCATTGTTTAAAGGCAAGCAAACTTGGATAAAACGCTTGTCCATAGAAAATATTAATTAACTAAATAAACAAATTTTGACTATATAATTTTTTTCTACTTAAATGTCATTAAATTAGAAAAAGTTGTAGTAAAATTCACATACCAAGATTATACTTGCATGGAAATGAGGTAGCTTGTGTGTAAAATTAGGATGGTACTGGATAAATTAAAGACGGTGAGTTAGTAACAATGTGAATGGTTTAAAGGCGATGCTGAGGAGCAGCAAGTCAATGAGAGTTGGTAGCCTACCCACGAGATGTGCATTTTGACTAATTGACCAATTGACTAGTGGGCGCCCATCGTTTGGACTGTCATTTTGTACGTTAATTTCCTCGCGTGTCACCCTCTCTTGGTTAAGACCAATATTTTCTACACAAGAATTAACGTGAAATGCGAATCTTCCAAGTCAAAAACCTCTTTTAATTTTCTTCTTCTTCCACAAGCCTCAACTTCTTTACGTGTAGCACTACTGTAATGCCTTTGACTTCTATTTCGCTTTTCAGTATCTATATAATTCTAAATTCTAAATTTTTTAGTGGAAAAACTGGACACACTGACCAATTAAGATAATTTAACAGTAGAAGAAGATATGGGACTGATTAAAGTAGCGTGCTCTTGAGTCTTGATACATGAATCGTTGAAATTGCGTTAGCAAGTCATATATACTTCTCTCCTTCAAATGTTGAATTAATTATTATAATTAAGGAAAAAAAAAAAAGTAGCCAGAAAGACTGTAAGGGATAGAGAGGTTTGTGAGGTGATATTTTGTCCATTGAAATATCTGGTGGTTATAAAAAAATCAAATTAATATTGTAAAACAAGTTTTTTAAAAAAAACCTAGTGTGTGCTACTGTCCTGTTATCATATGGTATGTGATTACGTATGATCAAATCTTAACTGCAGCCCAAGAAGAGGTTAAAGCTAGACAAACCTAATGGGCTTAATATGGGCCGATGGGCTAGCCTTTGTTTTAATTAACATGTGGTCCTACCCAACCCCAACCTTGGCTCAGTCTCACCTCAGTGCTTCATTTTTAATTAAAAATTTCGATTAAAAATATATATATTCTTTAATCATATATTCCATTCATTAGATAAACGTCGAAATCGATAAGGTTGATAAATATGACAAACATGTAAATTAAGTTTATTACATTCTTAAAACTGATTCAATGTTTTTTCACAAACATTGCTTGTAAAATACTGATTGCTTGAGAAACTGAACAAGCAATTTAATGACAAAGGTCGAACTTAAAGTTATATATTACCTAAAAATATCTCGAATTCAACTTACATTAGCTGCAAACTTTATAGCTTCAATTATTATTATTTTTATTTTCTAGGTCATTGTAGATATTCAAATATTTTATTATTATTATTATTATTATTAGGAATGTTATGAATGTGTTTCAACTTATGATTGGTCTATTAATATCTAATTACACAACATAGAACAAATTAAGTTAAAAATTGATACCTTCCATACTTGAACTCTAACCAATTAAAATAGTTTTAATAATATTTTTTTTTTCTAATTAAAAGAAAAAAAAATACTCCCAATTTATTTATTTTATATAATTTGTAAACTACTATGAATCCTGCACAGTGTAGAGAATCAACCTACCCTTCTTATCCCTACATTCTGTGTCAGCGAAACTTTGTTCTATAACATTATAGCATCATTATGATTTGGTTGACATTTACTTGCAGTCATTGTATTGTTGTTCTTGATCCTCTAAAATTATCAATATTCACAGACTCACTTGTGTTACAAATGGTTTTATCCTGCAAGTAGCCAAGGTTTGATATTTATTTCAGCATACCTAAATAACCTCGACTAAGCACTGCACACTAAAAAGAGCTCATTTACTTTCAACTTGATTTTGTGTGTGTGTGTGTGTGTATATATAATATTCTGATTTAAACCCCTCTATATATATTGCATATACGAAATCTTGTTCAGGAATTATTAGTCAGCAATCAAGATAAAATTAAGATTCTTTATAAGTAAACACAAAGCATTGCAGGTTCATATTTGAATTGGCTGGCAATTAATCATTTCTAACTATTTGAAGATATAACATCCATTGGAATATAAAGATTATATTAATTTGTTTCATAACTGTTGGACTGATATCACAAAAAACGCATATATTTGGTGGGCTGGTAGATAGTTTCAGGTCGAAATTCCCTCATCAGTTCGGTTCCAACATAAACAATTGTTACTAGCACAATCTTATTGAGTTTCTTAATGAACAACTCAGGCTATTTTTCTCAATCATGTGAGTGTGCAAAATTAACGTAATTTTGTGCAGTAAAATCTACTTCTTTACTTGGAAAAACATTATGATTTGGTATTAGAGTCATATATAAGAATATATAGGATTATATTAACATGTGTTTTTAAGACATATGTTAAAATCAATTATTGGTATCGATAATTGATATAAAATGAAATTTTAAAACACATATGTTAAAATCAATTATTGGTATCGATAATTGATATAAAATGAAATTTTATAGCCTGTATAAGTTTTGGAATCTTTATAATTTTGTCTTTTATGTAATTCTTAGTATTAATATCTTAGTTTAACATGTGTCCTTGGTTCATATTAACATGACTCAAATGCATAATAAGAAGATGAGTGTTTGAATTTATAATCATTCGATGATACGAAGAAACAAAACAAATAAAGAGATGGAAAACAACAGTGATAAACTGTTATTTATATTACAAAATTAAATGTTATATTTAGTGTAACAAATTATAACATATAATAAGATCAGGGCACTGCATAGGCCGGTGCATGAATGGATGCTGAGAAGATAACATAAGCAACCCCACAACAGAATATTATGGTCATCAGCCAGCCACACAGGAATTTCACTAGCAGCTTCCAATTCACATTCTGCAATACACCAATTAAGCTCAGGATTTTTAGAAGATCAAATTTTGATCTACAAAAACAGTTCTTCCTAGAACAATTGTACCATTTGTTTGTAAGAAATCATCAGACCTGAACATCATCTGCTATCCCAACTCCAACCAAAGATCCAACAAAGGCATGGATACTTGAAACAGGAATATTGGTCCTCGCTACAATGATCACTACGGCCACTGTGGATAATTGTGAGGCCAATCCTCTAGAGTTACTCATATATGTCAGCTTGCCACCAAGACATAATGTTAGCCTCCATCCACATAGTAAGAATCCAATTGCAGCAGCAAGTCCCCCAATAGCTCTAAACCACCAGGTGACATGTATAGACTCCTGACAATATCTTATTCAAGGTTAATTTATTGATTGTTGTGACAATGAACAAAAAATATTGCAGGGACAGAAACATGCTAACAAGGAGGAAGTTGTGTGCTAAGAGTAGAAACCAAACTCACCACTTCTTCTCCATTTCCGGAATATTTTGCTCTATGTTTGAAAACATCAACAATAGCTCCATATGGACTCAGAACAGCAGCTATCTCACCAGCAGATTGAATGAGACTGCATACATATCAAACAACTTTTAGCAAGTTTATATAAGCCATTGTCTTGGAAGAACCGGCAAACATAGTGATAGTTTTGTTAAAAATGAAAGTAAACATACGCAAAGATACATGAACCTAGAAGTTGAGGAAAACCAAAACAGTCTTCTATCTCATCGTCATATTTTTCAGCTAAAGCATGCCTAATGAGGGTATGTCTGTCATATTCAATAACCTGTTTCGTCGTAGAAGTGTCCAAATTAGCAAAGGGACCTTGCATTGTAATCCTAATATAAGACACAAAAGTGTACTTACTGGAGAGAAAGTGGATTTTTTCAACTTTCTAATGAACTCTAAGGCACTTTCAGAGGGCCTAGTTTTCTCAATCTTTTGAAAGTTCTTCGTTATCACCAACCGGTTTGGTGTAGACTGAAGCAACTGCCTAAATGAAGCAGAGTTACTTGTGGAGACAGACAGAGAGACAGATGGATGCTGCTCAGGATCTTGGATTATGTCTGGTGACTGTGAGGCTGAGCTTCGTTCTTCATCTTCGTAGACTGTGTCAAGTACTCTCATCTGCATAAAGTCTTTCAATACATCTTCAACATCCTCCTCACCATCCCCTTTTTTTTCTTCACTAATCTTATCCTGACTTTCGACACATTGAGGATTTTTAGGTTCTTTTTTCTTAGCAGCCTTGTACATGATAGTAGCATCAAGTTTTTTTATAGCAAGAGGAACCACCACAACCTAGAGTAAAACCCAATTCAGAGGTTAAACAAGAACAACACCAACGCCACGGAAAAAATAAACATTGAGTTAGTAACATGATTTTTAAAGTACATAGATCCAATATTTACCAAAGATAAGAGGGCTCCAATTAAGGTAGACAGTGCTAATGAAATTATGGCAGCCAATCTAGGAATATATACTATGTGATTTTCTATGACCTGCCATCAAGAAAATGTGCAATTTAGTATGTGGAAAATGATGTAGAATCAAAACGAAGTTATACAATAAATAGCTCGCAGAATTAGCCTATGCATGCGTTGTGTCACTGAAGAAAATTAAATGGTTTATGATGTAAAGAACCTGATACAGAAGGAAGAGGCAAAGCAGTCCTGCAGATATTCCATAGTCAATAGGGAGGAAAATAAGAATCCTCTTCGTTGGATTTTCATGGCGAAGTATGAAGGCCTTCAAGAGATTGAACAGTAAACATGAACATGTGCAGGCAAGTAATGGAGCTACAGTCCATTCAAGAAATATCCACAGTATTCCTCCACCATTAAAATTGTGATTTTTGTTCTACGTCGGAGAGACCATCACAAGAATTAGAACTGGAATATAGTGCAAATCCATGACACTTCATACAACCAAATTTCTAAAAACGACTTACATCATTGATGCAATGTCACAAACAAGAAACAACAGCCACAATAAAAAATGGAATGTAAATAATCATCAGAGAATTTGCTCAGCTTTGATCACTGAGAAATCATAAACCTCATTTTAGTATATGTATTTCAACTTTGCTAATAGCTACAATTGCTACAACTATATATATTCCAGTTAAAATATTCCTTCTTTATCTTGAAGTCGTTTTTGTACCTTGTTCCACATGGGCAGGTAGTCAAAACCTTTAGTAACTAGCATAGTTCCTAACAAAGCACCTTGAGTGGCTTGCTGTGTTGAAACTGGTAACTCCATGTAGGTTGCAATTGCCAACCAAATTGCTGTTTTAAACATCACAAAATATATTAAATAATCAGTCGGGACTCTAAATTAATCAATTTGTGGTGTAAAAAATGAAAATGAAATCAAGTACATAGTGGTGTGAAATACATGCAGTGATGAGAACAACGACCATACTCCACATCAAGAAACCTTCACTTGGTTGACTTTCTTTGAGAAACTGCAACAACAGAAAATTTATTAGCTCTTATCATCAAAACTTCAAACTGCTTTCTGAAACAATTAAGTGGAAGCATGCAGGGATCAGTTGGCCATGACCGTACATCAGAAAACAAAGCATTAACACTGCTGTTGCTGGCAAATCCTGCTCCTGGAACATAGATTGAACAAGCCATTATTGAAGCCTTCAAAAGGGTCAATGCCCCTGTGCCTACTGGTGCTGAGAACTGCCATCATTCAACAACAAACCATTTTCAGAGGCAACATAGAGTTGCGCAAGTGAAAAAAATAAACAAAATGTTCTAAACTAATGTCGTCATTTGTCAACGTGTGACATGAGTATGACAAAGAAAAAAGAGCAGACCGGAGCCGGGATATTGTTTGCACCAGCTGAAAATGCCATTGAAATAGCAGCAAAAGCTCCAAGTATAGGTACCCAGTGATAAGTCTCCCTCCATTTTCCAACAACATCGGCTGCAAATTCAACAGGAATTTTCACATTCTTCGAAGACATTCTGTTAATTGGGCTCTGTATCAGCAAATTGTAATATGAACAATAGATGTGTCATCAACATTTATAAAAATTTTAAGTTGGATATATCCCTGTTTGTTGATTTGCTTTTGTTGTTATTGTTTGTAGTTTTGTGTTGAAATTTTATTGTTTGTAGTTTTGTGTTGAATTTTTTCTTCCTTTGCTGTGAAAATATTCATAATTCTAAAGTTCTTTCCTTGTAATTTCCATAGATGCCTTTCTTGTTATCGGTCATTCCAATGTCAGGGTCCATATAAGGATAAGGACTAGAAAGTTCATATCTTCCATATTATATTAAAGTGAAAATATGGAGAAGAAAACAATGTCCACATACAACAAGTTTGCAATGATCGGTTATATTCACTTCAATATATTAATCACAGTGATTGATAAGTAATAATGTATTCATTTTTACTTGTCATATTGAATTACCAACACATCTGCTAGCATTAATAGTATGTCCATAACATTCAACAAGACATGGTAACCCCAAAAGCTGGCGACATTCTCTATAAACAACTTCACGTTAGTGAAAAGAATTTATCTGCTTAACATTTCATAATAGATATCATCCACTTTGAGCTTCAAAACAAATAGGATTCAGGCTGGTAGTCATTCACTTACATACCTTAGACAAATCTAAGACTAAAATATCATACTTCCGGCTCTTATTCACTAGTGATATAAAATGTGATAACTTGGAAGCTTTTCTGAGAACGTTATTTTAACCCTGACTTAGAAAGCAAATGAACAAAGCGGTTGGAATAATTATAAATTATAATCATATTCATATAGACATGCTTATGTGGATGAGAGTTTATTAATCATTGGATTGGTGATAAGACAGATGGAGGTCGAAGCATGCACTAGAAAGCGGAGATTTGACACGGAATATGCCAATCAATGTGCAACTCGCGATGGGCACCAAACCCCTCCTTATTCTGCGCAGCTAGCTGAGAGTGGGGAACATGTCCTCCTCACTTTTTTTCTTCTTGCACTCCTTCAAATATCATGTTTGTGTACCTATTGATTCCATTACTTTTTTTTTTTTCTTTTTTTGGACATTACAAATATATTTATAACTATCAGGATTATTTGACCAGGACTCTATGGTATGGTTCGGATCGTTATTCTCTACTTTCTATTTCCAATAAGGTAGAAGAGAGTTATTTAAATTAAATGAGAAAACTGTTCATCAACTGAAGAGATCTATCAGAAATTTATCTGCACATATGTGAACTAGATAGAAACTGTCCACTTTTTGTATTCAATCTCTGTTACTTACTTGGAGAGAAGCAAGCTGCGTGGGGGTGGTGCCACTGTACCATCCACTTAGGAGTGATTCCATTACTAGTAAACTAAACATACTGTCACAGTACGAATACAAAGATGGCATGTTTATACAATAGTGACCCCGACTTTAATTTTTTAACATTCATTTAATTATATCAACTTACGTAGTTAAGCGGATCAGTACCCACATTTAGCAGAAATCTTATACTACAAGTAATAGGTCCGTGATATTATGGATACGAAACGAGAATTACAATGACTATAAAGAACTTTGAAAGGCAAATGCAATTGCTTTAAAACGGATTGATTGCACTTTTTGTATTGGTATTTAGTAATAAAAGCAAACAGCTAGCATAAAAGCATACAAAAATAAAAGGTGTAGTACTTGCTCTGAATAGAAGAGGGCCAACAAGTTTTGTCTTTTTTTTTCTCGAAACAACTTGTTATTAAATTAATCAAACAAAATATAGACGAGAAATCGTGATAGAAGAATATGTGAATATAATGACACAAACAAACCAACAACGAATATGAAAGTCTAATATTAGAATAGAAGAAAGGAAATTTATTTTATATTTAGAGAGTTTAAAAAGGATGTTATATATGTGTAAAATCAAAAGAAATGTAACATATATATTGAGAAATTTGACTAATTAATCCATTCTTTCAACATAAAAAATTGATGTTAAATTTGAGGATTATTCATTAATAATATTATTTAAATTTGATATTTATTCATCGATAATATTATTTAAATTAATGTTTATCAATCTTTCATAATATATCTAGTTTTGTTGTTTAGTATTTTTTGAAAAGAAGCAAAAGAAACCAGAAATCCCAAGATAAAAAGAATTAAAGGTACACATCGAGGGAAAAATCAATACAAAGAGAGGACAAAATGGATCTAAAAGCTTTTGAGGTGGAGTCCACCTACTGGAAGCTGCAGCACTGGCCATGTACCAGAGACCTAGCTGGACTCCACCAACCTAATTTGTAATTCACATTTTGACACGTTTAGCTTTCCTTCTTCTTTCTCTCCAAATTTCAACTATATCAACAAATTCTATCTTTGTTTGTAGAATTAATGTTGGAAAAGTTTGGCATATTTTGGATTAAGAATATTTATTTTATGATATTTGATTAAATTAATTAAAATGCAATTTTATTCATTTATAATGTTATTATAAAAAAAGATTTTTAATATTGTAATAATATATCAAATTTCACTAATGTCCTATTTTAGTTGATCCCGACAGTTCTCTGGATCCGTCCCAAGTACAATTATTGTACTGAAAAAAAAAAATTGTCAAATTATATCAGAAAAATTTCATTTTAATCTTTAACTTTTGGTAAATATTACTTTTTTACTTACTAATACGTTTTTAGCTCACATCATTTCTAATGTTTAATAAATTTATCAAATTGATCCATCTAACCAAAATACTAACAGTCAACTATCGCAGGGTACATAAAAGACCATAGTACTATTAACTATTTTATTTTTATTTTAATTAAATTAAAACAAAACAAAACAAATAAATTTAATAATTAATTTTTGAAATTTTAATAAAAAAAAAATTAAACTTTAAAATCATAATAAAAACAAGGTTAAACCTATATTGCCCATAGTAAAGATCTTATGTAAATAATTTTTTTTTAAAAAATCAAAATATAAAATTTTTGGAAAGAAAAATAAAATTTTGAAAAAAAATAAGAAGATCAAGGTTTAATTAAAGATTTGGGTCTGTGAACCTAAATCTTCAACTTTTGAACCCAAATCTTCATCTATAAAACTAGAAAAAATTAAAAACAAACAAATAAATAAACCCTCAAATATTCAACAACAAATATAGCATTTCAAACCCAGATCTTCATCTCTAAAACTAGAAGGAAAATAAAAAATAAAAAATAAAACCTAAAATATTCGATAGCAAATTTGGGTTCAAAAAATCTTTAAAGGTTGAAGATTTAGATTTTTGAATTCAGATCTTATCTCTAAAACCGAAACAAAAAAAAAAAAATAGAAGAAAAAAAAATTAAAAAGTAAAAGTCTCGACCACACCATACACCCCATACCACACCTTCCTTTGATTCTCGTAACTACAACCATAGCCATCTTAACTAATTAATGAGTAGTATTTAGGTTTCGAAAAAGCAGTTCATTTGGGTTCTATAGAATTTGTAGAGATAGAGGTCTCCATCTTTATGTTTGATTTGACCATCCACGTTTGATTCAAAAAATGAGTTTTGCTAAGTGATGAGGTTGAAGAATGGAGGATGAGATTAAAGAATGAGAGATGAGATCAAAGAGTAGAGTTTTGCTTGGGTTCACAAAAGAGGATTTGTCAGCTAGTCATGGGTTTGGAAACTCAAATCAAATAGGTTTTTAGTAGAAACCTAGGTTGACATATGAGTTTTTAAGTCGATATGAGTTTACAGATGGAAACTCAGATCCGGTGTAATCTGATTTCCTTCCATAAACTAGATCTTGTTTTTCTTGTGTTTTGATTTTTTTCTGTTTGTATTTGTTTTTTCTTGTTCATAAAATTTTCACCTCCAAAGATGGACGGTGGAGTTGCATTTTCAATTTTTTATTTAATTTAATTTTACTTAATTTATTTTATTTTTAATTTTTATTTTATATTAAATCTCTACCATCCATCACAACATTGATGGATGATGGAGATCTAAAGTTTTTTTTAAAAAAAAAAAATTAATTTTAAATAGCTAATGGAGGAAAAAGATCAAAATACTTTTTCCTTTTTTAAGTTTGATTAACCGTTACCAAAATTACCAATTTGATAAATTTTTTAAATATTAGGGATAACGGAAATTAAAAACGTATTAATGAGTAAAACTATAATATGTTTTCTAAAAGTTAGAGATTAAAAGTGGAATTTTTGATTATATAAGGTTGAAGTTTAAATGTGGTTTTGAATTCATCACCAAGTGAGGAGCAAATTAGAGAACCTGAATTAATCAATTTATGGAAATCTAGCTGGCAAATATCTTTAATTATTTTTCCGCTTTTTGTATTATTTTTATAATTTTTAGTGTGGGAAGGAGCCTGATTAAAAAAACTTTCTCCATCCTTTTTTTTAGATATTATAAATATATATTATAATTGTTGGGATTACATTGATGAACCTTATGATATGGTCCAAAACTCAATATTTATTTATATCTTATTCTCTAGAAATCGTGGGAGATGAGCCCACCTTCGACGAAAAAGCTGTCATTTACTTAAAGATATTTATATGTAATTTATTCACATATAAATAAAATGATAATTATCTATAGTTTTTTATGGATAGGTACACGAACCTTCTGGTGAGAGGGCAGGGTGGGCTTGACCAACTTGCCAAGCCATTGTCGAGTACTTTCTCCACCATTTAAAACTTAGAATTTAGTGACAATGTTTTTCCCAATTATTTTATCTCAAAAAAGCCCACGCCATTTTCGTTTTCCATTTAACAACATCAATAAATTAGGTAGAAGACAGCAAATGGAGTCAAAATAATAATAATAATAAAAGCATCCTGTGGCTGCTGCTAAATTGGGTTCCTCCTAAATCACCTATATACCCTCAATACTTTCATTATTAAAATTCAATCTAAGGACAAAAGCGACATTCCACCTTCAAAATGAGAACAAGCAACCCCAACCATGAGATTATTTATACACATACCACCAAATATGTCCATGGCCAAACTATATCCACAAACTGTACTCCCTAAAAAGGGAAAGAAAGTCACGGCCAATAACTTCTCGCCACGTCACCCTCTTGATGTCACTGATGATTTCACAACTATGACATGTCACCACCTCGTTCTAACCTTATCCGCAACTATCCGCCACGTGGCGACATCATAAAGTGACAACTGCTCTCGCGTCCCCAACCCTCATTATTCAGGTACTCCCTGGACCACCGACTGCTGGAGGCCACTTTCGCCGAGTCTACGACATGTGGCAGACTTGTCAAAGCAATCACTACGTGGCGTGACAAGACTGGTGAGCTTGAAAGGTGTAAAGAGGTACATGAAACATGTGATACTATTAGTCCTTGCAGGTCTGGACTACGTAGGCGATGCAGTGTGGGACCAAGTGCACTATTGTTTCAAAGCATGGCGAAGCCGGTCGTGTTCCACGTCAACGTCTGCCTAGGGAGGAGGGAGAAAGAGCGCGTGAGCTTAAAACTCTGCATTGCCAGCTGGCATCACTGGATAGTCTGCTGGCCGACCTTATCCTCTTCTTTTTTATTAAAAAAATAAATAAAAACCATTTCTCGCTTCCCTTTTTTTTATTATCCAAATTAATCAAAAAATTTTCTGCAAGAAAAGCATTTGTTTGTGGAGAGAGAGAGAGAGAGATTGTAAATGTGGCTCTTAAGATAAAGAGAAACCAAGCCAAACCAAACCCTAGATTTCTTTCTTGCTACGAAGAAAAAAAAGTTATTATTTTTTTAAAAAAATTATTTTCGATTTTGATCCAATCTCTGATTGATAAAGATTCAATTTTTCTTCTTTACCAGGTCGGCTAAGGTTAGTTTTTCCTTTTCTTTTTTCCTTTTTTTGTCTTGTTTTCAATAAATTGATACTAAGTTTTGATAATTATATATATTGGTAAAAAATATTGTATTTTGATTCTAGTTTTGTTGTTTTATCGGATCTCCTGTTTAGTTTTGGATCTCATTTACTAGATATACGATTGTTAAGTGTTGTGTTTGATGTAATTTGTTATATATAATATATATATGTTGTTCTTGATCGTTGTGTGTGTTGTAACGATGGTAGTTTTGTTGTAACTTGTTCAGATCCTGCTAGTTAGAGTGATTTTCTTGAAGAAACAAAACTTTGGCTGGTTTATTGTTGCGGGATTTGTGGTGTGTTTATTTTTTGAAGTTGAGCAAATAAAGAGTGGTTGAAAATGATGTCCAAATCGTATACCAATCTTTTAGATCTAGCTTCGGGTAATTTTCCTGTGATGGGAACGAGTCGTGAGAAGAAACGAATGACGAGAGTAATGACGGTTCCTGGTGTCATTTCTGAGCTTGATGATGATCAGGCTAATAGTGTCAGCTCAGATGTACAGTCCTCTTTTGTTCAAGATCGTGTTATTATTGTAGCGAATCAGTTGCCAGTAAAAGCTAAGCGGAGGCCGGACAATAGAGGGTGGAGTTTCAGTTGGGATGAGGATTCTTTGTTGTTACAGTTGAAAGATGGTTTGCCTGAAGATATGGAGGTTATATATGTGGGGTCATTGAAGGTAGATGTCGATGTGAATGAACAGGATGATGTGTCTGCGGTTTTGTTGGATAGGTTTAAGTGTGTTGCGGCATTTTTGCCACCAGATATTTTGGCCAAGTTTTATCATGGGTTTTGTAAGCAGCATTTGTGGCCACTTTTTCACTATATGCTTCCGTTTTCAGCTACTCATGGGGGAAGGTTTGATCGGTCTTTGTGGGAGGCGTATGTGGCAGCTAATAATATATTCTCGCAGAAGGTGATTGAGGTTATAAATCCGGAAGATGATTATGTTTGGATTCATGATTATCATTTGATGGTTCTGCCTACATTCTTGAGAAGAAGGTTTACTAGGTTGAGAATGGGGTTCTTTCTTCACAGTCCGTTTCCTTCCTCTGAGATATATAGGACTCTACCTGTGAGGGAAGAGATCCTTAAGGCGCTTTTGAATTCGGACCTTATTGGTTTCCACACTTTTGATTATGCTCGGCATTTTCTGTCTTGTTGTAGTCGCATGTTAGGATTGGAGTATCAGTCGAAGAGGGGTTATATTGGGTTGGAGTATTATGGAAGGACTGTTGGGATAAAGATCATGCCTGTTGGGATTCACATGGGGCAGATAGAGTCTGTTTTGAGACTTGCAGATAAAGAGTGGAGAGTTGGGGAGCTTAAACAGCAGTTTGAAGGAAAGACCGTGCTGCTTGGTGTTGATGATATGGACATTTTTAAAGGGGTTGATTTGAAGCTTTTAGCAATGGAACACCTGTTGAAGAATCATCCAAAGTGGCAGGGACGGGCGGTTATGGTACAGATTTCAAACCCTGCTAGGGGAAGAGGGAGAGAACTTGTGGAAATGCAAGCTGTAATACGGTCAACCTGCCAGAGAATTAATGAGACATATGGCCAACCTGGCTATGAACCAATTGTCTTTATAGATAGGCCAGTGTCCCTCAGTGAAAGATCTGCATATTATACCATTGCTGAGTGTGTTGTGGTCACTGCTGTGAGGGATGGGATGAATCTTACCCCGTATGAGTATGTTGTCTGCAGGCAGGGAGTCACTGGAGCAGATCATTCTTCAGAACCAACTGGACCGAAGAAGAGTATGTTAGTAGTATCGGAGTTCATTGGTTGCTCTCCTTCTCTTAGTGGTGCAATTCGTGTCAATCCGTGGAACATAGAAGCAACTGCTGAAGCAATGAATGAGGCAATTTCAATGGCGGATGCTGAGAAGCAGTTGCGGCATGAGAAGCATTATAGGTATGTCAGTACACATGATGTGGCATACTGGGCTCGCAGTTTCTTTCAAGATATGGAAAGGACGTGCAAAGATCATTTCAAAAGACGATGTTGGGGAATCGGTTTGAGTTTTGGTTTTAGAGTTGTAGCACTGGATCCGAACTTCAGAAAGTTGTCAATTGATGCCATTGTAAATTCATATGTAAAGTCCAAAAATAGGGCTGTACTGTTTGATTATGATGGAACTGTAATGCCTCAAACATCTATCAACAAGGCCCCTAGTAAAGAAGTGATCTCAATCATTAATATGCTCTGTGATGATGTCAAGAATACTGTTTTTGTTGTTAGTGGGAGAGGAAGGGATAGTTTAGGAAAGTGGTTCTCTCCATGCAAAAAACTGGGAATTGCTGCTGAACATGGTTACTATATGAGGTAAGTGTTTTCTAAGCACTTATTTTCAAATTTTGAATCTTGTTAGCTATTTGCTCTTGTTTCTTAACTGAATGCCTATCAGGTGGCCTGCTGATGAGGACTGGGAAACATGTGGGCAGAGTGTTGATTTTGGGTGGATACATATAGCTGAGCCTGTTATGAAACTGTATACAGAGGCCACTGATGGTTCTTACATCGAGACCAAGGAAAGTGCATTGGTCTGGCATCATCGGGATGCAGACCCAGGGTTTGGCTCTAGCCAGGCCAAGGAAATGTTGGACCATCTGGAAAGTGTATTAGCAAATGAACCTGTTGCTGTGAAAAGCGGTCAGTTCATTGTAGAAGTGAAGCCACAGGTACATATCTCAACTTCTGATCCCAGTTTTCATCTTTTTTGTATCCCAGTGTTTTTGATATTATTTGTCGCAACATGTTGCAATCAGCTTGCTTTATTTGAATATCATCAGAAAGTATAACTGGTTGAAAAAAGAATAGTATAACTGGTTGAAAATATTACTAAATTCTTTTTTTTTTTTTTTTTAATTTCAACACTGTCTAACGAAGATATGTACATAGTGTTGTTCGTTAGCTCTCTTTTGACAACTATGTTTGTAAATTCTTGGGTCAGGTGTTAAAAGGGATGAGATGAGATTTTTTAATTTCTTGTTCATACTTATATTTGATGGACTGGAAATAGTAATTAGATGGATCAAAGTTAAAGGCAACTATGGCTGTATTGTTTTCGAAGAGAAATTGAATTTTGGGCCAAAAGATGCTGCCTGCTTTTTACATTTATCTGAAATGACGTATATTCATTCACATGTTGACAATTCATTGCTGTCTTACACCATCCGTGTTTGAGCTCTTTTGTTGTACTGCATTGGGTTGCTACTCTCAATTTTTTTGCTTCAAAAGTAGTTGCTTGTCATGGTTATGTAAAAGTGCATTGTGTGAATTGAATTTTCCATTCGGTGTTTAGGGAGTCAGTAAGGGTGTGGTCACGGAAAATATCCTCACATCAATGGCGGAGAAAGGAAAGCAGGCCGATTTTGTACTTTGTATTGGTGATGACAGATCAGATGAAGACATGTTTGAGATTATTGGCAATGCAATCTCAAGTGGGATCCTCTCATCCAATTCATCTGTTTTTGCCTGCACTGTTGGGCAAAAACCGAGCAAAGCCAAATATTATCTGGATGATCCATCAGATGTACTACTCATGCTCGAAGCCCTTGCAGATGCTTCAGACTCTGCCCCTTCTACTGATGATGAGACAGGTAGCTCCTGAAATTGTGGTTCACGGCTGCAATCAACTTCAGCTTAAGTCAACCGGGAAGAATAATCTGATGCTGGCCTATGAATGAATGAAAGGTAGAGAACATTTTTCTACTTTATTTTGGAAATAACTCATTGGGAAGAGACATTTGATGGTGTACTGTTTGATGGTTTGTTGGCCAATTGAGAAACATGGGCAGCTTTGGGATTGTTTGTGCCATATAGACAATGAGTACTCGGTGGTATGAGTGGGGGAGTTGAGATTTTTAACTTGGGGAAACATAATCTTGTGTCAACCTCAGGGGGGACCTACTGCATCTATTAATGGAGGTTGACATGGAAAGTGAATGAAAATGCACAAATAATTGTGTTCTTCACATACATTGTAAAGGGTCCGGAGCTTATCTGAGCAAAATTCTTGCGTAAATCATGTAGTAGGCATGCATTTTTTTACTAGCATTCAGTCAAAGCCTGATAAGTAACTTTTGGTGGGGAGATAGGAGTTGTGGTGGTAACATAAGCAGTTTTCAACTGGTTGATAAATCGCCCTGTTGAATGAATTTTATAGTCGTAACATTTATCTACCGCTTTTCTTGAGTGATGTTGTTTTATTCTCATCTTTTCTTTCCTTAATAAACCTGTAAATTTCATAGAAATATTTTCAATTTATTGTTTCAATGCAATTTATTTTATTCGTTTGTCTGATCATTCTCTAATTTCAAGAAAAAAAAAAAGCTTTTTAAGTTAAGCTTAAAGTATGGTGAGAATTGCTCTCGAGTGTAATTTTACACGATTAGCTATTAGATTGCGGAAATTTCCCTACCAATCAACCTTAAAACAGGCCTAGAGCATAACAAAATTTAGGGAACTCTTTGTTGGAAGGAAATTTAATAGACTATTCAACTCTATCTAGTGGTTCAAGAGACCAGAAAATGCTTGAATATGTCCACTACAATATTATGAACAGTGTTGTCACTGTATATGATATTCAGGTACATGTGAATTTTATGTAATTGTGGGATCTTAGTTAGATCCAATAATGTCAGATGTAAATATCTTAACGCAAATTTCGTACATGTTTAGATTTTGAATAATACCATACATGTGAGGTCGTGGTATGATTTTATTGGTACTGTGTAAATGTGTGGCGTCTCTTGAAGAGTATCCCTACATGAAGCAAAAAGGACAGGCATAAACAAGTATGTAACAGGTGCCTAGAGTGAGAGCAATTAATGTGAAATTGATCTGTACGCCAAACCACACTCCAGGGCTCTCGTACACCAGCAGGTCGGCTATTGTTGGACCTCTTTGTTTTCCGTGTCTGCTACCATACCAGGCTTCGTTTGAATAACAAAACGCCTTGATCTGGGCTGGGTAAGCATCTGTTTCTCTTCCAGTTACTGGGTATCTGTTTCTCTTTCCATTACAACAATTTTTATTTTATAATTATTAGGTAATCATATTCACATAACATCAGCATGGAAGATATATAATCCTATAATAATGGGGAAAAATTTTATACATAGGCTTGGACATGCATATTAAACTTGAACCTTTATCATAAATATAAATCATTTAAAATATGAATAAATATATTGTTTTAGCTTTTTTTATTAACAAAATCTAGTCCTCTCAATTGTATTTGAGCTCGTATCGTTAAAGGGGGACAGAGACGAAACTTTGAATGCTAGAATGATACAAATTATACTACGTTGTAAGAAATAGACATAGATTCATCTACATTGAACGTATGCATGTGTACTCTTTTTATCGTCATGGCTTTCACCCTTCCTATTGGATGGGCGTCAACTAATGCTCCATTTATATGATTTCAATTGAAAATTCTGTACTGCTTACAAATTTTATATCACAGACCAAAATATGACTTGGAATAGGATTATTATTAGAATATGAAAAAGTCAAACAATACATTGGACATTGATACTCTTGAGTTACCGTGCAGATGGTCCATGCATAAGAATATGATTGTATTTCTTATCCTCCTACCATGGTATATGTATATGAAAGAGATTGTATTTGTTATCCTATCGAGACATTATCCCAATGGAGAGACGCTAAGGTATTTTCTTTTTGCATTTACATTTGGACCTACTAGAAGACAAGTGAATCCACTTATAACAAACTCAAAGAGAGAACGATGAACTCAGTTGTGAGCTTAGGCTAGAGATGGCTTAGTGATGAGTTAAGGTCAGGTTTGTAATTGAAATTTAGGGTTACAAAGAGTATAGGGAATGTAATTGTAATAATTGCTGTATTACATGATTGGATTTTATTAGGTATATGTACGTAGTGATGGACGATGATATCAAGTCTTGGGAAAAATACAACACCGACCACGTAACGTGAAGTTTGAAATCAAGACAAAATCAGTCACGCTAACTAAATCCAATTCGTCTTGGGTTTAGCGAAATGAATGATTGACAGAGAGTAGTAAACGGCCAAACAAGGCAACATCAACTATTCCAAAAGTACGCGCCGTCATACGCGCCACCACGTCTAACGGAATGGCAGCTAAATTTTTTGTACGATCAAGTGAAAATCTTGCTCCCCGAAATCAACCCTTTTTTTTTTTTTCTTTTGTCATTTCCATTTCTGATCTAATTATAATATACAATTATAATTATACCCCCAAAAAAAAGTCAAAAAAATAAAATGTAAAACAATATATATAAAATTCAACGAGTTGCCGGTTTGCTCACCGGAGACAAATAAACCTGACACTGAATCAGAGTAGTTTTGCCAATGTTGAACCCCGGCACCACCGTGAAATTCACACGAAAATCAACACTAGACTCCACGATTTCGGTGGAGAAAACCGAGTCATCACACACATTCTCCATATAAACCTCAGAGAATCTGCAGTTCTTGGCCACCTGAAAGATGCCAACTTGTTGATCAAACGACATCGCCAAGCAGTGGAGAAGCCAGACCCGCCTCGCCATCTCCGCAAACGACGTGAAGAAACCTGAATCCGGGAACCCTCCAGCATTGATTAGCTTTCTCTGGTTCAAGTTACCGAACAGTGAACACTCCATCTTCGCATGAACAAGCTGTAGATACTTTGAACGCATGAATTTCGCCAGAGACGAACTCGGTTTCTGCCCGAGAACTTGCTTCACGCTCAGTGATTTCAGCTTATTGAACCCATTAAAGTACTGCTCTCTCGTGAGTTTATTATTATTCATCGACTGTGACTCACTAGGAGGTACAAAATCCGGGAAACTGAAATTTTCGAGCATGGTTTTGCATACAAAAGACTCAAAAGCGAAGTATCTATGACTTGCTTTTGTGAAGACAGCATCTGGTTCAATGGCTCCAGCTGCTGCTTCGAGATCCCAATGAGCCAACTCCATTTCACGAATCATTAACTTCACGAAACTCCTTATAGATCGTAGACTGTAATGAAGAAACTGAACAAAATGACTGGGACTAAGATTCGAAAACTGGACGTTTTCAAGAGCTGTCGATATGGGTCCACTGGCGTTTAGTGTTTTTTCAAGAGACTTGTTGAATGCGATGGATTCTTGAAGCTGTTTTGTCAAAGAAGAGACTTCTAACTCTTTACTCTCAACTTCACACTCCATTTTCTTGATGGTGATCTCGTACGTCTTCATCATGCTCTGCTGTTCTTGAATCTCGGCGAGCATTATCGTCACTTGCGGTGAGAGATCGAGTTCTTTTTTCAAGAAACTACGTTTTAGCTCTGATATAGCTTTTAACTCGTCAACCACCGCCTGGTCGGCCACGTGGATGGCGTCGCTGTTGTAGGGACTCTGTGCCATCTGTAACTCGGCGTAGGCTGCTTTGATGGAAGTGATACCAGCAAAGAGCTTGGCCACCAGAGCTTCCATGACTGCTCTCTGTCTGGCTCTGGGATCTCCATGGCCTTTCTTGAAGGAGGCTGAATCGTCGTGATCGTCCTTGTTTTGGGAGGTGAGCATGCAAATGCCAATCCCATTGTTGGAGGAAATCTTGGTTGCGGTTCGGAGATTGATGACTTTCTGGAATGTTTTGGCGAGTTTGCTCTTGGGAGCTGATCTGGGTTTCAAAGTTTCCATTTTGAAGAAGAGGAAGCAGAGAGAGAGAGAGTGAGTGTACTCTGTTTTAGTAAATAAAGAAAAAACAGGGGCCCGGTGCCTTAATAGAGGGAATGGAATGGAATGGAAAGTGACTGTTGTGTCAATGTTCAATGCTAAAGCAAAGCTTGCAACTTTGACTACCAGATTGGAGCCGAAGATGGAGCTGCCTCATTATCAATTTAATTAATCAGATTGCATTGCACACCATTTTTACTGGGATCGTTAATCACTTCTTTGAGCCAAATAAATTAAATTAAAGGTAAATCTCAAACTTATTTTAAAATATAATATAGGAGTATTTTATCTTAATTTAATACCTCTCTATCATAAAAAAAAATTAATCATGTTATTATAATAATAATAATAATATAAATAATTAATCATGTTATAATAATAATAATATAAAGTGCCCCATGAAGTCTAGGAAAAAGATAAAGCTTAACTATTATATATTTATTTTTTATACAAGTAAAGTTTTACTTTTAAAATTTAATGTCTAAATGATGTCGCATGTAAGTTGTTAACATCTTATGAATCATGAAATGATATGATAATTATTATGATATTAACAAATCATATAATATGTTATTTATACATGAATTTGGATAAAAAATTTGAGAAAATTAGTGTTATTTATTATATATATAATTATATGTTAATCTAATATATGAATAGATGTTTGTTGTGGTTCAAAAATTTATTTTTAAATAACTCATCATATATATTCATTAATATTTAGGATGAGATTCGTACTCTTATTATCAAATACATAAATTATGAGTAAATTTGTTGCTCCAAAAATTTACTGTCAAAACTTTTCAATTTTATTAATAAAATCGTATGACGAGATTTGAACTCTCATCGTATAAAATTTTAAATTATTAGTGGATATACAATTACAAATTGTTTACTACAAACTATTGCGCCAATTCCATCCTAACACCTTATCAATTTAGATTTCACTTATTTATAAATTGTGATTTTATGTCTTTATAGTGAAATTCAACAAATGAGAATAGTGTTTTCTTTGCTCGGAAATTTGAATCAATACTCAAAATCTTTTATTTACTAGTAAAAGAAAGATTTTGAGTATTAATTCAAACTATATAGTCAAAATATAATCAACCTATTCAACAGTTATAGAGTTCACTAATTAGGTTAAAAGTGTTTCAGGGATTGTTCCTTAGTTGACAGTCAATTTACAAGGATACAAGTCTTATTGTTCACTATTGTAAATTAACTGAAATTCAGGAGCATAGAAATAGAATGGCTATATGTTGAGTGCAAAGGATCAGTCGTACAGGAGAGAGGACGATACGTTGGGTATCCTTTCATATATGTCATTTTTTTATGTGATTTTACACCACTTGTGCACACAGAGTGTCATGAATGATGATGACAAAATGTGGAGCCTACTTATTGTTTTAGGTGATGGATGGTTTGATGCCAACTACTGTCTAGTCAGGTGGGACCTAACTGTAAAACTGGCCATTGACATGCCAATCTAAATGGGGCTGCTTCACTTTTGACTACATCATGCATGTCTATGTAGCTTCATGCTCTTGGCCTGTCTCTCTGCCAGTCTCCACCTATATAAATAATTCTTAATATGATTAATTAATCTAAGCATACAAATTAATTATGTAAATAAACATATACAAAACCAAAAAGACAATAAAGACGATTAATTGGAGTCGGTGTGTGACTGACTGATGGTGATGTTGTAAGCCTCACAGACGATTGGTATTGGATTACAAAATGAGAGGAGGTGAGTAGGATTTCGGGTTGTTTGTGGCGTCATGGGTAGATTCAGATAATCTGATTGTTGAGATACGGACTGTCACACAATATGATCAATGCGAACTGTAACACTGGAATTGTGTGATCGGCATATCCTCTCTCTGTACATATTATTTAAAGGATAAATTACGAAAATACCTCTTTTTTGAGATAGCAGCTGAAAAGTAATCCTTTCTTAATATTTTATATTTTTATCAAATATATTTTTATTTAAAAATATTTATTCTTTTAAGATTTTTAAAAAATAATTAATGTTAAACTTGAATATAAAAAATGGTCATTTATAAGTTAGAATTGCATCAAAAAAAGGGTTCACAAACATGAAAATGTGCCAGTGATTTGAGGTTTGTCATTCTATTTTCTTACACATCATCCCTTGATAGAAGTTATTGAACATTTTTTAAAATACTAGAGGGTTAATATTTTAAGTTTTATCACTGTCTTAAAACATTAAAACACATCACTCTTAGTAAGAGTAGTTGAATATTTTTTCAAATCCTAAAAGGTTAAGAGTTTAAGTTTTACCCTTATCTAAAAACATCAAAACATAATAAATGCGTAGTTTTATCTGAATTTAACATTTTTTTTTATTATAAATAAAAAATAATAAAAAAATAAGAAAGGGGTCACAAAAATAATGCAATCTTGATTATTTATTGTATCTCCCTCGACAATTTAAAGTAGGTCGGTTATATGATTTATAATGTGGCCATATGTTTACAATATAAAAATGGGTTATTTCTTCTTTTCTTTATTAAAATATTTATAGTAAACATTATTGAATATAGCATTCTAATCAAATAGCTAGTGCTCGAGGTCTTTAAATCATTCAGGTTACATAACAGGCTGGCTAGAGCAGATAGTGGATAAATATTTGATGAAGCTAAAATGTGATACATCTGGGGTTGTCATCTAAAAGAAAATACAACCTTTTGATGATGCAAAATATTTTGGCATTAATTGGAAAGACGTGTAGTAGCTGGAAATTGAATGATAGAAGGTTCCTAGTAGATGGAGGATATTGATCATTGAATGAAGAGAAGTTAGGAGGTGAAATATTTCCCGGTCTCAGAAAGATTCATTTTGCTGACATAAAGTTTGAAAACTTAAAATAATTTATGTCAAAAATGATTGATGTAGATTTGTCTTGAATTAAATGGGTTGATGATGGCTTTTGTTAATATGGAATGAAAGAAGTCTAAGCAGATTTGGATTCCGAAGAAAAAAGGATGAAGAAATGGTAGAAAAAGACATGGCCGAAAGAAGATAGTGACTAGATCAAACGGAGGTGTGGGACATCACTCACCACCACCTTTGTCAAATTTTCATATGGAAACTAAACATTAAATTTTGCATAACATAATACTATAATAACATGCAATTAATTATTGTTTTTATTGGTTGAAGGTAGATGTTGAAGCAACCCTAAATTTAGACTGTCTATTAATTTGATTTATACGAAGTGTAACATATAGTATATCTTCCTCTCCTATCCACTATTAGATCTATTTAGTTCACTTTAATCAATATCTTCTTCTACTTAATTAGCAAGCGACTCACTCGTCTTGCATTAACTTTATTAGATTTTGTATGAAAAAAAAAAAAATTATACCTATTCATTATATATATTTTATTTATGAAGAAGCACCCTAAATTTTGAAAGATATATAGAACGAGGTTTGTAAGTTACTAATAGTGTAAAAATTTATGTATCCAATAGCTAATAACTAAGGACCTCATATTAATAAAGTCAGTTCATTCTAAGGATCAGAAAATGAATAATATATATTGATTGTAATAGATAATTAACCATTCAGTGGGTTAATTATTTAGAATGGTAAAATTTTTCAAAAGAAAACAAGTAATTCGATGTACACGTAACTTATGATAAATTATATTGATATAAGTTATTTTTGATGAAAATGAGAAGAAAAACCCCTTGTGAACTAAAAAAGAGGAAACAAAAAATATGCTTCTACAATAAGAAAAACAAAATGAATCATCTCAAGAAGTTTTAAAGAGACTCAAAATTCTACAAGGTAGGACATAATAAATATCCATTATTGTCACACATTCACTTTAGTTATGATTGATATTTACACATATGGCATAATTATGCAAGAAGCATGTACAATACTGTGGATAAACATTAGACCATAATAAAAAAGGGGTTTGCTAGAGAATTTAATTTGAAGCCAAACTTGGGACCCTTAAGTAATTAGTGGGACCAAACAAGGTTTAGACATGGGAAACAAATAATTTAACTTAATCATGATATCTATGTTGTTTAAGCTACACCTCGAACAAGCCAAAGTGCAAACTCAGTCTAGGAAATTAAGGTGGTTGTAAACAACTAAACCTATATATTTAATGGGGGTGTCCATTGATTAGTGTACGTGTGACCCAAACAAACAAAAGAAAATTAATTTAGTGGTTTAGTGTTTTGGTCATTAACATATATCATCAGGAGAGACAGTAAGCAACAAAGAAAAGTTAAAAAAAAAAATGAATGGTGATTTATCAAAAGAGGCCCATCCCAAGCCTAGAAAGTGGCTTCATTATTGAAAATCAAAAGATGTGACCCATAAGCCAATCGGGTATATTTAAAGACGAAGCTGCTTTGATTTTCTTCTTGCGAGGGAAAATATTAAAAAGTTAGAATATTTTTCTTTCTTTTATATTATTTTAATTGACACAAGAAAGTGGGAGGACTGAGGATTCATATGGACAGTACTTTTACTAAAAACAAATAAAGAAATTTACACTTGTCCTTGTATCATTCTGTAAATACTTATTACAATATTAGAAAATGTTTTGTAATTATGGTTGAAAATAAATGGATATTTTTAATACTTATTATAATATTAGACAGATTTATCCTCAACAAATTATACCAGTCACGATATTTATTAATTAAGAAAAAAGGTGAGAAAGAACATATAATTAGAGAGAATGATATATTAATTTACATGTAAAAACAAATTTTTATATTTTATATGTAGAAAAGTATTTTTTTAAAAAAATTGGGTATGATAAAATTTTGTCTCGGAATAATTTAAGGATGTGTTTACTTCATGGATTGAAAAATGAGAATGAAGAATGAGATTGATTTATAGTGTTTACTTGCTTAAAATTCATTTCGTAATGGGAATGAAAGTCCGGGCCTCACATCAATTTAGGGTTGTGGAATGGGAATCTCATTCCCCCCAACCTTCTTGAGAATCCCCTTCCTATTACCTTTGTCAAGACGAAAAGTCTCTTATACCATTCTTTAAAAAATAAAGAAAAACCAATTTTATTTGATATTAAAAAAAAAAAAAAACTGCATATTAAAATAAAAAACTATACATCATTTGTTTTTCATCACCAATTTCTTAATTATCATAGTGGATAATTAAAATATTATACAGTTTTTTTTTTAATTGTAATGTACAATTTTTCATTTAATATTAAAAAAAAAAAAACTGCATATTATAATAAAAATTATACACCTTTTATTTTTCATCACAAATTTCTTAATTATCATAGTGAACTATTAAAATAATATGCATTTTTTTTTTTAATTGTAATGTACAGTTTTTTATTTGATATTAAAAAAAACTATATATTATAATAAAAAACTACACACTATTATAATTAATTCATTTAATTAAGGTTATTTTTGTAATTTATAATTAATCATTCCGATTCCAAAGCGAAGTAAACAACTCAATGGGAATACTGCTGATTCCGATTCCGATTCCTACAGTTGAAGTAAACAGTTTATTCTGATTCCGATACTTCATTTCGATTTCAAGTTATTGCGATTCCATATGATTTCGATTCCTATTCCGATTCTTCTAAATGAAGTAAACGCACCATAAATTTTGAAAAACTCCACGTAAAATTTGTAACAACTAGTTATCATATAATAAATTAATAATAACTATTAAAGTAGTTGATTTTACCATCAATCTCATAGGGCAGGTTGTGTAGTTAATGGGTTTAGTGGACAATTGATAACCTACACAAGTCAAAATATGATAACATACAAAAATGAGATAACATGCTCATTTAAAATCATCACAATTAAAGCATTAATAATAATAATACAAGAGAATAATGAGCCTTCTTCAAGGGGCTTTGTCTCCTACTTGTTTCATCATTAGGGACCACATGACTACATGAGCAAGCACATTTTAGCTAACCCAAATTTTTGAATGAAAATAATCATTCTTGTAGACAATTGAGGTCCTCCTCTTAGGCATGCAACATTAAAAAACTAGTTTATGTGCCAATAATATTAAAGGATCAATTGAAAAGAAAACAAGTACTCATCATTAATCTGCAATAATAATCTTGTTTGCAAAGAATATGAAGACAGATTAATTGCAGGGTATAAATCACATTGAGTAGGCGTCCAAATTAAGAAATTGAAGCTTCTTTTGATTACATTGGCCGTGTAGAATTTTATATTTCATGTTGATTAATGGGAAACGAATCCGAGATTAATTATTATGAGTCATTAATGTAGTACTTCTGTCCTTGTCTGATAGAAATCCATGTTTTCTACTTAGCACATTGTGTCAATGCATTATTTATTTATTGAGTTTTTGGGTTAATCCAAAAAACAATCGGAATCAAACAAGATCGAAAACTGATAGCGCAGCCTAAAGAGTAGCTCTCATACGAGAAGAATTAACCCATACACATGTAGAAGAAATCCACAATTTTTTTTTAGAAGGGCATCAGTTGTAGAACCAGTGTCTTTGCTAAAGACAAGGGAAATAGTACCTCAACACTAACGAGACGTTACCCTAACTACACTATTTCATTTGTTTTAGTTAAGAGCTTTTTATTATTTGTATGTTATATATATCCCAACTTCATAATTTAATAAGCGAAGTCTATATTTAGGAGAATATGAAAATGAAATTTTTTGAGAGATGAAAACGTGGGGAGTGGGATGGTATTGCAAAGATCTCATGGGAAAACCTTTCGATCAAGGTATGAGGGAATAATAAATTATCATAAAAGAATAATGTTTAGATTATGAAAAAATTTATATATGAATTGTGTTAATTAAGTGGAAATTTGTGGAGAATGGCTGTGCTTGGTTGAGGACGATAAACACACTTTTAATTTGAATATGATAATTTTGTTTCAAAGTGCTTATTCTTTTGCTACATGATGGTTAGAAGTTATATATGAGTTAAATAGTTTTGAACTTTTTATATCGTGACTTACTCTCAATAGTTAAAAATATCGTGATATGAAATTTTGACAATATAAATTGAATAATATATTCTAATCAAGAACTAGAGTATATTAACTTTCATAAATTCTTAAAAATAAATAAATAAATAAAAAGCTTTAGAACCAGAAGTTATGCTAATAAATATATAAATTTTATCAAGTGCAAAAATTTTGTACATTTTTACCCATGAATCTTAATATGCAATGATGTAAAATCAAAGTGCCTATTGGTATTCTCATAGGACAAAACTTCACACCTAATTATCAAATAATAATTATAAAAGAATCTATATATATTAAATGGTCGACAAACTTAAAACTGAAATTAGTAACATCAGTTCATCATTTTAATATATAGAGAGAGCAGGGGTTGAACCTCACCTAAACATGGAAAAAAAGAAGTGAAACACATGAACATCATTACATTTTATTTTTGTAACTACCAGGTGGAGTATAGTAGGAGAGATGTCTAGGTTGATCATTTGCTCGTTGCATATACTTACAACATAAGGCAAGAGATTTCAAACACTAGTATTTTTCATCGCATGTTGTTTCCTCCTTTCTGTCGAATTTTGGAAGTGAAGCAAGCAACCCACATATATCCACCTATCATTTTCTCTATGTCTCATCTTATAACCCAAAATTCTTTGACCCCATTATCCTAACAGTCGCAATCATACATGCATTGTTGATGCTGACTCTCTAAAGAATCTACAGGATCTCTTCATTTAAGGTTTATGTACTTGTGAATTATTATGAGATGCTACAGGTCCTTGTAATATTATCATAGAATGCGATAACATATCCTTAGAAAGTAATATATAATATTAAGAAGTTAAATTAAAAATAAATTGTACAAACTGTTTGAAAAAAAAAAAAAAAACTAAAACAATCTTACTGGCATCCTCTTTTATTATAGTTAATTGTTTGTTCGTAATCTTCTATGTGGAATAGAGAATCTATAAATCCCTATCTTTGGACAAGGACAATGATGAGACTGGTTGATCATGTTTGATAGATTAAGAAAACAAAGAAAAATTTTCAAGAAGTTTTGCAAGCTCAAATTGTTTTCCTAAAATGTCTAATTTAGAGTTACTTGCACATCAATTCTTTAATGAATTAGTTGTGCCTCCTTTGCTCTATTTTTATGATAGAAGTTTAATTCAAATCTCCTAAAGTTTTTTTTTTTTTGACTTACCGGCTTTATGCTAGATTATTATTAAAAACAAATGAAATATGACTTTAAAGTACGGTCCCAAAACCGGGAGCAAAGACAATAATATATAACATACACAGTATACATCAGAACGAATGGATCCTTGTCAATTCCTTCTTGGTTGCTCACGAGTCACTAGGTTTCAATTTCACAAAGCACAAGTATTAATAATTAAAAATCAGAGAGCTATGAACCCAAATTTTATGAGTGAAATATGCATCTATGATACTAATAAAAAGGCATCTATCCAATGTCCCAACTGGGACTTGCCCTGCAAAGAACGAAAAGAGTACACAACTTGCCCAAAAAGCAGGCTCTCAAGCTCTGACTGCAGTTCAGATTTGAAACTGCCGCTTTAACAATTTTTCTTTTCTTTTTTTCCTGAAACGGCCGCTTTAACAATTTTTCTTTTCTTTTCTTTTCTTTAGCATTTTCGTGTTCACTGCTACACTCTAACATTTGCGACTGCTAACCAGCTTTTCAGCCTTAGCATAGACAAGCTGGGTCTAATCATAGTTATGGTAATTGGAATCCAACGGTACGATAAGCTTCAGGCCCCACTAGGCTGCTGCTTCGTGTCCCTACATTTTTGGTACCAATCCTGCTACCCATGATATATACGTCAGAAAAACGTGTTGAAATCTGCTACCAAGTACCAACGAGTCAAGAAACCTGTTGCTCCAACCTAACTTCTTTTAATTTTCTAGCTCCAGCCGCAGGTCGTTGATACTTCACTTCAGAGTACACCCACCTCATTTTATTTTGTGTCATGTAACAGAAGCTAAGAATTGAACCAACATGATAACACAAACCAGTATTGCCTTACGTGTTTTAAATAATGGATTATGTTAACATGAATGGACTATTAACGTCAATAGTTCCATTAAAAGCAAATTTCAAATGTATACTCTTAATATTGGCAAAATAAAAATTCTATTAGTATCCAATAATAAGGACCATCGGTATATCAATACAAATTAAACATTTTGGCATAGGAAATTTTCATTTTTACTTCAATTGAGCAGAACATTGATATGGGGTTATTAGGCTTACCTAATCTGTCATTAAAAGAGAGCAAGTAGAGTCAATCTTTTCTGCTAAAACACAAGAATAAAGCCTCAAAGTTGGTAAAATTGTGACAAATGAGAATCAGACTAAAGGTTTGCAGTTATCAATCACAAGGGTGCAACATCATTGCTAGTCCTATAAAATAAATCAGAACAATATCAGTAAAGTCATTAGATGAATTGGACTGATCATCTTAGTTTTCTCAAAAAGACACATTAATATTATATACATAGTACATCCTTTTAAAACAGCAAAGTATTTCTAGGCTAACAGCCTCATCGTTCAGTCGGAAAGCTGTTTCTTGTAGCACTATGTATTTAAATACTATATACTGAGCATGCTTTTAATTAAACAAAGTGCTTAGAAAAGAAGATCAAGTGCCAAATGTTCCATAATCAGAGGCCTTGCTTTACATGCGAAAATGACAAGGAATTTTTCTTTATAGTAGGAAGGGTTTTTCTTTTGTCTGTGGGTAAGCAGTTTTAAACTGTCCCTTGGAAGTGTATGGTTGAAACAAAACAACCTGTTTGTCAATTTGTAAAATTGGAGTTATGAGTTGAATTCTGAGACTAGTATCATATAGTATATGAACTGCCAACTAAAGACTTGGTAGGTCTATTAAGTGTAGGTGGTAGTCCAACTAATTGTCTCTAAAACATAGTGAGAGGCAATCAATGAGAGAGCAGCTTACTATTTAAGTAATGCTCTTTCCATTGTTAAACTTGTGTCTTCAATTAGTGCTATTATTAGTATTATTGATGAGGTTAATGTTTCGAGTATCTCTTTTGCTGTGAAAACTCAAAGTGGCTCATAGTTTGTCCAAGTTAGCTCCTACACTCGATGGTAAATCTGTCTGGTTAGAAGATTGTCCCTCCTGTGTCAGAAATCTGGTATTGGAGGATTTGCCAGTTAGTTTGTAATCTCCTGATTTTGTTAATATTTATTCGTTTTCTCAGGAAAACAAAAGATAAACCTCTCAAACATCAATGCAAGGCAGCCATACAAGTACGATTTTAACAAGTTTTTCAACCAGTCCAAACTATTACAAACATAATCAGGAGCTAACTATAATAGAAGCGAACAAAAAGAGCAGAATGGCTTCAATCAGTAACCTTACACATATCATGGATTCCTCATTCTGCAGAAATTCTAGGAAACTGAATTCAACAGTTAATATATAGCAGAAGTAATTTGTATAACTGTTTTGAAATCAGTATTTCTGCAAAATCGTTCTTCCTTGGTGTGCTTAACATCCAAATAAACATATATATTGTCTTTTGAGTTGTGGAAGAAATAAATAAGGAAAAACGAACTAAATATATTCCAACCTACGGTTCAAAGACTCTCAGCTGATCTCTATCAATGTGGTGTTACCGTACCAATAGGGACATCCATAAATATTTGAAACTTAACTGCCATGAAGGTAGTTATCAACTACCATTTTCCTAGAAGAGACCACTAGAGGGTTTAAAAGCCCAAGAAGCCAAGTTCACTAGCTTTCTCCTTCTCAAATGTCTCAAAGTACTGATATATAATTGTAACAGCGAGCAATATCCCAGTCCCTGAGCCAATAGCTCCCATGAAATCGGCCAAGACTGTCAATGCACCAATGCACATTCCTCCAAAGGCGGCTGCAGTAGGTATGTAGCGATTTAGTTCCTTCTGTAAATTTGATTCTCGATGTCCAGGCATCACCATTTGTTGCTCCTACAGAACCAGCAAGGAAAACATTAACCAATTTATGAATCAATAAGGGAAATATAGTGGAAAATTATGCAGATTAGAGCTTCATTAAATATTCACTGAAAACATGTACAACTATTATTATTATCTCAAGATAGAATATGGAAGCATTTAACTGATCTTCTTAATCAACTGAACTACGTGCATATTTTTTATTTCTTTTAGAAACCCAAAACTACCCGGATGTTTCCTTTGTTCCCAGGTTCTAAACTATGGGCTGCTGCTGGACCATACAACATTGATAACCATAAAACTCATTAATATATTATGTCTGCAGCCCTAGGAAGTTTTGAACCCTTGGAGTTTGAATGGCATGATTTTGATCATGATTGCTAATGAAATAAGGTTCTAGATACAAATTTGATGATCCTGAAAATAAACAAAACTGCTAAAATGACAACAACAAACTAAGACTGAAAGTAACAAATCATTTCAAAATACCTTGAGCTGCTTAGCCACATCTCGAGCAGAAGAACCAGAAACTTCAATCCAAGTTTTTGAGAACAATGCACAAGCTGTGAGCATAAAAATCAGATAGAACAGAGCATGGAATGGGTCGGCTGCCATAGCTGCCAAGCTGTGAAAGAGGTACAAAAACTAAGTATCAGAACTTGTCACGAGCAATGATGGAATTGAGTACACTCCCTCGAACAATAAATAAATAAAATAAACTGAAATGGAATAGAACCAAAATGTTATGTCACCTTGCTGGTGCAGTGACATAGTAAGCGAGACCGCCAACAGGAACAGACTGGCCTGAATATTCAGATTCTTTCCATATTCCCAACAGATTTACGAAAAAATTACTGCTGTACTTCCTATAGAGCAACTGTACAGAAATCAATGGTGTTATACTCTCTACAACAGAAGTGTCAACTTTTACCGTTATATACAGAGCCAATATAATGTACCTGGGAGATGAAATAAAGATTTGTGACAAGTGCAGATTGGAGAATGATAGGCATGTTGGATGTGTAGAATAATTTGATAGGGTAAGAGCCCTGTTGTCCGCGGGCATTCTTTGATCTAACTTGCAACACTACACGGAAACCTTGGAAGTAGATAACAATGAGGAAGATTAAGACTGTGGCAAGTAAATTAGTAACATTGGGAAGGTTCTGCCTATAGAAAGCCTCCCGGAGAGCACGGACTTTGTCAGTCCTAGTTATCAGGAGATGGAACAAAGCGATAACAGCACCCTCGAATTCAGCTCCCCTGCCACTGTTGATAGTCGTGGGACTGAAAGCTTTCCAGATGATGTTTTCACTGCAAAAAAAGATTAGGGATCCAAATCACACAAAATTTAACAACATAGATCAGATCACAACCAAAAAAACAATGTTTGTAGCTGACCAGATGTTGGTGGCAATGAAAAGGGAGATCCCAGAACCCAGACCATATCCCTTCTGGAGAAGTTCATCCAGGCATATTACAATGATTCCAGCAAAGCAAAGTTGAACAATTATCAGAATAGCATTTCCAACACCAAGTTGGCCCACACTTCCATACATCCCTGACACAACGTATGCAACAGCCTCACCAACAGCAATTAAGATGCCCAACAACTTCTGTGCTCCATTTCTAATAACAACAGGAAGCAGGACGTATCACCATACAAATTACATGAACAAGCTATAAGTCAATCATTACAAGAGAGAGCAACAATGCAGGAATACTTACAGGAGTGCGCGATCCTCACGAACATTATTGTCGACTTCAATGATCTTGGCACCAGCCAAGAGTTGCATGACAAGTCCAGAAGTGACAATGGGGGTGATCCCGAGTTCCATAACGGTCCCACGACTTGATGCAAGAATAACACGCATCCAATAAAAGGGATCAGCCCCCGTCGTGGAATGAATCCCATAGAGTGGAAGCTGGCTGCACACTAAAAATATGAAGAGTGAAATAACTGTGTATATGACTTTCTCTCTGAACGGAATCTTCCTGTCAGGATTCTGAACCTCCGGCAGAAACGCAAGAAATGGTCTCACCAAGTCCAACACTCTAAATCCTCCTCCCATTTTAATCAACTTCCTGCATCCCACCAAATTTTTAAAATTTGCTTTTAACAGAAATTTAAAGAAATATTAATTATCTCAAAAATATATATATATGTTTATATAGTATATTTTAATTAAAATGTTACAAGTAGGTAATGATTAATCATACTGAATTTAGTTAACAATAAAAACACTAATCTAATCTAATCTAACTGAAATTAAAGTAAAAATAAATAAATTAATACTTAAGTGGAACTAAGATTTAAGGGAAAAAAAATAAACAGCCCCTATTGTACGTTACAAAAATTGTTTGACATGAATGTAATGAAAGTTCAGCAAGAGCAGGTTTAAAAGGAGGGTCCATAAATATTAATGCATAAAGAGACTAATCTGATTAAATTAAACATACTATATAAAACACAAAAGCTTGAGAAAGAGGAGAGGTGACTTACGATGAGAAAGTAGAGGAGATTTCAGAGACCCGAAATGAGTTAGTTAAGGGACGACTTGATATTACAAAACCCTGGTTTTGTAGGGGTCAACGACGAGAGGAGAACATGAACATGTCTCTACAACGCCCCCAATATCACACTGTGCTTCTCTTCCTTGTCGTCTGCGTAGCGTAGCGTAGGTGGATTCATCTTTCAAATTTGGCTGCCATTATCAGTCTTCCAATTCAATGCTGACACGTGTGTTCTATACTGGGTCCTGGTTAGTCAAGTAGTTGAAAATGATTTATGATATTTATATGAGTTTGGACCCCTTCCTGTTTTGCTTCTCTTCATTCAATCTTGGACGGCTACTTTTGAGGTTTCGTTAATTCGAAATTAACCTTCGGGGTTTGGAAATTTAAGACTATGGGTTGATTTTGGAGTCAAACTAATTGAATGATTCATTGCTTCTTGCAATTTAATCTTGATGGACGGTGTCATTTCATGAGAAAAATGTATAAATGCTTCCAGACTATTTTGTTTATTTTTTTCAGACACTTTTATAATAAAAGTGAATTGAATTTCATTAACTCAATTCTTAAATGTACAAAAACATTATTCTAAGAAATAGATTGAGTTTCCTAACGTATATTAAAAACACTGTTCAACTCCTTAAAAAAAATAAAAAAGCCTTTCTTCAGTACACAAATTGTTGAACACATGTTAGACAACACTAATATAGCCATACATAACACTCTTCAACATATATATATATATATAAATATTGAAGCATTAAAATTAATATAGTTAGTGTCTTATAATTTTAAAAAATTAAAATGAAATAATCAAATTCATCAACTGCATTAAAATTAAATAGAAGAAATAATTTATTTTAAAAAAGACAATTGATATATTTAATTAATTTATCCTAACATTTTAAAAATAAAAGACATTCATAATATATATATACACACTAATATTGTTCACATTGTATACTAATATTGTTCGATATCCAACGAAGAATCTCTCAGATTTTGTAAAGTGGATGAGTTAATGATCTTGCAGTTTCAGAAGAGATGATAATTGTGACCTGCGAATGAGTTGTTGCTTATGGGTATTTTAAACCTTTTTTTAATTATTATTCTTCATAATAAAAGATTTTCAATTGATTAAAAACACCGTACATAAGGCTAAAAACACCCTTAAAGCTCGTGTCATTTTTGACAATTATCTATGAATTTTTAATCCTCGAAAATTTTCTGCAGTTTTGGTTGATTTTGTAAATATGATGCAATCGAAACAACTTCCAAGAAATGCCTTATTTTGACAGTTCAATTCTCTTCACAACAAATGACATATTTGTCATCAAGGTCAAGCAACTAAAGTTCCTCATCGACCAAGCATTCAAAATGAAAGAATCAGACTACAACAATGCAGACACTTGCAATTTAATTAATTGTATAAGCACTATTCTTCCAACTGTAATGTGATGTTAGTTCGATCAGAATATCTGCCCTCCCAATAGCATCTTTACAAGTTAGAAGTAATGGGAGGGCCCAAAAAACTTATAAAATCGTCCACCTCTTATAAACATGAGTAATTAATCTAATTTAAAGTAAGAGCTATAAATCATGTAATTAATCTAATTTAAAGTAAGAGCTATAAATCATGTACTATCAACCATCAAGAAGCTAGTCAAGAATTTTTCACCAGCAGTAGAGTCACTGAAAATATGGAGCAAACACTTAAAACAGTTGTTTAGCTCAACTGATTGAAAATTTCAACTCATCCCCACTTGCCTCAAGCTGGCAGTTGAAGTTTCACATTATTTTTCCAGCTGCCAAAACACATGCAGAGAATTTACATTGGTTGAAAGAAATATAAACACAAGACAATGAGCAACCAGGGCCAGACATCCTTACCTAATGAAGTAGTAATAGAAGAAATCTGCATAGAGACCTGTCTGGACAATACCAGCAATGCAAGCTGACAGAACAGAAAAATGATAGTCAGAATGTATGCATACATGAAGCAATGTTGACAGATAATATTCTGTCTTTCAGAAAAATTTACCAATCCATCGACTGAAATGTGGCTCTGTTAAATAGCGGTAGATCCAGTTGAGGATGTAGAACGCACGATAGGCCCTGTAAATTAACATGCATGGTTTACAGAGTAAGCTCAAATTGCACATACGGACACATATGGAAGATGGATAGCTTTCGTGTCCAAGTATGAGTTTCCATCTAAAAATAAGCATGGATATGCATTTTTTTCACCAAGTGTAAGAATTGACATCAATACCATCTTTTCAGTGAAAAACAATATCAAACAATTTTTCTTGACTGTTAACCTTACTGAAAAAGTATATTTGTAATGTTTGAAAATGTACTTTATAATAATAGAATCAGAAAAGGCTTTGCTATCAGGATGAACTCACAAAAGATTAGAGGAGCAAGCCATTTTTACAAAGTATAACATAGGGCATAAAAAACACTTTATCTGTCATTCAAATTTCTAAAGATTACTATTGACAAAGCACTTACATGCATGCTGCAAGGAACACAATCGACCTACTATTTCGTTCTCCTAAAAATAAAACAGTGCGCCTCACCGATTTGAGATAAATGCAATGGACTTTAAAGAACATTATTGTAACCAAACTCATTCTGCATTTTGCAAACAGAACCTCCCTACTGCCATGCTCCTATGGAATTTAATTAAAATTACCTAGGGTATAAAAAGTCATCTTTTACAGAAAATTTGAAAAAAGAGAGAGAGAGAGAGAGAGACCATTCCCAACTCACACAGTCACACCTTCAAGTGATCATCCACATTCCTTTTATTTTTCCTTCTATTACAAATATCGCTTCATATTAGAGTGAAAAATTAAAGGCCTCAAAAGTATACATGGATGTCACAAGATATAATTAAGAGTGTAAGACTCCAAATAACAGAATATTTTACAGATATAAGAAACCAAACTGTATGCTATCTATCTATAAAGTAAGTTCAACACATAATTCACATAACCTTAGTTTCTGATGAGTGTATGTTAGAAAGGAGGAAGGAGACGTGAATATCTTACATAAGTATACATCTAGAAAGGCAAGACCAATATTACTTGTAAAATTTAATTTTCTTAGAACGTGGCATGCACAATAAGCATAGAAATCCAAAAGTTGGTTTTGAGTCATAAATCTTAATATTAGATATTGGGTGCAGTAAATAGAGGAAGTTTATTACATATGCGTTCAGACATCCAGACAGCTCATGGTCTCAGTTGCCATTTTAAACAAGTTTGACCAATGTATTACAGTTCTTTTTAGGAAATCACCACAGGTAAATGGTGAGTATTAATATGGTAGCTAAATTCACATCTTATTGAAATTAGATGCTTGACGCCAAAGAGTCAAAAAAAAGACGAGCTGCAAAACATAAATATTATATCACATGATATCCACCAAATATATTTGATAGTTTTGTGAACCAAAACTCAGAAAATTTTTGCTGTGTGCTGATATGACCAAAATACATAAATGCATGTTACATTCCCTAAAGTCAACTTCTTCTTTTTCTCAATTTTACTTGTATTATCACACAATTCTAGACCATCATAATACTGCATGTTTAACAATTAAGAGTATGTCCTTTGTACAAGCTAAACACTCATAAATTGTGTAATGTGTAGCGTACAAATGAAAGGACACTTAATTCTAATGATAAGCACACCAAGGACACACACAACCAAGCATACATACCCAAGGAAGAACACATATTGCCCGGTTAAATTGTCGACATTTCCACTTCTCTGTAGCAAAACTAACTGGGGAAGAATCGCAACTGCTTCCAAGTAGATGGAGAATGCCCAAAAGATCTGCAACAGATTTGCATTAAAATTAGTCCCAAATTAAATGGATAATTTGATATTCAATAATGTACAGCAAGCTGCCTTAGAAGTGAACTTGAAACACACAGCGGTTTGGAAACCAAGAACTAATCAAACAAGCATAAATATTTTTTCTTGATTGACTATGAAATAATAAGACAGAAAGAAATAAAATAAAACATTTCATATTAAGCACCAAGTCAATATAACAGCAACGAAGAACAATCATTGTTTCCAATGCTTCCACAAACTTCCCACCTCTTTCCAACCATACCAGAAATCTTCATTTTCTTGAGCCATCAATATCAGATATAAATCGCTCACAATGTCTCCTCTCTTAGTATCTCACCACGCTTCAGAACCAAACTAATTGACAACATGACTGCACTAGCAAAAAATACAAAAGAAGCCTTCCCTAATAATTCCACACAACGAAAATGGAAATAGAGCAGCAAACACGTCATATCCATATATATATATATGTCCTACCACAAGCTAGTATTATATAAAAGATCTTATTTCTTCATCACACCGTAAAAGGAGGTCCGAGAAGGTACATGGCAATGGATCTGAAAATTGGAAATTACTTCCTCATTATGCAAATAAGAACCCTTAAACATGCCAGCATACCAAGGACTATCATACCATAAAGAACTCATAATCCAAGTAAACCCCATTATTTTTAACACACCAGCAAAGCAATATAATAAATGTAAAGAACCTATGAAACAATGTTAGTGAAACTAATCTAGGATAAACTCAATCATCTCAGCCTTCCCTATCAAAAAGAAACAAAACCAGTAACTAAACTTACAGCCCCCTAATTCACAAACAATCAAGAACATTTTAAAAATGAAGAGCCAAAACTAACTTAGTAAAATTTTAACAACAAATAACCTCACCTCTTGGAATGTAAACTTCTCATGCAAAAACAGAGCCAACACAAAGCTCACAACAACAAGAAAATAATGACGAAAAGTGTCTAGCTCTTTGTCATACGTCCTCCGCACAGCATAGTGCTTCCTCATGCACCAAACTATAGCCAGAGAACTCCCAATGAACACCAGCTTCATCACAGTATTGTAAACAGAAATAAAGTCCGTGAAGAGATCCAAATAACGCGTCAAAAACACCAGCGCAAACAGTTCTTGAGTCTTAAGCGAAATCCCTAAATCACCACCAAAACCATAATTTCAACAAGTGAATACACAGATTCGCTTATTTTTCTAACACAAAATAACAAAAATTGTAGCTTTTTGCCTCTCACAAGTTCATTATACATATAATTAGTTTAATTGAGTTGTTATCTGTCGTTTTCTATGAAGCAAATATTGTTCTATCTATTCTCTAGACAATCAAACAAAGCCCTAATTCACCACCGACAAAATGAAGAAAACAAAACCAAACAAAAAGTAAAAAAAAAAAAGCAATAACGTTATAACAACACCAAACTGAGATATATATATACATATATATTATTTGAAAATGAAAATGAGAATCAAAATTTCAGTTTTTTAACTCGTTTACTAGACTAGTTTGAAGTGTAAGATAGAACCAGAGACGGTGAGAATGAAAAATTACCAGAGCATGATTTGGTGGCGTAGATTTTGAGGAGGAGGACTAAGATGCTGATCAAGTGAGTCATGTCGCCGGCGAATCTGAATATATTCATGGTTGCTCCTGTGACTCGGTTGCTCTTGTTTTCGAATCCGAGAATGGAGACCGATTTTTCTCTGACACCTAGAGAGAGAAGAGATAAAAAGAACCAAGACAAAGCAGAAAATTGAAATGCATGTAATTTTTTTTTTTTTGTGAAGAATGTGATAGAAAATTGAGATGACGTGGCAGTTGGGGAATGGCTTTTGCCTCCACGGTGTTCACAGAATGGGGAGATTTCACAAGGTGTCACCCGCCATTTGATTCTGAAATAATGCTCCAGCTTTTAAAATGACCAGTGATGTGAAACGATGTCGTTGTCGGATCCACTAATGGATCAAATTTAAATCCTACAAACAGGTGTGGAGAATTGTTACCTTAGACTAAGCCTGAGTCCAAAGATGAAAGAATTCTTGTTATGACTTTATCTGATGATGAAATTGAAAGTCTTTTTTCAGTTGATGAAGAACCACACTCACAGGCAATTCTTCAATATACTATTAAAACTTCAGACTCAGATATCTCCGGCTCTAGCAAACAATCCTCAGATTACACAAACAGTTCTTGTTACCAACTTCAACCATCACCACCACCACCACCTCCACATATCTTTTCTACCCATCAAATTCCGTTAGCCCCTATACACGTTATCCCTACTAAGTTTTCCAAGCCCATAAAAGTTATTGCCATTTTTTATGCTGGTGCTATCAAATCCATCATAAATCCAAAAATTCTTCCTCCTTCACTCTGGAAACCGCTCTAAGAACACTTGTTTTTAGCCATAGTCTTTGTCTCTATTCCGCTGTTAACTACTGCTAATCAATGACTTGATTTTCAAACTCAAGCTTGTATTTATCTCGTCATTTTGAGTTTGTAGGGGTATTATAGTCATTTCCAAACTCAAGCTTGTATTTATCTCATCATTTTGAGTTTGTGGGGATATTATCATATCAATCTCTTCTGTATATGTCACACTATCGTTGTAACATCTTTATTTTTTATATGTGCAATATATTATTTTAGTTATCTTGTATAGAATATATTATTCTAGTTGAGTAAAATACAATAATATCTTTGGATGCGTTTTAAATAAACAAAAACATAATAAATTGAAAGGTAATACCCATTTTGTGATAAATTTAAGAAAAAGTGTCAAAATTATCATTATTATTTAAAAATTATAAATTCAATCAATAACTTAGGGAATCAGGTAATTCCGTCCTTAATGTTTCATTAACCATTAAAATAGTCCGTTTTATTTTCAATTAGTGTCAAGTTAGATCTTATATATTGTTACCGACTTACCATTAACATTTCAATTAACTTTTGTTTGGAAAGACAATTACACCCTTATATATAATACTTGAAAACTAAAATTGATCGTATTTTTATTGAAAATTACAAAAAAAGAAAATGTTAACATAAAGTCATAAATATTTCTTAAATTTTTTTAAAAAAAGTTCCTTTATAGTTAAAAAAAAAAATCTAAAAACAATTTAAACATAAATGTGCTAAAATACCCTTACTAACACAAAACTAGAGAGACTATTTTTATCCAATTGAAAATATTAAGGACTTTTTTTATAGTTAACTGAAACTATAAGTGTCTTTTAAACCATAATTAAATAACAGGGATGATGGTGAAATTATCCCTATAATTAAAGTTGATTTAACACAATGCCTACCTCTCAAATTAAGGTAACAAGTCAAGTCGTTTGTAATAAAATCAAAGTGGATTTGTCAGAATATCCGGCATATACGACACAACTTGGTAATAATACTTCTTAAATTCCGGAGACAGGTTGCCAGCTCCACAAACTGGTCGAACATCAAATTCTTTTCAATATATTATCTTACATCCCACCAACTTTATTTTTTTTTTTTGTTTAAAACACCCTTTAATTAAGAATTCTACCTAATTCCATACAATTAATGCTAAACTTTTTAAATTTTTCATCCGAATTATGTAACATATGAGTTATTAACGTCTTATAAATTATGAAATAATATGATTATTAATATGATATCAACAACTCACTTATAATATTATTCGAACAAAACATTTGGGAAACCTAACACTACTTGTTCCATATTAATATATAATTAGATTAAGTTTCGTCGTGTATTAAATAGATTTCTACTCGGGTCCATGTATGGAAGACAACGAGTCGGATAGAGTTTGGGTTGACCTACCCAAAATCCTATTAGAAATTTTTAATAGATGTCCAAAACCTGAACTATGTTTCAAATGGATCGTTTCTTTCGCACAAATTCAAACGCGATTGGAATGACTTACCCTAAACCCAATCTGATGACCTGATTTAGTTTTTAACTAATGATATAATTAATATAAAAAAATATACACAAACAAAAAGGATACACATTTAAACTTCCGATAATTCAATTTAACCATAATAACATTACATCTATATTATTATTATTATTATAAAACTTTCAAAATACACAAATTTTTGTAAATACAAATACAAAAAACTTACTGCATTATAAATGTTTCATTACAAATATCAAAATACTTGCTACATTTATGATAAAATTTCATTATACAATTCAAAATATTACTACTATATGACCATTAGGGATGACAAATCAGGTCCGAGTCGGTCTGCTCCAAATCTGATTCGGAATTTTTTAGGGGTGCCCTAAACTTGATCCTTGTCCCAAACAAGTTGTTACTTTCTACTTCAAATTTGTCACAAATAAACCGAGTTCCCACGGATTTAGATCGAATTTGGTAGTTTTACCAACCCCAAACCATTTTTCAAAATAGGTAATATAGTACACATCAAATAATAATATTGAACTATTTAATATTGGTTTGGTTGAATGTTTAAAATTCAAATGATCTGTTCTCTCAATATATATATATATATATATATATATATCAAATGATTTAAGCAAGTCAATGGTTCTAGAAATTGGAAAATTCATGCGCTTTGCTTTACAAACCATACAATCCCTCAACTAATCTTATAGCCTGCTCATTAGTGGGACGAAAATGAAATAATATGAAGAAATTAAATAAGTGCAACATTAAATCTATTATTTTAAAAAAATAAATATAAATTAACAGATGCGGGTCCAAAGTGGGTCTAGGTAGGGCATGTGCCCCACCTCATATAGTGAAATAACAATAATATATTTATTTTTAAAATTTTTTTAATTTTTTATATATTAAATTTTTATTCTCCCCCTTTATTTATATAAAATGTATTTATATTTTTATGGGATAAATTAATGAATTCTTGACATAAAAAAATAAAGAAAAAAATTAGTGAATTCTTAAATTTTTATTAAATTATTATACTATTTTTTTTTATAAATTGTAATATATTTTTTTTAACGTAGCCAAGTTCTAATTGGTGAACTTTCCTTGTCTAAATTTGTAGGATTAAAATTGCAAATAAATTAGGATATTTCAATTATTTTTTTCTTTCATTTCTTTTGTTATAGGATAGTGTTGATTTTATTATTTGACTGATTTATTTCTTACAAATATTTTAATTACAATACAAGTGTTATTTTATCCCAGTTCATTAATTAGGTGTGTTATTTTGATTTGATATAAATTTTTTCATTCAATAATTTTCTTATAGAATCAAATACTATGCTATAATATTAATCTTTCAAAATTATAATTATTATTTGTAGTAAATAGTTGATACTATGAAACTCAATGGTGATATAACTATGCTATAATATTAGTTTCCAAAATTATAATTATTATTTGTAGTAAACAGTGACACTATGAAACACATGAGTGGTATAATTAATATATTCATTCATTTCAAATTCATATCATTTGTAATTAAAATGATTAGTGCATTTCTCATTCACATTTATGATAGAAACTTTAAATCTCATCACACATATTTATGAGTGTACGTTGTGTCATATGTGTTAATTTTTTAGTCATAAATATAATATTTAAATTTGGCAAATTTTAATGGATCTTTGATATGATTAACTTTTATACATATATATCAATTAATAGTATTTACATCATAATCGGATTTTAATATATTGTATATATTAAATTTTATTATAGCATCTCATCTCATATCAACTTTATGATTAGTCATTGTAAATTAACAACTTTTTTAACGTATAATTATAAGGTATTAAATACCTCAAAAAAAGTTATAAGGTATTTTAAAATTACCTACACCACTAGTAGGGGTAGAGCTAGAAAAATACATTTGGGGTTAATAAAATAATATAAAATATTTAAGAAGCCCAACGTAAAATTTATATAGAAGTGAGTGTTATAAATAACTGTTTTACTACATGAGCTTGGTGGGTTATCACAGAAGTGATAATTACCCTTATCTTGCTTCTGATAGTAAGTGCAAGGTTTAAATGCTTAAGGTCACGTAATAAAGAGTGGTAATTTTTTCACTAATAATGAATAGTCTTCTTCTGTTTTAAGAGTAAATTTTCGAATTGTATACAAAATGAATTATATTTATAGATTTTTGTCGGATATCTGATTTGAAGCCATGAAAAAAAAAATTAAGTACATTAAAAAAATAAAAAAAGAAAAACAAATGGACGGTCAGGGATCTGTCGGATATCTGATTTGAAGCCATGAAAAGAAAAAAATTAAGTACTTTTAAAAAAATAAAAAAAGAAAAACAAATGGACGGTCAGGGATCTCCCGGTGGTTTGAAAATCTTGTCGATCCACCTTTTATAACCATTGCCTTTTGCGTTGGGCCAATGATTCCCCTTTTTTTTAAAAAGCTTCGCGCTTAGAAGAGAAATTGTTCAGTCTAAAGTGTCCATAAATACCTGTCAAGGTGGAAACAAGTAAATTAAATAAAGTAATCTATAGTCGATTGGGGATAAGGTGAAGCCTAATTTAATCATTGTTGTTGCTTACTCAATGCATAACATGGCTGCTCAATGTCCTTTGTACGCTAGTTTCCCTTTATGGCATATAAGTTTTCATGGTGGATATTAATCTTATGATTAATACGATGTAACTTCAATAATTGTTTAAAAAGCCATTATTAGTCGTCTCTGGAATTTGGATTATGTGCATGCATAATATTATATACTATAAATTTTAGTGGAAATTATAAAATAATAGGATTATGCTTTTAACATCCAAGAAATATTTCTTATACTCCTAGTTGATTTGAAAGTGAACGGTCAAAAGTTACCCTTCAAAATAAATAATAGATTTTATTAATTATTTTCCCAATTTTTATTGTACAGCATAAAAATTTTGAAAACTTTAAAGCATGGTGCAAAAGGAAAAGAATGAGAGAGGAGAGAGACAGAGAGAGCCACAAGGAAAGAGAAGAAACTAAAAATGTGCATGATGCATATGACTATAGGGATATGCTGGTATAGGACAACAGTCAGGGTTTTATCATGTGTGTCCGAATTCCGACTAAAAATGTGTTAACGTTTATCTTATATAATAGTTTACTGGTTTAAATATATACAATATGTAACGTAAGATGTGTACAATTTTGCTAGGGGGATTTGGACCCAGGTGAGGCGGGAGTTGGAGAAATCTGTGGCCCCAACAAATTGGATGTCATCAGTAATAAGTGTCCAGTCCCAAATATGAAAATTGTGGTGTGTGGACCCGATAGACAAAAAAATATTTTGAGATTCTACGCCAAAGAGAAAAAAAAAATACAGCCACGCCTATTCACAAAGTGGGGATGCATAATCAGAGTTTTTGATTCACATTTACGACTTCCAGTGGGGATGCATCTCGTTAAATATTTAAATAATTTTATTGACTTACAAAAACCGTATATAATGTTCCATTTATTCTTTGGTCTTCCTTTCTTTTCTATCCCCTTCATTTTTTCCCCTGCACGTCCAGTAAACTACCTTTTTTTTTTTTTTAAGAAAAAGAAAAAAAGAATTATGTTTTACAAAGGAAAAATGGAATAATTAATAAAATCCTTAATTGATTTTGAAGGGTAACATTGACGGTTCACTTTGAAATAAACTCTAAAAGTATAATAATAACTATTTTACTTGGGTGTTAGAAACGCAATTTAACACTTTTATAATATTCATTTTTGTAATTTTAACAATAACATATTTAGTTCTCGAAAAGACGAAACCATAAAATATGTAGCTAGAGTTATTTTTGATATTATAATGTCTGTTGAAGAAAATTTTTACCTTTTTAAAAATTAAAATTGAATATTGGTGTAATGAGAAAACAAGTGCACTGAAAACTTTTTTGGGTTGTAAATTTGTAATAGAGTCAACCTTTATATTGTCAATTTTGTTAATTTTCAATTTAACATTAAATTTTGAAACTTAATCAGAATTAGTTATTATAAACGGTGCTCATCTACTTATACCTCATATTATTACTATACTTATATTTCATAATTTTAATAAGGAAATTAAGGAACCAGGGTTCAGTCCGACTATAAATATTTAATGGAATGTGTGAAATGTTATATATGAAAGTTATTATAAATGGTATCTAAAACTCATGTTAAAGATGTTAGTCACGTAAATGGCAAATTTGTAAAAGTAAATAGAAGTACAATTTTAGTTTTATACAAATATCTTATATCAACAACAGGTTTTGAAGTAATTACAGCTGTTAAATATCATAATACAATACGCATTTCAGACCAAAACATGCTTGTCCCAAATATAAAAATATTTACATTCTCAAAAAATGTATATTTACAATTTCTTTTGAAATAAAAAAAAATTACAATTTTCGTATGATATATAAACCAAACATAAAATGTATACTTTTTCTTAAGTACTTAACAACATACAGCTATAATCTCTGGTTGCATTTGTACTTGAAAGGTGTATTTAATATTTTTGCGTGGAAAAGAAATTTTTTTTTTAATTAATTTTATTCAAATTTTGTTAAAAGTAAATAAAAATGTTTCAAGAAAAATATTCAACATATTTATGCTATTTCAAAAGGGTTTTGCCTATGGTACCGAAAACAATATGGTCTTCGGTTAACAAATAGGTACTTTCATTTAAAAAAACATTTAAATAATTTATTTTCTAAGAAACTTATTTAAAAACATATATCACTCAACGTAACGAAATAAAATATGACAAATCATGTGTAAAACAATACATTTTTGAATAAAAATGTTGATTTCATGTAACAAGTAAAATCAATTTCATGTGATTAGCTTATTTTTAAAAAGAAAACATTTATAATAAATAACAAAAAGGACATAATTCGAATAAATCCAATATCACATCATACTATATAAGTCTCACAAATATCATTCAAAGTAAGATTTTATTTTTAAAATATTACAATAAATTTAGAGTTCAAAGAAGAGGATGTCAATGGTAAGACCAGCTCGATGTGGGTACCCACTTCAGGTGTGGATTCTCCCGCATTGCGTTTTAATGTATACCGTTAGTGGTTTCAATTAAATTCTGGACTAATAAAAAAAAAAACAGCTATTTGAGTATTATTTTATTATTAAAAAATACGATAACAAATTCACAAATAAAACAATTTTATAAAATTAAAAAAGTCAAAATGTGTATGATTGGCGACGAAAAAAAAATTGACGTGGCAGGAATGAAACAAAGTGGAGCCCAACGGAGCCAAGATAAATAAGAGAAGCAGTGAAGACGTCAGGTCCCACTACTAAAAGGAAGTTTCTCTCTGGTTCTCACCATAAGCACACAAACAAGGACGCTCGTTTGTAGTGGGGCTGGCTGACTAACAAACAACCCCAGTCTCCTCAAGGTCCAAACACAAACAAGCCCTTTTGGTTTTTTTAACACTCCCCTCCACCACCACCACCATTTTTTATTTTTATTATTTTTTTACTGTCATTATTTTCTTCTCTAACAATCTCTTTTTTCATGTCTTTCTCTTTCACTTAACAGTCAACTGGGTATTTGACTCTCATCAACATTTGCTTCAATGGGTTGTGTCAGCTCCAAGCGTGCCAAAGGAGATGGTATAATTCTTTAATCTTGTTTTTCTTTATCATTTTATAAAAAAAAAAACTGCATTTTTATGTTTTGGTTTTTATTACCGTGTTTGCTGTTTTATTGTTCTGATATCTGAAATGCGTTTTCTTTGTTAAAGTTGTTATTTTGTGTTCTTTGTATATGTCTTTTGTTTGCGGGAATGTTGCTTGAATAAATAGTGGGGGTGATCTTGTGCAAGATTAGTTTTGCTCATGTGTGTTTGATCATACATCTGTGATCCATTGGCATTGATGTTGAATATGCGTGTTCTTGTATTGATACACGTGTTTGATTCGATCATAAACATGGTGGCGTGTCTTGTTGAATGTTCGATATCTTGATTTCTGGTTTTGATGTGCTGAATTTGCGCTTCGAATATTCTGAAACAGCTTTTGCGTTGCTTCTTGTGGTGGATTTTTTTTTTATTGTTTGTTGCTAGTCCTTTGTGCTTGAAGACACGTTTTAGTCAGTTTCTTTATTGATGAACTTTATCTTTGTTATTTGTTTGTAATGGTGATTGATGGTTTTATGTATTTCTTTTAGTATTATGAATTTGTTTAGCTTTCAATGTGATTTGTTGGTATGACTGAAATCTTGAAATCTGCTTTGATTATGGTATACCATCCTCAAGGATTTCAAGCTTTAGATACTGGATTCATTTTTGTTTTAAGTATTAAGGGTGATGTGATGATGCATTCTTCCAAGAAAGAATTAGGTCGAAATTTATTAAGAAGTTGACCATAAATTAAATGGATCTAGACATGAGTTGGAATGCTAGATAAGTAACCATGTTTGACTTTGTTGTCGTATTTTACCATAGATGATCAATTTCTAATGCTCACATATGTTGTATGACACACCTTTCAATTACTTGCCATGAATAAAATACACCGTATGAGAAACTGTAAATGCATCATGAAATTCGCTGACAATGACAAATGGAGTCTTACACGGAAAGAATGTAAACTCGATAAAGTAGGCAAGAATCATGTTTATCTTGTTTTCGGAATCATTTATGACTATGTTATCTCTCCCTTTCTCTTTCTCAAAATGCTTTCATTTCGCAAACGCGTGCACACACACTGCACACACATTGTGTGCACGTTAAGTATATCTATGGACTCACTAATGCTACCTACATTTATTATTAGATTTTGTTGCATGATGTATGACTACTATATTCCAGCTGTTTTTCTGTAGACAATCCTACATTAGAATTATGAGGTCCGAAAGCTTGATTCCGTTTAAAATTAGTTTGTTTGAAGAAATTATTTTCTGCTTATATCCTCACAGAGAGTAAAAAGAAAATCCGGAAGCCAAAACCTTGGAAGCATTCTGAACCAATCACAAGGGCACAACTGATGCAGATGCGTGAAGAATTTTGGGACACTGCTCCTCACTATGGTGGTCAAAGAGGTAAGTTTACTCTGACTTCAATTTCCTGTCAATAATTATTTTTGTTGACTTGTTATGGTGTATGCAGCAAATTGTAGGAAGTGTAAAAAATAGTATCCAGTTTGTAGGTGCCATATCAGTTGGCATTAGAGTTCAAAATATTAACCAAATCAATACAAAATACTTAAAAATCGAATGCGTGTCAGCGTGCTACATGTGAGAGTTTCTTAACATTAGTTTTTAATATTTCTGTTAAGAAGTGTTGTCATCATTGTCCTAGCTGCACATCATTGTAGAATCAAATGTGGACTGATATGTGATCTAGGTAAAGACTTTTGTGTGCCAACTAGGCCTTAATGGTAATCCGTATTTACATGTTCATGTTCTTAAGCTGATTGAAGGCCTGACAGATTCTGCTGATTATTTTGAGCTAACAAGAACACTACAACTCCTCTTGGTTTGAAACTTGGATTCATGCCTCAATTAGAAGTGCCTTCATTAGTTAGTGAGAATTCTGCCTTACATTGGACCCTTATTAGGACCTAAATGTTGAGATTAAAGACATGATATTCATCTTTACTTAGTAACTCGTACTCGTTACATCTGTAAAGTTAAATCAAGTATTTGTTCACCTTTATTAAATTGAACTGAGCAGCTGGGAGTTTTAGAGACACTGTTCACTAATTTAAATTGCTATTTTTCCATGAGGAAACAATAAATTCAAGGTGATTAAGGTTTAAAATAAATTAGATGTAGAGAACTTTATTGTAGAGTGCAAGTATGCTACTGATTCTCAGTATTCTCTGTATAGTCATCACACGCACAAGGAAGCAGTCTCTTAATTTTAGAAGTTGGTCATTTTGACAATTGAGACCTTGCTTCTTTTGCCAGGAAACAGTTTGAGTCTGACTTCTATGTTAAATTAATCATTTTGCTAGCAACTTAAGGAAGCAATGCCCTATTTCGTTGTGGCAGCCTCTGTTTTGCGAAAGTTTACATAAAAAAATTATGTTTTCACATCTAAACCTCCGGGGTGCTTACTGCTTACAAAGCTTGATGGTGGATTTAGAGTCAATGTTATACTCATTTATGCTTGCTTCCGTAACCAATTGGAAAATGGTAGTTCTGAATGGACTTGAAGAAATTTGTACATAATTGTTTTTAGGATTCTGGTTTACATTGTTTGTTTTGTGATGTCCTGTTACTTTTAATAAGACATAGACTAGGAACTAGTTTCTTTTTTCAGTATTCATTCAGTTTTAGAGCCTTAGAGGCTCTGGAATATGAGTTGTGATGAAGTTATGAACATCCAACAAAGCATGTATGTTACCTCTTTTGAATTATTTTTACTACATATGTGTGTATCTTATGTGAAAAAAAAAAAAACTGATTTTGAATTTAATGTGCTGCTCTGTTTGGCTGTTTCACCTTTTCCTTTTGTTCTCTGTCAATTACTACATTGAAGACATTAGAGTTTTAATTATCATGAAAATTTTCATTACATGCACAGACATGCATGCAAAAAATGCGCACACATATACAGCACAAACAGATACATGTGTGTGTCTAATCTTGTGCCATTAAAGAATTAAATCATCTAGTGTTATTGAATAAAAGACTTCTTTAAAAATTTGCATCAAAAGTGTTAGTGGAAGAAAGGCTACTTTTGACAAATGAAATATTGTACTTTTATTAGAGATATGGGATGCGCTTAAGGCTGCTGCTGAAGCAGAATTGTCCTTTGCACAAGCAATTGTTGATAGCGCTGGTGTTATAGTTCAAAATAATGATTTGACAGTCTGCTATGATGAGAGAGGTGATTAATCTTCCCATTCCCCTACTTGCTCTTCCATTTATATTTTCTTCCCTAGAGTTTTATCCTTAACTGAGCTTATGTTGCAGGTGCAAAGTATGAACTACCAAAGTATGTCTTGAGCGAGCCAATCAATTTGATCCGGGATAATTGATACATTTGACAATGTAGGGTAAAGTGTACACAGTCCTCCATTTAGACTGTAAATGTTGTACATTTGTTACCGTCATCCTTTTTGTTTTCAAATGTAATCTTGGTTGAAGCTCTAAGTCACCCTTTTTCATATACAAAATGAAAAGCTCATGCAAAAGTGTTTACAATGTGCCTAAGCAAAGTAAATAGGCATCTGCCCACATATGTTGGTGGGATTTTTCAGAAACATATGACTCAGCTTAGAAATAATATATGGCATTATATTTATAGCTCTCAATCCAAATTCAATGTTGTTTTAATATTACAATTTATGTGCACTCTGTGTATGTGGAGGCCTGGGGGAAGACAACTGTTTATTCAACTTCAGTAGTGTGACCCGAACCAATGATTAAAGCCTATTTCTTTTCAGTTTTCCTGCTGCTTGAATACTCTACTTGCATATATAGCATGGATTGTTAGTCTTCTTTTCTGCATGCCAGTCTTACCTCGGTGTTTAAGGTGAATCTATTATGAACCCTCGGATAAAAATCTATCCTTGATGATTAATTGTATTTAGTCAATGTGGGATCTCATCCAACCAATTTTCTAGTTTGTCAATGCTTAATATTGTAGGCATTGATTCAATTAGACACATAAGATGGATATTCTTGATAGCCGCGGATTGTGATGTGTAATTTTAGATGGATTATTAAACTTAACAGGGTGGCTGATTAATTGAATTTTAATCATTGACTGAAGACTTTTAGCTTGATCATATTATAGGTTACAAAGTCAAGAGACCTTTTGGATCAGTACTGAAAGTAATACTCAGTCACAACAAAAGCTTTTCAATTTGACAAATTTCTTTTTAGATTTCGTTATATTATTTATTGGATAATTTTATTTAACAATTACAATTATTGAATTGATTGGATAATTTAATAGATGTAATTATTAGATAAGTTTATCGAACCAATAAAGTAGTCACCGTTTTTATAATGCTATTATCAAATTACTCAAAGGAGTTGCTATGTTTTCAAGAACAAATGATCTTAATTGGGTTGGGCCGATTCTTGTAAATCTATCACTTCGCTCAAAGGTCGAAACTGGACCTTGCAATAGAATGGTATAAGTTGTGACCGTAACAAGCCCAATGATGTGTTTATTTACTCCTTGATAGTTATTAGATTGTATTTGCATCCAAATATAATTCAATAACTTTTAAACGGAGTGATAGATGGTTTTGACAGAGGTTTTTTTTTGTTTTGTTTTATTTTAGTTTTAAATAACGAAGGTATTATACTGCTAATATTAAAAAAGGGACTTAATTATATTCTCTAATAAAAAAGCAATTGTACCCCTAAACAACCAAGCCTATTGACATGGCTAAAAATGCCAAGTTGTAAAAGGTTATGGAGCTTGCTTTTTACTCGAAGAGAAAAAGAAACAGCCGTCATTTAATTTGGAAGGGCCATCTTTTGATGCTTTAGAATTAGTGTATTGAATAATTGCATGCGTCCACCGTCCACAACAGCGGCACCAAACTGGCCACAACCTGGGCTGCATAGCTTGCATTATTGTATGTAAATGTAGCCTCTAACAAACCAAAAATGGAGCACCAAAACGCCGCAAAGCAGCACCAAAGGCACGTGGATAGGATAGATAAGCAGAGCCAATATCACTCAAAACAAATACTTCTAACACAAAGTTCTTTTTATCAAAGATTATTAGTGATTGCATTTGCATTTGCATTGGCCCCAAAAGTAGACCAAATAATAATAATAATAACAGATTGGAACACATAACCACACTAATGTCTCTCGGGAACTCGACATAAAGGACCTTTTCCAATGAATCAAAATTATGGTTACCACTCCCTACATTAGAAAGGTCAAATATAAAGTCAGGAATCTGAATTACAAGGTCAGCTGCATTGGATTCTCATTTCTATATTCATTTCTTCATAACATGCAATGGGGAGCTACCCACTCACTCAGTCAAAGATTTTCCTCACCATCTTTACATGATGCCCGTCTTTAAACACTATAATGCACTTATTATTATATTCATGGATGGGCTAATTAATCTTAAAATTTACTTAAAACAAAACTTTAAAAACCTTTTATTCATAAAATATTATAGAAACATTTTGGAAACGTCTATGTTAACATTAATATGTCGTTTAGTGATTAAAATTGATCTTTTAAAAAACATTTGCCTTTATTTTATAAAGGGGATGCCTTAATCATTTGCATTGGAAGAAGTTAACAAATAACAATGCAGCAGCTTTAATAACTGAATTAATTAAGGACTTCCACTAGGACTAGCTAGGGGGGTTAATTAAGTTAGTCAAAGTTACTTTCAACTCAATTTAGCGGCTCAGTAATAATGTGCATTTGGGGTCTATTTTTGGCTTCACGGGTAGGTAGGTAGTTGAAACCAACCAAAGATTGAACCCGAAAACCGAATCCTTTTATTTGAAAAATGGTATCCAACTGGGTATTTGAAAGAAATGTAAAAAGAAAAGCACAAAAACACATGAACTGAATGCGTCTCAACTGTTTATTATTTGCCTGACTGGACTCTTAGCTGTATATTTAATGCATCAAAATCCTTAATTATGGATGGAGGACCAATGTGGTGTCAACACTTAACGATGAAAACAAGTGGACATGGACAAATAAATATACAAGTTAAACTAGAAGAAAACAGGTCGATTGATTGATTACCCAAAATTATTTCATCTCCACCATACACACACTCCAATTGCAACGAGTGTTTTATCACGCCAGTTTAATTATCTATACTGCAAAAAATATTTTATAATTCTATCGGATTAGTAGAGTTAATGCATATTCAGGAGATATTATAATATTTGAACTTTTATATTTTGATATTTTGTTCATTTTTATTGTTGTAGATCTTTGAATTTCAGTGGGTATCAAATTGTTGTATTAACAATACAAATCTTATATAATATCATTACCCTAATAAATATAATATTTTTTAGTCATAATAAGGCAATATTGAAACCTACCATCTGTTAGGATAAATAGTTTTGTATCTCTCCCCATTCTTCAAGAGGTTGGGGGGATATAATTTCCATCAAACACATATTAGTTTTATCCTACTTGTGTTTATAATAATAGATATTTAATTTGTATTGCAAATTTTGATCGATCTTTTAACCGTCTGATGTTAGCTTTAAATATATATATATATATATATACTTGAAACTATTTTTGTCAAATATTTGAAGGACATAAGGACGATCTTCCAAACATGGTTTTCATCAAAATGTTTTTGAAGTAGCTTTTAGAAAGTGATTGATGATCAATTTCTAAGATACTTGGAATCATATTTATTGATTTTTTTTTTTTTTTTTACTATTATAATAAATTTATGGTTTGGGGAAATAGAAATGTCTCAAACTCCTAATCCCTAAGGTGTAATGTGAAGCATATACCAATTGATCAACCGCTCTTATGGTTGAAAGTGCTTTTAATGTACTTAAACTTTTAATTTTCTTGTTAATCTCCTAGTATAAAATTTATAGCAAACGGATATCAAATAAATTTTATAAACCCCATATTGCTAGAAGCTGATTTTTGAGTCACACTACAACGTCTATTGTTGTTGGTCTTGGTTATACTCTAGATAAGAAAAAAAAAATCATTAGCATTATTAGCAGGCAAATTAAAAGATCACATAACTTGCTACATGATAAAACACGTAGAATATAATATGTCAAAATCTTCTTAAGAGTGCAAAATTTCATATGAAGGGAACCCGTCAGAGAAGGACATTTTAAGTTGAAGACTGATATTAACAGGAAAAAGATGAAAGGCCAACCTCATTCAAAAAATTGAAAAAGTGATAAATGGCCTATCTAGAAAACCCACCCAGATGAATATTATAAAACAACATGCATGAATTATTATTCAAACCTAGAGAATTATTATTCATAGTTCATTTGCAATTACAGCCAAATAATGTTGACCTTTCACTAGACTCTATAGCATTAAAATAGACTACGAGCTAACATATGTCTAAGCAATTTAGTCTTATAGAAAACTATTTTACTACATGGTAATTACAGAAGAAAGGCTGCAATATCAAAACTCAAAATAAAGGAACTCAGCATAATTTGCTTGAAATGTTACATATATGTTATTGTTCTGGTGTTGTTTCTTATGGCCAGTTGCAAAATCAAGTGAAAAATGAACCAGTTCCTGATAAGCCTACTACTTGTTGATATTGTCATGAAAGGAATAATGAACGGCACAAGACAACAGAGTACAATTCTCCTGTATATATATTTTTAATATGGAGGTACAATTCTACTGTTGATATTGATAGTGCAGATTGTCTTGTTCCTAGCAGTGCAGTAGGGTACCAAATTTGTGGTCCATACTCCGTTATTTTACTTCTATTGAGAATCCAAGATGATTCACTGTCTTTCTTTTCTCTTTATTTTGCAGGAATTTTTGGTAAGATGTAAGTAAACTTCTTTATATATATCTACCATCCATGGCATATTCTTAAGCACCATGAAGCACATGTGACATTAAGTGTACATCAAAACACTTTGATCAGATATAGCAAGGTAAAATTTATATCCACCGAACCTCACATGCAAAACTTTAATTATATCTACCAATAATATTATTTTGATCATAATATTTGTTGATCGATGTGGTAACTGATTTCACTACAACACAAAAGGCATTAAGTATAGAATTATTATTATTTTCTTATTACATCAAATATAAATTGAATGGCATCTAACTCTCACATTAGTAAAACTTAAACTTAAGATTTTTTATATTACAGCAAGAAGATATAATTAATTTAATTAATCTGTGTAATTCATGCTTGAATCCCTATATCTTAAAATCCCTGAGAAGAAATAATACACCACAGGTTAAGAAAAAAAATGGATGAATACTTGAAAATCAAAGATGTACCAAATGAGAAAGAAATGAAAACCAACACCAACCTCAATGTTTTTGGCTCAGGGTGCCACAACCCCTTGAGATTGAAAAGGTTGTCAGGACTTGGGGCACTTTTGGGACTAGGTTTATAAGATATGGTTGGCAAACAAGGACGATATGGTTGGCAAACAAGGACCCATCACGCGGCCTGGAATGTCCTGTTCCTTCTGTCTACAATACCCCACATGACAATTGAAGTTGTTTGGCCAGGCAGAAAATAGGATGTTCCTCCATATGGATTAATGCTGGTTTACTAATCCTTACTATATTATATTTTACAAGATTTTGGAGATCTCTATGATGAGACACGAACTGGATAATATTGTCAAGTTTCTAAAATAATTATATGAATAATTTTTTTTCTGTCTCTCATGTGTATATTATAGATTGAATCAATTACATATATGTTATACGGCTTGCCCATTGGACTATCTAGTTGACCTCGTTGAATGTATGTGGGAAGAGAATATTTATATAATGCAAATTTATTGATGAATGACAAATAAGTATAGAAAAACGAACATGGTGTATTATTATGTTTTTTTGGACCACCTTGCCTATAAATTGTTTTGTTTCTTCAATATTTCCGAATTGTAATTAGAATATTTTTGAAAAAGAATAATTAAATTTCACTTTATCTAAAATTTTTGTAGTATATACTAGTTAATTTGATTGGCAAAATATCTCATCCTTCTGCAAGAGGTGTTAGGTACAAGTACGTATCATGAAAACGGTTGTAGGTTGTGTTTATAGTAATATAATATTTTAAAATGTAGATTGTAAAACTGTCTCAACTTTATTTGTATATGTTTTTTTTTTTTGGGTCAATAACTCTATTTTTTAATATATTATTCAAACAAAAATTCTATCGTTTTAATATTTATTTTGAATTCACTAATTTTTTTTTAGTGCCACCCAAAAATGTTCTTGTCACACCCAATTTCTTTTTACACTCATATTAAAAAAAATTTAATTAATTTATTTATTTCTACATTCATCAAAATATCAAAACTATCCTTATAGGTCAGTAACTGAAAAAAAAAAGCCTGACATGCAAAAAAAATAAATAAATAAATAAACAAATCATACCGGTTTTTCAATTTTCACGATCCATGACTTCAATTTCTGCTCAAGTTTTATTTTTATTATTATTTTTTTAAACTCTAATTTAGAGGCTAATATTTTTTCTCTTTCTCAATAATTCTATCAAATAAGTGTTCAGTGAAATGTCCCGAAGAAAATTTTGTTACATGAAACACAACAAAAACAACTTATGAAACAAAGTCCAAATTAAAATTTATTTATTTTTTTAAATCTAACTAAGAACCATATATTATCCAAGTTATAGTATTACACTTTGTTAAAACCAAAACCAAACACTGACTAGTTTTTCTTTTTCCAGATTTGATTTTTGTTCAATAAGAAAACAACAGTAAAAGTTAGAACAAAAGTATATATGCATTTAAAATTCATCTTATCAATTTTCATTTATTCATTGATTACAAATGAAAGTTAAATTCCTTTGTTGTGATACTAATTTTGATTTTATATAAATTATTAGAGTTTATGATAAATTGGGCGTAGATGTCAAAAAAAAAAGTTTGGTTTGTTGATTATATGGTTATGTCCTTTTAAGTAATTGTATCTGTGATTATTTTAATAATAAAAATGTTTATTAAAACATGGCTGTGCCAAAAACTTTTTTGGGTGATAATAGAACCATCATATTTTTTATTGTACAAATTTTCTAGATAAACGTTTGTATTTTAATATTCATCCAATTTGAATTATTATTATTATTTTAATTTCTATCTAACACAATCCAAATTAATCAGTATGATTGTGTTAAAATGTATTCTTAAATCACATATTAAGCGTTGAAAAAGTTGATACATAAATTATATTTATTTTTTAATACACAATCATATTCATATGAACATTTATATATTAAAATAATGAAAATAATATGTTCGTTAAAATTTTTCTTTTTTAATATGTAAGACTATTTAGTATTTATCCTGATTTCGCTGAAAAATTGAATCATTAATAGGGCAAACAATAAGTAGTAGAAATTTGAGTATGAGAATTGAAAATTTGAGATGGGACTGAACATAGAAATCCAAAGCTCTCTCTCACGCCCATCATTAAGTAGGAAATGATTTGGGTGATAATTATTATTTAATTGTGTGATTAAACAACACAAAGAGTCGGCATCCTCCCTGTCCACTTCTTGTCCCTGAAAGATACCACCTATTAAAAGCTTACTCAACATAATCCCTTAATTAGCTGCAATGCATTGTACCAACCAATTATATGATGGGGTTTCCTAGTCAATATGCCAATAAGAGGGTTTCCCAGAAGAAAAATGTTTGAAAATGTGAATAATTACACAGATTTGATCCGTACAATTCATTTTTCCTTTCGATATTTCTTTTTTTAAAAGTATTATATTTTAAAAGCTTAAAATTAAAAAAAAAAATTATAGACACATTTCACGTTTTAATAAATTATCTTTTTTATATGTTTGGACACTCATATTCTAAATTCTAAATACACTTCATTTTAAAAGTAGATAAATTAAATTAAACTTTTCAATTCAATCTATTTTATTTTAATATTATTAAATTTTTATGAAATTTGTATTATATATATTTCTTGGAAAGGAATTTTGTTGATGTTTTTAATACTTTGCAATTATATATATATTAATTTGTAAATTCAATTAAGCTCGAGATTTTAATATCAAGCTATAAAATTTCAAAACAACATATAATTTAAAATTCTTATGATTAAAGCCAAAACCAAATGTAAGTTTAAAACCAATTGAAAACTTTTTTTTTTCTTATTGTTTATATCCTGTTGCTAATAATTTATTAGACAATTCAAAATTTGTTTCTTGGATTACATATCATTCTCTACTACTTTAGTTATAGTAATTTAATTAAGGTTAAAATTATTATAACCAAAAAAGCTAAAAATGGAGTGTCCAAAGGTACTTGGTGGATTGCCAATAACATCACTTTAAATAAATTGTATTTATTTGTACATAATACGAAAATTTATGTATTAACGTATTACAAAAATAAATTTGATATATTTATTTGAGTTTTAAATTGTTTACAGGTGTTGTTAAAGCGCAAGTTAACACTACCTAAGAATAATTCTAAAAGTCAGAAAAGTTGAAGCGGTCTAGTGTTAAAGTCTTTCAAAGCCACATGGATGAAATTTCAAGCTAGGTGTTATACTAAAAAAATATACATATTTATATAAAGTTTTATAAACTAATCGACTTTTGAATTCACTTGTGTATCTTTTCCATTCTTTATGTTATTATTAAAATATTATACAAGTTGTGCTTCTGATCATTTATCTCATTATGTTCCATCAGACCTTGATTTTTTTTATGTCAATTTAAAAAAGATTTTTTTTTTTAAAAAAAAATTAGAAATAAATGTTTTTATAGTCATAAATGTTATGTATAAAAATATTCTTAAAATAAAATCTATCATATATTGATTTAGGAAAAAGTGTAAATATTCATATCGTTTACGTCATTTTATTTGTAATTAAATATTTTACTATAAGTTAAGCTGTCTTAGTTTAAAATTTTGATTCAAACTTGTGACTTCATCTGTTAATTCATTTGCTCTCAATCTAATGATTGCAACAACTCTTATTTCATTTATTTTGTCCTTATTTAATATTTAATTGCTCATAATTATAGTATTAGTTAGAAGGCATTTTTATATTTCCATTTCAGTCTTAATTTGATTTATTATTTAAATTTAAGTGGGTTTGAATTTATTTTTTTTTTCACTTAAATTGTAAATTAAGATTTAAAAATAATAATTGGATTAAAAACTTTGCTCTGTTGGTATTGTTTTTGAAAAGTTAAAATCTGATTATTTAATAATTTTAGTATAAAAAATTTGTTTGGTAAAATTTTCAGAAGTGAATTTAATAATGTTACTAGATTTGGCAGCATCTTAAGAAAAAGGTGGGATTAATTTTGTAAAGTTGTCATAAAAGAATATTTGTGGGATTAAAATCACACCTATTAATTTTAATAAGAGGATATTTATATCCCAATTTTAATTATATTAAATTATATTTATATCATATACGAGTCAACATGTTTTATTTTTATATCCATTTTAGGTACTTTATAATTCACGGCAATTAATATAAGATTTTGAAACTTATATCTATTGTTTTTGATAGTTTTAATAACTTTACAGCAGTTTATTTTTCTAGCTCAATTACAGCTCAATCTGTGATTATTTTAAAGGAACATTCCTAAAAAAAATCTACTATAATTTGTAAAAATATCAATTTTATCATCTATAATTTCATTTTTATTCAAAATCCTCTATAATATTAATAAACACACTTAAAATACTCTCTGGAGATATATAAAAGGACGACAATACTTTTTATGGTCATAGATTGATGATAAAATCATAAGTGATAAAATAGATATTTTATATTAATTTATGGTCAAAGAAGATTTTGGACGGAAATGAAATCGTATATGGTAAAATAGACAATTTTACAAATTACTGTACGTTCTTTTAGATTATCCCTATTTTAAAAGTCTGGATAATACCAAATTAGCCCTTAAAATCATAAAATTATTAAGCTAATAAAATCGGACATAATTGATGCTAGTTGAGGGAGTCAAAGAGTAAGCAAAATCCAACGGTCAGAAATCTAATCAGCATGAAATGAATGGAGGGGCCCAGGCAAGATGACCTACGTGGCATAAAGGCATGTGTAACATGAAAAAACAAGAGAATCTTGAGATGATCCGAGAAGTAGCAGATCAGGGCCCCATGCCATTGAATAATGGTAGTAACGAGAGGTTGGCGCATCATAAGAATCAGAAACATCAGTCGTCATCTATCATTCATCACCATCATCACCATCAGTCGTTTGAATGGGCGCACGTGACTGTGACGTTGATGGTTGATAGTTGTGCGTGTTCTCTCAAAAACTCTTCCATTCTATGCCTTTTTATTATTTACATTCTGCCATTTTATTGCATCCGATCAGGACACAATCACGGGGTGTGGAGTCATTTTAAATAATGCCATAATGAATTATTATTATTTTTTAATTTCTATTTTTTAAAATTTTTTGAAATATCTATTTTTTTTAATAATTGGTTTAACTATAATCTAAAAATTTTCATTACGGAGTGTGTGTCTAAAAGAAAAACGATGGAAAGATTTGGAATAATTCAAAATTGAATAAGAAAATAGATTTTCTTCAAAACAAATCCTAATTAGGTTATTACATATATTTTCTAAACCTGGAAAACCTTCACAGATATGATTCAATGAATAACATTATTAATACGAGTACATATAATTATGAGAAGACTAGTATATTTAATTTTTACCAAATTTTAAGTTAATGTAAGTGCAATACAGTTTATAAGAGACATCCATATATATATATATGTATTATAAGAGTAACTCGAGTATGAAGTATTATTAGATTGAATGAACGCTTTTAAATATTAAAACAAATTATTGAACAGAGTGATAAGATATTAAAATTTAACATTAAAGCAAATTAAATGAGATATATGACTCATGGTACGATGTTTTCTTGAATTAGTGCTTTATAATTTGTGTTGTTTTAACTTGTATTTAATGCTTAAGATACATATTTTTAAATAATTTAACAAATTTAAAGTTTCTGTTTAATTAGTGCTTTATAATTTGTATTGTTTTAACTTGTTTTTAATGCTTACAATATATATTTTAAAATAATTTAACAAATTTATAGTTTCTGTTTAAAAAAACAAAAATGAGCTTTTTCATTTTGCATATATTTTTTACCCACCCTTGAAAATTTATTTAATAAAATTAATAAATAAAAACAAAAGGAAACCATTACACAAATTAAATACAATAGTTTTAACTCGAATTTATTTTATTTCCTATTGTTTCATATTCGAATTTTTATATATCGTGTTTAAGAATTTTTATTACAATTGAGAGTTTGATTCCTTAATATCCATTTCAGACTATAACATTCTTCCTTTTTCTAGTTTCTTTATGAAAAAAAGTCATTTTCAAAAGTTAAAACCCAAGCAAAGCTTATACTACAACAAAGATTGTTTATAAATATTCTTACAGGCTTTACCCACATGCCCACAATTTTGCCTTGTCTCACCTCCCTTGCCAACTAATAAACAAAACAAAACAACTTTTCAAGTCACATAACTTGTTTTTTTCTTTTTAGATATCACTTATCACGGAAATGATTTGAATCTAGATTAGTACTAATTTAAATGTTCTCTATTATCAAATCACATTTAAGGTGCTTCAAATTATATAAATAATTTATTTCAAACTAATATATAATCTCATATAATATGATGTGATTGATATAATTCATTACTTGATATAATATCATGCAATATAAAAGAAAAGAACAAGGGTGTCTAGATTCAATAAAAGTTGTTCTCCATTAGTAAAAGTTATTTTCTATCCGTGAAGCAATGTATTTTGGTTAACTTGTTTCCAAAAAATAATTTACCAAACTCGAAGCAGCTAAGACATATGATTTGAAATGTTTTTTAACTTGCAACATAAATCACAGTTTGCTTATGGTGAAATCGAGCAAAACTTTTGCAAATAATTCAAATTTGATTTCAAAAGTGAAAGCAAACCTTGGAAAACTGTTGGCCTGCCGTAGGTTTTTTGTTTGTCTTTAGCTTGCAGAGAGGCATAACTTGTCAAAAACTCAATCCTTTTTATAAAAAACCCTTACATAAAATAATCAATCAATACTAAAAACCATTTTGATTGAGTTGTCAAATAATTGAAGCAAATTTGAAGTCAAGTTTCACTAATGTTTACAGGTCCCCCACCGGCTGCTAACGCCTAAAACTAGTGTAACATTTTCTCAATTGCTGCTGTCCAAAAAGTCCAACTGTAAACTGTACTACATAGTTCAAAAACGGCAAAAATTCAACGGATTGCACTTTTTGGTCCCCATTCAAAATCTCTAAATCAACGAACAAAAATGTACCAAAAAAATAAAATAAAAATATCTCCTATATTATGAATGCATGGACTTGTCTTGTTATTATTTTGTTACGAAAATTATTTACTTATTTCATTATAAAAATAATTTTTTCAATTTACCTAACATAGGTTTGTTTTGTAATAATTCAGAATATTCTATTAATTAAATTATTTTCTGTCTTTCTCCATAACTTTCTCTTATTCTTTCTTATTTAGTTAGTATTTTATATTCTTTGTTTGTAGATGTTATTTTATAACACCCAATAATTTTTTTAAAAGAATTTTGAAGAAAAACAGAAAACTTAATAGAGAGAGAAATATGTAAAAAAAAAAAGAGAGGGAGAGAGAGAGAAAAAGAGAAGCAAATTGCATGCTCAAACAAACGGACACATGTGTCCTGTTGAGTTGAGTTGAGTTCTGTTGTGTAGTGTAACAGATCTCACTCAATCAGCACTCTCTCCACTAGAAGAGATTCTCCATCTCCATCTCCATCTCTCACTGCGACTACAAAGAAGTGTCACGCTCTCTTTTGTACACAGTGTTGGTGTTGTAGCTTTGTGGCTTGTTTTGGACTATCGTTTTCTTTTGAAAGAAAGAAACCCCAGTTCAGGTGGGTGGTATTGCATGTGAAGTTGGTTGAGGAAAAAGAGAGATCTAATTGGTTTAATGTTCAAAACGGTCACTTCGCTTTTTTTGGGGTCACTGCAACTCTCAAGTAATTCACTACCCATTTTCTGCTTTGCTTTCTCTCTTCTCTTCTCTTTCCATTTCATGAAAAAGGTACGATCTTTCTAGGCAAGATTGAAACTTTTTCACTGTAGGACAACTTCCTTTTTGATTTCTAGCTTGTTGGTGCTACATCACTTGCATGTTCAAGTTGAGTAAGTGTATTCATTTGCTGCTTTCTTGTGAACTAACATTGTTTTTTTGGAGTGAGTCTATGGACTTGATTAGATGGGTTTGTTCTTCTTTAGTTGTCTGCTCAAAAGGCTTTTGAGTAGCAAATGATTGTTGTTTTGGAGAATTTGTTCTTCTTTAGGGGAATTTTGCAATTTTCTGGTGAAGAGGTTTTTGCATCCTTTGTTTTTGATGGAGGGTCTTTGGTGCGTCATTATTGCTTTTGAATCAATCAGAGGAGTATCATGATTAGCATGTTGTGAGGAAATTTTTGGTATTTCTATTAATTGAGAAGATTTGAAGTGAGTAGAGGGTCAACGGAAAATGCAATTTTGTTTAATTTGTTTCCTTAATTTACAAGAGAATCTGTTAGTGGACCCATTATTGCTCCGATCATGACCAGGGCTGTCCGTGATAGGATTCTCAAGGATGCGAATGGTGATATTGGTGATCATCTCCGCAACCATATACATTTAACAAATTGCATTCATTTGAAAAATCATATGCATAAGCAAAGTCCCATTTTAGCTGATAGGTCCCTTATGAGGGACCTAACAGTCCTTCAGAGGTCGCGATCTCTTAGGGACCCCTCTGCAAGTCCATCCTCATGGCTTTCGCCTTCTGTTGTCGATATGCTTGCCAAGAAAGGTGAGGATATTGTCATTCGGGAGGGCAGAAGGTCGGTTGGTGTTGAGCGAAGGAGGGATAGTAGGAGGCTGTCGGGAAGCTCACCGCCGTTGCCAAATTTTGTTACTTCAAAAGTTACTCCTGGTGAGGGTGGTGGGTTTACTAATGGAGTAGCAGCAGCTGTTAGTGAACGTAGTAGTAGGAGTGGAAATCGGGATGGTAGAAGAGTTAGGAGAGAAGAATCAAGTTGGAAGAGCAGGAGGGATTTTTTGGGTGGCAATGAGGAGGCTCACGAAAATCAAGTTGGTCACGATATGGTTCACGATGTTCTTTCTGGTAACTCTGAGTTTAAAGATAGAAAGAGTAAACAAAAGGGAAAGCAAACTGAAGATGTTCGAATTAAGACCCTTTCTGAGCAGTTGAATGATATTCCAATGGACAGTGATGATTTAGCATCTTCAAATGTTCAGTTTCATGGTAGGCGTTCTCAAATGCCGAAAACTGGTGAGGAACCTGAAGCCAGCATCCGTAGTTACTCCAATGGAATGCATAGGGTAAAAAGGCGTAAGTTTCGGGGGTCCAGAAGAACTCGTGGTGCTTCAGTTTTAAGGGATGTGGGAGGTCAGAGTGAAATGTCTGTTGCTTCTAATTCATTAGCTCAAGCTTCAGCACGCCCAAAGTATAACATGGAGGAGGAAGAAGAAGGGTATGGGGAACGAAATGTCGCACAAGGAGCTCCTAGAAATGGGTGTGGGATTCCATGGAATTGGTCTAGAATTCATCATAGAGGTAAAACATTCCTTGATATGGCTGGAAGGAGTTTAACTTCTTGTGGTATGTCAGATTCAAGGTTAAGGAAAGGTGGTGCACCATCGCATGGGAGAGATGTTCCCGATATGCCTATAGCATGTGATCGCTCAGGGTCATCTACTAAATCTGATGCTGAGGCACTGCCTCTCCTTGTTGAGGCATCTGGATCTCACGAAAGTACTGAAAATGCAGGTTGGGTGCATGATTATTCTGGGGAACTAGGTATCTTTGCCGATCATTTACTGAAGCATGATGTTGATTCTGATCTTGCTTCCGAAGGTAGATCTGGTAACCGACACACGTTTGCCCGGAACCGCAATGGTAGGCACCAAAATTTGACACAAAAATACATGCCCAGAACTTTCAGAGATCTAGTGGGACAGAACTTGGTGTCAAAAGCTCTTTTGAATGCTGTCATGAGAAGGAAGGTTGGGTTGCTATATGTATTTTATGGACCTCATGGCACAGGGAAAACTTCCTGTGCTCGTATTTTTGCTCGAGCTTTGAACTGTCAGTCTATAGAACATCCCAAACCCTGTGGCTTTTGTAATTCTTGCATTTCTCATGATATGGGTAAAAGCCGAAATATAAGGGAAGTTGGTCCGATTAGTAATTTTGATTTTGAGAGCATCCTGGATCTACTTGACAATATGGTCATCTCCCAGCTACCGTCACAGTATAGAATTTTTGTTTTTGATGACTGTGATACTTTATCCCCTGATTGCTGGAGTGCTATGTCGAAGGTCATTGATCGAGCACCCCGACGTGTGGTTTTTATTCTCGTCAGTTCGAGTCTTGATGTTTTGCCTCACATAATCATATCCAGGTGTCAGAAATTCTTTTTTCCAAAGCTGAAGGATGCTGATATTATTTATACTCTGCAATGGATTGCATCCAAGGAAGATATAGATATTGACAAGGATGCTCTAAAACTTATTGCATCAAGATCTGATGGATCATTGCGGGATGCGGAGATGACTCTTGAGCAACTGAGTTTACTTGGGCACAGAATTTCTGTTCCTTTGGTTCAGGAACTGGTAAGTTCTTTCTAATTTTGTGACCTAAATCAGAATGTTGTATGTATGTTCTTTTTTTTCTATCTTGCTATCTGTTTTTCGTATGATATCTGGTCACTTTCCTTGTCATGTTACCTTTCCTGAATTGGAATGTTTTTCAAGTCTCTATCATCCATAGAATAATAGTAGTAAGCTCCAGAGCAATGTTAATATTTCTGCTAATATAATAGTTCAATTAGTGATTCAACAAGGTAATGCCTTGATGTGTGTCTTGTGGGAATTGTATTATTGTAGTTTAATGGCCAAAGCTTTTATTGGACAAGTTGTCTCTGATATTTCATCTACTGCTGCATGATGACTTTTAGTATTTTGACTTGAGTTTTTAGATACATTACATAGTGCTACTTTTTCGTTCAGCGTTGTTAGGGAGTAGACGTCTCATGGTGGATAGTTAGAAGCATTAATGGCCATAGGCACCATGAATGGATGTCCACCCAACAAAAAAGAAAAAATGGGGATGGTGTGCATTTGCAAGATTCAGGATTTTAAATTTGTATCTTAAGATTACATTTGGTTTATTCTATAGGCAAAATGCTACTTTTTGTTGGTGTGGACTAGTGCAATGTTCTTCTTCATCGTCGCTGCTACTGCTACGTGGTATATAATCTAAAAAATTTGATTCTCTACTTGCGTAATTCTGGATGTTCCCCTTTTTAAGCAGTGTCACTTGATTGAGTGTGATTTTCTGGTGTTAGTAAGCATATATTGCTCTAAAACACAAATTATTTTCACAGGTTGGGCTTATCTCTGATGAAAAGTTGGTGGATCTTCTTGATTTAGCACTATCTGCAGACACAGTCAACACAGTGAAGAATTTGAGAGAGATAATGGAAACTGGTGTGGAGCCATTAGCTTTGATGTCGCAGCTTGCTACGGTTATAACTGACATACTTGCTGGTAGTTATAATTTCACGAAAGACAGGTGTAGAAGGAAATTCTTTCGACGGCAACCATGTAAGTCTAAAATATGTTTCTTTCTCTCTTGCTGTGAAGATAAATAGTTGGCATATCGATCCATTCAATTTTATGTTTGGGACTCTTGACCAATGCGGCTCTTTTGTAACAGCCCTTATGTTACCTATTAAACCTATTTGAACAGTTGCATTGCTGTTTGATGCTCTTCTAAGCCTATCGATCTTCAATGTTCTTAAATTTTTGCATTTTCACTTTTGCTGCTAGCTGTATTCCAGCTTAATGTAATGGTGAACACATTGATACCAGTTGGTGATTTTGTTTTAAACATTCTCTTCTTCTAAAACTAATGCGACAAATTTCTTGGTTCCAGTGTCCAAAGAAGATATGGAAAAACTGCGGCAAGCTCTGAAAACTTTGTCTGAGGCTGAGAAACAACTGAGGATGTCAAATGACAAATTAACATGGCTAACAGCTGCATTGCTTCAACTTGCTCCTGATCAGCAGTATACATTGCCAAGTTCTTCTGCCGATACTAGTTTCAATCATAGTCCTTTGGCCCCAGATAATTCAGGTGGAAGAGATATGAGTAGGAAAGGTGGTGAGCCTGCTAATATTTCTAATAAAGAGACAGGCTTGTTAACAAATGTTAGATTGGAAAACTTCCATGTGGGAAGTTCTGGTGGTTTCGTTCACAATAGTAAGATGAAAGGTATTAGTCTAGATAGAAAAAGACATGGTAGGGCTGGGATGGCTCCTCAACGAACATCTGCACTCTCCACTGATACGACTAGAGTTAGTGGCAGGCAAATTTCAGGTGTGCATAGCGGAATTGAAGAAATCTGGACGGAAGTGCTTAAGAAGATTCAAAATATTAATGTCAAAGAGTTCTTATACCAAGAAGGAAAGTTGATCTCTGTCAGTTTTGGTGCAGGTACATTCCTAAAGTGCATTATACCCATTTAAGCATCTTATTAATCATGCAGCTGTATCATATGCTTAGAAAGGTTTTCAGCTTCTTATTTCTATCTTGTGATGTGAAAACTCCTAGTACTTCGAAGCTATTGTTATGTGGAACCAGAACAAATTAGGACCAAGTAATAAGCCTGATCAAATAAAGACTCAATTGTTAAGCCGTAACTGGATTAAGATCTTCCAGTTTTTAATTTGATGCTCATTTATAAATTACAGAAGGATGGAAGTTACTTCCCTTTCATGTCTTTCATTAAAATGTTTGTGCCACTCCAATGAAAATGGAAAAAACTGCCATTATCCCTTGATGCTATAGGCATTCTTCTCTCATTATCTCACTTACAAAGAAGAACAGTGACGAAAAAATAATTGTTTTTCTTTCATGAAACAATTGAAGGTTCTAACTCTTCTGTTGACAAAGATTATTTGCATTTGCACAAATCAAGTGGACCAAAGTGTGGTTACCTCTACCCAAATTTTATATCCTCTTCACAAATTTATTGTACTGAAATACTTATGTGTTTCCATGCAATGACTAGTATCATTTCCTTTGCAACTCAGAATGACATTCTCATTTGTGCATTTCCATTGAGCATGGTATCTCTCAAACACAATATGTTTGACCATATCTGGACATGCATCCCTGCCTCCCCATTTGTTTCAGTTGTATGCTACCATTCATAAGGTAGGCTTAACATCTTGCAGGGTGAGTGACTGCACTGGAAGTTGAATGTGAGATGTTAGATCTAAGGAGAATTTGTTAATTAGTATAATAACTTTTACTTCTTGGCAGCGTTCAATGATTTGGCTCACTGTTTTGATGCTTTCTAAAAGGCTATTCGGATGTTTCACTGATTGGTTAGGCTGCCACCTTGAAAGATATAGCTTACTTTTGATTTGTAATTAACTGTTAATGCAATTATTGGCTCCTGTGAAAGCTGAAGTATGCAATATTTCTCCTTTTCTTTGCCACGGATGTGCCTCATTTACTAATTGCTTACCATATGTATACATTAGGTGCCTAGAATTGGTGTTGCATCTAGCTGCCATACGATGCTTATTGATGGGCTTCTTGGTCCTACTTTGTATTGTAGTTTATTTATTCAGTTAATTTGTTATGCTTAGTGATGGTTAGGCCTCTAATATGTTGTCTCCATTGATTTTTCTTTCTTTCAGCCCCAACTGTGCAATTGACATTTACCTCACATCTGACGAAATCTACAGCAGAGAAGTTTAAGGATCAAATATTGCAAGCATTTGAGTCTGTTCTTGGTTCTCCATTGACGATTGAAATTAGATATGAATCAAAAAACGACACTGGAGCAGGGTTTCATGCACCTCATACCTTTCCAGTCTCTAAAGATGGGTCATCTCAGATGGTTATAGATCCAGAATCTAACATTGGAAACAAAGCGTCTAGGCCTGTAAATCTTGAACTTGGAAAAAGAGGCCCAAGAGATGGAGATACAAAAGGGGTCTGCTCTCAAGGACAGCTCTTGCACTCTGAATCTCTTGAAATAGGTAGGAGTGAAATTGTTGAAGTACCAGCTACTCCGAAGGAAACCAAGGATGGCAATTATACAGACAATATATCAGGATATAATAAAAGAGGCATTGATAGTGCATGGACGGGAGAAGCATCTACTTCACAGAGAAAATCCACGATGGCTTCTACTTCTGAAAGACGGAGACTTGGGGAACAAAGTCAGAGTCTGAGTCTTGTGAGAAGCAAGCTTTCCCTTGCACAAGTAATTCAACGGAAAGAAGGATGTACACAGCAAAATGGATGGTCAAAACGTAAAGCAGTATCCATTGCCGAGAAGCTTGAACAAGAGAACCTGTATGTATTTGCATCCTTTCTTCAATTTATCATGTCATCTGTATTATTAGAATTGCATGTTAATTAAATTGAAATATATTTTTAATTAAAAAATCAAACGGTACAATTTCCTGACAAGTGGTCTTTCCACAAGGGTAGTAATAGAAGCCTCTTTCTTAATTTTGTGTAATTATGTACTTTATGTGAAACATCTTATAGGTTGAGATTTCCTCCCGATACAGTTGGAGCTTGGAGGATGGATAGATCTTCCATATTTTTAATTCACATCTAGATTTGTCTTAAACCTAAGCATTTCCATCCAAAAACTTAATTTAATTACCATTTATTGAAGGGCACTATTCTGTTTAAGCACCTTGTGTGTAGCCATTTGAACTAGTACTAGATATTGCTATAAACTTTGAAGTGGCTCTTATATTTTGTCAATATACAGGAGATTGGAGCCTAGATCGAGAAGCTTGCTTTGCTGGAAGGCAACTAGAGTAACTCGTCGAAAGGTAATTCATCTTGTAGTTAATTTTCTATAATATACAGGTAGAGTGATTGTTTTTTCTCCCTCATCCATAAGGCTGAGTGGTTTTGGGATTGAGAATGATGATATGCTTGTTTTTGATTAGCAGATTAGAAATGAATAAAATAGCTTGCTTTTCATACTAGAGAAGTTAAGACTAAAGATGGTTTAAATTTATTCTGCATTGCACAGAAGTTTGCTATTTAGCTATGGGCAAAATTACTCATTTTAGTTTTTCATGGTAAGAAGGAAATTTGTTCCGTGTCTCCCCTTTTGGATTTGTTTGTTATAGGGGGCAAATCAACATGGTCAAGTAAAAGTTTTACATATGTTAACTGCTTATGATTAATTCTGGCTATATGCAGCCTAGTTTCACCTTGTTAAATGAGTTCTGCCTAAGACTTAATGAAGTCTTAATCGTTTTGATTGAAAGCAATAAAATGTAAATACAAATAAATTTGGCACCACTGATCTTGACAACCATACCCCTTGCACAACATATCATGATTGTCATTAGAACTTTAAAAGATATCCCAAAATTTAGTCTGTGCTGTAAAGTTTGCTGATTTTGTTTTGACATACTTCATCTTAAGAATGTTCTTTATTTGTGCGCTTCCGCAGCTTTCTCGTTTGAAAATGAGAACGCGAAAACCACATTCATTACTGAAGTTCGTCTCCTGTGGAAAGTGCCTTTCTTCTAAATCTCCAAGGTAGACAAAGAAAAATTTTGGATGACTTTGAGCGGTTCAGCATGCAACGCCTTCATATTATTACTTTGTAATTAGCCATTTTCTTAGCTGTTTACTAGGTCAATTCTATCCGTCAATCTTGAATAATTGTAGCTTAATTCTTATGAGAAAATGTAGGAAAGAAATTGAAATAGTGCAGTCTCATTTAATGAATTTCTTATGTTTATTCATATTCCCTGGCCTTGTCCATTTAAATTAACCTGTTTAATTAGTCTATAGTTTGATTTTTATGATGTCTGGATGGCATTTTTTGATTCTTTGATGGCTTTTAGTTGTTGAGCTTGAAACTAGCAGGTCTTTTGCGTGGCTCGCATACCAGTGTCTGCAAAGCACTTTGAAGTCTAAATGCTCTGAACATACTGTGTTTCATTGTCACCAAGATGTCCAATTTTGTCTGCAAATACTGCAACAGGCACAACGGTCTTATTCGAACTTACAATGCCCTAATTTTCATGTTAAAGAGGGATGTTAATTAAACATATTGAGATGGGCAAGTCATGTAATCCACTTTGCAAATATTTGGAGTTTCCCTGTTTTTTTTATCTGCACTGCTCTCCTAATTTAAAACAAGGCTGTAATACCATAATGGTAACCATTCAAGTGAAAAATTTAGCTAATATATATGGGTCCAGTAATTTAAACATATATAAAATGTATTCAGTAGTTATGGAATACATTTCTTTAAACGTCTAACAGCTTATGTATTACAACTAGCTTTGCTAAAGTATTCAGATTCTTTTAGCAGAAATGGAAACCTATCATCACAGAGGATGTCATGTGGATGGTAATCTGACACATATATAGTCGCAACTTAGTTGCTTGTTGACTTCTGTTCAGGTTCCACTTCTCATAAGTCCCTAAATATTGTGTATAGACACAAACGTATATTGGCTGACACTTGAGAGTTGAGACTCTAAAACTGGGTGACTAGATTCCAGGATTCCGTAGTTTTCTGGGCCCAATGCAGTACGTTGGGCCAGAGAAATCACGTTGATTCGAAAAGTACTTTCTTTTTTTTTAATGTCATATAAAATATAACCATTCGGATCCGAGTCATTATTAAACTGAGCTGAATGAGAGTACCCCTACCAACTTAGATTATGATAAATCACTTTTGATTAAATACACATACCATGTAACATAACATTATTGGACCAAACACATTGCACATAGCACATCAAAGCATTCGTCATATGGCAAATTCTAATATACTGTTCGTGCTCGCTGTAGTTGGTCTTATGTGGCAAATGTTATTTCTACTACAGAATTTCAGTACTGTTATGGGTATTTTGGTGCAATATAAAAGCCCATAAATTGGGGCCCATTGTGTTGTTTTGTAAAGAGAAGCCCAGAAGGTGTTGGTCAAATGGACAGGAGTCGAAGGAAGGGAAATAGCCATTCATTAACCTGTGCGCCTGAGCACACCTGATTACGGGGTTGAACGTCTTAAAATGCTAAGTGTTGGATGATTGTACAAAGGTCTGGTCGGTAGACAAAACCATAAAGGTAATCTGTTCGTAATCAAAAGACTGTTCAATAAGTACCCTTCAGAAATTATCACAGTGATCAGGAAGTCTGCTCGTCTGCTCGATAGCCAGAGGGACAGTTAAGTATGCTCGTCTGTTCGGCAGTGAAAGCACCTGATCGTTGAAGCAGTTTGCTCGTTGACTGTAATATCTGATCGCTAGAGTAAGCCGTTCGCTCAATGTGCTCGCTAGAGTTAATCAGTTGACCTTCTGGAAGACGAATCCATTCAAATCAGGAAATGAGTCAGCTTATCTATTATCATGCAAATAGAATCACGACATTCTTGGCAATTGCTATATATGCGGTAGAGATATTCTTGGGAGATATTATCTCAATTAATGTATATTATTTTTTGCTTTATCTGTAAGATCCTTAAACTTATTTTGATTATAATACTTCCGATATAAATAGGAGGTAGAATTCAATGTAAAAGACAGAGTGAAATAAAATACAATTACTTCGAGAGTGAGAAGGGGTAATTGTCGTGGACGTAGGCCATTGTTCTTGCCGAACCACGTAAAAATCTTGTTTCATCTTGTTAGTTTTGATCCTGGTAGTGATTGTTTCGTGTGTAGTTTGTCGTGTCACAGGTATTGGGCTTGAAAAATCGGGTTGACCAAAACTGAACGTCAACAAGTACTCAGGATTCCTAACCTTGTCCCTAACTCTACCGTGTATAAATGTGAACATTGTTTCAAAAGTCTCTTCTGACAAATTGTCTCGTACGTTGCTGGACTTACACCCATGTAAAACTTCGTCAAGTTTCTACTCCAAATGTGAAACCATCTTGGACCAGGAGGATTTTCATTGACATGTGACGTAGTGTGAATCAAAATTGCAAATGCTTACTAAAAGAAATCAAATCAAACCCTCCTTTACTCCAAAAGAAACACTCAAAGGCTCTGTTTTTCCCCAGTATGAACTCATAGAATACACACTTATGGTCATTTTCAAGAAATTCAACTTGATCAAGAATACCATATATTGACTTCATTGTCGTTCTTCGTAATCAAACAAGAGACCTAGATAAATTTAGAGTCACATTTTTGTACTCCGTGGTCGGCTTGTCGGATCCGGAAACCGGAAAGTGAAAGACTGCATCTGACGAGCTTTTTGTTTCTGGTCTAAAGTTGTTCGCTTTATATTATTATTCTGGTACCAAGCATCCTTCCATTTTCCACACCCCATGCCCACAGTTTAGGACACCGCAGTTTATATATACAACAGTTAGCGGTCTTCTAACATTACACATACTTGTTCTGGACATACTTTAAAATAAAGACAGTTTAAAGTAGCACTAAATAACTGAAGTTTTGTTTCACTGGCACCAAAGAACTAAGTTGAGTTTTACCAGCTTCTACTTAAGTGAAGAGGTCATGAGAATGTGTTGTGTGTTCTTGTCTCATTTTACTAATATAGTTATAGGTTTTAGTGTGAATGGGAAGACCGAAGACATTTGAGAAGTGACTTCTTGTGTTTTGTTTGTTGGGTTGTGTACCATAGGGTAGAACTGAAGCGGGGACTGGAAGCTTTTGTCGAAACTGAAGGTTAAGATGAGGATAATTAAATTAAGGAATTTAATGAATCTAATTTAGTACTTTAATCAACAATTATCTTATCAAACACTGTCTGTACCAATCTTTTATCTTTTAATGATTGTCATTAATAATCTAAACTCATAAAATTGTCCAAATTCAACCAGTATAAATTAGATTATAGATATTGGATGACTCTACATTAGAAGAACCTTAGATAATAATAATATTACAACTAAGTGACAATATTATCTATAACCATCATCTAATAATTAGCACCGAAATTCTTAAAATTTTTGTCCAAGTTAAAAACGTTACATGAATAGTTTATAATTTATATTACAAACCATTTATATATGTAATTAATTAATGAATAGTTTTGCACAGTGGTATGGTGATATGATATGGTAGGTGTTAAATATGATCTGGTGATTAGGTGAGGCGAGCCAAAAGCTGAAGCAGTGGCTGGATCATTTTATGATTAAATTAATGGATCCCCTGAATTTTCTTAGAAAATGTCACCATGGACTAACAAGTATTGAATACACTTTGTTATCATGACAAATGACGGAACATTTTGAAATTGGAGAATATTCGGTTGTAACTTAAATGTTATTTTTAATACAATAATAATAATAATGTTAAATGCAGTCACGCAAATGTGCCGTCAGTGCACCGATCTTGACTGGAAGTGTTGTTTATTTTGTGTGCAAAATTGGCTCTGGATTAAATTTTTGGACACCTTTGCGTTTACTTGTTTTATTAAAAGTTATGAAGTTGAATTTATTAGTGATTAAATTAATGTACATTTTTATGGAAGCAAAACTGATAAATGGCTGTGATTATTATAGATTTTGCTTATGTTATCAGTACAATAATGCTGTTGATAATATTCAACAATAAGTACTAAAACGAATGAATTGTATTTTAAGTGAAATTATATACTCATGTAATTTTTCATTTTATTATGCAAACGACTCCTAAAAGCCGGTGACTGATGGTTTGTCTAATTTTTAGTATCTTTTCACTCTTGTTTTGTAAGGTTAGCATCTACGTAATAATTCAAGTTTCATTAACACTAACATACATACAAGGAAAAAATTTAAACTATTAAATAAGTGTTAATCTCACAAAAACAAATTAAACTGTGTCATAAAAAATGATTGGATGGGATACAATGCCTACCCTATCGAAGGTGGCTTCCTCTTTTCCGAAAGAGGCAAAGATACCTCCTTGTTTTAAGAGGCTTGCTTCTTTTTTCCAACTGTAGGAGGAGATCAGTAGCTTCCTGTCGTCGCAGAGACCATCAATGGCGACCTTCTTCATGTTGGAGGAGGTTGTCATCGGTGGCTTTTATTTGTTTGCTTTTTATATATATATTGTTTATTATTATTTTGATAGCGGTTTTAACATTAAATTTCTAAAAACTTTAAATTGAAGCTTACATCTACTATACTACAATTGGCTGATTAATTTATGCGAAGACCAGGAGGTATAGTAGAAGATGTTTTACTCCAAATTAAAAAATTTTACAACGGAGTAGACTTTTTGGTTCTGGATATTCAGTCTGTGGTTGATATGTAGTGAATTATTATTATTTTTAATAAAAACCTTGCTATCAAGGACATTTGTGTCTTTTTATTCACTTCATTCAATCAACCATTATAAGTAGCAAAAGTCAATAATTATCACGAAAGTTCTATAATTAAAAATATATATATAATGAAAAATTGTTGGGCATGCAATTTTGCATAAAATATAAATTTAGTGTAATTAAATTAATTAAAATATTTAAAAAATTAGTTCTAAGTAAGTTAACTAAACAACTTATATAGTTATGGGCAATGCTACATTACTTTTAACAGCTTCATTTTGGAATATATTTGCCTTCTCTTTTCGATATATAAAGCAATGGTAAAGTTGTGCTCAATTTCTTCGGTTTAAAACATCGAAATATCATTTATTTAAAAAAAAAAAATCGAAAATCATTGCTAATAATTAATACAGAAATCGTACGTGCAGAAAAGATTGTTCGAATAGTTGTTTCAACTTTTAATGATATGAATAGGATGTTGTACACAAATAAATTCGTGATTTTTACCGTGTCGTCATATAAACACGCAAGTTTAAAAGTCAAAATAGTGACTTCTATACCAAATAGACAAATACAAGACTTTTCACAAGTGGACTAAATCTGTGTGTTCGCTAGCTGTTTCACTACGGGCAGCCCACTTGTAATTGCATGTTGATTGTCATGAACTAGTAATCAGTCTCCACGTGTCGCATATTCAGTAGCACCATGCATAGGCGAAGTAGCCGGCACTCTCCACGTACAATCTCACTCCTTGAAATCCTTACGTGGCGGTAAAATCAATGAAATCTCGATTTTGACAAATCGAAGTAATCCACGTCAGTGATTGGCTGAAGGATCAACAATGTGGGCCTTGGTCACGGTCGAACGCAAGCGGTCTCTTTCTTCTACTTTTTTAACCGGTTGACGGACTCTACGTGGCGTGCCTGCAATCGCATCTTGCTGTTTGTAAAAGGACAGGTGGAAGCGTGTATTTCAAAGTCGTCGACGGTGCCAGCTGCATCACGAGCTGACACGTAGCACATACAGAGTAATTGTGAGACTACGTTTCTAGGAGATCAGCGACCACTTAATTATGCGCGTCAACAGTTGACACGTAGCATCTGCAGAAACATTGCGAGACTCGGTTTCTAGAGGATCCGAGAACATTCAAGTTTCACACCTCTCGGACCGAAGTGACGTTCAAAAGTATCAAAATTCAATCTATTTTAGCATTTATAATTTGGAAAATATCAAATGTCTTCTATGCAAGTCACAATCACTATTCTATTTTATAACTAAAATCAATTAATGGAAATGAAAATACATATAAAGTTTATAATTAATTGCAATGTAGTTAATATTGGATAAATTTTATTATTATTATTTTAATAAATACAAATTGACACTTGCTGACATCTGAAATTAGCTAACTAGGTTCGTTTTTGATCCAAACTACAGTTTTGGATTTGTTGTTGTATGATTGGTTAAGTGAAAACAAATAGAATAAATGAGGTCAAGGGAAAAAAAAAACACAGAATTTTAAGTGATTCGGTCCAAAAAGATGCCTACGTCCACTATTTATTTTTTCACTATTTTAACAGAGTAACGACACTCAAGAGATTCGAATTCCTTTTACAGAGGAAGTTCTCCTCTATTTATAGAAGAGATGAGGAACTACAGTAGAACAAAATAAAATAATATACAGCGAAACAAAATTATAATAATGAGTTACATTTAATGTGTCTGAATCATATTTAATGTACCTGAATTGCATTTAATGCGGCTGACGGTGCCAAACTGATTCTGTCCAAAGTATGGGTTTAGGCGGCTAACCCATGTGAGTTAGGTAAAATCACCGTAATTCAGGCTATAATCTCTGACAGGATTGACGTGCATGACACGCCTTAAATTGTAATCTACTTGACAACCTTAACTTTTGTTGACTTGTGATTTAAGGAGTATAGCAGTGGTGAACTCTTTAGTGAGCATAGTAGTTTGTCGAATTAACGAGCAAATAAAGCTCGGGTAAATTAATTATCTTGAGAGTCACTGATATAGGTCATAGGCGAGCACTTTAACGATCAGATGTATTGGCGAACAACCAACTAGGCGAGCAGGTATATGAATACGTGTAGGCAACCTTGAGGGGTTGAGCTCAATCATGAGCTAATAAACGATCACAAAAGAAAAGCTGATGAACGATCGAATACGTGAGCAGGATATTGAGCAGATTTCAGACGGTCAGACGAACAGATAAACATGAGTAGAAAGACGAGCAGATTTCAGGTGGTCTGATGAACAGATAAATGAGCAGAAAGACGAGCAGATTCCAGGTGGTCGGACGAATAGATAAACGAGCAGAAAGATAGACCTTTTTGGATTTTCCTATTGTCGGGTCCACCGTTTGGGCTTTGGACAACCTATTAAACCTGATCGCGAAAATATTCATAACAACACTTGACGAAATTAAACACTATAGCCAAAAACATCTACTCTTATGATATGAGGAAAAATTTTCCAATATACTAGCAAATGTGGATAGTATGATTCAAATCCTTTAAATGATGTGAATAAAAACTACACTAAACACTTCATCTATAAATAAATATATTTTTTTGTCACTTTTCTTACGTTTCTAATTACAACACAAGTTGATGTTACTCAAATGGTCTAAAAGTTTAGCAAACTCCTCTTATTTACATCTTGTAATTTGTTGGTTCAACATCTATCCACCTATTTTCAAAATTGATTAGTGGATTCGAGTTTAAAATTTGAACCTCCGATGAATGTTAAAATTCTTGAAAAATAGAAAATTATGACCTTCGACCATGTAAATGCTAATGACGGGATTTGAACCTCAAGGTTTTTTTTTAAAAAAAAAAAAAATTTGAAATATACTTAATGTTTATTAACAACCATCCAAATTTAGGCACGTTGAGTTTACAAACACCAAACACCCAACCAACTTTAGGAATATAAAAAAAACAACCAAATACATCCCGACCAAATCCTTAACAAATGAGAGAGCTAAGGTGGTCTGATAAAATACTAGATGATTCCCAAATATGGAAATAGGCTTGCTGAAATCCAACTAACCCACATCAAGCCTTAAAACCATAAATTAACCCACAAATAATGCTAAAAACACAAGTAATAAATTAGTAGCAATGCAAAAGATATCCATAGAAATCAACCTCTTTGTACCCAAGACGGCTTCAACTACAAAAATTACTACCTGTAATTGGAAATGATGAACCAGAAGGAAATTTTTCCATTAAACAATAAGATCTCCTAATGCTAATGGAAGTTGCCTTTCATAGGCTTGGAGATAGTCATCATAATAAAACCTTTAAAATCCTTGATTACTACGTCATAATCCGTATAAATTGTTTTAGGATTTGCCTTTACATCTGGTCGCAAAAGAAGCTGGAGATGACTATTGATCTTCATCCAGAAATATAGAGTATCAATCTTTAATCTTGCGAATCATAGCGATTTTAAAGGATAGATTCAGATATCATATAGATTCAATCCTTAAAAACCTCGAACCTAATTATTAGAAGAACATGAGAAAAGAAAGAAAATAAGAAGAAAAAATAGTAAAAATCTCTGATGAAGACCAGATCTATCCACAGAACCTAGCTTCTACAATGTTTCTCTTCTATGAGTCTCTCTCTCTCGGAAAGACGTGAGAAGACATTTTTTAACCTATGTTTTGTAAGAGCAAATCACACGTTCAACGTAAGAGCAAATCACACATTCAACCATCTTGTTAACCCTTCAAAATATAGCTCAATTTTTTTATAAAAAGAGCTTACAACGAAAAAAGATTTATCCATCAGTTCTATTTTAATTAACTCTCTAGTGAGAACTGAAATTTACTTTGTAACATATTCTGCATTAATATGATACTAGTCACTGAAAATAAAACTACGACTTACATATTATGGTAGGCAATGACGCGATAAGTATGTGTGGTAGGACCTACGTGAAACGAAGGCAAGTACCAAACTGATTAGACGTTGGACCAAAGTTTCAAGAACAACGACGGCCACTTTTGTACCAAAACTGCCATTAAAATATGGTTTATTTGGCTCATGAATAACTGGTTTTTCATTTATTTGTTATCTTTCTTTTCTTTCCAATAACAAACTATGCTAATTCATGGATTCAATTAATTAGTCACTTTCTGTTCTATACATTGAATTTCAATCTCACCAATGTTCAAAGTTTATGAGTGTTTATATCAAAAAAAACGTTTTTGAGTACAAATATTTATTACAAAAGTTTGTTGAAAAGAAATATCTAAAACATGATGAGATTATAAAATTTAAAATTGTGACTTAATATTTTAATATGCAATCAATATTAAAATAATAAATATTTATTGTTTATTCTTAAGTGATAGACTTTTCCCAACTATTAGAATGAGAGTAAAATAAATTGTTAGATGTTTGAATTAAAAATTTTAAATGGATGTAATTTACCTTCTAATAAATGATTTATAACTTATGTATAAAAGCTTTTATTAAAAATGTATTTAAGAATGTCAATATGAGGTCAATTCAGTAGTATTTCCCTTATATTTACATTTTAAAGGTTTTAAATTTGATTATCTCTTATTTTCAAAATCCTAAATTTACCGTAATTATAAAAAATTTAAAAGAAAAAAAAAACTCAAAATTGGATATTAATTTTGGGGCAAGCAAATTGTGCGTTTGGGGTTTTGTAGTATAAGAAATTTCTATCATTGGCATGAGAAAGTGGACAAAGAAACAACCAAAAGCTACTTCCAAATAGATATTGATAAACCTTATTCTTATATACCTAAACTTGTCCTGTTTTAAGGTTCGGTAATATTTGTAAGGATGACCAGTCGGCAGTTCAGAATTTGTATACAACAAGGGATGAGAAAAATGAATTGTAACATTTAATCGATTATGTTAAAACACATTTCAAATAACTTAATTTTTTATTAATTTTTGTACATTCAATTAAATTTTTAAAATTTCTAACTACACTTCGATTTTATTGCAAAATATTATTTTTATATTTTAGTACCCCTTTAAAAATATTTTGTTTTAAAATGAAATAAATCATGAAAGCTCTTATTAGAAAAAAAAACCTTATTTTTTATTGTCCATAACATTTAAACTTTTTTTAAGATTCCGTGGAGGCTATTGTCAAAAACTCATGATATTACAAAGAAAATATTTTTTTTTAGTTATTTTTCAGGCTATTTTTTCTATAGACATTTTTTTTTTTTCAAAAAATTAACTCACTTATAGAAGTTTTTTTCTTCCTATAAAGATAACCAAATTACAAATTTAAAAGTAACTAATAATTTAATTTTTGGTTAGTATTTATTTCTAATTGCATAATAACAGTCTTTAGCATTTATAATTATACACAAATCTAAACATATACGGAAAAAGTTTGTGATAAGAATTATAAATTATGAAACACTAAAAGAAGAAAAAAGATATAAGATATTATGAATTTTAATGATGAATAATGCTAGTCTTATCAAATATTTTATATAAATTTATGTCTAAATGAAGTGACATGTATATTGTCAATACAAAATTAATTATTACATCATTTTATGATTTACATGATTTCGACAATTGACATACGATATCATTTGAACAGGATATTTGGGATGACTAGTATTACTCTTTGGAAATTTATGTGTAAATGTATTAAGTAATTTTGTCTTTTTTAGTAAATTTAAGGGTATAGTTGTTAATAACAAAAATAAATAAATAAATAAATGGAGTGTAAATAATAGATATTTTGATGGAATTTGTCAATAGTATCTCTCGATTTGTTTTTTTTTTTTTTTGAAACTAGTACCTCTAGATTTTAAAATCAAATTTTTTAAGGTGAAATTGTTGTTTAGCAATGTAATGGAATCTGTCAATAGTCCGAGGTTGAGGGTTTTTTTTTTTTTTTTTTTTTTTTTTTTTTTTTTTTTTTAAAATATTATAAATTGGCATTCAATATAATAATAATCCAAATTTGAGTTTTTATTTTATTTTATTTTTATAATTAAAAAAATTATAAATTAGGCTATGTTATTTTATTTTTATTATTACAAGCGTTGTAATCTTATGATGACTCAAATATGTATACTATTGATAAATGTGGTTATCAATTAGGCTATGTTATGACCAATGACTCAAATATTCTTTAACAATATATTTACCATTGACAACCAAATAATTAATTACTTAGAATAATATTTATGTTAACATATACTTTATGGGCATACATTAATAACCAAAAACTTAAACGACAATTTATAATTACTATTAGACAAAACTTGCGAATGCATGTCAAAGCTTACAGAGAGGAAAAGAGAAAATAGGAAAAGAAAGAAACTTAATAGTGCAGAGAGGGAAGAAAATTAAATTATAGGTTAAAAGTATCCTGGTCAAGTATGGCTAAAGTTGATAAAAAAAAGAAAAGCCATTGAGATTTGATAAATTTAAAATTTCAATCAAGTAGAGTTAAAGTTAAAATTTTCATGGTACTATTTTAACAAATCAATATACAATTTTTTATTAAATAATAAACACAATTTCTTATTCAATTTAACATTTTTTAAATACTCAGTTTACAAATCTATATACAATTTTTTTATTCTTAGCTGATGCTTTAACATTTGTTTAAATACTGGGTTTACAAATCTACTATTGATCAAGACTGTAATAATATATCTTGTTTGAAACAGTGTTTAGTGCAGGAATACAATAAAAAAGAAAAAGAGATCACAATAATAAGAAGAGAAAGGTGTTGAAACAGTGGGGGGTTGTCTTCGGTGTTTTGGAGTTTGCATTTGGTCAACTTGCGTTTTGGACTTTTTAAGTCTGCCATTAAGTTGGCGTTTTAATAGTCAAAGTGGAAAGCTTTTCTTTTCTATGCCAATGCCAGTTAGCATGTCCATGTTGTCCTGCAAAAACATCTCCTGCGGCCGCACTTAAAAGCAGATGACCCCATCTCTCCCTAAATTCCACCGCGCCATGAACTCATGTGGGCCCCCATCCCTTTATTTTGGTCAACCCTTTGAAGCAAATCCTATGCACATTTGCACTTCGCACACGTAACAATACAATTCACCCCACTCTCATTTTCCCTTCATTTTCACAAAAACAATAATAAAAAAAAAAACACAAGTAATCATCACCATAAGTCTTTGACAATAGTTTCAATATATGTGTATGTGCGTATACTAGAAATGTTAAATATAGTCACCTACTTTATCTTATCGCCATAGATTGTTCTCTCTGACAATCTGACCTCATACTAATCTAAAAGAGAGGGAAGAGCTGGAATTTTGCAATTTCAAGACATTAAAAGCAAACCCACCCCTTTTTTTTTTAAGATATGGTAATTCCTTTTCGGGATGTCTAATTTCTGATTTGTGGATATTAACTTATTGTGTTGATATAGCAAATGTTTAAAAAAAGAGGTTGAAAAGGGTTGAATAGAAAACCAGAACAGATCCTAATTTGAACCAAGATTTTAACTTGAGACATACCCATTTTAAAATCCAAGGGCTTTGTGGATACAAAGCAAGCTTCGTGTTAGGTTTGTTCACGAAAACAACTTTAGACAGTGATTATTTAAATTAAAAATCATAGAGACATGCATATTTAGTGCTTGTTTATATTGTATTAAAACTGTAGGATAGAAGAAAGAAACGAATGGACAGAAATCTGGATAATTATCCGTCAAAACCATACAAGTCATTTTCAACATAAGTGCATTGAATTTTTTAGCAGAGAGAAAGGGAAAGAGGAAAAAAATATATATATACCAAAACCAAAACCAAAACCAAACCTAACCAAACCAAACAAGTCTTGGAAATTCACTCACATTTTCGTTTCCTCTCTCTCTCTCTTGTACGCGGATACGGCACACAATCACAATAAAGAAAAGAAAAAAGAAATTCATTTTCCCATTTTAACTTAAAAAGAAACCCTTTTTGTAGACCAACTCTTGCCTGCCTCTCTTTCTTCTTCTTCTACCTTTGAAGATTCAAGTCACAAACAGAAAACCAAGAAAACCCAGAAACAGTAAACGTTTTCTTCAAGTCCTTGTTTTTAAAGTTTCGATTTTTATTGTTATATGTTTGGCGTTGTATTGTAGAGAGAAATAAAAAGTCTCTAGATCTAAAGCAAGACTATTACCTATTGCAGATTGAAGAAATTGTGGGGGGTGTATATATAAAAAATTGTTGAATTTTGAATGGCTACAGCGGCGATATTTTCGTCTCTGAGGAGGCGTAGATCACCATGTTTGCAGGCGTTTTTGGCTCCTGTTGACTTGACAGATGTGGCACTTGTTCAGACACTTGCAGGGATCGCATCGGAGCTTGTTGGTATTTTTGCAAACAGAGATTTTCATTTCCAGAAGAGGAATTCTCGGTCTCTGGTGCGGAGGCTGGAGGTGTTTCTGGTGCTGTTGGAGTATTTGAGGGACTCTGGTACGGGTCTGCCTTCAACTGCTATGTTGTGCTTCAAGGAGCTGTATTTGGTTCTCTATAGGTGCAAGATACTTCTTGATTATTGCGATCAATCCAGTAAGTTGTGGCTTTTGCTTCAAAACCATATGCTTTCTGGACATTTTCATGATTTGAATCAAGAAATCTCAACCCTTTTGGATGTTTTTCCTGTTAATGATGTTGAATTGAGTGAGGATGTTAGGGAGCAGGTTGACCTCATGCAGAGGCAAGCTAGGAAGGCTAGGTTGTATATAGATAATAATGATGAGTCGTTGAGGGTTCAGTTGTTTTTGTTTCTCAATGAGTTTGAGAAAGGGACTGTGCCTAGTCATGTTGAATTGCGTTCATTTTTTGTGGAGAGTTTGGGGATCAAAGATGTCAGAAGTTGTAGGGCTGAAATTGAGTTTTTGGAGGAGCAGATTGTTAACCATGAGGGGGATATAGAGCCAACAGCGTCTGTGCTTAATGGGTTTGTTGCGATCACACGATATTGCAGGTTTTTGCTGTTTGGATTCGAGGAAAAAGAGGCCGAGCTGGGGATTGGCAATCCGAAGAAGCTGAGAAAAGGGTTGATTACTCAGGAGATTGCGGAAACGTTTATATCCATTCCTAAGGATTTCTGTTGTCCTATTTCACTGGATTTGATGCGCGATCCAGTTATAATTTCGACTGGACAGACGTATGATAGGAGTTCGATAGCTAGGTGGATGGAGGAAGGGCATTGTTCTTGTCCTAAGACCGGGCAAATGCTTGCCCATACACGGCTTGTTCCCAATCGGGCTTTGAGGAATCTGATTGTGCAGTGGTGCACTGCTCACGGTGTTCCTTATGAGCCTCCAGAGACTGCAGATTCATCTGCAGAATGTTTCGCTGCAGCTTTGCCTAGTAAAGCTGCCATTGAAGCCAATAGAGCCACAGCGGAGCTCCTCATTCAACAGCTTGCTTGTGGGTCGCAAGGTGCAAGGACTGTGGCTGCTCGTGAGATTCGTTTGTTAGCAAAAACAGGAAGAGAGAATCGGGCTTTCATTGCAAAAGCTGGCGCAATCCCCCATCTCCGCGAGCTGCTTTCGTCCGATAGCCCTGTTGCACAAGAAAATTCTGTTACGGCCATGCTCAATTTATCCATATATGATAAGAACAAAAGTCGAATAATGGAGGAGGAAGGGTGTTTAGGATCCATTGTTCAAGTTCTGAGGTTTGGACTCACAACAGAAGCTAGGGAAAATGCCGCAGCGACATTGTTTAGCCTCTCTGCTGTTCACGACTATAAGAAGCGAATAGCAGATCAGGACGGGGCTGTTGAAGCCTTAGCAGGGCTGTTGAGAGTGGGAACCCCGAGAGGGAAGAAGGATGCTGTTACAGCTTTATTTAATCTATCGACACACACAGACAATTGTCTGAAAATGATAGAGGCAGGGGCTGTTACGGCTCTAGTTGGGGCTTTAGGAAATGAAGGGGTTGCGGAGGAAGCTGCAGGTGCATTGGCCTTGATTGTTAGGCAGTCTATGGGGGCTGCTGCGGTGGGGCAAGAGGAAATGGCGGTGTCAGGGTTGATTGGAATGATGAGGTGCGGGACACCAAGGGGTAAAGAGAATGCAGTTGCGGCATTACTTGAGTTGTGCAGGAGCGGTGGCACGGCTGCAACGGAGAGAGTACTTAAGGCACCTGCATTGTCAGGTTTGCTTCAGACGCTTTTGTTTACTGGTACAAAGCGAGCAAGAAGAAAAGCAGCATCACTTGCTAGAGTGTTTCAGAGGTGCGAGAATACAGCCTTGCATTTTGGTGGATTGGGGGTTGGATACGCATTTGCAGGCAACTCAACCGCAACTAGAGACTCAGGTTTCTCCGGTGATGTCTCAGTCTCTGTGTCCATTTCTGTGCCTGTTTTGTAACGGTAACATCCACACATGAGTGACGTCCTCACTACTTATATATGTACTCATTTTTGTTGTAATAGTTACAAATTCTTTCACTGAAAATTTCAGGTTACAAAAAATGGAAAGTTACAGGAATTACCATGTCTTATATGTTGAATGAATCACAGATCTTGTTGATTATTTTGTTCAAATCTAATGTTTGATTAGTATTTTCAGCTTTTGGATAGCTTTTAATTGTATCACATACAGGATGACACATATTGATCCTTGCACTATATGTCCCTATTATCTCTCTCATCATCAACTTGTTGAAAGAATCTATTGACGTGATATATATTTAGATTGAATGGATGATTTTACTTTGAACTCGCATGATGTAAGAAACACATGCGAATCTGCACGGTCAAAAAGGAGTAGTGTTTAGAAGGGTATTATGTTGTTCTAGAATCAAAAGAAACGGCATATTTGAATGTCAAAGACATTTCCTTTTATGTAGATTCTGGGAAAAGGCTGGAACAGATTTCAGGAATGGGAACTTCCTGGAAATGAGCTAGTGGTTGTCATAGTCAGTTATGGGCTGTTGGGACCAAGTTTTCTTCTTTCAAATGATGGCTTCCATCACAGAATATGTAGATTTGGAAGGTGATGCCGATCACTTTGCTCTACATTAGATTCCTAGTGCTGGTGCACATCAGACCCACCTCACCTTGCTGATGTTGCATCAAAAGCTTCCGTTAATAAAGAACGGTCAACGTGATAATAAAATAAACTTTCACTCTTTTCAGTGAAGTGACCACAACCGCTTTTTTTTTTTTTTAGTGTGTTTGATGCCCCATTTAAAATGCAACTCCTAGGAGAAGAATGAACTAAAATCAGAATCTTCTGGTAATTGAGAACTCTGATAATGGAATGGTGTGGTGGGGCAAGCCTTGACCATGAGAGCATGTGCTCTGTTGGGTTTCAGATTAAATGGCAGGCAGCCAAAGTGGTACACTAGCAGGCCATTTACTTAGAATATAATTGGAGATGTTCCGCAAGACACTTGACATTTGAGATATAGTGGTGGTTGAGCCTATGTGTATTGGAACTACAGCAGGTGGGGAAATTATAGTTGCTATGATATTAATGTAATAAGAGATTAATCATTCCGGTTTTGGATTTTGGTCACTTTATCTAATTTGCATATCATTTGCTTTATTCACTTTCTTGATTTTCAATTGCAAGAATACCTCTCCTTCACCACTTATTAAATAAGTGGGAGGAAAAGGGATGTCAATAGTGTATCTTACTTGATTATGTAGGATTTGCTTGGGACGTAAGAAATTATAGAGTACTGCTGCCATTTTCAACATCACTTTATTCCAACCTATGACAATTGATAAACGATGAGAATTCCACTTAACTCTATTTCGATAAATAAAACAAAAACAAAATTATCACCTTTTAAGTCATTGATCATGGAAAATAGATTGTTGATATAGTATTTTTCATAGACAAATGCGAGCAAAAAAAGAATAAAAAAAAAAAAAATCTTTTAAGATATTCATCTACACTCTAGCTCTTTTTTCATTTTCTAAATCCTTTGTTGTTATTGTTGTTATGTCAGTGCTACTAGTATTACCCTTAAATGGGTTCCATTTTGGTTGTCAACTTGGAGTTTTCCATTCTTCTAAGTACCAATTATCATTCGTGACGGATAATATTCCAAGTTTCTTTACATAAAATTTACAATATTTGATTTTTTTTTTTTTTGGGTACTAAGCAAAAGTTGGAAAATGCAACATCTGCCAAGTCTAGTAAGTATTAGCATAGAAGTTATCTTGATTTAAGTGATGATACTGAAAAAACAGAAATTCTGGAATGAATTGACATTTCACTTGCCCTGGTGACAAGTTAATATGGTGTTGATAGCAATGGCTCTGTCGCTTTTTGATTTCTTTGGGGTGGGGGGTCTGAGTGTATGTTGGAATTTCCTCATCTTCCTGACATTTTGCGCAGGGGTGTCAATGTATTTTGATGGACCAAGCAGCGCTTAACTTTTGTGATTGTTGTTTCCTGGCCGGTTATGACCACGCTAAGTTATTTTGTGGTTAGGCGATTCTTCAAGTTGTCGCAATTATTGCGTACAATTTACACATTTTTGGTATATCTCTCCCGTATGGATACTAATAGAGATTCTACCAAATTTTTATTAGTTTATATGTATAAATATTTTTTTTTATTCCATTTATTTCAATCTTTATTTTAAAGAAAATTTAAAAATATCATAATCACCAGAATACCCTTAGAATAATTGATCAATGGTTATAATATGATGATATTTAACAGTAGAAGAGATGAAAGTTAGGTTTTAAACAAATTGATTCTGAGTGTAAAGTCGCAAACCTCTCATAAGTTGGGTGTAATTTGCTCTTATATTTATTTATGATTGACGTGATAGGTTGCACTTTCGAAAACTCGAGAATATTATCATCAATGGATAATATGATATAAGAGGTCACATCATTGCAATTGAATTTTGATTAATTCTTATTAACCTCAGCAACGAATTCCGTTGTCGTCCAGTGGTTAGGATATCTGGCTTTCACCCAGGAGACCCGGGTTCAATTCCCGGCAACGGAAAATCTTTCTTTTAACTCTTTTTTAAATCATGACCCGGTCCAGAAATTTGGAATAAATCACGAACTGGCCCAGAAACACAAACTTAAACCCGGCACCAAAACTTGGAATAAATCATGTCCGGCCCAGAAACCTAAACTTGAACCCAATCTAGTAATCTTAATGGGTTGGGCTTAGATTGCTCAATTGTAAGGTCATAGAAAGTTAAATGATTTGTTTGTCTATTTAAATAACAGTTGACATTAGTTAAATTTATTTTGACTTTATTGCTTCATATATGTTACACTAGATTATCTATTGCTAGATTTTTTCCATCAATGACCGTCTCTACAAGTTTTCAACAAATTTAAGTGCAGCTTTTTGAATGTTGATGAAGTTTTAATAGATATCTTGAACAAATTTCAAACTATAAGTAGAAATTTCTAATTCAAATATAGATAGTCAGATGGTAGGTAGAAGAAATCCATAAAATTTTCAATTACCAAAAACATTGATGGTGATTTGCAAGTGGCACAATTTATGAGTCGTGACATATTTTGATATTTCAAATTTACACATTTACATGGTAGACTTTGCCTTTAAAATTCAGTTCCTATTTCCTTGTTACATCTTATATTTAATTAATTAACATAAAGTGGTTACTAGTCATATGAATAGCTAACATCATGTAAATTATAAGATAATATAATAATTAATTTAATATTTCAAATTTACACATTGAAACGGTAGACTTTGTCTTTAGAATTCAGTTCATATTATCTTGTTACATTTTATATTCAATTAATTCATATAAAGTAGTTACTAGTTATATGAATCGTTAACATTATGTAAATTATTAGATAATATGATAATTAATTTGATGTTAACAACTCTAATTCTATATCATTTTAATATGAGTTTGAACAAAAAATTACAGTAAAACTAGTATTACTCAATTTCATTTACACGAATTGTTGAATGTCAATTTCAGCCATCACAAGTTCACTCGCAGCACGTGGCATATTGCAATGGAAGATGAATGGTGCAACCTGCTGCACCCAAATTTTTTTCGCTCCTTAGTGTGCCCAAAGAGAACTCGTTTTTTTATTTGCCATGCGTTCTGCGAGTGTCTAAAGATAAGGTATTTTTCAAGATTACTAGTTGATGTGACTGCTGGATGACTCATTAGATGATTTTATTTCATATTTGTTTGTTTAGTAGGAGTCACATAAAATTCTTCATATCATCATCTGCTACAAATCCTCCTACTGAAGGAGCTTCTCTTGACAAATTCAATATTGTCAAAGCCTCAGCCAATTCAAATGATATAGAAGATTCAAGTCTGCCAGAACCAACTGTCAGGATCAAGCCTCTACTGTTCCCAATTGCACCTCCCTGCCCCATCAACAGCAACATCTGTATTTACTTTAAGCAAACTGAAAAATAGTGTTGAGATCGGAAAACACAGTCTGATATATTTCATTGATGTAAACGGCAATACATATATACAAGTTGACAGTGGATTCGTTAAGGAAACAAATCTGTACAAAAGGGAAAAAGGCTAAACTAATTGCTAATAAAAGGAAGCCAACGGTAAAAACTATATATTGACAGTGCAGCTGTCCCATATCAAAGTATATCACCATATGGAACCCCTTGAACAAGCAAGTATATCAGCATGTGGAATCCCTTGAATCAAGCAACGGAAATGTTCAAGTTCAACACAATCCACACACAAGAGAACAAATGTCGTCAAGCTGTGCTTGCAACTAAAGAAGTCAATAATGGCTGCAATAACCATTTGCCAACACTCCCAGGAAATTACCACACTGTGTGCACTATTTGTCCCAGTTCACGAGCTGATATTTCAAGTAGAGCTTTGAGCCTTTTAGTCCCTCTATTAGAAATTTAGATTTTGTTAGCTAGCAAAGTTCATGATGACTATAAGGCCTCGGAATATGTTGCTTGAGCTTTTTGCTTCTTATACTTTGCATACCACGTTGCAGCACAATATGATGATTATCCCTCAGCAGAGCTATCCGCTTCATGGACAAACAATAATTTCTCAGCCATCAACATAACAAAACCATCTGAATCTTCTCAACTTATCATGCGGATAATCCTATTAAAGGTACCTTCAGGTTCTGGAGTTGGATTTGCCTGTGGATTTGTCTCCAATTTGTCAACAGGGTCCTCCTTTCTTGCTGCTGCTTCTGTCAGAATGAGGAAAGATTTTCTTACTGAGTATAGATACCGGTCTGATGTTGAAGTGATTTGGTTGGCAAATAGAAACAAGCCTGTTCATGAGAATGCAACTTTGCAGTTACATACAAATGGAGATCTGATCTTGAGAGATGCAGATGGAACTTTGGTTTGGTCCACCAATACATCTAACATGTCTGTTGTAGGTTTACAAATGTTGGAAACCGGAAACCTTGTCCTTTATGATGCAAATAATAAGACTATTTGGCAGTCTTTTGATCATCCAACTGATACACTGGTTCTGGGGCAGAAACTGATGGCCGGACAGAAACTGATGGCTCGTGCCTCTGCAAATGATTGGAATGAAGGTAACTTCTATCTTTCAGTAACCTCTGAAGGTCTGTTTGGTTTCTACAAATCCACCATTCCACGAATGTACTTAAACTTTACAGTTTATGGAATTAAGGAAAATGTCCAACCAAGTTACATTAGAGTTGTCAATGGTACTCTTGCTCTGTATATGTTGTCAACTGAGCCTAGTGAACCAGATGTCGTGTTGTCCAGGCCTGTTAATAACACGGAAATGGGTTATATGAAGTTTGATTCCGATGGCCATTTCAGATTTTATAATGATAGCATGCAGGCAGTGGATATATTGGCAGATGTATTACAGGAATGTGACTATCCAACAGTTTGCGGAGATTATGGACTCTGCTCAAATGGACAGTGCTCTTGTCCTGTAGGATTTGATCGTGAATCGGTCTCAAATGATCAAAGTGAACTCCAATGCAGAGAGATCAATCCATCAACATGTGAAAATCGAAACTCACCATCTCTACTTCAACTTCAAGATGTCTACTATTTCAATTATGTTGACCCTGATGCAGCTGATCTGAAAGGAGTTTCCATGGAGAGCTGTAAACAAGCATGCTTGGGAAACTGTACATGCAAAGCTGCTCTATTTCGGTTTTACTATAACATTACGCGTGGGAACTGCTTCTTGCCCTCCCAAATTCTTTCCCTTATAAATGAAAGACGCGAGAAAAATGTTTATAGGTCATATGCCTTCATCAAAATTTCCAATGATCACAAGTCAGGAAAAGGTTTACCTACCCCAACTAAAAGAGTAATCGTAGGAGCAGTGGTTGGAACTTTCCTTTTTGTAATCGTAATTTTCAGCTGCTACGTTCTGCATTCAAGGAAGAAAAGAGACTCAGAGGGAGGTATTGATGATTGTCAAGGACAACTCTCAGGAATGCCTGTGAGATTTTCTTATGAAGAGTTGAGACTGGCAACTCAGGGTTTCCGTAGAAAGCTTGGAGAGGGGGGTTTTGGTTCAGTTTTTGAAGGGACCCTGGTAAGTGGAGAACAAGTTGCAGTAAAGAGGTTAGATGGATTAGGCCAAGGGAAGAAAGAATTTTTGGCTGAGGTCAAGACCATAGGAAGCATTCACCATGTCAACCTGGTGAGACTAATTGGGTTTTGTGCTGAAAATTTACACAGGCTTTTAGTGTATGAGTTCATGTGCAATGGATCATTGGATAAATGGATTTTCTGCAAGATACCACAACAACCTGCTCTAGATTGGCAAACTAGAAAGACAGCTATCCTTGACATAGCGAAGGGGCTTGCCTACCTCCACGAAGAATGCAGACAGAAGATAGTACACTTAGACATCAAACCTCAAAACATCTTGTTGGATGTAAATTTACGTGCTAAGATTTCAGATTTTGGGTTGTCTAAGTTAATTGACAAGGATCAGAGCCAAGTGGTGACCACAATGAGAGGCACTCCTGGTTATTTGGCTCCTGAATTGTTCAGCTCAGTTGTAACTGAGAAGGTAGATGTTTATAGCTTTGGAATTATAGTCATGGAGGTTGTATGTGGAAGGAAGAATTTAGATCGATCACAGTCTGAAGCAAGCATGCATCTTCTTCCTTTGTTCATGAAAAAGGCAGAAGAGGAGCGCTTGATTGATGTGGTTGACAGATGCTGTGAAGATATGCAATTACACTGGTCAGAAGTCATGGAGATGATGAGAGTTGCAGTCTGGTGCTTACAAAATAATTTTACCATGAGGCCTTCCATGTCAATGGTGGTAAAGGTCTTGGAGGGCACAATGAATTTTGAAGCATCATTTAATGTTGCAGCAGTAACAAGAGAGGCAGAGCAACTTTTTGGGGCTACCACGTCTGAGTTACTGCCATCAATTCTTTCAGGACCCAGATGATGATACAATTTCAGCTAAGTGCTTTTTCTGAAGTTCAACAGAATTTCAGTGTATATGTATTAAAATTGTATATCAGAAGTACATACATTTCAAGAAAAGGTGGGTTTTTTTTTTTATCAGAATATCACTGATAACTATAGCTTCAAATTTGTGCAAGTTTATTTTCGTAACCTTCATTTATTGAGTTTCAAAGTCATCTGCAAGCAATATCACGGTAAGATAAAGCTATTTGCTCCATTGGATACTCGTCAACAGTGGCCATACATATAAATATATTCTAGGCTTTATGTTTTGGTGGATGACTACCTCTATATGTTCTTCAACCAATTTCAAGCAAAGTTTTTATTTAAGAGAAATTCCTAACAAATTTTACAGTAAGAGGAAGAATTGCGTAATTTGTAATCTGGACAAATAGATAAGTCCTAGAACCTTTCATTTCAATGTAATTCTCGAACTCGCCAATTACTGGTTCAAGAATGCTCATCTGCTAGAGGTGAAAGTCTTGGAGGGCACAATGGATTTTGAAATATCACTACTTAAATCGGTAAGAGGTGCGGCAGACAAACAGTTTTGCACTACTACATCTGAGTTACTGCCCTTAATTCTTTCAGGACCCTGGTGAATGAAACAATTTCTGCTAAACGCAAATTCTGAAGTGGTACATTATTAACTGCCTAATTTTCTGCATTAAATAAATGCACTTACATTATTTGATTGTAAAATGGTTAGAGCAAAACTTATTTAAATGAAGAGACTTGAAAGTTCTAGATTCACTAGCTAAGATGAAGCTTCTACATTGCATTTCCCACTAAAACTTCAAGTAACAACATTTTTTCCTGCTAGTTAAAAGGTCTATTGCATGCAAGTGAATCACTGTATTCTTATTGCTTCATCAGCAACTCTGTTTTAGCATGTGGTTTGATGATAAAGTTTAGGACCCTTATATGCCAGCTTTCTTCTCTGAAGTTGCCCCTTACCAATTCAAGTTAGTGATGTGCAAGTGGTACTAGTAGAAAAATACCTACTTTTAATTGCTAAAGCTTACCAATTTCATTTGTTTCTTTTGGATCACGGTTACTTGGGTCTCTGGCCATTGATTAATTCATCACAAGCCAATTTCACACCTTTCTTTTGTCATAAATTAAGATTTTTAAGAATTTTAGGATTATACCATTGAAGGTTGTTTTTCTTTTACTATTTCTTAATTGACACTATCAGCTTCTTTTGATGCTGTATTACCCACTGGGAGAAAGTTTGGGTAACAATTGAGCATTGTGAGCTATTTGTTAAACGGTATTATATCATTAGTTAGTATTATTTTTATCAATTTAAACTTTTAAATTTGTTGGTTACTAACAAGATATCAAAGTTTGGTTTGTAGTCCTAGTTTCGATTCCTCTCACCTATTTGATATTTAATATTTATATATTAAACATCAGAGTTTGGTTTGCTAGTTATTAACATGATATTGGAGTTTGTTGTTTATTTGTATTTGAGTTTAGTGCATGTGCTAAGTCAGTTGGTTTGACATATAGTATTTGCATGTAAATGGGTGTGTTAAAGAGTCTGGTTGGATCCATTAATATTAATTTAAACTTTTAGATCTTATGGTAGGTAATTTTGTTACCTTGTTGGATGCTTTCTAAGTGTGTGCTTTGGTGTGCTGAGGTTATTGGTTCATGAAACTTGTTTACTGCTGCTGTATGTAGAATTTGCTTTGTTGCAGGGCAGCTTTACTTACGTAATTTTTGTAGCAATTGAAATTTTAAGAAAAACGATTTGGGTTCTTTTGCTTGTTTTATCTCCCATATACCTTATATACGCCTATGTTAATTTTAAATAAATCCATCTTTGCAAATTAATATTGCAAGATTTATTCTCAACAAACTCTTTGTTATGGGTATTTTTTGGTGCAATAAGAAAAGGCCCAAAAATGGAGGCCCATTGTGACTTATTAAGAGCCAAGAAGACACTTGGTCAAATAGTCAAAGGAAAGTTAAAAGCACAAAGATAACCTGCTCGGACATTCCTACTGACTGGAGATATGTTCGTCTGCTCGGCGGCCAAAAGGATAAATAAGTCTGCTCGTTTGCTCGGAGATATCTGCTCGCTCAATTTGCTGTCTGATCGTTGAACAGGCGAAACACTTAAATTGACCAGTTGACCTTCTGGAAGAAGAATCAATCCGAGACCTTCTGGAAGAAGAATCAATCCGAAACAGGAAAGGAGTCGAATTACCTATTTGTATGCAAATCGAATCTCTACATTCTGGGAAATTGCTATATACGAGAGATAATCTCAGAAGATATTATCTTAATTAATGTATATTATTTTTTGCCTTATCTGTAAGATTCTCAAGCCTATTCTGATTATAACATCTCCATTATAAATAGGAGATATAATTTAGGGTAAAAGACAGAGTGAAATAAAAATACAATTACACCGAGAGAGGGTAATTGTCGTGGACGTAGGCCATCGTTTTTTGCCGAACCACGTAAAAGTCTTGTTGTGTCCTGTGTGTTTTGCTCCTATATTGTTTGCATTATATGAGGTTTGTTGTGTCACAGGTATTGGGTTTGAAGAACAGGGTTGACCAAAAATAAGTGTCAACATCTTTTGGCGCTAGAAGGAGGGCCCAGACTGTGATTTAACAAACTTGTTTTGGTTGTGATACGGCTGACATGGCTAGGGTCAAGACAACCAGGGTTGTAGCATCGGAAACCGATCAATTGGAGGAGCACCAAGGTCAAGGTCAGGCAGCAGGGACGTCTTCTGCCGCTTTGCCACCATTGCCTCCTCAACCAACTGATGGTGGCGGAGGTGTTATGCCAGCTTGGCAGCGTCGTCAGGAAGCACGTCAGGAGGCTTTAGAAAATACGGTAGCACAATTGGCAGAAACCATCAGAGCCTTGACACAGGCCCGAGTTCAGGAAGTTCCAGGGAACGCAGACCACCAGCCCCGTTCTGTGAGTGCCGTTCCAGTTAGGAGAGGAGAGGCTGGCAGGGACAGACAGCAACCAGCAGTTTCTGTTCGTTCCTCAAATCTGCGCCCACAAGGGGAGAGGCATCCGGCTCATCAAGAAGTGGCTCCGCATCCTTCCAATCAGAGGATTAGAACAAGTCAGGGTAATAATCGCCGAGGGGAAAATAACTCTGATCATGGAAGGGGTCGACAGCGCGAAAGGGAACGTTCACATAGATAAGGGACACCCCATGCAGGAAGTTCTCGCAGGAGGAGTGGATCACGTGAAAGGATGTCGTTGGACCGAGGAAGGTCACAAACCCGTCTCTCAGCAGCAGGAGAAAGCCGGGGGAATCGACAAGTCCCTGCGAACGGGATTGAGCGGCAAGATCCCATGGTACAGGAACTAATGCAGAGGGTGCGACAGTTAGAGACTAGACCCGGACACCGTAACCAGGACAGAGAGCAAGACAGAACCCCGTTTTCAAGAGAGATTGAAACGCAACTGCTGCCTCCAAGATTTAAACTCCCGAACATCCCAATTTATGATGGAGATAGTGACCCGTATGATCATCTGGACATTTTCAACGTTCAAATGGACCTGCAGACCTCTAATCCTCTGGTCAAGTGTAGGGTATTCCCAGCAATACTGGGGAATACTCCAAGGACGTGGCTAAGGAGTCTTCCGGCCCGAAGTATAAACAGCTGGGATGAGTGCCAGAGAAAGTTCGAGGACCAGTACAAAGCGCTGAGGAAGCAGCTCGCGCCGACTTGTCACTTAGCAACTATCTTTCAGAAGCGGGAGGAAACTTTAAGAGATTACATCGCCAGGTTTAGGCGCGAGGTAAACAATGTGCAAAATCCCTATGATGAAAGTGTCTTAACTGCAATTTCTGCAGGACTGCGAAAAGATGGAAAGCTTTACAAAAGCATTTATCGTAATCCTGTGAAGAGTTTGGGAGAGTTCTATGACCGTGCAGCAAAAGAGATGTGCTGGGAAGACACATTCGGACAGAAAAAGCCTAGCAAACAAGAAAAAGGAGCGAGCAGTTCGCGACCAGGAAAAAAGAGGGACCAGCGCGAAAATGAAGAGAGCGGTCACAAACATCGCTCCAGTAATCAGGTAGCGAAGCGGTCAAAAAATGAGTCTCGGAGGAAGGCATCTCCACCCAGAGATCGTTACCAGAATTACAGTGTCCTGACGGACAGACAAGATAGGATCTTTGAAACAGAAAAAAGACGGGAGAACTTCGGAAAGCCAAGTCCCACAAACATCCCGAGAAGGTTTCAAGACCCAAGGAAGTATTGTGCTTACCATAGAGAAAACGGGCATTATACTTCTCAATGCAGAGAACTTAGGGATGCAATTGAAGAATTGATCAGACGGGGTCGTTTGAGGGAATATGTGGCGCAACCTGAAAGTCATCATCCTCTGCAGGGAAATCAGCCAGTACAAGAACATCCTAATATACCTCAGCAACTTCCTCAACAACAACCACAGCGCCTGATTGATCAAGGTCACCAGCCCGCTGTGAGGACTATCTTTACTATTCATGGAGGACCGCACATCGCAGGGACATCCAACCGATCACAGGAGCGCTATGTGCGGGAGGCTGGTCGAGTCTTGTTGACAGGTCAAAGTGGAAGAGAAGGGCCATGTAAGAAGGCCAGAGTTGCTGGAGGCGGGATGTTGTTTAATGAAGATGACGCTCAAGGCTTGCATTGGCCCCATAATGACGCACTGGTCATCAGAGCAAGGATTGGCGGTGCTGAGGTAAGAAGGATAATGATGGATACAGGCAGTTCAGTAAATGTGATGTACAAGGGCTATCTCGAGCACATGGGTTTAACAATTGGGCAGTTAACTCCATCCCCAGAACCTCTTTTTGGCTTCACTGGGGATGCAATTGTACCGCTGGGGCAGATTAAACTTCCCCTCGCCATAGGAGACATGAACAGACAAGCTCTTGCAATGGCCGACTTCCTAGTTATTGATTGTCCATCGGCATACAATGCCATCCTCGGGAGACCAGCTATGAATGATCTTGATATAGCAATATCCACCCGAACACTCACCATTAAATTTCCCACTCCCAATGGAGTAGGGTGTGTTAGGGGCGAGCAAGAAGTGGCAAGGAAGTGCTATAAAAAAGCTGTAAAGGCTGGGGTTAAAGGAAAAAATATCAGTATGGTGACCGAGGAGAAGAAACAACCTGCCAGTAGTACAGGAGTTAGTCAAGATCTGGATCCAAGAGAAGTGGATGAAGATCGAACGGCAGGCCCTGTAGAAGAATTGGAAGAAGTACAAGTTAGCGAGCAGGATACCAGACGGTGCCTGAAGATAGGGAGAGAGTTACCCTCAGACATCAGAGAGCAGCTCGTTCAGTTTCTAAAAGAAAATCTGGATGTCTTTGCGTGGACTCATGAGGATATGGTGGGGATTAGTCCCGAAGTAATGTCGCATAGGCTAAATATTGATCCCCTCCATAGGCCGGTTCGTCAAAAGAGGAGACCTATGACAGAAGAGCGATATGAGGCGCTCAGGGAAGAAGTGGAAAAACTGCTAGCAAATAAATTTATCAGGGAGGTTCACTACCCTGTGTGGGTAGCAAATCCTGTTCTGGTGAAAAAGAAAAACGGAAAATGGAGGACATGTATTGACTTCACCGATTTGAACAAGGCCTGTCCGAAAGACAGTTTTCCTTTGCCTCGGATCGATCAACTCGTTGACGGTACTGCTGGGCATCAGCTCCTTAACTTCATGGACGCCTACTCAGGGTATAATCAGATCCCAATGGAACCGAGTGATGAGGAACACACGTCTTTCATTACTGATCGGGGACTTTATTGTTATAAGGTGATGCCATTCGGATTAAAGAATGCAGGAGCTACTTACCAACGGTTGGTGAACATGATGTTCGAACATCTCATCGGGGGGATAATGGAAGTGTATGTTGATGACATGTTGGTAAAGTCAAAACAGGCGTGTGGGCATGTGCAAGATTTAGGAGAGATGTTCCGAATCTTGCGTAAATTCCAAATGAAGTTAAATCCTCTGAAATGTGCGTTTGGAGTTGCTTCGGGCAAGTTTTTGGGGTTCATGGTCAACAGCAGAGGGATTGAGGCAAACCCCGAAAAAGTCAGGGCTCTTATTGACTTAAAGTCGTCTACTAAGATCAAGGAAGTGCAGAGCTTAAACGGCCAAGTCGCTGCCCTGAGCAGGTTTATATCCAGGTCGACAGATAAATGCATTCCATTTTTTGATGCGTTGAAGAAGGCTAGGAACTTTCAATGGACTGCAGAATGTGAAGTAGCCTTTCGGCAACTAAAGGAATACATGGGCCGAGCTCCACTGTTATCCAAACCAGTAGAAGGGGAGAAACTGGTCGTTTATTTGGGTGTTTCCCAGCACGCTCTCAGTGGGGCCTTGGTTCGCGAGGAAGACGGAAGGCAGCTTCCTGTGTATTATGTAAGCAAAAGGTTGATTGATGCAGAAACCAGATACACACCTATGGAGAAGCTCGCATACAGCCTGGTGGTAGCTTCCAGGAAGCTTCGTCCTTATTTTCAAGCCCACGCAATTGAAATCCCGACCAAATATCCTCTGAAACAGGTTTTGCAAAAACCTGATGCCTCTGGTCGTTTGCTGAAATGGGCTATTGAGCTCGCCCAGTTTGAAATAGAATTTAAGCCTCGAACGGCGATTAAGGGGCAGGTATTGGCCGATTTTGTTGCTGAGTTCACGGGGTCAAGTAATGATGAGCCCGAGTCTTCTGAAGGTCCATTTTGGGAATTATATGTCGATGGTTCTTCCAGCGAGCAGAAAGCAAGGGCTGGAATAATGTTGATCAGCCCGGAAGGACACAATATCTTGTCTGCTTTAAGATTCGAGTTCAAAGCCACTAATAATGAAGCTGAGTATGAAGCGTTGCTGGCAGGATTGCGACTGGCCTTAGAAGTGCGAGCAGAACGAATAAGGATTTACAGTGATTCCCAGCTTGTTGTAGGTCAAGTCCGGGGAGAATATCAGGCCAAAGGATCAAAAATGACCATTTATCTACAGAAAGTAAGGGAACTCTTGACAAAGTTTGAGAAATATGAGCTGCAGCATGTCCCTCGATCGCAAAATTCTCACGCGGATGCTTTGGCTCGTTTAGCCACTGCAAAACATGCAGATTTCATGGGAGTTGTGCCAATAGAGGTATTGCCCATTCCTAGCACTGGATCGCAAGATGAGATAATGGCAATTGTGGTAGCACAGGACTCCTGGATGAATCCTTTGGTAGAATATTTGCAAGATGGGAAGCTACCTGAAGGAAAGCTAGAATCTCGCCGCCTTCGGACGCGAGCTGCTCGGTACTGCATCTATGATGATAAATTATACAAGAGGGGATTCTCAGCTCCGTTGCTTAGGTGCATTGACGGTCTAGATTGTCAAGTCGTGTTAAATGAGATACATGCTGGGTATTGTGGTAATCACGCCGGGGGGCTATCGTTGGCCCAGAAAGCCCTCCGACAGGGGTACTATTGGCCAACTATGAAAAAAGATTCAATTGAAATGGTCAAGAGGTGTGACAAGTGTCAGAGATTTGCCAAGATACCTCGAGCCCCTCCAACTTTTTTGCAACAAATGATCAGTCCGTGGCCATTTGCCATATGGGGACTGGACCTGATTGGACCTCTTCCTACAGCCCGAGGAAGGTGTAGGCACGCTATTGTAGCAGTTGACTATTTCACAAAATGGGCAGAAGCAAAGGAGTTAGCTGAAATATCCACCACCAAGGTCGAAAAATTTGTTTGGGAAAATATTATCTGCAGGTTTGGAGTCCCCCAACAAATCGTAACAGATAATGGAACCCAGTTCAGTAGCGAACAGTTTCAAAGATTTTGCACGGATCTGGGAATTAAAAAGAGCTTCTCAGCGGTGGACCACCCTCAGGCCAATGGACAAGTAGAGGCCATTAATAAAATCATCAAGCAAAACCTGAAGACTAAGCTGGAAGCGAGAAAGGGGGCTTGGGTAGACGAGCTGCAAAAAGTGTTGTGGGCATACAGAACTACTGCTCGCAACACTACTGGGGAAACTCCCTTTTCATTGGTTTACGGCTCGGAGGCGATGATTCCAGCAGAATATGAAGTTGCCAGTCAGCGCCGAACAACATTCAACCCAGAAGATAATAGCAGTTTGCTTGTTGCTAGCCTGGACCTGGTGGAAGAGATGAGGGATGATGCTCAAATAAGGATTGCTGTCTATCAGAGGCGAGTGGCCAGATTTTACAATAGAAAAGTCCGTACCCGAAGGTTTAAGACGGGGGATTTAGTTCTGCGCCTTATTCTACCTGCTGCTCGGAAAGCTGGTGAGGGAACACTTGGTCCAAATTGGGAAGGGCCTTACATTGTGAAGGAAAGTTTGCAGAACGGAGCCTACCACTTGACTAGCATGGAAGGGGCGCTAGTTCCCAGAGCATGGAATGCTGAAAACCTGCGACCATATTTTATTTAATTGGTTTAAGTTTTTGTTTTAATTCGCTTCGATAATTTGTCAATTTTGTTTCAGTGCAGTAAAATCGAATCAGATTCTCCTTAAATGGCAATACTTGATCGTTTTTTGATGATCTACTCGCGTTTCGATTGAAGCAAATGCTCTGGAAGATGTGATTACCACCTGTGAGTAGCCGGGCTCTGGAAGGTGTAATCATTATCTGTGAGCTAAAAAAAATATGTCCTGGAAGACCTTAGCATAACCTGTGAGTACAAGGACTCTGGAAGGGATGCTTATGGCCTGTGGACTTAGTAAACCTTGGAAGATCCATGTAACTTAAGAACGAATAGTATCTTGAAGGAACATTGGATCTGTAGGTTCAAACGAGCAGAGGTAAGGGGCCTCAAAAATGGGTAATTTCAGCATGACTAGCTGTCCCCACACTTACTCTGCTCGAACAAAATTTAAAAGCTGGGAGAAATTGGCCATTCAAGAAAGCTGGGAATTTGTTTTAATCAAGCAGAGGTAAGGGGCCTGAAAGGGTAATTTCAGCATGACTAGCTGTCCCCACACTTACTCTGCTCGAACAAAATTTAAAAGCTGGGAGAAATTGGCCATTCAAGAAAGCTGGGAATTTGTTTTAATCAAGCAGAGGTAAGGGGCCTGAAAGGGTAATTTCAGCAAGTTGGCCGTCCCCACACCTACTCTGCTCAAATAAGTACTGGTCGAAAATCCAATTCACGAGTAAATAAAAATAACAAACATAAATACAAACAAGAAACGATGAATAAAGATTTATTTAAAAATTGTTAAAAAATGTAATAAGTACAAAACAAAATATCATCGAACAGGAAAATTTTTCTGGTCGCTGTCATCAATATTGATTGGACGAGGAGAGCTGGGAGATTCTGAGCTGGGAATATCAGCAGAGACAGCACCAGCAGAAGAAGCTGAAGGACCGGCTTTAAGTTTATCCTGCTGAGCGTACAGCTTTACTTCAGCCACGGCGTCTGGACCAAAGAACGAAACGTCCACATCTGGTCGCTTGAACCACAGATTATACAGGAATAAACTTCCTGTCCTCTCTTCTGCCTCTCGAACCGCGGCTTCGATACGTCCCTTCTCCGAAGCAATGTGTTCCTTGAGAGAAACTGTTTCCTGCCTCATTGCTTCCATAACAATCTTGGCCTCCGCGGCTTTATGCTTATGCGAGGACAGTTCTCCCTTCAGTTCCTTATTCTCAGTTTTCAACTTCTCCTCCGATTCCCGAGCAAAGTGGAGATCATGCGTCAATGTCTCGATCTTTTTATCCCTAAAGGCAATCTGTATTTCCTGCCTCTCCAAGGACTCCCGCTGTTCGTTCTTCTGATTGTTCAGTTTCTCAATTTCCTGCTCCAGCTCACGGTGTGCCTCCTGCGCTTTTTCCAGCTCTAGTTCATGATCATTCTGCAGTTTAGCCTTCTCTTCCTCCAGAGAATTGATGGTGGTTGCCATGGCGGCCTTCTCCTCGGGCCAGTCCCCAATCTCCCGCAAAAGCTTCATGTACGCCATGGACGCCTGAAACAAAGCATTTGTTAGTACAGAAAAAAAAAAAAAATGGAAAGAGATACTATAGCAGCAAAAAAGTAAAAACTTACAAGCGTACTGTGGAAGCCCAAATAGTTGATGAGCCGTTCGCCCGTTATTTCTTCCTTGTACAGGGCAGGCTTCCTCGCTCCCAGGAATTGGGGCGCGCGATCTAAAAGATCGCTGTAATATTCCCCGGCATCAAACTCCTGGGACTGCTCCTCAGCATCAGAACCGGCCGCGGCTGTTTTCTGGGGTTTATGAGGCGGTTCCGCAGTTTCTGAATCGGCGATCCCTTTGCCCTTGTCGACATTTTGAGTAGGGGCGGATGGGGAACTGCTGGGCGGAGCAGGCTGAGATATATCCCCTCGACGAGCACTCTTGTTCGAAGATTTCCTCGCCACTGATTTATGCCTCACCGAGCGAGCAGGAGAACCGACAGAACCCTGTTGAGGAGGCGATTCTGGAGAGACTTCAGCAGCAGGGGGAGAGCCTGAACCTCCGGCCGCTTGAATAGGCTCTTTGGGAGCAGAAGACTGAGCAGGAGCCTGGCTGGGTAAAGGCTGCTCGAAATGAAGCCTTACCATTTCCGGAACTGAAGTATTCGCTGGATGTGGAATTTCCTGTTCGGAAGCTTCGAAAGCAGAAGGAATTTCTTTCTCCTCGCGAGAGCCTAAATCAGAAGCGGGGTCCAATAATTCTTGGTCGGCAGGAGGAGCGAGACCATGAAATTGAAGCAGATGCTCGGAAGGTGTCTGATCGTCGGATGGTGTCTTTACATCCGAAAATTTATCTAACAGAGAGAGCTCCTGATCGGATAGAGGAATCTCGCCCCTAGAGACATCTGCACAAAGAAAAATGTTAGCAACGAGCAGAAATACAAGATAGAAAACTGAGACAAATATGCTTACTGGGCGAAAGGCAAAAAGAAAAATTCTTTAAATCCGACAATGATAAGCACGACGCGTAGAACCATCGTGACTTGTAATCTCCTACGTTGGATTTTCCAATCCCTTGAGGAAGGTTCACTTTGTAAGGAGATTTTCGGGCTGAAGTATAATAAAACCCATCCTTCTTATCAGCCTTCGGACCCGTAGTACTTCTAAACAAAAAGAGGTGATGGATCATCGCGGGGGTAGGAGGAGGAAGGTCGTTTTTAAGAAAGATAGAAGCCAAAGCGGTGAGATGAGCATAAGAGTTGGGGGTAAGTTGAAAAGGGGCTAAGTTAAGGTCGTTTAAAAGAGCGACCAGGTAAGGATGAACCGGAAACCTGAAACCGGCTTCTATGTGTTGATGACTAATGGCAAAGAAACCCTTGGGAGGAAAAGCTGCATGGTCAGAAGCCTTAGGCACCATAGCTCGGCAGCCCTTAGGTAAGGAGAAGCCCTCAGCGATGGTTTCAAGGTCGCTGAGGCTAAGGGAAGATTCATAATGAAAAAAGGGTGCGCGAGCAGAGAAGGAACGGTGTTCAGAAGGGACTGAAGTAGCCCCCCCACCTTGAGAGGTAGCACTAAGATCCTCCTCGGAGGCAGCATCAGTGGATCCCACCTTATGACCGCGACGACTACGACCAGACATCTACAAAATCAACAGGGGTGTCAGGTCGCAGAAAGCAGACCAGAACTCAGTACATACGGATACGATACTCCTATGAACACAAGGGGGGCTATTGGGGCGAAAAGTTGGATGGGCAAGAGATATTACAAACAGACAGCAACTCAAAGCAACAATACGAGTATCTATTTTTTTTTTTTAAAAAAAAAAAAAAAAGAAATCATGCCATCAGATACGTAAATAGTAATCATGGAAGAAAGTAATCGCAGAAGAAAAGAATAGAAGTTACCTTGAAGATGGCGTTGACAAAGAACCTTGAGGATGTAGGAGAATGGTAGCAGACAAAAATGTCAGGGTTTGCAAAGGCAGAAGAGAGAAGACGAAAAGAGAACGACAAAGGGTAATATATAGCTGACGCTTCGGAATCCCAATCGGCAAGTCAAGACATTTCAATCGTCGCCAAAGTTTGGCAATAGGCGCAAAAAACCGAAAGAGCCATCATGAGCAACTATTGAAAAGACGCGCATTTAATACATGCAGTAATGAGCGCGACAGTTGAGTGACAAGTAGCTAACGCCTGGGGGACTAACACATGGCAAAAAGGAAGAGAAGCAACGGTTCACATCTCACTAAAAGTTTTCTGGGCGCAAGTCTGGGCGCAAGAACATTGTTTCTAGTACAAAAAGTGTACCAGAAACAAGGGGGCTTGTGTTATGGGTATTTTTTGGTGCAATAAGAAAAGGCCCAAAAATGGAGGCCCATTGTGACTTATTAAGAGCCAAGAAGACACTTGGTCAAATAGTCAAAGGAAAGTTAAAAGCACAAAGATAACCTGCTCGGACATTCCTACTGACTGGAGATATGTTCGTCTGCTCGGTGGCCAAAAGGATAAATAAGTCTGCTCGTTTGCTCGGAGATATCTGCTCGCTCAATTTGCTGTCTGATCGTTGAACAGGCGAAACACTTAAATTGACCAGTTGACCTTCTGGAAGAAGAATCAATCCGAGACCTTCTGGAAGAAGAATCAATCCGAAACAGGAAAGGAGTCGAATTACCTATTTGTATGCAAATCGAATCTCTACATTCTGGGAAATTGCTATATACGAGAGATAATCTCAGAAGATATTATCTTAATTAATGTATATTATTTTTTGCCTTATCTGTAAGATTCTCAAGCCTATTCTGATTATAACATCTCCATTATAAATAGGAGATATAATTTAGGGTAAAAGACAGAGTGAAATAAAAATACAATTACACCGAGAGAGGGTAATTGTCGTGGACGTAGGCCATCGTTTTTTGCCGAACCACGTAAAAGTCTTGTTGTGTCCTGTGTGTTTTGCTCCTATATTGTTTGCATTATATGAGGTTTGTTGTGTCACAGGTATTGGGCTTGAAGAACAGGGTTGACCAAAAATAAGTGTCAACACTCTTCTTTCCTAAATATTCCTACTCTCCCCTTCCTTTCCTCCGTTTTTTTCAATAACCCAATGGAGCAACTTATGCAATCATGATTAATTCAAAGCCTTATTCTGGTCTTTTGGGTATATATATATGTGTGTGTAAACATTGATGGAAGTTTTGTTTATCTTCAAAGAGTCTAATAAATTATATCTAGCCTGTCATTGTCTATTATTTTCAAAACAAGTGTGTCTTGCCCAAAAATTATCCCATATCGTAGAATTTTATGTGAAGTCATTTCTTTCTTTCATTCTCTTTTCTCCCTTTATTATTTACCTTCGTAAATAATCGTTACAACTCTATATCACTCTATATAGCAATTTGCTCCTTTGGATTCTTGTCAAGAGTGGCGCAAAACATAAAATCGACTCTAAGACTTAGTTTTTGGTCAGTGAGAACCACAATATATGTTGTCAACAAGTTTTTGGTTTAAGAGAGATATATAGGAATTTCCATAGTGGTAGTTTCCGGTCAATTCGTATTTGAAAGTTTACCCTTCAATTTGTAATAGTAAACTCAGGACCCTTAAATGCTAGTGTTCTTTCTGAACTTGCCAATTGTCGGTTCAACAATCTGACATGCTAGTGCTGTTAGTAAGCAATCACACGACACATTCCAAATGCAATGACCTGTGCAAGACAGACTCTACGATCTTGGAATTCCTTGGTTCAACTTATGTACAAAGTAGTACGCAGCTCTTGATTTAAAAAGCATAAATTTTTTTTTGAGATGGCAAGGCAATTGCTGACTGGAATCTCCAATCCATGATGAAGCCCCTACCAAGTCAAGTTCACACAATTAGGCAGTGCATTGAATGACAATTTATTTATTTTTCTCTTGTCAATATTCTTTTAAGTTTACTAGTTAGGTGTGACTAGTGGATGACTCATTATTATATGCTTTGATTGTCATCTTTGAATGCTAGAAAACTCGTCAGTCAATTTTAAACAAATTGTTTTCAGTTGACTATTATTGTCCCAGCGATAGAATTAATATTTCAAGCATCTCGCAGGGAATGTGTCTTTTAATGCTCTATTAGAAATTTTCAGATATTGTTACAGTAAATATATATCATGGCTACACAGCCTTGGAAGTGTTTGCTAGAGTTTTTTGTCTTCTTATACATTATTGCACAGCTCCTTGCAGCACAATATGATGATCATTACTCCGCACAGCTATCCGTGTCATGGACCAACAATAATCTCTCTAAGCTCATTGTAGCAAAATCACTTGATAACTCGCAAGTTAATATGCGGATAATTCTATCAAGTCTACCAAATTCTAGTACCGAGTTTGGTTTTGCTTGTGGATTTGTCTCCAATTTGTCAACTGGATCCTCCTTTCTTGGCATTGCGGCAGTCAGATCATATAATGATTTAAATCCGCAGCTTGCTGTTGATGAAGTAATTTGGTTGGCAAACAGAAACCAGCCTGTTCATGAGAATGCAACTTTGCAGTTACAGACTAATGGGGATTTGATCTTGAGAGATGCAGATGGAACTTTGGTTTGGTCCACCAATACATCTCACATGTCTGCTGTAGGTTTGCAAATGTTGAAAACTGGAAACCTTGTACTTTATGATGTCAATAATAAGACTATTTGGCAGTCTTTTGATTATCCAACGGATACACTGCTTCCGGGGCAGAAACTGATGGCAGGGCAGAAACTAGTGGCTAGTGCTTCTGAAACTGAGTGGAATGAAGGTGACTTCTATCTTACTGTAACCTCTGAAGGTCTATTTGCTTTTTACAAATCCAACATCCCACAAATGTACTTAAATTTTACAGTTGATGGGATTAAGGAAAGTGACCAACCAAGTTACATTAGATTTGTCAGTGGTACTCTTGCTCTATATATATTGTCAGCTGAGCCTAGTGAACCAGATGTTGTGTTGCCTAGGCCTATTATTACATCAGCAACGGATTATGTAAGGCTTGATTATGATGGCCATTTCCGATTGCATACTGATAGGAGCAAGCCATTGAATTTATTGGCAGATGTTTTAAGGGAATGTGACTATCCAACAGTTTGTGGAGAATATGGGCTCTGCACAATTGGACAGTGCTCTTGTCCTGCAGGATTTGCTCGTGATAACGTTTCAAATGATTTCAGATGCACAGAGATCAGTCCATTAACATGTGAAAATGGTCGATCTCAGTCCCTACTTCCTCTTAAAAATGTCTACCATTTCAATTATGTTGACCCTGATGCAGCAGACCTCAAAGGAATTCATATGGAGAGCTGCAAAGAAGCATGTTTGAGAAACTGTTCGTGCAAAGTTGCTATGTTTCGGTATTATTATAACTTTTCTCATGGGAACTGCTTTTTACTCTCCCGTGTTCTTTCACTTATAAATGAAGGAAGAAGAACAAATGAATATAATTCATATGCCTTCATCAAACGTTCCAATGAGCAGGAGTTGCAAAACCTTTCTTCAGAATCAGCTACCCCAGCTCGAGTAATAGCAGGAGTAACTGTTGGGACTTTCGTTCTTGTAGTTCTAGTTGTAGGCTTCTGCATTCTGTGTCTAAGGAAGAAAAGAAGCAGAGAGGAGGACACGGAGTATGACTTTGATCAATTCTCAGGAATGCCTCTGAGATTTTCTTATGAAGATTTGAAACTGGCAACCCAGGATTTCCAAGAAAAGCTTGGAGAAGGAGGGTTTGGCTCAGTTTTTGAAGGCATCCTTACAAGTGGAGAAAAAGTTGCAGTGAAGCGGTTAGATGCTTCAGGCCAAGGGAAGAAAGAATTTTTGGCTGAGGTCAAGACCATAGGAAGCATTCACCATGTTAGCCTGGCGAGGCTGATTGGATTTTGTGCTGAAAATTTACATAGGCTTTTAGTGTATGAGTTCATGTGCAATGGATCACTGGATAAATGGATTTTCAGCAGGATACCACAACAATCTTCTCTAGCTTGGCAAACCAGAAAGGCAATTATCCTTGACATAGCAAAGGGGCTTGCCTATCTCCACGAAGAATGCAGACAGAAGATAGTACACTTAGACATCAAACCTCAAAACATTTTGTTGGACGTGAACCTATGCGCAAAGATATCAGATTTTGGTTTGTCTAAGTCAATTGATAAGGATCAGAGTCAAGTGGTGACCACAATGAGAGGCACTCCTGGTTATGTGGCTCCTGAATTGTTCAGGTCAGTCGTAACTGAAAAGGCAGATGTTTATAGCTTTGGAATTGTAGTCATGGAGGTTGTCTGTGGAAGGAAGAATTTAGATCGGTTGCAGTCTGAAGAATGCATGCATTTGCTCCCTTTTTTCATGAAAAAGGCAGAAGAGGATTGCCTGATTGATCTGGTTGACAGAAACAGTGAGGATATGCAATTGCATGGAGCAGAAGTAGTGCAGATGATGAGAGTTGCGGTTTGGTGCTTACAAAATGATTTCACCAGGAGGCCTTCCATGTCAACGGTGGTGAAAGTCTTGGAAGGCACTATGGATTTTGAAGCATCACTTACAGCAATAACAAGAGAGGCACAGGAACAGTTTGGGGCTACCACGTCTGAGTTACTACCATCAATTCTTTCAGGACCTAGGTGAGGGAACACTGTCAGCTAAGAGCAATTTCTCAAGTGGTTTGTTATTACCTGAACCTTTAAAATTTTCCATACGCAATAAACTCACCTACTTTATTTGGTTGTGCAACTAAAATGGTTAGAAGTTTATGGCAAACTTATTTACATTGTGAGATTTTCATGTCCTTATAAATAAATGACAACGTCTGTTGCTTCTCTTTCTATTTTCTGTGTGCATCCGATTCATATACGATAGCATTTTAGTTCTTCCATATGAAAATGTTGTAGCAGAAGTACATACATTTTTTTCAGTTTTTAAGCAGAAGCTGGTCTTGGTACTAGTTACATGAAGGTTTGCATAATTTTCTAGCAATGAATGAAAGTGCAAGTAATTGGTATGTTAGAATTTCTAGATTCACTAGCAAAGACGAAGCTTCAGAATGCAATTTCCCAGTAAAAATTCTAATTGCAACATTGTACTAGAGAAGAAAAAACAAAAGGAAATGACAGAGGCAGAGATGCTTAATTTAGCTTGAACCTATTCAAACTTTACAAACTAAATTGCATTGTATGAAGCAGAATCTACTTGCTCTCTCTTCATACCATTTACGTTGGTACAAGAATGTTGTCCAATTCAACAGTCAATTCAGCAGTCTGATTAGGGTCCTTGAAAATTTTAGTTCCCAAATAAATAGACATCCATTGCCTTCTAGCTGATTTAGCACCTGGATCATGCAAGAATCATATGTGCATATGTTAATTTCAAATAAACCATATTTTGCAAGATTATTTTTTCTCTCACCCTTTTCGCTTACATTAGTTTTAATTTTAGTTGTTTTTGGTCTGTGCCAATCCCCTCTAGCCTCGCCACTGATATGTCGGATGCATTTTAAGTCTATGCTTTGGTGTGATTGGTTTATTATTTAGTGTTGACGCAAGAATATCACCTTCGCGCCAAGGAGTAATGTTTTGCTTGGGATCTTCTTAAGGTATTGATGTGAGTACCTCCTTCACGCTAGGGAAGATCAAAGAACTGCAATAACTTTCGCTAGATAGCAAAGTGGCTTCGATTTTCGCTTATCTAAAAAACAAAGCAAAAAGAAAGAGGTCAAGGGTCGCTAGTGGCTCAACGGTGAGGACCCTCCGACACTTATGTTAGTGATAATTCAAAAATAAGGCTTAAGAAAGGAGATGAACATAAAGTGTATTTTCCAGAATCTCAAAATATCTCCCAACATTTTTAAAGGATCCCTCCAGGAAGGTTCACCTTGCCATTAAGGTTTTCTAAGGTCTCAGGAATGACTTACCATCTTTGAAGAGAACAACACGTATATGTACGACTTTATCCTTTGGTTAACATATCCTACCCCTTTACTCCATGTGTATGTGAAGTGGTGTCAAAATATGGTTCTTATACAGCGAAAACTATTTGCATTATTATTTATTCAATAAACAACATTAAAAACTCTTATTCGAAAAGAGAGTGGATGACATTCTTTAATAAAAGGTATAATTTTAAAAGGTTTTAAAAGTTATTTTTTTAGAACTTGATGTTTCTTTTAAACTTTAGTTAGGTGTTTTACTAAAGCATGCAGGTTTCTAAACAGGAATCACGAAGGACACACTGTTAGATTGTCAAAGTACTATAGACTATCAAGTTGTTGTTCATATAATAGGAAGCTTTATTGAGTGGTTAAAGTATATTTAACTTATATTAAGTTTGTTGTAAGACGTTATATGGTAATTTGAATTTGCATACTAGATGTGGTTGCACATTATTATTATTATTATTTATTTGAAAAATTATATGAATGAAACAAATATTTATTGATTGAAGTATCTTATGTAGTTTTATTTTTAATTAATTTGATGCACTATTAATTTGTACCGATGTAATTTAGACAAGGTTTTTTAATTGCCCCGAACATCTTTTTTGTTTTGAAAGGACCCCAGACATATTAAATGACACTTTCTCATCCATGTGAATGTAAGTTTTTACAACATTTGTAAAATGACGCAATAGATCTAAGACTCCTTTGCAACTTCCTATATCACAATTGTTAAATGAATTTGACTACCTTATCCAATCACTAACATTATCTATTAATTATAGCCCTTAGATTGGATTCGATAACTGCCCTTACAATCAATCATGGAGTTACAATTAAGGGGTAAAGTTATTGGTTGGTTAAGGTATCTAAATCCTAATTAAATTATTTTTGCAAAAGAACCTATAAATAATAGTTTTTCTTGTAGTGGATCTCCACTTTTCTTTTTTCTTTTTTTGTTTGCAAATCTGTAGGATCAACTAGTTATTTTGTATTTGATTAAAAAAAAAAAAACAACTAGTTATGGTGTAAATTGAATGTTTTTATTGTGGTTATTTTTGTTGTTTTTATTGTTAGCTGACACATGACAAGTGTAAGTGACCTATATATTCCATTCAACATGGCTAGGAATAGGATAGGTTTAGGCCTGTGCAAGCGCATCTAAAAACAAACATTTTTAAATAGGAAAAATGGATAAAATGACCCATTTGGAAAGGTGGACCTCAAAAGTAACATTTTTATATTTTATTCTTAAGAAAAGACATTGAATGGACGAAAATACTCTTTATTAATAAAAATGGGCACCATAAGCTGCATAATTAACCTACCAGCTTCTCAAATGTAGTCATAACCTATTTGCTGAAACTTAGTTGCTATGACCCTCCTGTCGATTGGAGCCATCCATTTTGTCCCATCCCAGACCTCACTCGGTCTTTATTCTTTCCACATCTTAGTCTTTCTCATTTCGCAGGTCCAAACTCTCTTCTTTCTTCCCACGACCAACAAAAGAAGGAGTGAGTGAGGTTTTGGATGATATTGTACTGCACTTTAGCTGACTGACTTTTTCTCTGCAGGTGGTAAGTTTATTTGACTAGTTTTACTTGCTTTGGGTATCGGAATGTGGTAATGTGAACCGAGGTTGGGCTATTGCAAGTGGGTTTTGTATGTTTGGTGTATTTTGTGTGCCGTGTTGTGGGTATTATAATAGAATGAGAAAGTAAGATTGTATTGGTAGTAGTTGTTGTTGAATGTATAGTTGGAATTTTGTAAACGATTCCTTTCGTGGTGTTTGATATTGGAAATGTAAACAGTGGCCCGAATGTAAACATATGGGTTGGAATTCCCAACCTTTAGGTTGGGATTATCAACGTCAAGGTTGAGATTACCAATCTCTAAGGTGGGAGACATTAACTGCAGATCGAGAATCCCAATCTTTAGGTTAAGAATCTAAATGTGAAGGTTGGGAATCCAAACTTCTAGTTGAGGATCCAACTTGGATGTTAAATTCAGGCTGAAAATCCCAACCTCAAGATTTGGATTTTTAACCTTAAGGTTGCGAATGAGATTAGATTCCCAATCTCGTTCGAGTCCCAACTTGTAGGTTAGGATTCCTATTCTTGTTCGATTCTCAACTTGCAGGTCCAATCTCGAGATTGGGAATCATAACCTGCAAGTTGGGATTCGAACAAGATTGGGAATCCCTACCTGTAAGTTGAGAATCAAAATTACAGTTGAGAATCCAATCTGGATGTTCAATCCAGGTTTAGAATCCCAACCATGAGGTTGGGATTCTCAGCCTCGAAGTTGGGAATGAGTGTTGAGAATCCAAACGTGGTTAGGATTCCCAACCTTGATTGAACTTCCCAACAAGTTCGTGTTTTTTATTTCATTTATGAATGTGTTTAATGTGATTTAATTTTTTGGTTTCTTGTTACATTTTCATATACTTTCTTGTTGATTGATGGTGTTTATTCAATGTTTGGTAGCTTCGGTTTTACGGATCGATAAATAGAGTTGTATAGCATTTGATATATAAGAATTAAAAATTGTAATGAAATGTGTACAAATGCTTGTTTTCGTTGACATACATGTAATTGGTTTGGAGAAAAAATTAAATAATACAACCTGCGCTTATTTGGGAGATTGTAAGAGTAGTAGTGCTTGTTTGTCACAAACCAGGAGAAAGCAATGTTTGGATATATACTGATCACAGTATTGCCTTAATTTGACAGGTTGAAGGACATGGATAAAGTTCGGATTGCAGTTCAATACAATGGTCAGTGGATGAATAAGGGAGGAAAATTTATGCACGAAGGTAGGAAGACGAAAGGAATTTTGTTGTCGAAGAATTCAGCGTATGAAGAATTACACGATGCTGTATGTCATGCACTTGATATAAGCTCATGTGAAGTTGCAATTCTGATGAAGTTCAAATATAAAATATGTGATGGTGCCCCACCAATTGAAGTGTTGAATGATGGTGATGTTGAGTTCTTTATCGCTGAAGTCAGTGATGTAATAACAAGGAATCCATTATGCATTACAATGGAATGTAAAGGTGACTCGACATTAGCTGCGTTAGTGGGTGAGGAAGAATATGCTAAAAATGTTGGAGTAAAAGATGCTATAGAAAAATGTCAGGGCAGTAAAGTTTCGGATACTGTAGAACAGATAATGAGAGTTGAAGATGTGATCGGGGTTGATAATAATGCAGACCACATATAATCATTTTGGTACCGAAACTGCAGATGTTTGTACATCTCCATTGGCACTTACTGAAGCATTAACAGTTGATTGGGTTGGCATTTCAAATGAGAAGAAGCTGAAATCAGAACAAGTTGAATGGGATTGTTATGTTACAATGACATCTTTGAATCCTCAAGCAATAGATGGTGGCTATATTGACAGTAAATTCAACAGTGTTAAAAAAGTTTAGCTTGGTGATATATTCTCTAATAAGGAAGAGCTACAACTGAATATAAGAATGTTAGTTGTTGGTAGACAGTTCAATACAAGAATCAAGAAGTCCACAAAAGAGTTATTAATTATGGCTTGTGTGGAGAAAGATTGTAAGTAATGGTTACGTGCAACAAAACTTGTGGGGTCAGAAGCTTTTCACGTGCGAAAGTACATTTCAGATCACACACGTTCTCTTGTTGCGCTCGTTTTTCATTGTCCGCAAGCAACAAGTAAATTTATTGGGCATTGTATCAAATGGAAGTATGAGGGTACTTCTCAGTGTTATCATACAAACGACATAGTTGAGGACATAAAGAAAAGGTATGGGCTGACTTGTAATTATAATAAAGCATGGAGGGCTAGAGAGGTTGCTATGACGTTAGCAAAGGGATCACTGGAACAATCTTATAGTATGCTTCCGTTGTATTGTGCGATGTTGGAAATGAAAAATCCAGGGATTATAACCCATATCGAATGTGATGCTTCTAATTAATTCAAGTACTTTTTCATAGTATTAAGAGATTCTATTGCTGGATTTAGATCTTCCATTCGACTCGTTATTGCTATTGATGGAACTATCTTGAAATCCAAGTATAAAGGTACCTTATTTATTGCGACTTATATGGATGGAAATAACCAAGTGTACCCATTAGTTTTTGGTATTGGAGATTCAGAAAATGATAATGCATGGATTTGGTTTATGATAAAGTTGCATCTGTGTATTAGAAAAGTTATCGATCTTGTGTTCATTTCAGACCGAAACATAAGTATAGCAAAGACTATTACACATTCCTTTCCAGGGGCATTGCATGGAATATGTATGTATCACTTGGGGCAAAACATGAAAGCCAATTGTAAAGGTCGTGATGTGCAGTAGTTGTTTTACAAGGCTGCCAAAGCATATCGAGTTTCAGTGTTAAATGCACTTATGTCCCAAATCGCATGAGTTAATGATAAGGTAGCTGAGTATTTGATGCTTGCGGAACCTATTAGATGGGCTAGATGTGAGTTTCCTGGTAGAAGATATTCCATAATGACAACAAACATTGCAAAGAATTTAAATGCTATTTTGAAGGAGGCACGAGAGCTACTGATCACAAAGTTAATAGACTATATACGTGGTGTACTTCAAAGATGGTTTTGGAAAAGGCATGAGGAAGCTACAAAAATGCCAACACCAATAACCAGATGGATTGAAGCCAAGCTATGACAGAGGATGAAGAAAGCCTGTAGGTATCATATGCGTCCCATTGATGTAGATAAGTACATTGTCATCGATGAAATTTTGAACCCAATTATGAACTTACAGAATAGAACGTGTGACTGCAAAACATTTCAGAGTGACAACTGCCATGTGCACATGCATTAGCAGCCTATAGTAGTAGCCGTAGGGGTGGCAAAATGGGTTGGCGTATTGGGTTGAGCCGAATTCGATTCGATTCGTTTATGAATTCGATCAATCCGACACGAATTCTTTTAATAAACAGGTCAATATTTTTGAATTAGTTTATAAATGAATAACACGACACGATTCGCTTAGCTTAATTCGTTTATTACCCATTAACCCGTTAATTCATTTAATCCGTTTAACCTGTTTAATTCATTTAACTCGTTTAACCCGATTAATTCGTTTAAACGAATTCATTAAACGAATTAAACGAATTCGCTAATTCGTTAAACAAATTAATCAAATTAAAAACTTTATTCTTCAATATTGCTCTTCAATTTTAAATCAATTCAAAATCTTCATCAATATAAAATCCACTTTGAACTTTTGCTTAAATTCAATTAAATTAGCCAAAATGCACTTTGATTAAACCAATCAAATCCCATAATCTTCTCCTTCATCATGTTACAAAAATTAAAGAACCATGAACTCAAAAAAATGAAAAAAATTTACAATCCAAAAAAACAAAAAGAAATACAATCCATAAAAACAAACATACAATCCTAAAAAAAATTAAATAAATAAAAGCTGAGATCAAGCCAGGAACCATGTTTCATAGATATCCAACACAAGCCAATTTCAATCACAATTCATAGATATGCATCGCATCCAAAATCGTCAATATTAGAGAACCTAATAGTTTCACAAATAAAATAAAATAATTTTACACAAATTAAAAATAATAATAATAATCGCAACAATCAAAGGAAAATAGAACCCATGGGTAGATCTAGTAGATGAGTGAGATTTCTGCTCATTGCAATGACCTCTGGGGTTCTTCGCACCTGGATAGGAGATCTAGTAGGTAGGCGAGTGTACTAGCAGTGATTACGGTTGTTCCCTGTTGAACGACTCTGATCTGCAGATCTTTATGAAAGTGGCCAAAATACATACCAGTTCCAAGGAAGAAAAGGCATAGGGCATCATATCTGGTAATTGAGCAATGAACTCTGTCGAGTCGTCGTCGAGGCCGTCATCCTGGTCGTCTTCAGTGTCATCATTAGGTTATCGTCAGGTCACCGTGTCATCGTCGCTATTGGTGTCGTCGTTTCACCGTCGATGTTGGTGTCGCCATGTTGCCGTCGGTGTTGGTGGTGTCGTGTCATCGTTTTTTGAGGAAGAAGGAGGAAGATGATAGTGTGTATAGGGAAGGACTATGGAGGCTACCGACACAAACACACAAACACTGGGTTTCAAGTTCAACTTTCAAAATTTTTAGTAAATGTATTAGGGATTTGTTAAGTATATATATCTAAATGTATAATTATATCTTAACCCTTCTAATATGTTAAATTATAATTTAACCCCAATTTTAATCGTGTCAACCTGCGATTCGTTTAACTAAACTCGATTTGATTCGTTTAATAAATGGGTTAGATGAGTTAATACGATTACGATACGAATTCGTTTAACTCCATTTCATACCCATTTATTTTTCGCGAATTCGTGTCGACTTGTCATGTTGTGACCCATATTGCCATCCCTAAGTCGCTGTCTATCTTGTTACAACTACTATGCTTCGTACTATAGGATGAAAACATTAACAGAAGCTTATGCAACTACTATTTATCTGATTGGGCCTGAAGATGACTAGATATGGCTTGACCATCTTAAAGTTCCTGTTGTCCTACCACCTAAAGGTCGTAAGCCTCGTGGATGACCTACTACAATAAAAAAACCTTCGAAAGATGAACATAAGAAGCAATCAAAGTGTAGTAGATGTGGTGGCATTGGACACAATAAATAAAAGTGTAAGGCACCAATTTCGGTATGATAAGCTACTGCACGAAAACAAATTGCCGAATCTATTGTGTAAGACGAAAACTCCATTAGCAACATTGTAAACTGTACTGAAATTGTTTTTTATTCTTTGTTTTGTCCTTTATGAAATTGGTTTGTATTTTGGTTGTAAAATGAAATGCAATTTGGATATCATCAGGTCAGCCTGAAACTGGTATATATGAGTTTTTACACAGGCTGAATCTTGTAGTAGTTTATGACATAGGCTGAATCTTTCCCAATATTCTTAATCTAAGGTTAAGGAAAGTCAGCACGAAGCATATACGGCACCATTTGAAACAGTTCAAATGAGAGATACAAAGCAAACTGCAGCAGTTTGTAAAAGATTTCAAGATGTACATTCCATCAATGATGCTGCTAGCTTAAAAGGTGCAAAATTCCGTAGCTTGATAAATTATATGCTCCAATCTCACGTTACAGCATTGTTGTTTTGGCCGGTAAACTTCTATTATGTAATGCTCTTTAATTTTTTAGTATGCTATATTCAACTTGATTTTCTACTTTTTTATTAATAGGGCCTTCAAATTTTGTATTGAGCATTTACTAAGAGAGGACACGACTTGTCTCTTCGAAGATGAAAATGGGGAAGAGTACCAAAAAAAAAAAACTAGCTTGCCGAAAAGATTGGCCTAAGTGGTGGCTGGAGAGGATTTTTCATTGCCCACAAGATACGAAAAAAGGATGTTGCTATTTTTCAGCTAGTTAGCCCAACCAAATTTAAGGTGATTGTTTGGACTTTGTTGACATGTTTACATTTAACATTTCAACTTTTGTTATAAAAATGCAATGTCAAATTACTATTACAATGGTGGTCAAAGTTAGTACACAATTACTAGAAGGAGAAATTTAGTGTTGTTGGGATCGATTGGATTGCTTCACAAGCGATATCTTTAAAAATCAAATAGATCATTTAGATGATACAATGTAGCCTCTTTTATACAACATAATATTGTTGCATAAAGCTCTTTCATGAATAAAGCTCTTTTACAGATTAGTGTTGAAAGAAATCAAGTTTTCTTTTTCCTTTTGCAAGATTGTTGAATTTGATTTACATACATTTAACACATGCAACTATTGCATTGTATTTTGACTAAATCTGAACTACTTGTTTGTTATATATCCTCTAATAGGTATACATTGTGACATTCAATGGTTCAGATGAAGTCAATGGAGTGTTTGGCCTTCTAAAATTAGTTCCTTGCTATAGACAATTAGACTCTGGTACTTGGGAGCCCCTTGTGCAGCACATTCCTCAAAGACATATTCAAACTGAACCGTTGTCAGATCATTCAGATTAGCACTACCATAAGATCTTGGCTCTGATGTGTCAGATGGAATAACACTTTGTCAATTTGTTATCAACTACAATAAAATTAATAATATTGCTGATTTCAGCATTGTTGTCATTACTTTTTAAGTTTGCAGCATAAATTGTACTATTTCAACTGCAAATGTTGACTGACTAGTATACATTGTGTACATACTTGTGTTTGCTTGTAACCATTGGATCATCATTTACTCAATGAAATCAACATAATTACTAAGACTAGATTCATAAGTTTGTTCTTTAAACAAAATAAAGGCAGAAATGGTCATTCGTACAGTTGGTTGATGAAATCTAGCATTCCAAAATCAACTCATCACTAAATGGAAATAGCACCATTTATGCATCAAATGCTCACATAATGCAATTGCAAGCACAATAAAATTAACATTAGAGGGTATAGTCATAGATGAGCATCACACGAACTTGAACATAGAATAATATGTCATTATTTTCTTAAGGTTTAATACAGAAAACCTATGGCATAAACTGGAAAGGTAGGAGCTATTAATGAGAGTGATGATACTCAACAACAGCAAAGAAAGTAGATTCTTAGCTCCATGAAAACATCATTTATACCAAGTTGATGTGATCATGTGTTTTGCGAGCTCTTCCTCTTGCTGTTGAACAGTTTTCCTAAGCTTTTTGGGAACATCTTGTCTGAATCAATGACTACACCATCCTGGCAATATCAGCCACTGCATTATGAGAATAAGAGATGCGGATATTACATTGTGACATAGATTCACAATCAAATTATTGGTCCTGTCTATACTGAAAGCTATTGGAAACATTCTCAGTAACAGCTGATTATCTGAACATCGCCAAAGTGCACAACCTTCAAAATAATGACTGCCATGATGTTAGGTAGCTGCAAATCAACTGCTAAGAGAGTGATGTAATGGGAAGAATCTATCTTTCAGTAATAGCAAATCATAAACCATGAGCGACGATTATTTATGGGTTAAAAACTTAAAGTAATTATGGAGAAAGGGGAAAACATTAGCACTCACACAAACAGTAGAGCAACTGACATATATTATACCGTTAAGATTACATGTAAAAGTATGGATAAAACACGTGAACAGATAACTGCATTTACGGGTAATGGCAACTATACAAGTAATTTCACCTTCTTATGGTAGTGCTATATAGCCAACTTTGTGAATAAATATGTAACTAACCAGGCTGTTATCTAAAGTACAATAAATTCCATGGTTAAAGACTAAAAAAAAATAGAAACTTACGATTGTCAGATCAGAAGATGGTCTCAAAACGTCATGCCTTTAGGAATGAAAACCCTTCTTTGACGAATTTGTCGTACCACTAAACGAACAATGATTTAAGTTGTTGTTACATTAACTCCAAAACCAAGGGCTACAATAGCAACTTTACTACTAGTAGTCCCCTGAAGGATTCTTTTGCATCAGTGTACTCTAACTGATCAATATAGTAAAGATCATCTGGTAAAAGAGGTACCAGCAGAACTGCAGAATAGAGAAAGAAGACATTCTGAAGGCAACTTAATGGAGAAAGAACATGTTGTAGAACTCATGCCAAATCATCTTCACAGAATCTGCCTGACTACTGAAGTCATCGAATCACTAACCTAGTCAACACATAAAGAAGGAACATCAAGATTGAGCAAGTTGGACTATAACAACATATTGTTGAAGTTACCAATGATACAAATGTACAATCGACTAATAAGCATTCAAATATTATTACCCTCATATAACTGACGAGACCATTTCCATAGGTCGAGAGCTAGTTGCTCCTAGAAATTTGGTACATGGGATTTGTCATATGAGTTCACTGCCAGACCGTTTGCCATATGTTCGGCCAATTTGATAATGAAAATCCCATAATCACCACTACTACATAAAATTGACAACATTCATACTACTTAGCACGTGACATACAAATAATTGAAATAACGAAAACTGTTGCATGTGGTACAACTCTTACCCTGCTTTTTGTTGTGGCGTATCATCACATCGTGACAGGGTCCATCCGTCCTTTCTATACCAGTCTGCAATCATGCACGAATCTATTCTATAGTGATTAATCTTCTGAAGGAGCTGTGGCAATAATGTTTGTATGGGTTGCAAAAACTGTTTGTAATTGCGTACGTAAGTGCCCAGTGAGTCAAACAGGGTAATAGTTTGCTCATTGAAATGTACTTTAAAGAGGACCTAATGTACACCCCTGTAATTCAATGACATGTATAGTTACCATATCTGTCATTATGAATGCTTCCATCTTGGTAGTAGGGCACCTCATCGACTTCCATTGAATAAAGCAGAAAGCAACATCTATATGCTACAACCAAGGAAAATGAGAACGTTTAAACTACCTTATATATGTATGACATACCTACTTTCGATATTGATTATACGAACCAAATCAGCCAGCTAGACATTGGCTTTCGACAAGTCCCTAAATCACTGTCGATTGTAGTCCCCGGTTGGCAAGCGAACCATAGGTCTGTAGTGACATACAATTGATTGACAACTTGTTATATATGAACCAGATACTAGTATAAAAGATAGTAAGAAAGGAGTAAGAAAGATAGAAATATATTACTCGTTCAGTACATGTTTGTCCCACCATGCTTTAAATGCTAACTGTTCAATATCGGACAGTTTAGGAAATGGTTCGAATTTGGTACACTTTCTGGGAACAACTTCGATTTTCCGAAATGGGGATGAAATTTGTGGACCCTTTTTTCGCTTGCACTTGAAAAATTTGGATTGTGGTATGATCTTCAAACTTACGTCAGAATGCACCGAAGGCGACCCTAGTATTGCTTGCCGTGATAGGATAGGGTCTAAAATCATTTACCCCTGAACTTGTCTACTGTCGCATGTGTCACTTCTACACTGCCCTCTGTCCGATTATGCAACCATGTTTTCTGCCATTTATTCGGGCCACCTTCAACATGTTTAGTTTGTGGCATGATCTTCACACTGGCATCCGAACTAATATAAGGCTGAGCGTCATTTTCTGACCAAAACTGTGCACTTCCTCATGCGTAGTGTCTATAAGTCTATCTGTTGCAACTGTCAGTTCTCCTTCCATCCCAATACTATCTTCGTTTGTTTCACTAGTTAGGTCATCGTTGTCCTACAAAGCACAATTCCAACGATATAAGTACATGTTAATATACATTACTAAGCCAATCTGCCATGAAAAAATTTGGAAGTGTACCTTCATTGCAGATGGGTTCTGTTTTGTACGAACAACATTATTTCTAAATAAAATATCGATAATCTTCTCAACCTTCTGGTTTGTTTCCTATACCATCAACATTGTCTCTTTTAGGTTCTTGTTTATGTGTTATAGTGATTTGCTCGTTTCTTGTTAAAACTGCTCCAGCTGTTTCTGGATGGCTTGTAGTTGATTAATATGAGCATTACTGCCATCCTTGGCAGCCTGTACACAAATCAGTACATGTGACGGATAATAGGTATACTCAAACTATATGCCACAAAGCCAAAATAAAAGCTAACAATAACTGTACCTGCACAGACGGTCATCTTCCACAAGGCTGCGCCTTCATAAATGCACCCATAGTGGACTTGATAGTGTTGTCATTCTTACCATTGTCGCTACTATCAGAGGCGACGCTATCAGAAGACCCCTCAGCTGGACCCTTCTCTTTCCTCACAAAATACTGGTAGTAATTCTGCTTTTCTTCTGCAGCTGTTGCCTCCAACGTAAGGTATGCTTGAAGCTACCATGAAATGAAAAAACAAATGAATGAAAACAAAAATGATCAATATAGGGCCTGTATTCAAATCACTAATATATTTACATACATCAAAGCGATGCAACAACGTAACTATTTTAGCTGATTTTAGGATTATAATAGAACTCCAATTGAGGATTCAGGGTAGCAACTTGCTGGATTTAAGTGTAATTTGTTGGTCAATGGTGGGAATTGCTTCACATGCCCATATCTACGAGTGCACAAAAAAAAACATCAAACCTCATTATCAAACGAACCAACCGTTACGAAGCAAAATTAACAAGAAAACAAAAGACATGTACCTAAAATGTATATAGGAAACCAAAAAAAGAATAAAATACACCGTCTGCCTTATTGTTGTGCCTTTTACTGTGTTTTCCCATGTTGGTAGCCTTCTTCTTAAAATCCTTTTTCATGGCACTCAGTGTCATGTCTTAACAGCAACGACCTCATGAGTATTTGTTGAATGCATTCATATCATCCAATAGTCGAATATGCTCCTTTCGAATTTGGTTTTTTGGATCTTTCCCAAGTAATATCATCTCTAAAAAATACAACAAGGCAAGTTTGACGATGTCCTCATCATTGTTTGAAGGAGCACCCTTAAAAGTGGCGTCCAGACTTTTGTTCGTAACTTTCCTGCTACCTTTAAACATTTTGCCACTAAATAGCTCACCAGATGTAGATTCATCAGCTGACCCATCTTTTGGGTATGACCCACAATCAAGCCCTGTGATAATGCCAAATTCTTGAATGGAGAACTGAATGACATTTTCATTGGGAAGCGCAAACCACAGCTCCTCTAAATCATCACATTCCACTTGTCGGAGAAACAAGTTATACACTAACTGATCGGCAAATTTAAGCTCATTCATGTGAAACAGTTTACTGAAGGAAGACCTATTGAACATGTTCAATTGCACATCACTTAACTTGTCAGCTATGACTTTTATGGCTCTACCTTAGAGAAGCATGTAACTTTCAAACTAAAATGCTCAACGTCTGTGATCTTGTATGTAATAACAGAATCCATCTTCACGGTAACCTGCAATTATAAAAGAACCCATTGAAAATTGATAACCATATTTAATGATTCAACTCTAACATAACATAAATTATACCAGTACAATTTCAGTGTATACTACAGAACTAATACAAGTCATGCAATTTTGTTACAACATGAATGATTTCACACTTGAAAACAACACTAAACATTCCCAAAATTCACCTAATCAATGCATATATAAAGAAATCAATTCTCATAGCCATATCCATAACCAAAACCCTAATAAAAATAAACACCAAGCAAAAAACCCCTAAGTTGAGATTCTCTACTGCAAAGATCGGATTCTCAACATACAGAATGGAAATAGAATCCTAACCAAAATATTAGGGATTAGGTAGGGATTCATAACCTCTAGCTTAAGATTCTCAATCTGAAGGCTGTGATCCCAACCTCCAGGTTGGGATTGTCTTAAGTTGCAAGTTGAGGATCCCTACCTGCAGATTGAGAATCCCAAACTCAAGGTTCAGAATCCCTACTCTCATGTTAGGAATCCCAACCTATAGGTTGTGAATCCTAACCTACAGATTGTGAATGTCAACTTATAGATTGGGATTCCGAACCTCTAGGTTGGGAATCCTTAATTTGTAGGTTTAAATCCCAACTTTCAGGTCGGGGATTCTAACCTACGAATTGGGAATCCCAAATCTCCAGATTAGGTTTCAACCTACAGTTCGAAGAGCATGTTTAACCTAGGTTAGAAATCCCAACCTTAAAGTTCAGATTCCCAATCTGGTGGTTAGGAATTCCCAACATAATTCTCAACCACCTGGTTGGGAATCCCAATCTCTAGGTTGGGTATTCCAACCCCTAATTAGGGACTCTTACCTGGAGGTTAGGAATTCCCATCTGGAGGTCACAAATCCAAACCTCAATGTTGAGAACTATACCAAATTGAAAACCATCACAACCCCAAAGAATTATTCAACATAAACCTAACCTATAGTTTGAAATTCAATCCATGGTTTATAATACTCATAAACGATACCACGAGTGGAATCGTTTACGTCAAAGACAGAATGTCAATAATGTTAACAACATCACACTATTTAGCCTACAACTAACATACAACCACTAAAGCTACTATAATAAAAACACCCTACAATCAATGTGTTCTTACTGTAAAGTTTTTCTTTGCTACCACAGCTGTCACTCAGCTTCAACTTCCTACTTCTTCTTTCTGTAAATATTTGCCTCTTCTTTCATTGACTTCTTCCTTCTTCTTCCGTCTTTTTCTTCTTCTACCACTTTCTGATCGAAAACAGTTTTGGTTTCATAATGGAGAGACGTACAGACTGTGGGTGGGTGGAAGAGACCTAAGAGTAGTCACTCAGATGACATTGAATGGTGGGTAGGTTAGCTTTTGTTTTGAATCGGACGGTGGTGGGTGGAAGAGATGTAAGGTCAGTAGCTTAGGGTTTCTTACAGACAGAATAACATGAGAGACTTACATGCTGAAACAGTGAACGATGATGGGTGGGTCGGGTTTCCTTATTTTCATGTTGGCATTTGGACGATGGTGGGTGGAGGTATGAGGTTGACGAGGACTAAGGGTCAGAAAATTGTTGGACATTGAGAGAGTGACTAATAGTAGGTGGAGGTGATGTACGATGGTGATGGGTCGACGTGCGACAGCGAGGGGCGACGATGTCGACTTCGGACAATGGTTTGGGAATCCTAATGCGAGAATGAGAGAAAAATGTTGAGAATAGAGAGAGAGTGTGACAAGTTTGGTAGAGATATAATGGGTGGACCAGTTGTAATTAGGTTTACTAATAAGGGGTATTCTTGTCCAAAAATAAATCAATCTGTATAGCTTTACAATTAAAGGGTTAGTTCTCAATCGAGTCATCCTAAAAAGATTATTTTTCAATAAAATGCTTTTAAATATTACGTAAGTACATTTTATTTTATTTAAAAAAAAATTAAAAAAGAAAAAGAAAAATCTCACCAGACCCTCTCTCTCTCCTCTTTTCCCTTTCTCTCTCTTCTTTCCTTCTCCTATCAAACCCTCTCACTATCTCTAATCTCTCTCTCTCTGTCTCTTGTCTGGGTTCGCAACCCAAAAGAACATCATCAACCGACGTTCTTTGTCTCTACCGTCCTTGTCCCTATGGTTGTCGTCCGTTGTCTCTTCTTCTGCTTCTTTCGCTATTCTTCTTCCTCGAACCTGATCTGGGTTCATTTGGATGAACCCAGGGTTCATCATTCGGGTGAACCTGGGATCTCGATGAACCCAGGATCTGGGTTCTCGTGAACCTAGATCTGGGTTCATGAGAACCCAGAAATCTGGGTTCTCGTTAACTCAAAATCTGGGTTCTCGAGCCTAGAAATCTGGGTTCGATTTCTGGGTGTTCGAACCCATATTTCTGGGTTGGTTCAAACCCAGAAATCAAACCCATATTAGGTTGGATTTGATTGTTTTGAGTTGGGTTGATTGTTTTGGGTTTGAAGATTGGTTGATGATGAGTTGAGATTGTTTATTGATGATGATGGTTATGTTTTTGGTTTGGTAGTAACTGGTGAAGGATAAATAATAAGATTTAATTTTTTTTAATTTGTTCAATGTTTTGTGTTGTTTGGTTCTGCCATTAGAGGTTTAGGTTTCTTGGTTTGGGAGATGGTCTAGTTTCTGATGAGCAGGCGAATTGAAATTTTTTTTTTCAGCGTTTTTTTTTTCCTTATTTTATTGAATTAATTTTTATTCTTTTAAATTTTAAAAGAAAAGAAATTAATTTTAAAAACTGAGAGCATTTACGTCTTTACACTCTAAACCAAAGTTGACCATCAATTTTAACATATTTTGACTGTTAAGTGGAGACTATTTTATTATAAAACTCATACTTCGTATTCGCCTGTTTAACGCTTTACCTCGGGGGGGTTTTGTACATTTTGCTCTTCTTTTTATTGTGATTATTTTTGTTGTTTTCATTGTTAGCTGAAGCATGACGACTGTAAATGACCTATATAAGATTCCATTCAACATGGGCTAGGATAGGTTTAGGCCCAAGACAGCCCATCTCAAAACATTTTTAAATACGTAAGCACATTTTCTTTTTAAATATTTTTTTTGTTGCTTTTATTGTTAGATGATACATGACGAGTGTAAATGACCTATATATGCCATTTAGGATGGGCTAAGATAATTTCAAGCCCATGTCAGCCCTCTTAAAACATTTTTAAATACTACATAAGTACATGTATATATTTATATAATACTTTTATAATCAAATATACCTGATTGTAAAAAGTAAAAACCTATATTTTTGTTGTTTTTATTGTTAGCTGAAGCGTGACGACTTTAAATGACCTATATAAGATTCCATTCGATATGGGCTAGGATACGTTTGGGCCCAAGCCAGCCCATCTCAAAACATTTTTAAATACATAAGCACATTTTCTTTTTAAATATTTTTTTGTTGCTTTTATTGTTAGATGATACATGACGAGTGTAAGTGACCTATATATGCCATTCAGGATGGGCTAGGATAGGTTCAGGCCCATGCGAGCCCTCTCAAAACATTTTTAAATACTACTTAAGTACATGTATATATTTATATAATACTTTTATAATTAAATATACTTGATTGTAAAAAGTAAAGACCAATCAATTAAATTCATTAATTATATTTGAATTAAATAGGAGAGAAAATGCAATGAATGAATTTGATTAGTTGATTATTACTTTTTAAAATCAAGTATATTTGGTTATAAAAGCTCTCTCTATATATATTATATAATGCCTAAAGATTTAAATGTAACGCAAATCATGTTTAAATGTAATTCAATTATTTGGAATGAAGTAAAAAGTTATGATTTCTTACTCTCTTTTCAAGAAGAAAAGAGATGTAATATAAATCATGTGACTAGTGAGAGACAGAAAACAGGTTGATGAAAAAGAAACCATTTGTGTATAAAAATTAATTGTCAGGAAATTCTTGTGTCAAATAAAGGTTAGAAATATAAAAAAAAAGAGATGTAATATGAATCATGTGACTTGTGAGAGATAGAAAACAGGATTGATCAAAAAGAAAAAATTCTTATGGGAAATGAAAGTTAGAAACAAAAGAAAGAGATGTAAAATAAATGATTTATAAATGAGAATAACTTTTTAAAATAATAAAAATTATACGATGTATGAAATGAATTTTGAAAGTCTATTTGCTTTAAACTTTATCCAAATATCCACCGAAAGAAACCTTTCAACGAAAGAACTTGGATTTTCTCCTTACCTGATCTCTTCTTTCCCTCCTCATCGTTTTGAACATATTTTTTTCTCATTCTTTTAAAAATGTAATTATGTCAGTGTTGATGGTACAACTACCCACTACATATATATATATATATTTGCAAATAACTATCCACGTACTACACGTCGTTTATAAAATCACATAAAAAGATAATCAATATGAAAAATTAATATGATCATAACATTTGACTCAAGCCATAATAAGTGTGAACAGGATTTAGCCAAACAATTCAAAAATGAATATAAAAACGGGTGGTCAATCAAAAACTAATGTGGGCTTACATATGAGGTGGAATGTAATGAATGTGAGATAAATATCTAGTTGAAAACATAAAATACAATATAATAATACATACAGGTGAATTTACATATTAGGCTTTTACATTGAAGGCTATTTACTGACATATATATATATATATATATATCACTCATAAATATATTAAAATTAACGATTGTGAGAAATTAATGAATTAACAATTAAAAATTAACATTAACGTACACAAATAAGTGTTACAATTTTCACAATTTTAATGAGTTATGATTGTAGGTTTGATAGAATTAAATTTAATTATACAAAAATTAATGTATTCAAATCAAATCAATGTAAACTAATTCATATGGTGACATAGTGATAAAAATTGCCAATCTCGTTAATATAAACATTCAAATGCATGATAAATATGGTGTCACCGGCTTAATTAATTTTATTAATTGTTTTCATTTTAACGGCAGATTTTAACACAATAAAATCACCATAATACTCATCATATTTATTTTGGTTGCATGATATGATTTACTTTGCGGCCATTTATTCTATTGTATTTATGATTGATTTTAATGATTGTTTTTCTGGTAATCATTTGAATTTATTTTAGTACATACCGTATGACTCATATTTGTTTTCGTAGTTGGTCAAATTTTATAGGGAGATGCATACTTAGATTTAATCATGCTTCATTGAATCGGATGGGGAACCTGACATGGTTAAACCTTGCTTGTATCAATATTCTTTTGGAAAAATCGATTATTGAATTGATGGTAAATAGATTTTCCTTCAAAATCAGAGCTTCTATCAGTTATATATGGCTTGACCTTTAGCTACAGGACTGTAGAAGTTTGTTTTGATAACCAAAACGAACGGTAGAGAATAAGTCATGATCCATGAAAAATTCCTGTCAAATATGAAAGACTTGAGCTTTTCTTATTTGTTTTGTTATTCTTGTAGACAATGATGGAGGGCCGTGTTTCATGATTCATGAAGGTAGTTCAGTTCTAGGAAATTTATGATACATTCAGTATGAATAGTAAGTCAAGTCTTCTCTTTCAGGGTCGGAAAAGTAAGTCAAGTCTTCTCTTTTGTTGAGTTAATTCTAGGAAATTTATGATACTTTCGGTATGAATTGTAAGTCAAGTCTTCTCTTTTAGTGTCAAACTTGAAAAGAATACCAGTATGTGGGAACTGAAGCTATATTTGTTGGCTGGTTTTAGCTTTGGCTTTTCTATTTCGTTATTGTATAAACTAATTATAAAGACATCAATCAGGATTCATGAGTGTGAATGTTGAAAAACTTCGCCGAAAATTCGTAGTATGTATTAAATGAATTTAAATCAAGTCATCTTCGATCACGATCCAATATCCATGAAAGAGAGAGAAATTTTTCAAGAAGTAAAAGTCATTTACCCAGTTAACCACACATGATAGCTCATCAATTGTTTTTTATTGAGAAAATACTAAAGGGATTTATTTATTACGGTATTTGAATACAATTTTTTAGTTTTAAATTTACGAGGATATAAAGAAACTGTCTTTCCGTAGACTTTCTAGATAATATAAAAAATACTGTGAGTCCTTATTTTTTTTATTAGGTTTTTAACAATATAATAACATATTAAAATAAAAAAAATGGATGATCAAAATTATTATATATATTTTTTCATATATAAATCAAATTTAAACTTATTTTATAAAAAAATTTAACAAAAACAAAAGTTAGTAGAGAATTCTTACTCTAAAAATATTCTGTCAAGCTTACAAAGAAAAATAAAAAATCATTTTTTTTGGGTTTAATGAATTTGTAAAGTATTTGTGCTTACTATTTTAATTTCATTTTGTAGACATCACAATTTTTGGACCCCAATTTTTTTAAATAGTTTTTTCCAAGTATCACAAACAACCCCCCTTTCTTTTTTCAATCTAACAACGGCTAAAATTTCATGACTCTTAATTCCATTTAAAGTAAAACAATATCATCTTTAAAAGTCGAAAAGGAAAATCAAAAGATCATAACAAAACTATTGCATACATGTGTTATTTTAAATTTCAGAATATACAGATTATAAGTGTTGAATTTTTTTTTATATATTTTATGAAGAAGACGTAAATATGATAAATTGAAAGAATTGTGTTTGAATGGACAAAAAATGATAATTGTTTGGATAACTTGTAAATACAATACCATCATGAAACAAATTTAGCAAGTTAAAACTGTAAGTCTGTAACTAGGTTTGATAGAATTAATTATACAAAAAGTAATGTATTCATATCAATATATATATTTATATATATATATATACATTTGGTTGGAATATCATTTACAGTGGAGGCAACTTGAATATGGGTCATACTCATAACTAAGCAGCATGTGCACTCCCTACTACCAAATCACATTATACAAAGATTAATGTAATCATATCAAAACTAGTTAGTGATAAGAATTACTAACCCTATTAAGACAAACATTCAAATCAAGATTAATATCAAAACTGTGTAGTGATAAGAATTACTAACCATATTAAGACAAACATGCAAATCAAGATTAATATAGTGTCACCAGACACAGTTCGTTGACAATAAATGTTTATTTAATCTGACAATGTTCCATATTCGAATTACCTACTTTGTGGACGGTAATTTTAAAAATGAAAAAAGATTAATTTTGTGTCACTTTTTCCATTTTATATACAACTTTGAACATGATAAAATCACCATAATAAGTCAGCATATCTATGGATATCCATACATATCCATCTCAGTCGCATCCATTAACAATATACATATTTATAAAAATAATAAGTTTAAATTTTATTGTGTAATTATTACAAACTAATAATTATGTAATCATTCTTTTTTTTTTTTTTCACCTAAAAGCTAAAAGCTACTTTGGGACCAAAAAAAAAAAAAGCGATTGACCACTGCCAAGTTTTTTTTCTATAGAAACAAATTTAATCTAATTATTATTCTTTATGTTCAATTTTGTGAAGGCTAGTTAAATTTTCATAACTATATCTTACTATATGTATTTATTTTTTTATAAAGTATAACAATTTAATATTTTTGATGGGATATAGAGGTAGACGGAGCGGGAAGGATATTTTTATTTCAATTTAGATATTTTTTCTAATTTGTCCTGTTTATAGTAATAAAGATGGATATGCAGATGACGATACATAGTCAAATGGATATGAGGATAGAGATTTGAGGTAACAATCTTCAATTAGCTCCATTGTCATCCCAATCTGAGAGTGGCCTCTTTCAAATTATTGAGGTTTATTTTATATAAAAAATGCCGAAAGCTTAATTTTTTAAAATAAAGGAAAATTATTTACTCTATAACTATCCCATCATCCATGAATAGTTCATAAATCATATGTGTTCTAAAATTGTAAGAAATGTTTGATATAGAATTTTAATAAATAGTTTAGTTGTTAACTTAGGTGGAACCCAACAAAATTTTGATTCAATGTCTGCCTTTTATTTATGGGAGAACTTTATTTTGGTCTTTATATTTTTTAAAAACTTCTTGTTTTTAAATACGAATCTATCTGTTTATAGAGTTCATGATCCCCTATATTTTATAAACTTATCAAATTAGTCCTTATCATCAATCAATAGACGGTTAAACGTTACACTTGCATGGATAGTTTTATCTTTTAATACTATTTAGTGACACAAAGACATGTGTCAAATGGAAGAAAATTTAAAATAAATAAATAAAAACAATAATTAAAAATTTATATAAAATTAAGGGCCAAACATTTTTTTACCATTTTTATTAACGTTGGCCATCAAATATCATATTAGATGGAATAAGTTGATGAGTTTTTTAAATGTAAGGGACCATAAACGATATAAACGGATTCGTATTTAAAAACGAGAAGTTTTTCCAAAATATAGGGATCAAAACGAAAATCTCCCTTTACATATATATATGAGCAAATTACAATTTAACTACCCGGTTTAAACGCTTTCACAGGCGGAGCAAATGTTTCCATGTTATTACAATTTACCCCCCTCCCGTTAGTAAAATTCGTTATATTTGACGGTAAACGATGAAAAGACGAAATTATCCTTTGACTAAAGTTGACCAGTTGACCAAATATATATCTGGTCAACTCCTCACTCACTCACTCACTCAGCTGTTCTCTCTCTCTTCCTTTCATCCTTCTTCTTCCGCTTCTCATCTTCTTCCGCTTCTTCTTCTTCCGCTTCTTCTTCTTCTTCTTCTTCTTTCCTTCTTCTTCTTCTTCTTCTTCTTTCCTTCTTCTTCTTCTTCTTCTTCTGTTGTTCTTCTTCCTCGGATCGTCTGGGTTCTCTCCGATCCGGGTTCGCTGGGTTCGTCAGCGAACCCAGATCGGAGACCCAGACACTCCGATCTGGGTTCGCTGACGAACCCCGCTGGGTTCGTCACGAACCCAGATCTGGGTTCTCAGGAACCCAGATCTGGGTTCCGTCACGAACCCAGCTGGGTTCGCTGCCCAGATGGGTTCCTCAGCGAACCCAGCTGGATTCTCAGGAACCCAGATCTGGGTTCCTGACGAACCCAGAACCTGGGTTCATCAGTGAACCCAGTCAGGGTTCACGAACGAACCCAGCTGGGTTCGTTCGTGAACCCTGACTGGGTTCACTGACGAACCCAGATTCTGGGTTCGTCAGTGAACCCAGTCTGGGTTCACTGACGAACCCAGCTGGGTTCGTCTGGGTTCACGAACGAACCCAGCTGGGTTCGTCAGTGAACCCAGTCTGGGTTCGTCCGATGAACCCAGAATCTGGGTTCATCGTATGTATTTTTTTCAGTTTGATGGTTTTGATTTCAGATGATATTGGGTTTGATGCTTTTGAGATTGATAATGTTGGGTTTGATGGATACATTTGAGGTCATTTTTTGGATTTTCAAAAGTTGTGACGTTGGCTAGTTGATTGAAGTTGTTTGGAATCATTTTATGGTTGCTGGTTGATTTGCTGGGTGATGTTGCTGGTTGACAATGGTTGCTGGTGATGATTTGCTGGGTGGTGTTGCTGGTTGACAATGGTTGCTGGTGATGATTTGCTGGGTGATGAACTTTGAATTGATGATAGATTGTATATTTTGGGATAAAATTTAAAATTAAAAAAAAAATTAATAGGAAAAGACGATTTTACCCCTGGCTTAGTTAAATGTAACTGAATTCATTAACGGTAGGGGGGTAAATTGTAATAAAATGGAAACATTTGCTCCGTCTGAGAAAGCGTTTAAACCGGGTAGCTAAATTATAATTTGCTCTATATATATATCTATATATATATATATATATATATCGATATATTAATTAGATTTACTAAGACTCTTCACTATTATAAGGGAACCATTTATTATTTGATCCTACTTATTTTCGTTATAAAATTTATTATTTATTTAAGTGATTAAATTGAAAATTGATTTACTACGACCCTTCACTATTATAAGGGAACCATTTATTATTTGATCTCACTTATTTCTATTATAAAATTTATTATTTATTTAAGCGATTACATTGAAATTTGATAAATAATCTCAATCCTATGTAATAAATCTTAGTAGTAATGTAACCCTTATAATATAAATAGTAGAATAACTGTAAAATTCCGTTAAAAATAATTTTCAATGATCAACAATGTGACCTAAAAGTGTATGGAAACACTTGGATAATCTGTTACATTAATGATTAATCTGGGTTTAACTGTGGTAAACAATTAGGTGTTATAATTACAAATAATTCGATAAACTCGGGAGTCTAGGTCAGATGGGGGAAAAAAAAAAGAAGAAGAAAGATGTAGTACTTTGAAAGAAAGCAGGAGGCAGGATGGGACACGTGAAAATTTATGTAATTTACCTCTTTCTCCATGAGTTTCTATGGTTTCATTATTTATTCCTATCACTTGTTGCCCACAGAACCCACAATTCAAACAATAATTCTCTCCATGGCGAAATATAGTTCCCTCGTTATTGTTGTCACAGCTTACTTAGTTAAAAGTTTGATGCTTTCCTTAGTTATGGCAGCAGTGTCCAACGTCACCACAGATCAACAAGCTCTTCTTACCTTAAAAATTCATATAACTCGTGATCCTACCAATGAGTTGGCCAATAATTGGTCTACAAGCACGTTTGTCTGTAATTGGATTGGTGTCACTTGTGATCTTCGTCACCATAGAGTCACCGTCTTGAATATTTCGTACTTTGATCTTGAAGGTACCATCCCTCCTCAACTTGGAAATTTGTCCTTCCTAAAAGTACTTGACATCAGAAACAACAGTTTTCATGGCTCTCTTCCTGCTGAGTTGGCTCGATTACGTCGACTGAGAGTAATAAATGTCTTGTTCAATAGCTTCAACATGGAGATCCCTTCATGGTTTGCCTCCTTTCCAAAACTTGAACGCTTAATTTTATCAGGTAACAAGTTCATAGGGACAATTCCACCTTCCCTAGGCAACATATCATCACTAGAAGCACTTGGTCTTGGTAAAAACCAGCTTTCAGGTACCATACCCTCCTCCATCTTCAACCTATCTTCACTGGCATTTCTTGATCTCAGCTATAACAATCTCACAGGTTCGTTTCCTTCCCATCATCCTTAACGTGCATGCCTTCATTATTACTGATTGATTTAATTATATGCTTGACTTCCAGCAATACATTTTTCAATTATCTTTCTAACAATACAGTGATATCTGGTAGATGATTGTTCAAACTTCAAACATGCTAGGCCCGGAAACCCCATTAACAATGATTGTGTTGTGAGGTCCAACACAAAGCACAAATCAGGAAACATTTAGCCTTATCGGTGAAACTTATGACAAAATAAATTAACATAAAGTTGATTATATATAAGCTAATTCATCGAACATTTAAGTTCATATGGCCTAACATTTTATATATATATATATCATTTTTGCTTTTTTTTTTTTTTTTTTTTCAGAGAAGACTAATTTCATTAATTTCAATTCGTTCATTATGTGCCGTTAAAAATTTCTACTTTTGTATACTTTCTTAAAGACAACAATAAACTTGAGTATTGGTAAATGTTGTGTGTTGAAAAGCATATAAAATAATTTTTGAGTGACTGACTCATATAATCTCATAAAAATAATTTTTATGAGTGGTTAAATATTATGTATATTATGATATAATGGCGGACTTAAATAATAGCTTGACAGGTACTCTACCTGACAACATGTGCCAACATCTTCCTCTTCTGAATAGATTGCTCATGTCTTACAATCAATTGACCGGTCAAATCCCAAAGAACTTGTGGCAATGTCAAAGTCTTGGAATTATTGCGTTGTCACAGAATCAATTTGAAGGAAAAATATCAACAGATATGGGGAACTTGACATTGGTCACTGAAGTATATCTTGGTTATAACAACTTGAAAGGTACTTTATACACCTCTCTAAGATATTTAAATTTTCATTACCTAATTTTTACTAGGGAATTTAGCAAAAATGCCCTAAACACACATCAAAATTACGTAATTACTCTTTCAAGCAATTAAATTGTAAAATTGCCCCTAATTTACTAAAATGCCCTTTCTACTAGCCTTTTTTATTCTCTCAATCAAAAAAATAACAAAATCATCATAAATTACTCAAAATACTCCTAATAAATTAAAACCAACTCATTAATACAAAACATTAATTACTTACCTATCTAATTAAAACAATAAAATAAACAAAATACATCATCAAATAAATAACATTAACCCATTAAATCATTCCTCCATCACAATTTTTCTCCAATAACAATCATTTTTTTTTTTAACTTTAGTTTTGAATGGAAGATAATGTAAAGAAAGTTGAAGAAATTTGGGCATTGATAAATGTTAGTATTTATGTTTGAGTTTAGAATTTATTTGATATATTTAAAGAAAAAAAAAATTGAAATTAAGGCTTCGGGTCAGAGGGTGACCCGAATTTGGATCGCCCTCTGACCCGAAGAGATAATTTGAGAATTATCTCTTCGGGTCAGAGGACCAATTGAATTCAGGTCGACCCGAAGTCGGGTCGCTCTCTGACCTAAAGAAGTAATTCTGATCCCATCGGATCAGAATTAACTCTTTAGGTTAGAGGGTGACTAGAATTCAGGTTGACCTAAATTTGGGTCACCCTCTGATCTGAAGCCGTAATTTTATTTTTTATTTTTATTTTTTTTTCAAACATATCAAATAAATTCTAAACTCAAATATAAATACTAACCTTTATCAGTATCCAAATTTCTTCAACTTTTCTTCATATTATCTTCTACTCAAAACTAAAGTTTTTTTTTTTTAAAAAAAAAAGGTGATTGTTATTGAAAGGGTAGTAGAAAGGGCATTTTAGTAAATTAGGGATAATTTTACAATTTAATTACTTAAAAGGGTAATTACGTAATTTTGATGTGTTTTTAGGGCATTTTTGTTAAATTCCCTTTTTACTATAGTCTTCCTAGTATTCTCATGTGAGTTAGTAAATTGACCTTGTTTAACCATGAGAATTTTGACAAAAGATTGAGACTAGAAAAACTCGTAATCTTTAACTGAAAAATACCCTTTATATTTAAAATTAGATATTTTGATTTAAGATTTTAATTTTAATTTTTATGTATAGCATTTATTAAAATATTTATTTTTAGTTGTCTATAATATAACAAATAAAATATAGTTTAGTTAATAATTCAAGGGTATATATGTCAATTTCTATTTTTCATATGTTCATATCTTAAAAATTAGTGCTAATATTACTACTCATAAATATGGTTTACACATATATTTATAAATATATTCATATTTAAAAATTAAAAATTAAACCATCACTCTAAACATCCAATCTCATATCACGAATAGCATCCTTATCTTAATCTTTTTCTTATTGAATGTGTATACTTTTTAAATCCCACAACTAATAAAATTATTCTTATTGCAGGTGAAATTCCATGGGAGATGGGCAACCTTGCAAAACTAAAAGTACTATCACTATCACGTAATGCTTTAATGGGGCCCATTCCTTCACCAGTGCTCAACCTTTATTCTCTAACGATTATGGACTTTGCAACTAATTATTTCACAGGTAACCTCCCACTGGAAAATATGTCTTTTCCGGTGTCGATGTCTTATGCTTTACAAGAATTATATTTGTCTTATAACCAGTTCACCCGTCAAATCCCAAAGGATTTGTGGGATTGTAGAAATACTATAACTATCTCATTGGTATTTAATCAATTTCAAGGTGGCATTCCAAGAGAAATCGGGAACTTGACGAAACTCACTGAACTATGCCTTGACATTAACAACTTGATAGGTAAACTAGCTATAAATCTTATTCTCTGTTGTTGTTTTCAATTAAATTATTTGTTGACTAACTTTTATTGCGTGGAATAATTTCATTAAGAGTTTCATTAACCTACCTTGAACTTGATAAGTAAGCATAAATGCAGCTAGTGGCTTACATAAGCTGGAGATGGAGAAAGCTTTGTTGATTATTTTTCTACTTATTTATTTATTTTTCAAAAAATTTTAGAAATATTTATTTTAAAATATTTTTAATAAGAAATGTATTTTAAGGATAAATATTTTTTGAGGAAAAATGTTTTAAATTGAATTTTTAGAGAAATAGAATATTAATTTATAATTTTCCTATAAAAATAAACTTATTTGTTTCAATGTGTAAGGTTTATATAACTAGATGGACATATAAAATCATGTGGCACATGTATCGTTCAAGCATTCTCTATACAATACTGTCACTGTCATGATATTTGTTTTCTTTATTCTCTCAGGTTCAATGCCAAACGAACTTGGTGATCTTCACAGTCTAAAGACATTGAATCTTGGTAATAACAGTTTAACCGGCCTCATCCCATCATCAATTTTCAATCTCTCAAAAATCGAAATAATTGCACTAGGCATGAACAGCCTCTCAGGCATCCTTCCACCGAGCTTGGGTGACGGGCTTCCAAATCTGAAGGAGCTTGACCTATTAAGTAATAAACTGCATGGCTTCATCCCGAACTCCATCTCCAATGCTTCTCAGCTCACCTTCATACAGTTGCATGAAAATTTCTTCTCTGGCACTGTTCCCACAACTCTTGGTAACATAAGGAATCTACAGCGGCTCTTCATCTCCTCAAATCAGTTGACGAGAGAATCATCTTCTCAAGAATTGTCCTTTCTCTCCTCTTTGACATACTGCAAACATTTGACAATAATTTGTTTGATAGACAACCCCCTAAATGGCACACTTCCAGCTTCCATAGGAAATATCACTGCTCTCAAACGTTTTTGGGCGAATAATTGCAAAATCAAGGGTAGTATTCCATACGAAATTGCCAACTTAAGACACATGACCCATTTAATCCTCGGAAACAATGAATTGATTGGAACTATTCCAGCTGAAGTTGGAAAAATGAGAATGCTCCAAGTCTTGTATCTTGTTGGCAATAGATTGCGAGGATTTATTCCGAATGAAGTTTGCAACTTGAGGAACTTAGGTGAACTACATTTAAGTGACAACAAGTTCTCTGGATCAGTACCAGCATGTTTGGGCGATGTTACTTCACTAAGAGTTCTGCTCCTAAATTCCAACAATTTGAGTTCTACAATACCTTCGTCACTATGGAACCTTGAAGATGTTTTGCAAGTGGACTTGTCAAGAAATTCGTTTCGTGGGCGGCTACCATTGGGTATTGAAAAGCTAAGGGCTCTTTTTCATCTAGACCTAGCATGGAATGAATTTTCAGGCGAGATTCCTAGCAACATTGCAAACATCCAAACCCTCATTAAGTTTTCCATGGCACATAACAAGCTGAAAGGTCGCATCCCTGAATTATTTGGAAATTTGATTAGCTTGGAATTCTTGGATTTATCTAGTAATAACCTCTCAGGAGCAATTCCCAATTTTTTAGAAAAACTAAAGTACCTCAAATATTTAAACGTGTCTTTTAATAGATTGGAAGGGAAAATTCCTACAGGAGGAGTTTTTGCAAGCTTCTCAGCAGAATCGTTTATGGGAAATGGTAAACTTTGTGGTGCTCCACGACTGAAAGTCCCCCCTTGTAAAAGTGGTACCAATCGACAATCCAAGAAGACGAAATTAGCAATATTGGTAAGCATATTATTGTCAATCACATCGGCAATAGTTCTTTTAGCTCTTACAAGTCTTTGGTGTAGAAGCCGAAGAAGGAAAGCGGATTCTTTAGATAGGAAAGATGTTTCAACTCTTGCAACTTGGAGAAGAATTTCCTATGAAGAACTTTATGATGCAACAAATGGATTTGAGGAGAGCAATTTGGTTGGCATAGGAGGTTTTGGCTCGGTATACAAAGGAAAACTTTTAGATGGGAAGGATATAGCTGTAAAGGTTTTCAATTTGCAAGAAGAGAGGGTGTCAAGGAGCTTTGATGATGAATGTGAAGTAATGAGGAAAATATGTCATCGTAATCTGGTCAAAATTATTAGTTGTTGCTCCAACTTTGACTTCAAAGCCTTGGTATTGGAATACATGCCTAATGGGAGTTTGGAAAAGTGGTTGTATTCCCACAACTATTGCATGGATATGATCCAGAGAATGAACATAATGATTGATGTAGCAATGGCATTGGAATATCTCCACCATGGTTATGGAACAACTATCGTACATTCTGATTTGAAGCCTAGCAATGTTATGCTAGATGAAGATATGGTTGCTCATGTGGGTGATTTCGGCATTGCCAAACTGTTAGTTGAAGAGAATACTATGACACAAACCCATACTTTGGCCACAATTGGATATATGGCACCAGGTAACCTTTGTAATTTATAATTTTTGTTTTGTAGATACATGCACATGTTCATATATTAAATGCATATCTACAAACACAAATTGCACTTATAGAGTTTAAATTTTGTTTCAACTTATCTAGTCATCTTGTGATTTCATCAATAATTTTTCTCTCACAATTTTTAGATTTATTATGTCTTGTTTACTCTCTTCTGACAATGAATAGCTTTGAACTTAATTGTAGAGTATGGATCGGAAGGAATTGTTTCAGTAAAAGGGGATGTTTACAGCTTTGGTATTTTGCTAATGGAAACATTTACAAGAAAGAAGCCCACAGACAATATGTTTGAGGGAGGAATGAGCTTGAAATGCTGGGTACATCAGGCATTACCTCATTCAGTAAATGAAGTAGCAGATGTTAATTTACTTGGTGAGGAAAATTTCACTACTACCAAGGACTGTATTTCATCTATTTTGGAACTCGCTGTGGATTGCACAGTGGATTTGCCTGAAAGGAGGCTTGACATATCCAATGTCCTCAAAATACTTATAAGTATAAGAGCTAGGTTTCAAAAGCGTGTAGCTACAAAGGAAGCCTAACATTATTGTCTCTCCGTTATTCTATCAGGATCATAGGTGCTTATAAAACTTTTGAATGTATTTGAGTTCATAAAATTTTAAACTCAATGTATTTATGTTCTTTTTACGAGCTTTAAATTGATTTAGCATGGAGCTTTTAGATTTTATCATATTTGATTAAAAGAAAAAGTAGTAAATAACCATATAATTGTCGCAGTTAAGCAAAGTTACTAGAGATCTTAATAGAACCAAAATTAAAATAACTTATGACTAGAACAATAAACTACAATTACATATTAAAATTGCTAAAAGCATGGATCCTATATTCATCCACTTCTTAGCGAGTAATCTGAAAATAAATAAGCAGATAAATAAAAATTTTATCTTCTGCTTCCTAGTAGATGACCAGAAAACATATATCTAAAATTGATTCCAATTGGGTTCAATTGAAACAAAGATCAACATCAAAGTTCAAAGGTGATTGAAAAATTAACAATCAATAATCACTAAAATATGAAAGTTAAATTCAGAAATCGAGACTGAAGAAGCTAGTAGCATTTCTCAACTTCTTGAATTCATAGATAAAAAATGATAATAGAAGTTTCCAACTTTGTCCCTGATGCCATTCTATACCAAAATGGAAATTTGTAGGTCTTACATACTGAAATTGTAACACCCTGAATTTTTCTATTTAAGAGAAATAAAAATATATCTGGATGAATAGTATTTTTGAATAAATAGTATTTTTTGGGAATAGTGATTTTTCGGAGAAATAGTGATGTGTAAATAATAATTTTTGAGAAACGGACCCCGAAAATCGTTAAAAGTGAAAAATGTGTGATTAATTATTGGTGTACATTGATTTGTTATTTAGAAGCTACATGAAATATAAAATTATAGGGAATGATTTATTAAACTTTATATATATTATTAGAAGTGATAAAAAGGAAAGTAATTATTATTTAGAATAATATAAATATTTATTATTCGGAATAGTTATACGTATGATTGTTCAGAATTCTACGAGTATGATTGTTGTTGAGGATTTTAATTGAAGAATGTTATAATATTTTGTTTAGGTGTTAAGTGTTATGGTTTTGGATATTATATATAAAGAAATTTATTGAATATTTTATAAGGGTACAATTATGATTATTGGAGAGTTTTGGTTAATGATGATTTATATATGTATAAATTATTATAGTATAGAATAAACGATTTTATGTATGTGAAAAAATTTGAAAATTATTTATAATAGAATTATTATGGTAATTAATGATTAAATGGAAACAATGACTTTAGAGTAAGATATTTTGAGCTGAGATAATTCCTAAATTTCGAGGATAAAATTTCATAAGAGGGGATGCATTATAAAGGCCTAATCCAATTCGACCCAAGAGATTAATTGAAATTTTATTTATTATTATTAATTTAGTTTAATTTTAATTTTAGAAGTACAGAAGTTTGTAGATAAATATCCAATTGGGAGATATTTTTAAAAGAAATTTAGAAAGTTGGGTTAAAAGGTAAAAAGTTATAGTGGTTAAAATAAAAATTTACATATATCAGATAAAAAGTAAAAAACGGTGACGTTAATTAATAATAATAATATAAGATTGTGGGGTCTATTAAAAAATATATATATATTTATATGATAGTAGATAGTTATGAAAAATAAATAAATAAAAATAAAATAATAAAATAATATGAAGATAGGCACGATGAAGTCAGTGGTATCTGTGTATATATATTGATAGTGGCTTTAGATAAGAAAAAACATAAGGAAGAAAGAAACAGAACCGGTTAGAGAAGAAAAAAAATTTTGGCGTGGAAAGAGAGAGGAGAAAGAGCAAAAACCGGGCGGATAGCAGATAAAGAAAGAAATATATATATATATATTGGATGTTAGATTATTCAGATAAGATGGATTCAAGATGATAAAGAAATATGAGGGAAACGCGTTTTAGATCTAGAAATAGACAAAAGAGTTAAGTGAGTAGATAGTTTTATTTTTAATTGAGTTGATTGAGTAATATTTATTTATATTTCAGATTTTATAATTTATTTCAAGTACATAAATTGTTAAGTTAGTTGATTTTATTGATTATAAATTATGTTTTACGATTGAAATAAAAATCTATATATGTTTTAGATTTTATTTATTTAAGTGTTATTAGAAGAAAATTATATAATTAGTTTATTAATTTATTGATTTTGTATTATGATTTATGATTTGATTATAGAATATGTATTTTGATAATTACATTTCCATTTAGAAATCGAGTTATATAATTTTGCATATAAAATGATTTAAGATTTGAAAATGAATAAAATGAGATTTTTAGTATGTTTACATATATTTCAGTTTTTATTATGTATTGAAAATAAATTAATTATTTAGTAAATTATGTGATATTATTATTTTTAATTGATCTGATTTCATGTTTACGTGAAAATCATAGCATAAATGCTTTTGTGACAATTGTGTAATGAAAGATTGAAAAGTTTGGAAAATAAGCATGTTTGGCCAAAAATAGAGATTAGGTGTATTGTGAAATTATTTTGATAAATTGTAATAAAAATTTGTTTAAACTACAGAGGGCTTTAATCCCAATGAGGGAATGAGTACGTAGACATTTGAGATGATGTCTCAAACTCAAACCCAATTAAAATAAAATAATAGTAATAATAATAATTTAGTTCTCTAGGTCATATGCACAATCGAGAGCAATCTAGTTGTGTTTTTGTCATTTCAATTTTATTTATGTGTTAAACCAATGATTTATATGATAAAGTAATATATGAAAATGAAAGTTTTCAAAATCTCCTTCATTGGCCGAATATATGTTAGTTTCGAATTCAATGGTAGTTTGATCATTTCATATTTAATAATGCGATACTTACATGACATTGAATGAATTATGTGTTGAATTAGTAATGTGAAAGAAAAAGTTTATAAATTTTACCCCTTGACCGAATATGAGTATAAAAAGAAAAGAATTGATTTTGTTAAACATGATGCTAAAACAAGGGGTAACATGGTCATTTGAATTGGTAAAGAGTGATACTTTGAACAATTTTTTTTTTTTTAAAAAAAGATACAAATACGTAATTAAATATTTATGCGATTAAAATTATGTTTGATTTTAAAATCCGTGAAATTATTTCGATAAATTATCATAAATGATTGTTTAAATGTGATTTTTGATGAATTTCGGAGGAAACAGAAAGAAATAGGCAAGTTCAGTGTCATGACCGAGTGTATATCGAAAAAAAGATACGAACGTTGTGGAAAAGATTTGATGGGTTAATTGAATGAAAAATGTAGTTCTGATTTCCATAATGATAATTTGAATTTATGGGAAAAATTGTAACTGAAATCATTTTTATTTGTTTTCTTAATGAAAATTTTATTTAGAATTAAAAGTTGTTAAAAACATGAAATTTTTTAGTAAATAATAAAATTTAGAAGAGTCTGAGTAAACCTGAATATTAGTAGATGAGGACTGGTAGTTGGCTAGCCAATATGGTGATATAGTAGTATTATACCGTTACATTGATACCGATACATAGTTTTCAACGGATAAATTATGAGGGGCACTAAGTGTCCGGTCTTGAAGTCGAAACCGACTGTGATATGTGATATATGATATGCGACTCGACGGGTAGTTATCAAGTGACCGATGCTGGGAACGCTGTTTATTCTGTTTGAAACCCGAATTTCGATCCATAGTATCGTGTCAGAATTTACGAAGAGCACTGAAAATTATTAAATGAAATCGTGTTATTATATTTGAATAATTATTAAAGAAAATTGTGTCATTATGTTTTGAAAATTATTAAACAAAATCGTATTATTAAATGATTTTTGATGAAATGAATATGTAAATTCTTAATTAAGTGTCTTCGTCAGAATTACTTTGAAATTTATTATGAAAATCGGATAAATATGTGCAATAATAAGTTTTATGTGTTTTATATGTATAATTATTAGTAAATTAATGTTATTTGTAAATTCTAATAAAATTTTAAGAATTTTGAAAAAACATATATAGATGGAAAATGATTATAACGATATTTGAATAGTATAAAAAGAAAACGGTGTTAAAATGGTTGAAAACGATAATTATTGAGTTTAAGTGTGTCTTAAATTGTAAATTGAGTTCTTTGAAAATTTATTTGTAAAAGTTTAAAAATTTGTGAAATCTAAATTTACGATTTAAATCTCAAAATATGATGAAAATCGTGTGGTCATAAATGGGAAGAAATGATGTTAAGTATTTTGTATGTACAATTGTTAATAAATGGAGTTATTAGCGAATGTTGATATAAAATTTGACAATGTGACGGAACCCTTCTCGAATCCCTCCTCTGGATCCGAGAAAGACCCCGTAGCACCCCGTCAGAACTCCAACGAACCCTAACTTTGGTCCGAAGAAATCTCATCAAGGTACCGAAACTTTCTTTAAACTTCTTTTTAGCTCGTTTACTAGGTGTCAGAGGTACAAATTTTTCGCTTTTTTATTGAAAATCCGGCAGCATGCCGTCTGTTTTCTAAACTATGCCACCCTGCAAGTTTCAAATACAGTTTATAAAAACACTTCTATGAAATTCGTTTCTCAACTTCCAGAGCCTCCGACTCATTTTTCACAACACAACCACAATCAAATAATTAAAATCAGAAAACTGATTCATATAAAACTTTAATAAAACATTTTTAACTAATACATCCACAATTCTTTAAAATACTTACAACTATATATATAAACATATACATTATCAAAATAACCCCATATATACATGTAATAGGTATCGTCCTATACGTCCGCCTGCACATCTGACTGAATCTCGTCTGCTGGATGACTAGCTCCTGCATCTGCGGGAGAATTTTTTTAAGAAAAACATTTAAAGAAAAACGTGAGTATAACTCAGTGAGTGGTAGTAACTTTTAAACTAAAACTCATTTCTACACTTAAATTTCTCCCAAAAACAGTTTAATAAAATTAAAGTATTTTTCTAAAATACTTTCTAAAACTCATTTAAAACTGCTTTTGAATCTCGTTCTAAATTTCTTTCTAAAACTTTATGAAATCTTTTCTTAAACTCTTTTCTTAATTCTTTAAAATCTTTTATGGTGCTCACCTGAATGGTAACCCAGAAAATATCTACTCCTGACGTGGTAGCATATAAACTCTAGCTAACCACTAGGAGTGGGGATCTACCATGTGTAGTCGCCGAAAGCGGGCCCACGCTGCGGACCGATTACACTACCCTATACGTGCATACGGATCACTCATACCTCACTCACACATGAGTCGACTAGACTCAAATCTCACTGACTTCCTCTCATCTACTGTATCACGCATAGGGCATTCGGTCGGGTACTAAACTGGGGTTAGGGTAAACCATAGGCTATTAAAATTTCTTTTTCTTAATATACTAAAATATTCTAAATCTTAAGGCAATAAGCCTAAAATCTTTAATCCTTGCACATTCTCATATAAGTAAATAACAAACCAAAATCTTTATGCTAGAATTATAATATCAATTCAATTAGTAAATAAATAACTATTAATAATAAATTCTTTTAATTTAAAATAAACTTTAAAAAGATATAAATGTTAAAAACTTATAATTCCACTCACAACACATCCTCGGATAAAATCCGATTCTCCTCCGTATGCCTCCGAAAGTCTCCGTTTTTACCCTAAAACATCAAATATCCATTTAGGGTCACTTAACTCATTCAAATAATATTTAAAATCAATAAAAATCCAATTATCTTTATTTATATCCTTTAGAGCCTAAACTTTTGGATATAAATTTCTATTCAACCGGGATTTTCGAAATCCGTTTTCTCTACATGAATTCTACTTATTCTTTCCTAGGAATACCTTAGAATACTTAATCTCATCGTCGAAAACTCGGAACCAAATTCAACCGGATTCGTTTACTAACGAAAACTACTTTTCGCTCTGGACTTCCGACAACTTCAAAAATCAATCTTCTAGTATTCTAACACCCAACTATAATTAAATAAACTGTTTCGAACGTTAAACAAACGCATTTCGAAGGTTTTTAGAAACCACCCTTCAACTCGTCCGTTTAGCTCCAAAATCGATCCTAAACTTTTCGTTTTCGAAATCTAACTTCAAAAGATTGTTCCCTAACCTCTAAAGTATCAATCTAATACTTTAGAATCGAAAACGGGATCAAATTCCATAAAAAACCCATTTTTCTCTACGACTTCCCTCTCTCGTTTTATCTGTTTTTCTTCCACCAAATCACTCCAAAATCATACCAAAATCATCCTCACATATCCCTCTTATTATCTCTAATCTCTGATTCGAAAATAAATCAAAGAAAAAAAATGGATTTCATATAAACACCAATTTTTAAACTGAAATAACTCACCAAATAAGCAACCGTTTTGCTTCAAATTTATTGCGTTAGCTAGAAGAGATGACGAGGAACAACTTTCGTGAAGAAACCGCATCGAAAATTGGATCGGATCTCCTTCTCTTTCTCCCTCTCTCTCTCGCGCGCACTCGCGGCCCTCTCTCGGCTCTCACCGCCTCTCACCCGAATTCTCTCTCTTTTCTCTCTGTTTTCACGGTCAAAAATTGCTCATATAAGACAAAATTAAGTTATCAATATTTTAATGCTCATTTACTATAAAGTCCCTAAAAAAAATTTCACTTTATACCTCAAACTTTCACTAATTATACTAGTACCCAATAACAAATCGTTTTATATTCTATTGGTCCACTTGTCTTATTTTCATCCACTTATTTTTTCAACCAATCCATGGATGACACGTGGCATAACCCTAACCACTACTTTTCAAAAACACTTATCTATTTTCTTATTGGTTGAATTCTGTGAGCTCACCTCGCTTGATTAACACGTAAAGCTCACATAATCACTTTGTAATTGTACCGGGGTTAGCCAAACGATATCCAACTTGCGATATGAAAATCTAATAAGCCTCAAATAACACTACTGGAAGCATATGATTCGACCGTAGCTCAATTCGAATATTTATAGTACCATAAAATAATAAATCTGGATGAGGGCTTACACTTGGTGAATTCTCATTTCAATATCAATACCTAATCCTTCTGAAAAATATTCCACAAATATTCTACACACATCTTATGGCCAATTCGAATTTATAAACTTCAATTTAGGTCTAATACCTCTCATATATACTTGATAAAGGAAATGTTCCTAACCGAAATCTGATCGAATCAACCATATATATTTTTATACGTATCTATAGCTTAAAAACTCGATTTTTACACTTATTCTCGTTAACTAATTCTCATTTACTTGGTTTACACTCCTTGAAACTTCTGCATATCATTCTCATGCTTGATCCATGAATACTTAACTTAAATGTCCATTTTGCCCTTTTTATGATATAATTTTACTTTGATCGAAAAATATTCTGAAAATATTCCATGGTCATCTAATCTTCAAATTGACCATGAAATACTCTAATTGGGTGTCTTATCTATCAGTCTCATGCTTCAAAAAAAATTCAATTGGATTTAAACTCATTAAAACCTATTAATCTCTCAAAAGGGCAATATCGTAATTTTTTTCGGATCGCTTAAAACTGATTCAAATGGTCTTCTTTTTGATCCGTTTCTGTTTCTCTATACTCTCATACTATTTTCAGACCTTTTCGACCCTGAAGGTCAATTTTCAAAAATTTTACTATTCATTCAAAAATTTTCGTCCGAAAAATACTATTCACCGAAAACTTTTGTTTCCTATCGAATCTAAATTCATGACCCTGAACAATATAACTGGGTTCAAATTCGATCTTAAACACAAACTTTGGGATCTTTTAAAAAAAATACTATTTATCTGGATCCGAATACTATTAACTGAAAATTCTCATTTCTTCCTAACACGATACTCAGGGCCTTATAAATATAATCAAATTCTAACCGGACCTCTTGCATTATTTCTAGACTCTTTATTCTTTATCTGATCGTCGAAAATGAATTTTTTGAGAACACTAGGATCAGGGTCTATCACAATGACTGTTAAAAATAATAATTTTCATGCTGTCATACGTTTTTCAATTAATAAGTTTTATTATAAATGTTTGTGAAGTGGTTTTGAAGTCGGACGGGAGGTCCGAAATGGAAAATGAGAAAATTAATGTGATTTTAGAAGTGTTAATGATTTCTTTACATGTTTTTAAATTTTGGGTTTTCAGAAAAATAAAGGGAATTCTGCCGGATTTTATAGAAATTTAAATGGACATTTTAACGAAATTTTAATAACGAAAATTTGAGTGAAAAGAATAAACGAATTTTAGGTCAGAAATGTAGCATCCTCGTTTGTGAATAAAAGAATTAAAAAAATAAATGAACTTTTATAATCGAATTTTTATAAATGGTTTTAACGAATTTTAGAGATGTAGGTGACATTCTCCGCCTGGATTCCTTGTTCCGACAAAAGTCGAGTGAAGGGTGTTACATAAATGTTTATGCGCTTTATAGATAATGGCAGGACCATGAGTGCAACAAATTACCAATACAATATATAAAAACTGCAATCTGTACATAACTTATCCATGAAGCTACAAACTAGACTGACTGACACGAAGATCTGCATATTATTGCTCTTAAAAATATCCTAGCTGCTAGTGCCAAGCTATGCCTGTATAAAGGACAACACAGTTCCCGTTGTCCAAAATTAGAGAACTAACGGTTCTAACCATTAATCACTTTTAAACATGATGAAACTTTTAAAATATAATAATAAACTAAAGTAGATGCAGCAGACTAGTTCTAAAGATCTCATAAAGGAGCCTGTAGTGAAATAATACAAATGCATAAAACAACCCCACTTCTCATATATAATACTTTCAACATAATAAATTATCACTCAAGTATAACGAAGACTACTGTAACTTCGTATGATCGGTGCAGCTTGAGAAAAGCTAGTAATCATTAAGTATTTCTATTTCTGGTTTCTGTTATACCAAGGTGTGAAATGAAATATTAATATGTCAGCTTGGGAACTAGATACACTAATGTGTAGGAAATGAATAGCATGTGATATTTTCATGTGCAATTGAGTTTTTATTCAACAGTGTCTTTCTCCTCTTTCTTGGCAAGTCAAACAGAACTGTTATCCTTATTTATGCACCATGGTCCTCTATCTTTTGATGGTCATGCACTCATGGAAACAACTAGCTTTCTTAATTTTGTTTCAATCATTCTTGTGTATTATGCAATGGAATTCTTAGTCATTGAAGCGACTAATATTACTACAGAACAATCTTCTCTTCTTGCATTGAAAGCTCAAATCACTCATGACCCTCACAACATCTTGGCAAACAATTGGACTGTTTCTACTTCTGTTTGCAACTGGGCAGGGAATCACGTGTGATTCTCAAAACAACAGTCATAGCCATGAATATTACTTCAATGAGTCTAACACGCTCCATTCCGCCACACGTAGGAAGTCTTTCATTCTTTGTTCAGCTATGTCTCAGAAACAACAGTTCCATTGCTCTCTACCTGAGACTGGAAAACCTCCACTAGAGATGCAACGGTGTCAAGGAGAGATGCTGTCATACAAAATTATAAGTGGACGAACCGAACAAGTAATATAATGATGAGAAGTATCGTCTCACATGAATTGTTGTTAGTTAATTCCCAGAATTAAAATAACTCAATTTTTATTTGGCAAACATGATTTGATTAAAAGAGATGAAAATTACAATTAAATTTAACTAACAAATGTAAATGAATAAAAATTAAATTAATAAATGAAAATTTTAAAGTTCTGATTTCACCATAACTAATCTATTCCTCCCCTTTATTCTTTTAACAAAAATTAATTATCAGGTTACTAGTCGAAATTCTCTGAATTATTTACATAACCCCTCCCGAGATCTAAGGAAGATACCCTATAAAACTTAACTACTATATTCCTATGCAAGTCAAAACATTAAATGATTCATTAAGATTTATGGATCTCTTTTATAGACTACAAAAACCATGCATGTATATTCCTATCTTATATGTAATTTATGACATTCAATACAATAAAATAAGACATATAAATCAACTTCCGCTATCATTATGATTAATGATTCAATTAAATAGTGATAAGTTATTTAGAAGCATTAAGAACAGTATTAAATGCATCAACTAAGATAGAAAATTCTTAATTGAATTGAACAAAGTGTTGGAATATCAAAGTTAGGCTACATCATAACTTTAGAAAAATAAATCTACTCCATATTAAAATTGACAAAGACTAGAAAATTAAACATAACAAAATATAAAAAAACTTAATGGATTGAAACTTTGCTGTAGAATTTCTTCTTCTGCTTTGCTCCTCCTCTTCAAGTTCTCTTTCTTTTTCTAATCTACTTGTTATTTTGATTTCTGGTGGGATGCTTGGAATTGTGATCCTAAAGTCTATTTATAGACAAAGTTCACCTCCAATTACATCATCGTATACATAATCTCTTTCTAGTTTTCCATCATTCTGCATCATCGCTTACATCATGATTTATCCACCTCATGCAAATCAATTTTCATATTACATCATTGTTTACATCATAGTTCTCATTACATCATTACTTACATCATAATGACATAAGTCCTTACATCAGTATGACATAATATTTATTTCTAGAATACTCAATCTTTAAACTGCGATAACTTCTTTATGCGATTGCTGATTTGAGTTATTCTTGAAACGATGAGCTGCTTCGAATGACTTTTATTTTACAGCGATGATCTTGTCACGAACGATAACACTTGATGAGTTCCACATGCGATTTTTCACCAATTTTATTCTGAAAATGAAAAATACAAAAAGATGTAATAATTTAGCTAATAATAATAAAAATCTCAAGAACTAAATAAGAAATCAGATTTAAAAAAGATAAAAATAGAGTTATCAGATTTCATCTTGGCTCAGCTCATGCCTAAACTTTAAATCTTGTCTCTCTTTTGCAACAATTTTACAAGCATTGTCCCACCACCACCCCCACCGCCCGCGCCCCCCCCCCCCCCCCCCCCCCCCCCTCCTTCGGTAAATATCGCAACATTAAGGAATCTAGAATTGTGGAATAACAACCTACAAGGAAATATTCCTGAAGAGATAGGCAATTTGACTAACCTTGAGACATTCGATCTCCATGTTAGCCAGCAGATTTCAGGGACCATGCGTCCAACCATCTTCAGCATGTCTTCTCTGGATACGATTGATTTTGCCTTCAATATGCTCTGTAATTGTCCCCCCGTGATATGTGCCAATATCTTCCTGTTATCAAAAGATAAATTCTTCATCACAATCAAACTGAAGGTTAAAATTCCGTCAAGTTTATGGCAATATAGGGAGCTTCTTCATATATTTCTAGCAAATTATAAGTTCACAGGAAAAATACCAAGAAATATTGGAAGACTGGGCCTGTTGCATGAGCTTTATCTAGACACAAATAACGTGGAAGGTAAAATTTACCTTACTTTTTACATGAATATTTGCTACTTCAATTCCTATAATATATGGTGTGTTGTCGTGAGCAACCAAATTAAAACCTATACTCCTAAAAATTTGCGTAATGGTGCGAGTAAGGATCGTTCCCACAGAGAGTATCTAGCCTAGTTTTATGCTATGCAAATAAAGGTGGGGGATTTTGAATTTAATAAAAACAATTTTAAGAAAAATAACTAAAAACAATCTGAATTGAAATACCGAAATCAATCAATAGAACAATCATTGGTCTAAGTCAACTTCCACCATCGGAATTATACAACTGATCATCGATGCAGATAAATATATCAATTCACACTTTGAATATTCATCGTTGGAATAATTTTTCCTATCTCTCCTTAGTTTTAGTTAATTAGAAAATAAGTGATCTAATCAACTCTACTACTAAATAACCCCAAGACAAGCGCTAACAGTTTAATTTAGTAGCAGCCTCAAAAAAATAGAGAAATCGATGAAACTAAACAACACAAGCACAAACGGTTGCATTTAATTTAGTTGAGTGTTCTTCCTAAAATCTATTAATTTCTGATGCAGCAAATCAATAAATCTTAGTTGCTTCATAAATTAGAGGGATCAAACAATTACGGATTTGATATCTAATTTAGCAGTAGATTGCAACGAATAATAAACTAGTAGGCCTCCCAGTAATTAAACGAGACAATCATGAAAATAAGTATAGAAGAACATCCGATACTCAAAACATGAATTGAACAATAAAAACAAATTAGATCTCACAGTTTTTTATTGATTCCGAGGCTTCAGTTTCCTTTGACCAATAAAAATTTAGCCAAGCATGGCCATCATAAAAACTTGAAGAAAAATTCAGAGAGCAAACAAAAGAGAGAGATGTCAGGTCTGATGACTTCTCCTCCCTTTTATACACTGCATTATTCCTCTTAAAGACCAAAAAACTGCTAAACAAATTAAGCATTATCCTAAAATAACAATATTCAAATCAGACTAATTAAGGAAAATAATAGAAAGGGCCTCAACACTAGAAGGAAAGTTATGATTTCAGTTGGAATTTTCGTGCATCAGATTTGGCAGCTTCCAAAAATAAGTTGTGTGAAGTCTGCACGTCAAACTTGCAGGCCAAGAAATTCCAGAACGCCAACAGTGCAGGTGCAGCAACTTCAAGCCTGATTTCGACCTTGATCCAGCTAATATCTCTCAAAACTCAAAACACGAAAGTTGTAGAGCTCTTTCTTGTCTTTCCATAGCATCTTGAATCATCTCAATCGGAGCCCGGATGAGAGAGTTATGTCCAGATTACTAAGTGATGTCGAAGCTGTCTAAAATCGCCCAATAAACTCTGTTTTGCTCTTCATGTCTCCATTTGTATTCTAAATCAAAATATAAGAATAGTGAGTTCATTTAGACACCAAGTAAGCATAAAAGACTAAACATTAAGAGAGAAAAATATAACGTTCTACATTCTCATCAAATTCCCCCACACTTAACTTTTGCTCGTCCTCGTGCAAAACTCAAATTCACTTTCCCAAAAATACCAAGGTCGTAACGCCATCAGCAAAGAATAACCAAACTTTTCAAAACTCATAACACATCATGAACAAACATTTTTAAACAACTTACAATTATTAAGTAAGCATTTTCACTTGGAGATGGACTAGACTAAATACGTAGACCCTCACGGAAATAAGCACTCGACTCTCATGTGTTTGAAGGGTATGTGTTTTGCTCAAATTCATTCCAATGGAAATGATCTACCATAGGCTTGCATATCTTCTCATTCTCCACCACGGGGACCACATGCATAACACAAATCATAAGGACTTTTCAAGGGTTGTAATGGGGTTTAGGATCAAGGTGGGAAATATTTGGGAATGTAGCTCAAAAGCCATCAAAACTAGTGGAGCAAAATTGAATCAGCTTAAGCTCTGATATATAAAACATGTAAAACCAATCACTCCATTCAGCAACTTCTTCAATTTGGCTTTGAAACACTTAATCCATATAACCCTTGTGCATTGAAAAAAAAAATCATTCACAGGAATACTTTTCGTTTGCAACAAGGAACAGTTCTTCATAACTGCTTCCGCCTTTCTATAAATCTTGCATAAATAAACCCCTCTCTTAGGCTTTAAGGAGGACTTATGTACATGGACAGTTTGTAACATCAAAAGCAATTTCCTCCATCTGATTTTTTTTTTTTTTTTTTTTTTACAATGATGGAACTCACAAATTGAGAATGAAAATATGTTCCATTTCACCAGCCAAAGCCATATCACAAATTCAGACACCCCCCACACTTATTCCTTGCACACCCATACATATCAGAATGAAGAATAATGCTCCACTAACTCTACGGCTTGGGTAAAGGATATATATATAAATATATATATTTATATATATTTTGGTTTAAAGTTTTTAGTGTGGGTTCACATAATAACAAAGGTCAATAAGGCTCAAGGGGCTCAACAAAGGATAAATTAATTACAGGGTAGGCTATTTGGCTTATGTAGCTTGTAACAAAGATGGCCTTAGTCATGTTCATGTATGCATGTGTCAATATGACCTCAAATAGAATCAAAGCAAGTTCTAGAGAAACAAATCCATGAAAGAATATCTCACATGAAAGAAAATAGTAAGACTGATATGGATGTGTCAGTCTAAAGGCTCAAAATCTCACTAGTTTTATTTCTACCAAATTTAGTCATTACCATTCTCAAGGAAGAAAGATTATGTATTCAATCATGTTATGAACTTTTCAAGCTTAACCGAATCTTGCTAATGACATACACAGCCAAAACTTGTTGAAAACCACAAAGACAGCATTTTTTTTTTTTTTTTAGTCAAAACATAAAATTAAAACACACCTAAATTCCCTCCCCCACACTTAAAACTTACATTGTCCCCAATGTAAGGTGAAATGTAAAGAAAAGGCAAAAATAATTAAAATTTAAATTTGAAAATGAGAAGAAAAAGAAAAACTAACTCCCCTTGGGTTGCCTCCCAAGCAGCGCCTTTGTTTATTGTCGTTAGCTCGACTCAATGCTTCCTTTTTCAATCGGTAAAAGTTGGATCCTCGAGGTCCAATTGTGTCACATTCTCTACTTGGAAACC